>OX451740.1:1213168493-1213905470 GCA_948472305.1 Vicia faba | reverse complement strand
ATTGTTTTTGGACATCGCATCATTCACTCAAATCCTGACCCGACTACAAGTCCAAGTCCATCAGATCACAAGATATAAATAGGTAATCACTTCTTCACTTTCTTTGCATCCCATATCTCTCTTGCATTAGTCTCTCTAAGGTATCCTTCTTAGAATTTACTATGACCTTAACCAAAAATCCCAGAATTCTTATCAATCTTCAATACCTTCCCCATAAACTCTTGAACCAAAAACATGAAGAAAAATCTACCAATCCATTTTAGAGTTGTCATCCACCTTGGTACCTAGAGACAAGCCTACTAAAAAGTCATAAACCCTACCACCAAATTATTTTTCCGCTACTAAGTTTTAAAAATGTCTTTGAAACTCTGATAGATCATATGTTTGGAAATTGTTTTTCAAAGTATGTTTTTAATCTTCGAATTTTTTTCCAAATCATGTTTTTTTCCAAACCACACAATCACCCCCCCTAGTCTCAAGTTCAACAAGTGGTATCAGAGTCTATCTCTTGTTTAAAGGACTATCGTCTCAGGAGGAAGATGACCTCTAACACAAATTTTCTTTCTAAATTCACCATCGTTTTTTTTAAACTTATTCTTTCAAAAAGTCTTCTCAAACAATTTTTTTTTCTTTTATTTGAAAATTATTCAAATGGTTTGTTTTTAACCTTCTTATTAAACTATATAATGAAGAAGTGAAAAAAATCCTTTTGATCAAAATTATATTTTAAATTTGTTTTTGAAAATTTCCAAGGAAAGGTATGATACTTTAGAAAAGATATATGGAGTTTCTCCGAGTATCAAACCAAAGGATATGAATACATGAGGCAAACAATTTCTTATTTCAAACATTTATCTATAGAATTAAGAACTGGGAAACTTTTTCCAACTCAACGATCTATAATATGAAAACCTTCATGAATTTTAGGAAAATCAAAGAGAGAAGAAATATGAAATCAAAAACTCAAAGAATCATCACATATTTCATATTTTAGTTTTACACTAATCAAGGAGTCCCCATGTTCAAAGAACAACAAAAGGATGAATAAGTCCTTTAGTCAGTTGAACAAAGGATAAAAGCTTGATGTTTAGAAAATCATCTTCCAAACAAAGAAGACAACATATGGCACCTACAAGAAATATAGAGGATAAAGCGAAAAATCATATTAACATCTTTGTGTTTTGCAGACAATGTTGGTCAGTTCAAAACTTTAAAATCAGTTGATGAAGCTATGCAAAAGCAAAAGTATACTCTAAGAGTATACACTTGATAAGTCTTTGACCCTGAGAAGAATGACGAGGACAAATGTCAACAATTATGATCAAAGCAATACCATTTGAGAATTTCTCAATTATGATCTATGGTGATTAGTAAAATATATAAGTATGTGATGGAATTATCTATTTGTTTGACTTTTCCAACTCTCCGCATCCATTGATGTATAGAGAAGGAAACACTTTTGAAGTGTCCTCTCTTAAGAGAACTTTTGTCAAGAATTCTTTCTTGACCCAGGTAAAATTGTTTTAAGATTGAAAATGATCAGTTAATTTGATTAACCCCTTAAAATAATTATTTTAAACCCTTCTTATACTTAAATTAAATATTATTGATTTATTATTTTCTTCTAACCCATAACACAAGTGTGCTCAAGTGCTTTTAGTTTAGGAGGGTCAAAAATATAAATTGGAGGTGTGAAGAAGACAACAAAGTCCCAACAACCAAACTAAAACACTAAGGAGGTCGGTCTAAGAAAATTTAATCCATTAGCAAAAAGAGATAATCAATTAAAATATTACAAAAGCAACGAAATTCAAAATTCAATCCAAACCAGCGTAATGCACAAGAAATATCAAATCTGAGCATTAATAGATCTGCATCAGAAAGGGAAAAATCAAGAGTTTTAATCTGTTAAATCAATCGATTAAACCCTAAAATTGGAAGATTTGATCTGATTTTTGGACAACACATCATTCATTCAATTCCCGACCCAGCTACAAGCCCAAGTCCATCAGATCACATGCTATAAATAGGTATCACTTCTTTACTTTCTTTGCATCCCATATCTCTCTAGCATTAGTCTATCTAAGGTAGCCTTCTTAGAATTTACCATGACCACGTCAAACCAAAAATCTCATAAACTTATCAATCTTCATTACCTTTCCACGAAACTCTTGAACCAAAAACATGAAGAAAAAACTATCAAACGGTTCTAGAGTTGTGATCCAACCTTGGTACCTAGAGCCAAGCCTACTAAAAAATCACAAAACCTACCACCAAAATTTTCAAGCCTCTCTCAAAAGAATTATCTCAACGGAAATACTTGACAAGACCTTTCCAAAATTAGTAAGGGAATTCTACCTCTATTTAAAAATTGTAGGATATGCCCTAACTACCTATGTGAATAGGAAAAAGATAGCCCTTCACAAAGACCACTTTGGAAGAACATTTAAATTACCCTTTGATGGGTTATCTTACATCCTTGATAGACCCTTAGGCTTCAAAAATTTCAAACATGCCACTAACATAAACCACTTAGTAATAGATCCAATGGAAAAGAAAAAGGTACCCTTCAAAGCTACATACCTTAAGTCAAAAGTAAGAATCATGCACTATATACCCACTAGGATCCATTTTCTCAGATTGATAAACAATTGTTATGTCTTCGTGAAGATGTAGTTCCCTTGTGGCTTTTAATCCAATAAATCCCTACAAATTGGATAGAAGTATTTTCAGACACATGATACGCTATAGGGAAAATCCAGCCACAAAACTACCTTATGGCCCACTGATCACAAAACTTCTCACCCTGTTTAAAGTTGACACAACCTGGTGAAGCAAAAGATCAAACAAACATGAAATTAATCTTAGCACCCAGAGAGAATTAAGAATTCACATAAGGAATGAAGAAATAGAAGAAGACTCATATTTCAAAGATGAGGAAGAAAATGAACCAATAGAAATGGAAAATACAAAGATTGATAAAATCCTAGAACTCTGCCAAAATATAGCTAATGACTTAGAAAAGCTCCATGTCATACCCCAAATTTGCCCTACCCATGTATTATATTTAGGTTTCTAATTAAAATCATATCATATAAGTTTTGTTTTCCATGGGGGGTTTAAACAAGAAAAAGGTGTATTGATTTAAAATGGACCATCAATATCTGATGACCCATTAGGGTTTCATTCTTTTTAAGAGGGGTGTGTTGTTATAAAGGAGGTGAATGCTATTGAAGAAATCTTGGGCCATTTCTGGATTAGAACAACCCATTTTAGATTGAGTGGCGTATAAAATAATTTATTTCGTTTGAAACCCAATACAATTAAATCATAGGGCCCATTTAGTTTTTGGTTTGTTTTCTTTAATTATTTTCAGAACTTAATTAGAATGTTCTTGTTTTTGTCCTTTTGATTATAAGGAGATTGTTAACAAAAAAAGGCTTTTAATTTTGGCACGGCCCATTACTTAAAGTCTAGGAGAGAAAAATGTTTTGCCTTAGTTATAACATTTATTATTATTATTATTATTAAACATTTATTTTTATTATAATTATGTTATAAACTTAAACCTTGTTTTGTTTATTGAGAAAAAAGTTTTTGTAAAAAAAAGAGCATGCAGGCCCAACATTTAAAAATAATGCGGCCCATTCGGTTGTTGTTTTGAAAAAAAAATCTGTTTCTTTTGTTTTTAATTATAAACATTATTTTTATAATTATTAATTATTATCACTGATTTTTTTCCAGAACTTAAATAAAAGAGGAAAATTGATTTTAGTTTTTGAAGTGTTATTAAGGAGGCTTTTTTTTTTTGTTTTCTTTCTACCCAGTCTAAAATGCAGGCCCAAAACAATGAAGTGGCATGGCCCAAAAAATTGAAACACCTACTATGCGGATCATGAAGAAGTAATGCAAGAACAGGCTGTGTGCGAATTGGTTTTTTTCCCTTCCTTTATTTCACAAACAAAATCAACACAAAAACAAGCACATTAATAAACTTCCTAAATCAAACCCAAAAAACAAACACATTAACAAACTTCCTAAATCAAACCCCAAATACAAACACATTAATATACTTCCTAAATCAAACCCCAAATACAAACACATTAATTCATTCCCTATTATATTTTTCTTAAAGCCGCTCTAAAAACTGGGACAAAAGGGACAGAAAGGAGGAAGAAAATTACAAACTCATAACGCAACGCAGTAACTGACGTTAACAAATTTGTATAAATATATATATATTTTTTTTTGCAGAAGAAGCAAGAGAAAGATGAGAGTAGAGATTACTCTGGAAGTCAACAAAAACCATGACAAACTTCAATATTACACAACAACGCACATCCTGCAAATATTGCTTAAAGATTGAAGAATAAGAAGAGAACAGTCGCTCCAACACTGACACGTGGAAGCCACCACAGATCCGCAGTCCAGCACCTCCAACCAACTGTTCTCTTCCGTGAATCGCCGCCCACCACCGTTTGATTCAGATCGCCGATGAACACCCACAATTGCACCGCTGCGTCGCTACCCAAGGATTCGGTAACATTTCTCCTTTTTAAAGTTGATTCTTGAGTTTGAGTTTTGATCTATGTTTGTGTATGCATGAGGAAATATTGTTATCATGGTGTGAGAAAATAAGATTTCAGTTTTTAATTTTGCAAAAGTGCACAGATTTTGGAATCAACAAAGAAGAGGGATAAATGGGTTTTTTTTTTAAATTTTTTTTATTACAAATATCGTATGTTGTTTGAGGTTATTATTTGTTTTAATTTTATTTTTTAATGCTGCCATTTGTCAACATACAATTGGACCTCTTAAATATTTTTGAATTGGTCAAACCTTATTATTTTGGCTTTCATGAGATCAAAATATGGAGGTACATGGATCTCTTTAGATCCATTAGTTTTTTTATTGTGACTATTACTTATTGCTTATTTAGATTTTGGTTGACTAATTATAGGTGAATTATCTTTATAATTGAGTTTTCTCCTTTTTATTAAATAATTTATTTTGCTAATTAATTGGTTTTAAGTTATTTTGTTAATATGACTTAGTTATTCTCTTAACTATATATAGAAATCATAAAATTAATTAATTTTTTTTAATTAAATCAATTGATCATCCTATAAATAATAGGATGTCCATCTTTGAGTAATTAAATTGATCGACACATTGTCTACCAGTTTATTATTCAAAATCAAACGATTTTCACAATTTAATTAATTCAATATTAAAATCCACGTCACGCACCAAATACTCTATTCGAGAGTGACACGTGGTCAACATCTGATCACATGACGAGGAGACTATATCAGACTTCCCCCGTTCTACGTCTTAATATAGCTAACTGTAATACAGTGGGAAAACTGACTTTACTGGTTTTGGATTTTTATCGCAAATGTTGCGGTTAGCAAGAGTCGTCGTCGACTTTTCTTTTATCCAACAAAGGAAGGGTGAAAAGAACAGGAAATGCCTTTTTTAAAGATTTTGAGTTCGGAGGGTAGATTATAGAAAAGGAAGGTGTTAGTACCCTTTCCATCTGTAGTTATCTACGGGCTCTTAGTTGCTAGCTCACTTTGAAAATACTTTTTGGTGTAAGTGTATTTGAAAATATTTTTGAAAAAAAGCCTTAGTGCGGTGAACTTTGTAATGTTTCTCGGATCGTTGAGAACATATACAAAGTGTTTCTTGTCTTTGAAAATATTTAGAAAAGAGTTTGTGTATGTGTGAAAAATTGTTTTGTTTGTTCTTGTGAGCAAGCAACTATAAGCGGTCTACCTATTCGAATGGTCTTTGTTATTTTCCTCTTTTCTTTTAGATAGTGCTATCCCACCATTAGTTGGTGGATAGCCCTATCATTGGATGTTTTGAGGGACAAGCGAGGGTCATTGTATAGTCACGAAGGCAACTCATGGGATACTTTAGCAATTTATCGTAAAGGAGTAGATTATTTACCGAAAGGCAACATCGAAGGGTCATCGAGGGACTATTATGTTTGTATCGAGGGACTTTGCTAAAGTGTCCCACGTTCGAGGGACATAACTGTTTTTCTGAAGGCAACAAGTAGAGGTACCTTAGAGGTGCGTGTGTGCGAGTGTGTTGTGTTTCAGTTACATTTATCTTGGATATTAGATGTTCTAGCGTTTGCTTTTAGGTCTTATCATGCAATCCTATTGGCATATATCTAGCAGTTAAATATATACAAGTACAGAAAATAAAGTGCGGAAAATTGAATCTACGCTGTCACATCGCTTCGGAATGGGGGGAATTACAAACCGAAATGGGGAAATAAAGTGTAAATGGTCCTACTTTAAGTCTATTACATCCCATATACAGTTACATAATTTATAATAATAATGCGAGTAAAATAAATAAAGCGCACAAAGAGAGGAAGAAAGGTGTGAAAACCCTAAGAATCTAGGTGATAAGAAAAGAAATATTTTTTTTTTGTTATTTTTGCATTTGTTTGCTTAGAAAAAAATAGTTAAATTAAATTAAAGAAAACCCTAATTCTAATTAGCTTAATTAATTAAGAAGAAAAAAGATGATTAAATAATTAATTAAAATTAATTTTAATTAATAAAAATCTAAGTCTAATTATTTTTTGTGATTTTTGATTTTATAATTTTTTATGATTAAAAGAAATAATTGTAATAAAAAGAAACAAAAGAAAATGAAATAAAGAAAAAAATAATAAAAAATGGGCCATGCTGTAAAACAAGTCAGGGGGTGAGAATCAAAAACTGTCTCAAGCCCAATGTCCTAGGCCCAGGCATTGTAGCAATAGTAATTAGGGGGTGAGAGTGTGAAATCTCTAAGCCCGACTGTGAGAAGGCCCAAGCGCCCAATGACCTGCAAAAAAAATATTGAAACACAAAAATTGCAAAACTCGAGACTCGAACCCAAACTCTAGAAGAGGAATGCCTTAAGCGCGTGCTAGCTACCACTGGATCACTCTGTTCATTCACTACATTAATGGAAACCAAATAATATAATATAAAACGTAGGCCATGGCCAAATCAGCAAACGCGCGCGCTCATTGTGGGCCCCTGTTATTTTGAATGGGCGAATCAGTGATCAGGGTTTGTACACGTGGGCTCCTACTGGAGTCAACTAAAGTCAGAGACGACAGAGTCAAACTCCGGCCGTCTTCTCCGACGGATCCAAATCTCAACCTGCAAAAAATGCATGCATTAATGGGTGGTAGGGACTCTATCCCCCTAAATTGATGGCACTGAGTTCGATGGTGGCCTTAGTTTTGCCTGAATTCAATAAATAATGACTGAATATTTAAATGGGGGTGTTACAACTCTCCCCCACTTAGAATATTTTCGTCCTCGAAAATTATCTGATGCGAACAACTTCGAATAAGATTCTCACATCGTGATTTCTAGTTCCCACGTCATACTTTCTTTAGCTGCTCCTCCCCAAACTACTTTGACAAGAGGAATTTATTTCCCCCTCGGCTTCTTCTTTTCATGATCTTTGATCCTCACTGGTAAGGTCTCTACCATAAGGTTATCCCTCACTTGTATGTCATTCATCAGAATTACATGAGACGGATTCAGCATATACTTCCGAAGTTGTGACACATGGAACACATCATGTAAATTCGAAAGGTTAGGTGGTAAGGCCACTCTATAAGCAACAATCCCCACTTTTTCTGAAATTTGATACGGACCAATAAACCGAGGAGTTAGCTTCTTTGACTTCAAAGCACAACCTACACCGATTATCGGGGATACTCTCAAGAATACACGGTATCCTTCTTGAAACTCGAGATCTTTCCTCCTCCTATCATGATAACTCTTTTGCCTACTCTGCGAAGCTTTCATCTTCTCTTGGATCATTTTCACTTTCTCCGTAGTTTGTTGCATGATTTCGGGTCCGAGCATCACACTTTCACCAGATTCATACCAACACAAAGGTGTTATGTACCTCCGACCATACAATGCCTCGAAAGGTGCCATACCAATATTGAAATGAAAAATATTGTTATAAGTGAACTCAATCAGTGGAAGATAACTGTCCTATGTACCTCCCTGCTCAAGAACACAAGCTCTCAACAAATCCTCTAACGACTGAATAATTCTCTCTATCTGGCCATCTGTCTGTGGGTGATACACAGAACTCAATCTCAGCTTAGAATCCAACGCATCCTGCAGACTCTTCCAAAAACCAGAAGTAAACCTTGGGTCTCTATCGGATATAACACTTAATGGAACATAATGTAGCTTCACAATTATGCAAATATAAATCTCTGCCAACTTCGGCACATGAAAACTTATAATAATCTGAATAAAATGAGTGATTTTGTTAGTCTATCAACTATCACCCAAATTGTATCATGTCCTCTCGGATTATTTGGAAGCCCCATCACAAAGTCCATCGATATACTATCCCACTTTCACTCCGGAATGTCTAATGGTTCCAACAATCATGCAGGCTTCTAGTGTTTAATTTTTGACTTCTAGCAAGTCAAACATGCATAAACAAACCTTGCTACATCTTGCTTCAACCCGGACCACCAAAATAACTTCTTCAAGTCGTGGTATATCTTGGTTGCTCCTGGATGGATACTCAAATTACTTCTATGAATTTCCTCTAGAATCATTTTTCTCATCTCTGCATTATCAGGAACACAAATCCTATCGAGAAATATCAACACACCTTGGACATCTACTTTAAATTCACTATCCTCGGACTAGTTACTACCAACCATCAAGTTTACTAACTTCACATCTAAGTTCCGAGCTTCTTTAATGCTATCCAAGAAATCATTGTTAATCTTCAACATTCCTAACATCACACTCCGCAGATTCACTTCACATACTAAACTCATCTCTCTGAATTGCTCAATCAATTCTAGTTCTCTGACCATCATAGATGACATATGTAATGTCTTCCTACTTAAAGCATCCTCTACAATGTTAGCTTTACCAGGGTGGTAATTCAAGCCAAAGTCATAGTCCTTCAATAGCTTTAACCATATTCTTTTCCTCATATTCAATTCCTTCTGATCAAACAAATACTTTAAGCTTTTATGATCACTAAACACTTCAAATCTGAACCCATAAAGTTAGCAGAAGTAGCATCCCCGGGGTCATTCCTGGGTTTCTCTTTGAAACCTTTAGGCTTGAGCCTAGGGTGAGTTGGGAAGAATGCATTATTCTGTTTGGGCTTCTCAACGCATGCAGATAGTGGACCAGATATGACGTACATGTGCTCAGAGTACCTAACGGGAATAAGTACCTGAGAATTGTAAGCTTCACGCCATTCTCTAGTCATGGGTTCAGAAACAACCCTTCTCTCTTGTGATACGGTGGGAAAACTGACTTGAGGTTTTGCATTTTGATCGCAATTATGCGGATAGCAAGAGTCGCCACCGACTTTTCTTTTATCCAACATGAAAGGTAAAAAAAAGCACAGGAAAGACCTTTCGATATGTTTTCTCGGGTTCGGGGGGTAGATTATGAAGAGGGAAGGTATTAGCACCCTTTTCATCCGTAGTTATCTACGGGCTCTTAGTTACTCGGTAGATCACTTACTTTTACTTTGACAATGTGCTTGTGGTGTGGGCTTTGAAAGTATTTTGAAAACATCTTTGTAATGGTTCTCGTTTCTATAAGAACGCATACAAAGTTTTGTTTTGAAAGATAGTTCAAAGATGTGTTTGTGGAATGTGTTTTTGAAAGTGGTTTTTTGGAAAGATGTTTTGCAATGGCTCTCGTCTCTATAAGAACGTATACAAAATGTTTTGTCTTTTTGAAAATGTTTTTGAAATGAAAGTGTCGGTGTAAAAAAAGGTTTTTTTGTCGTGAGTAAGCGAGTAACTAGGAGCGAATCTACTTACTCGAAAGGTCTCAAATGTTCTTTTCTTCCTCCTTTAAATGTTGCTATCTTACCATTGATTTGGTAAGAAGCCCCATCGTTGGACGTGAAGAGACAAGCACGGGTCAATTTTACAGTCATCGAAAGCAACTTATGAGACGCTTTAGCAATTTTTGTAAGGGACTAGATCGTTTTATCGAAGGCAACATCGAGGATCATCGAGGGACTATGATCTTTTATCGAAGGGTCTTTGCTAAAGCGTCCCATATTCGAGGGACATGACTGTATTTCCGAGGCAACAAGCGAGGTTACCCTAGAGGTGCGCGAGTGAAAAGTGTGTTTTATTCAAGTTAATTTGTTCTTTGATTAGGTTATCTAGCGATTGATTTTGAATCTTGCCATGCACGCCTAATTACTATACAGTATAAGGAAAAAAGTAAATTGCGGAAATTGAAATTCTACACTTTTACTGAGTTTTCGGGGATGGGGGTACAAATTTATAAATGGGGATGGACCAATTCGATTAAAAGTCCGAATAGGTAATCAATACAACCAAATCGAATCGAACAAATAATTATAACAGTCTATGAAATTAATTGACAAAGTATAGAAATTCCTGGTATTTTGTTTGTAAGAAAATTTGAAAAGAAAATAAAGATCTATTCTATTATTATTATTTTGAAATTTTATTTATCATGAAGAAATTAAACAATTTGTAAAAAAATGTTAACTAAAAAGTTAATTAGCTAAATTGTTCACAAAAAATTGCTAACTAAACTAACTGAGAAGATTAAATAATTCAAAATTTACGAATCTAGAATTAAAACCAATGATTAAATTAAATCTAAACTAAAATTATTAAGATAATTCTAAACTAAACTTAAAATTCTAAATAACTAAATTAATCCTAAAATTAAGTTAAAGTTCTAAAATTCTTAAATTAAATATAACAAAATAAAAAAGGAATCTACAATTATTAACTAAATTAAAATTACTAATTTAAACCTAAGCTAAATTAAACCTAAGATTATTAACTTAAACCTAAACCAAAAAAAAATTATAAAAATTAAGGGGTAAAGCAGTATGTTGAAGGTGTGAAACAAAGAAAAAAGATTGCGCTTAGAAGGAATTGTCACAGCAAAGCCCAGTTTAAAAAAAACAAAACAGATTGCAAAAAAGGATAAATGTTGGGTTTTAAAAAAAAAAGGAAATGGATTGGGCTTGGACCGGGTCGGGCCAGACCCAAGTCCATTTATCCTCAATAGAGGAAAGGGTTGTAGAAAACCCTAAACAGTCATCCGCCCCTCTTCTCTCTCTCGCAAACTCACCATCATCTTCCTCTTAGCATCCTCTAAAACTAAATCTCTTCTCTGAAACCTAGCCAATGATTTCTCTACTTCCTTTATTCCGAAATTTCCCGATGACTACAACAAACAACGACTTACGATGTTGCTTTTGCTTCCAATGGAGACACTACATTTTGGTGACTTCGCCATTGATGAGTTTGGTTTGGAGCTACACGGTATGGTTTAAGGTTTATCGTTAAAACTGTTTTCCTATTTGCATTTGGGTTAGGAGATTGAGAGATTCTTCTATAAAGGAAGGGAATGGTAGGGTTTCGTTGGGGAATGGTGGTAGTATGAAATTTGCGGAACAGGGGAAGTATTTCATGAAGGTTGCGCGAAAGGAAAGAGGAATTGAAGGTATGGCGAAGGATTTTAACCTTCTGTTATTCTATATCTCTTTGTACTGTATTTTGCTATTCTTTATCTAACAAAACAATAATTATTTCACATGGTTTCTTTGTTGTTTGTTTTCTTTTTTGCAGTAGCAACAAATATTATGCAATAGTTAGTACAACAACTATGTGAACATAGAGATTCGTGAATGGTGAAAAAGAAATCAGTACCTGCTGGGGTCTGGCTTGTGAAGTTCTTTAAGAGTAGGTATGATATCCTCTTTCTATTGCCTCTTCTTTGAGTTATGCTATGCTTTTGAATCTGAAGTTTATGATGAAATGTTTGGAACATATAAATGTGAAATGCCTTGCAGATTGAAACAGGGGTTTAGAGTCTATTTTTGTTGGTTCATGCTAAAGCCTCTCTTTAGATCAGACGGAATTTGCTGGTATCATGTTTGAACAAGAATTGGAGAGTTTTTTTTTGTGATTTGCTAATATCTTTACTGGTTTTTACTATCTCTTTGGGTTGCTGGTTTGGCTTTTGCTCTTGGTTCCTATATTTTCTAGTTTTTGCTGTTTGGTCTATGTTTTGTGGTGTGTTCTGTATGCTTGGCCTGTTTTTTGATGTCCTCCTCTTATGTTGGTTATCTCTTTCTTATATACAGTCCCCTTGTGTTTTGGGGGGAAATCAGATAACTTTGAATATTTTTTTGGGTTAGCTGACTTTGTGGCCTTTTGAGTGCAGTT
The DNA here is from genome assembly GCA_948472305.1 of Vicia faba. Classification (NCBI taxonomy): domain Eukaryota; kingdom Viridiplantae; phylum Streptophyta; class Magnoliopsida; order Fabales; family Fabaceae; genus Vicia; species Vicia faba. The sequence goes on along the minus strand of OX451740.1, from coordinate 1,213,893,211 downwards.
TCATAGTTGCTATTTGTGTGTAAAACTTGGACTGTCAATAGCAGGTTTGACACAGCTGATTTTGGCATATAGCAGGATTTTGGACTGTATTGTTAGGTGATATCTCTTTCATATTTCCTCTTTTCTCTTTCAATGAAAAAAAGCAGTTTTTGCTTTATTTTTAAACTTCTGAAGGGTTTGTGTGACTAGGAAAATGATGACATAATGAGCAAGTTAGCTTGCTACTTCTATGCTTATGATATATTTGTTCTGCTTTGTGGGCTTGCTTGTTGCAGGTTGTGTTTGTTGCAAGCCTGCTGGTTTTATTCTGTTTTCATATTTTGTTGTATCTGCTGTAGGCCTGCCTCTTTTTTTGTATTTGACTGCTGCTGTTTGCAGCCTGTTGCTTTTGTTGCAGTTTTGGGCAGTTTGTTGCCTTTGCATTGCACTGCTGTTTTCTATGATGCCTATTGTGTTGGGGCTGCTTATTGCCTGCCTTGTTGACTTGCTTGTTGTAGGTTGTGTTTGTTGCAGGCCTGCTGGTTTTGTTCTGTTTGCATGCTATGCAGCCTGTTCGTATTTGCCTGCCTTGTATATTTATTTCCTTTTTTTGTGAACCAAGAAAGACAATTCTTTTTTGTGATTTTCAATTGGGGAAAATGATTGTAATAAAACAAACAAATATTTTGATTCCAAATTGCAAACCCTAATGATGAATTATTTCTTCTTCGTATATTACCTTTGATTGAATGTTTGCTGACTTTCTTTCTTTTTCTTGTTTTATGAATGGCGAGCGAGGCTTGGATGCAAACGAAGGTTGGATGACTTACTTGAAGATGAAGATGAAGACTTGAAGAAAAAACTTCTCTTTGTAAACAAGAATTTGAGATTTTTTATAAACAAGACAAACAAATTGTAATCTCATTTGTAATGTAATGATATCAATCATTTGAACAAAATTTAGTGTGATAGAATTTATTGTACAAAACTTGCAATCCTCAGTTGAATATTTTGGATAAAAAATCTTGGTTTGGTAACTTGTGTTTCAAGAAATCACAAAATGATCAGATAAATCATGTACTTTGTATTTTTAAACAAAATAAATGTTTAAGTGCTCAGATCTTTTTGACTAATGGACTCCACAATCATGGTTGTTTAAATGACAGCCTTAACCTTCACATCTTGTCCCAGTCAAGTTTGCGTTTAAAATGAACTCGCGTGCCATGCTTGATAATAATAAAAAAAATAGAATTTCATTGCCAAACAAACATGCTTCGGGAATATCTGTCAATCTTTAAATAAACCGTGATTAAGAACATTCAAAGTCAACAAATGCGTTGTGATGATTTGATAATTTTAAAGTCTTCCAAAACACAATTTTCCTTCGATTCTTTGAAGATAAACCCGTGAGCGACATCACATATGACCATGAACAGAAATAATAGTCTCAAGGTCTTGTTATTTGAAGAAATCACAATTCTTAGAAGTCAGATGACTGTTATTTGAAATTAGGTCAAAATTCATGATGCGACTTCCAACGCATTTGAATTTTTGGTGATCTTCTTCGCGTAATCAGTTCTTGATTTGTGAGGAGAAATTTGAGATGACATCAAGGAGAATCATACGCAAGAAAAACCGTTCAAAAAAATTGAATAATGAAGAAGTTACGACCGTTTGAATTTGTTCTCGCAAAAGGGCGATTTTAAAGTCAATGTAGTCGTTTTCAGTTATCTGGACCATTGATTGAGCAAACTTGCAATGCGAGGTTTGAAAACTGACTTAAACAACCTTGAGGAGACATGAAGACCTATGAAGACCATTTGAAACCTTGAAGACTCAAGTTTTTTTTAGAAATGCAAAACCCTAATTGCTGACTTACTACTTAGGAAGAGAATCTGTCTGATCAACTTCTGAGCCAAACTAAGTATTCGAGAAACCCTAGGATAGTATCCTGTATGAAAAATGGGGAGGGAAAATTTTGGGGTACAGCAGCTGCCCCTGTTCAATCTTCTTAAACTTGAAAAGTGAGATCGACATGTCTGTCGTTCGTAGCTTTAAAGTGGAAGATGATTGAACACTAGAGTGCCCAAAAATTTTCACTCGATGATATGTTGGTTGATTGTGTAGGGAATGGGATTAAAGATGCCATTTGGAGAGATGATGGAGAGTTGTCAGAGATGGGCTTATAGATGCCATTTAAAGGTGATTATTGACAGAAGTGGACGAAGTCTGAACTTCACTTCAACAGAAAAGAAATCTGAATAAACCTTTGGTCAATTTAAACTGGAGCTAGCAGAAGTCTTGAATGTTGTTGGAAAGAATCAGAATATCTTTTGGAGCGATTTAAATTGAACCAAAAGATATCTTGGATTAATCTTGACTGGAAAGCATCAAAATAAATCTTGGTGCAATTTATCTGAACCAGAGAAAATTGTCGGCGGGGAAGAATTAGAATAAACCGTTGAGAGGTTTAAACTGAAACAACAGAAGTCCGGAGAAGAATCAGAACAAATCGTTGAGAGATTTATCTGAACCAGCAAAATCTGGATAAGAATCAGAATAAATCGTTGAGAGATTTATCTGAACCAGCAAAAATCTGGAGAAGAATCAGAATAAATCGTTGAGAGATTTATCTGAACCAGCAAAATATGGAGAAGAATCAGAATAAATCGTTGAGAGATTTATCTGAACCAACAAAAATTTGGATAAGAATCAGAATAAATCATTAAGAGATTTATCTGAACCAGCAAAAATTTGGATAAGAATAAGAATAAATCGTTGAGAGATTTATCTGAACCAACAAAAGTCTGGATGAGAATCAAAATAAATTGTTGAGAGATTTATCTGAACCAGCAAAAATCTGGAGAAGAATCAGAATAAATCATTGAGAGATTTATCTGAACCAGCAAAATTTTGGATAAGAATCAGAATAAATCGTTGAGAGATTTATCTGAACCAGCAAAAATCTGGATAAGAATTAGAATAAATCGTTGAGAGATTTATCTGAACCAGCAAAAATATGGATGAGAATCAGAATAAATCGTTGAGAGATTTATTTGAACCAGCAAAAATCTGGATAAGAATCAAAATAAATCATTGAGAGATTTATCTGAACCAGCAAAAATCCGGATAAGAATCAGAATAATCGTTGAGAGATTTATCTAAACCAACAAAAATCTGGAGAAGAATCAGAATAAATCGTTGATAGATTTATTTGAACAAGTAAGAATCTGGAGAAAATTCATAATAAACTGTTGAGAGATTTAAACTGAACCAGTAGGAGTCTGGAGAAGAATCAGAATAAACCGTTGAGAGATTTATCTGACCAGTAAGAATCTGGAGAAGAATCAGAATAAACCGTTGGGAGATTTATCTGAACCAGTAAAAATCTGGAGAAGAATCAGAATAAACCGTTGGGAGATTTATTTGAACCAGTAAGAATCTGGAGAAGAATCAGAATAAACTGTTGGGAGATTTATTTGAACCAGTAAGAATCTGGAGAAGAATCAGAATAAATCGTTGAGAGATTTATCTGAACCAGTAAAAATCTGGAGAAGAATCAGAATAAATCATTGAGAGATTTAAACTGAACCAACAGAAGTTTGAAGGAAATGTTTGCTATGCAGATGGTCGACCAGTCCTTTCTCGGGAATTGATCTGTATTTAACTTGTTGGAAATATTTGTCTGTTGGAGATTTATTGATGATAATTTCATGTCGATTAATTTTTCCTGAAAAGGTAAAGAGTTAGTTGTATGCAATGCCATGATGTATGCAATGCATGGTAAAATGTTGTTTCTCAAAATAAATGAGATTGCATTGTATGTATTTGTGTTGTCAATGCTATGACGTATGAATGTAATGTATGGACATAATAATTGTTCGTGCCGTAGTGTTGTTGGAATTGGGGAAAATAAATTCCTTTTGAAGCATTGATGGGTGAGCTTCCATTTATTAGAGAAATAAACTCTGTTGTAGAAGGGAAACGCCGGGCATTGCTTGTGGATTTCGTGAAATCCTGCTGGGGAATCCTGAGAAACCTGGCGACTTTCACTGAGGAACCTTTGGAGCGGTAGTTGGTGGTTTTGCTCTATCAGGGATATGAGAGCGCTTGATACCACCAGGCTGCATACTGGGGATACGTTAGTGATCCTGTAGTAGGATGTCCTTGTTTCCGCTCTTGCTGGGGGAAGTACCTACGGGGATTTTATGGAATAGCCTAAAGATATTATCCTGTTTCTTAAATCCATTAGTGATTGTCTTTCTATTTTCTGTTCATTTTTAAATAGTAATCACGCTCAAATGTATATGTTCAAAAATAAATCATTGGACGTTTTTTTGAACAAAACACAGAAATAAGGAAAACAAATAGCTTTGCACTTTCAAAAGGGATATCTTTGTATTAAATTGAATAAGTCTTTTTGTACAACGAGACGAGCATTCTAGTAAGAGAATGTCATCATAGAAAATGAAAATTGATACAAAGAAAAGATAGCTATATGAAATAATCCCATGGGGTTCCCATTCTGCTATAGTCTTCGTGTCTCTGAGTGTCTTGTCTACTTGTCACCTTGGCGAAGTTGATTAGATTGATTAAAACCACTTAGCTGATTGATCGATGTTGAAGACTGTTTGTAAGATGATCCAATGGGACATAATCATGTGCTTTAATTCCCTAACTTTTTCCTGGACCGCCCTTTCATGTTTTCGATCCATCGGGATACCCTTTTTTTCCCAAGCCGCCCTTTCGGGTTTTCAGCTTGCCGGGTGTACAATTTTTTTTGTATTTTATCCCTAATTTTTGCCCAAACCTTTTGGTTCGTCGGGATGCCCTAATTTTTGCCTAGGTCAGTCGACCTAGCGGGTCCTTGTTCATACGTAGTATCTTTTAATTATGTCCGCGTTTACAGGGTGTGGAAGGTCGTCACCATCCATAGTGGTCAAGATCATTGCTCCACCAGAGAATATGTTTTTGACCACAAATGGTCTTTCGTATATAGGAGTCCATTTGCCCCTGGGATCACCTTGCGGTAGTATGATGCACTTGATCACCAAATCCCCAACTTGATACACTTGGCGCCTGACCTTTTTGTTGAAAGCCTTGATCATTCGTTTTTGATACATTTGACCATGGCAAATTGCAGTAAGCCTTTTCTCATCAATTAAGTTCAGTTGATCAAGTCGAGTCTGGATCCAATCTTCTTCGTTCAGCCCAGCATCCTTCATGATCCTCAGAGAGGGGATCTGGACCTCAATATGTAAGACAACCTCCATGCCGTATACCAGAGAATAGGGTGTTACCCCAGTTGATGTGCGAGCTATGGTACGATACCCGTGGAGAGCGAATGGTAGCATCTCATGCCAGTCTTTGTATGTGATTGTCATTTTCTGTATGATCTTGTTAATGTTTTTATTAGCAGCTTCTATAGCGCCATTCATCTTTGGCCGATAAGGGGATGAATTGTGATACTGGATCTTGAATTGCTTGCACAAGGCAGTGATCATAGTGTTGTTTAGATTCGTACCATTATCAGTGAGGATTCTCTCTGGGATACCGTACCGACAAATGAGATTCTGTTTGATGAACCGGGCAATAACATTCTTGGTAACAGAAGCGAAGGAAGCTGCCTCAACCCACTTTATAAAATAGTCGATGGCCACTAAGATGAAATGATGTCCATTGGAGGCCGTTGGCTTAATTTACCCAATCATATCGATTTCCCACATAGCAAAGGGCCAAGGAGCCGTCAAAACATTCAGAGGAATCAGAGGGGCGTGCACTTTATCAACATAAATCTGACATTTATGGCAAGTATGAGAGTGTTGATAGCAATCTGCCTCCATGGTAGACCAATAATAGCCTGCCCGTAGGATTTTCTTTGCCATCGTATGCCCACTGGAATGGGTGCCAAAGGTGCCTTCATGTATATCAACCATGATCTTTTCTGCCTCAACCTTGTCTACGCATCGAAGTAATACAGAGTCATTGTTGTACCCCAAAATTTGCCCTCCCATATTCTTCAAAATTTGCCAAGTCAAAGCTTCAAAATCTCCCCAAGGGTTGCACAGTTCAAGGGCCTCCTAACAGTAAAAAATTAGGGTTTTGGTTCTGACAAAGAAAATGAAGTTTCCAAGGGTCCAATCAAGTCCCACATGCCTAGAAACATTGTCAAGTATCCTCATACCAAGTTTCAAGACTCACAGTTCAAAATGGCGCAGTCAAAAACCCTAATTGCACTACAGTCAACTGTAGGGGCAAAATGGTCATTTGACGGTCAAAAGTTCAAATTTTTGGTCAACATCTCATTTTGAAGCCACAAATATCATTTGATCAATGCTTGATCATGATTCTCAAAGCTTGGCTCAAAAAGTCTCAAGATGCAAAAGTTTCCATATTTGGACAGTTGAAAAAGTCAACTGTAACTTGACCAGGGCATAACTTCCACATGGATTATCAGAAAAATTCCATCCAAAGCTCATTTTGAATAGAATGACATTTCCTACAACTCCTCTTCATACTTCAAGTCCAAGAAATGCTCTCACAAAAAGTTATCAATTTCAACATTATAGGTCATTTTCAAAAGTCAACAAAAAGGGACTTTAAGTCAAAGGCCATAACTTGAGATTGGTAAATCAAAATGACATGGGACCAAAGGCATTGGTTAGAGGACTCAAAGACCTTTCCAAAATGTCCAAGAACATGAGCAAAGCTTAAAAATTGAGCAAGATATGCCTTGTGGAAGTTGGGAAATATTTGGGTATTTTGAAAAGTCAACATTGCTTCAAAAGTCTTAAAAATGCTAATGGGCCACATTTTCTTCCAAGAATCATCATCCAAAGCATGTGCACGACCATTTGGCCCAAAGGGAAGTTTTTTTATCATTTTTATTTATTTATTTGGATTTTTAATGGCTAAAAATTCATTTAATTAAAATAAATAGGTGGAAAATATCAAAGCAAGTCAATCAAATCTTTTTGTGCATAGGATAACTTCAGATTTTCGTGCATTATTAGATAGGGAAAGAATCCATGTGATTGAACATGATTTGGTAGCAAATATGCATGAAAAGATTTGAAAATTATGGCATGGAAAATCAAATATTTTCTCATCAATTCATGGATCCTTTGGCTCAGATTTTTTACCCTAATCATTCCATACATAAGCATGAAGCCAACCCTAATGCCGATGACCTCCCAGCTGCGCAAGAACACCACAACCAAGCTTGAGTTTTTTGACAAAAATTCCAAAACTGAAAACTAGGTTACAGTGCGATTCAAGGCCAAATACTTATTCCATTGTGTTCCTGAAGCTTCAAGGAAGGAGTCTGAATCAAAATCATAGCTTGAAACATCAAGAATTGGTAGTTATAAGTCAGACTGTATCACTTTTTTGCATAATCACATCTGATCATTCATGCCATAATTTTCTAATTTAATGCTTGTTTTGTATTGCTCTTGTCATTCTGAAGCTAACCCAATTGTTTGATTGAGTTTTCATCACCTATACGCGAAACTACCATGGACGACGCTTAGGGTTTTCAGAACCTTGAATTGGGGTTTCCCAGTTATGGAAAAATCAGGACATGAAACCTAGGCCATTTAAATCAGGGGACTTGGACGAATTGTTTGCCATGGTCGCGCCCAATTTATATTCCAAGATGAGCTATTCGCTATTCTTGGAAACGACACATTTGGGGACGGTTCAAAACCGTTGCTAATTATTTTTTGTTTCAGGGAAAAAACAAAACGAGGAAGAAGACGCTGAGGTGTAAGGAAATGATTGGAGGATTCAAATAATTAGCGCGTTTTTTTGTTCTGTCCACTAATCCATTTTTTTATTATGTTATTTAGTTTCCATTAGGTTAATGAATGAACGCGCTAGCTTGGATGGTGAAAAGTAACATGGGTAACCTTTGGGACCTGGGTTCGAGTCCCAGGTCCCCCTTTCTATTCCATATTATTTTGCTAATAACGCTTCTGTGCAGTTCCACTACAAGGGTGCATCATACATCCATCCTCCAGGTTTGCCACGCGTATAGTAAGATCAATCCAAAGGCACTGATTGGAAGAACACCCTGGGCGCAAGTCAAAGGTGCTACACGCTGGCAAGAAAAGTCAATTAAGGCCTTAAAACCTTGGGCCAACAATACTAAAGCATACCTCCAATTGGGGACAGAAACCCCCCCAAGGTATTGTATTTTCTTTCTTTTCCTTATTTTATTTATTTCAATTATTTCTTTTTTTAATTAATTCCTTTAATTAACTTATTTTCATAAAATATAAAAAAATAGTAAAAAAACAGAAAAGACCAAAATTCAAAATATATTTATTTAATTAGTATTTTTGTAAATAAATCTCACTAATGAATTAGATTTAAATTTAGGGTTAATTTTAACATTTTTCTTAATAAATTAAAAATTTGTAGAATTAGGGTTTTAATCAAGTTTTATCCTTTTTCTTTTCTTTTCACTAATAATTAATTATTTATTTTCATAAATCAAATTGCCATTAATTAATTAATTTAATTTTAGGTTTAAATTTTAACATGTTTTTTTTTCCTAATAAATAAAAGTTGTAGAATTAGGGTCAATTAGTTAATTTCATTTAATTCACATAAAAAACCATAAATACAAAAAAACTCAAAAAAATAATTTCTTTTCCTTTTTAATTTCATTAATTTAATAATTTAATTTAATTTCATTAAAAAGGGTCCAACGCCCTCGCTTCCAATTTTAATTCCGATTCGCGCATTCTACTTATTTCCTTCTTTTAAATATTAATGTAACTCCCCCAAAGCCTTGTAAACTCGGACATTTTATTTCTCGCACTTTATTTACCTTCTGTCAAATCGGGTCCTGGACTTTAATTTTGGCGATGTGGACCCGCGCCTTTGTAATAGTTTAGGAATTTTATCTTTCCGCACTTTTTTTTAACTGTTAATAAATGCATGCAAGAATGAATGACAAAATAAAAACAAACGCGTAGATCACTCATAACATGACAAGACAAAATATCTGAAAACGACACACAAATCACACACCACCCCTAGGGTACGCCTCACTGTTGCCTTGCCTCGAAAGGTGATCGTCGAGTAGAGGATGTCTTAGTAAGTCCTCATGATCCGGGAACCTGGCATGAGGGTAGCTTCTAAGGTGTCTTCCCATTGCTCTGGTGATCACCACGTCCTGAACCTCGAATTGACCCGAACACCTCCAACGGTGGTGCTACCTACCTCTCAATGGTGGGATGGCACTACTTTAAAGGACATCTACACAGACGAATTCCTTAGGGTAGGTAGACGACTCTAGATACTTGCTCTAATTTCAAAACAAATTCAAAACTACTTTTCACACCGACACCTTTTCAAAAAGCTTTCTAAAGCAATTTTTCAAACACTCTTGAGGACCGATACAAGAGTCGAACTGGAATTTTCAAAGAAACTTTTTAAAACCCACAGTTGAAAAGCAAACAAACCATTTTGAAAACACAAATGAGCAAGTATCTAAGAGCCCATGGATAACCATGGATAGAAAGGGTGCTAACACCTTCCCTTTCTATAACCTACCTCCCGAACCGAGAGCAATCTCTATAAGGAATTTTTCTGTGCTTTTGTCCTTTCCATTTGGAGAAAATAAAAGACGGTGGCGACTCTTGCTTCCGCGACATTTCGCGAACCAGCGTTAAACAGTCAGTTCCAGATCCACCGATCACAGAACTGGCGACTCTGCTGGGGAAAAAACTATAAAGTGAGGTGTACCTTAGGGTTAGTTCATAACTGTGTTTTCAATTGTATTGCTTTGCTTGCTTTAAATTGTGGGACTGTCTTGGGAGTTCTATAGATCCTAACCCGGATCTGGGGATACCTTCTTAGAAAGTAGCAACAAGGCTGTGAGGGAACTGTGCGGGGTATACCGACATGGTTGAAGCAGTCTACTACGTTGATGTGGCACTTTGGTGTGTACCGGTAACTCTTGAGTTCAGTCAAGGAGAGTACGGGGCCTCCGCGTGGTGTCATGAAGCATCAACAGACCTTAGGAACCTTAATTGAACTATCTTGGCCTCTTTAGGGTAGTGAGATAACTGACTTTGGTGCAGTCTGAGGTTGGTTGATACTCGATACTACACTCAATTGAGGGTTGCTTTCCTGGAATATTTAGGTCGCCAGTTCAGTGGCCAAATCGAAACGATGAACAATGAAAGCAATCCCGTGATATTGGGACCCTTAGAACCCGGTTACTTCTAATAGGACAGGTTGAGCCCACCAACTTCAAGAGGGTACTACCCAGACCCCATGCTGGCCTTAAACCCTAAGGGCTTGTCTTGTGTGCCTTGTGTGCCTTACATGTTTGTCTTTGTAAATATCTGTGGTGTGTTTAATCATAGCATCATGACATCATCCAGCATCATATGCATTGACTAACCATTTCAGGGGTTCGAATCTTCATCTTTGTTCTTGTTTTGTAGGACATGGAAACTGTTCGCAGAAAAACAATTCAAGTCAGCCTTGTAAGGATCCCTCCTCAGCTTAAGGAACTTATATCCAGGATTCCCGAGAGCTCTTCATTCAGTGAGAGACATGGAAGACTCATCAGCTTGGTCAATACCAACATTGAGGAAGATATGATTAAGGTCCTGTTCCAATTCTTTGACCCTCTGCATCACTGTTTCACCTTCTTGGATTATCAGTTGGTACCTACATTGGAGGAGTTCTCCCGGCTCCTGAAGATCCCTATCCTTGATCAGCTACCCTACAATGGTACAGAAAAGGAACCCAAGCTTGAAGAGATTGCTAAAGCCTTGCACCTACAATCATCTGACCTCAAGGGACATTGGGAAGTTAGAAGTGGTATCAAAGGGTTCTTAGCCAGGTTTCTGTTTGAAAAGGCCCATGAATGTTGGAACTCCCTTGACTTACAAGCTTTTGAAGAAGTTGTGGCCCTCCTTGTCTATGGTTTGGTGTTGTTCCCTAACCCAGATCAGCTGATAGATATCAGTGCCGTCCAGATCTTTATGTCCAGGAATCCTATACCTACGTTGCTGGGGGACATCCTTCACTCATGTTACACTCGAACCATGAGAAAAAGAGGCGTCCTTATGTGTTGCACTCCTCTCCTTGGAAGGTGGTTTATTTCGCACCTTCCACAATCATTCTTGAAGAACGAGCGGGGTTTGAGATGGTCACAACGGTTGATGACTCTTACACATGCAGATATACATTGGTGCCCTCGGTCCAGAGAGGATGTCACTGATCGTTGCGGGGAGTACCCTAATGTTCCTTTACTTGGAATCAGAGGAGGTATTACTTACAACCCATGCCTGGCTTGGAGACAATTTGGTTATGCTCGGAGGGATGGCCCTCATGATATGTTAATTCCTGACATAGTTTTTGACTTCGACAACGATGCACAAGGACTTCGCCAGAGATTTACCAGAGCCTGGGGGATGCCAAGTAGGATAGACAGTAAGACACTGGGGCACAGGAACTCCATCCCGTTGGAACCTTATCTCAAGTGGGTACGCTCCCGCTCCCAGAAGTTAGTGATGCCATATCCTCATATGCTCCCAGTAATCAAAGAGCCAGTCTTGGAAGGAGAAGTGTCCTACACTATTCAGCATCCTGACATGCCCACATCCTGGGAAGAGATGCAGAAGAGCTGGATCCAGCTTAAGGAAGAATGAAATTCTCTTGAGACCAGTCTACATGCTAGTGAAAAGAAGGTCTTGGAGCTCACCCGCCTATTGCATGAGGAGAGGAATCTCAACACCTACATAGCTCCAAAGAGGATGCGTAGTGTCTTTTGGGATTGATTTGCTTTGTAATTTGTGCCCATGAGGCTTTGATGTACTGAACAATTATTTCCTTAATGATAACGTGTGTTCTTTTTTGTCTACAACAAATTTGAACTTTCGAACCCTTGAATGCATTGCATAAACACATATCATTCATCATGTGCATAGCAGGTTTTCTTCTTTTCAGGTTGCTTACCGTTCTTCGCTGTTTATTTCAGCATCATGAATCCTGACTCATCATCAACTGAGATGTCCATCAAGGCTCTTCAGGCGCAGAATGCGCAATTTCAGGAATTAATCATGGGTTTGGCTCAGGGCCAAGAGGAGCTGAAGGCTCTGCTCCTGAAGAAGGAAAAGAAGAAGAAGAGAAGAACTGTTCTTTTCAACTCGGGCCGAAGGTTTGGCAATACTCTGCAGAATGAAGAGGCTGGTTCTTCTATAGGCAAGGGTACCCCTCAAGGGGAAAAAGGTCCTAGTCCGGTAGTCTCCGACAACGAGACTGATTTTGATGAGGAACAGTATCCTCCGGCTGAAGACAGATACAAGCAGTTGGAGGACAGACTGAATGCTATGGAGATCCAACAGGTGCCTGGGCTGGATTTTGGAGATTTGGGTTTGTCTACCGGTGTGATCATCCCTCATAAGTTCAAAGCACCATCTTTTACCAAGTATGACGGGGCGTCTTGTCCCAAGTTACACCTCAGGTCTTACGTGCGGAAGATTCAACCGTACTCAGCGGATAAGAATTTGTGGATCCACTTCTTCCAGGAGAGTCTTTCAGGGACTCATCTCGAATGGTTCTATCAGCTGGATGGGACCAAAGTTCGTAACTGGGAGGAGTTGGCTACTGCTTTCTATAAGCAGTATCAATATAATGCCGACCTTGCCCCTACATGTACCCAACTCCAGGGTATGTCGTTAGGTTCAAGCGAAGGTTTTAAAGAGTACGCTCAGAAGTGGAGGGATCTGGCTGGCAGGGTGCAGCCTCCGTTGACTGACCGGGAATTGGTAGACATGTTCTTGGGGACCCTATCTGGGCCATTTTTCAACCATCTTATTGGTAACTCATCGGCAGGGTTTACTGATCTTATTCTGACTGGAGAGAGAATTGAGGCCGGGTTGAAGTCTGGTAAGATTCTGAAGGGTGCATCTGCAAGTTCTGAGAAGAAACCCTTCAAGAAGGAGGCTAGTGCTGTATATGGCTCTAGAGGACAGGAGAAATCTGAGCGCCACCAGTCTGTCAACGCGGTGATGATTTCCAAGCCTGCTGCCGCTCCTCGGCAAACCAATCCTCAAAGGGCTGAAAGACCTAGAAGGGGGTTCACCCGCTTGAGTATGACCCTATCACAAATCTTGCCACAGTTGCTGTCCACCAACCTAGTGACTGTCCGAGAGGCCCCAAAGGTTGTGAACACTGCCTCTTCGAAATACAACCCAAATGCTCGCTGTGCTTACCATTCCGATAGCCCGGGGCATTCCACTGATGACTGTTGGGCCTTAAGGAACAAGCTGCAGGACCTTATTGATGCAAAGGAGGTACAGTTTGAGGCATCTGAGAAGCCTAATGTAGTAACAGCTCCCCTGCCTGCTCATGGAGTGAATGCTGTTGGGGAGAATAATGAAGTGGATGAAGCTGAGTTCAATAGCTGGATTTACCCGACAACTGATGGCGGATTGACCAATTGGATTGCCAAAGACCATACTCCTGTTACTTTTGTTACGCAGTAATAAACTTCTTTGTTTTGTTATTTGTAATAAACAATTAAAACTCTATGGCCCAGTGTCTTACCCGAGGCACCGTGGCTTCATTTGTGAGGGCATATAAATTGTCATTTCATATATCATGAATAAAAATCTTGGACGTTTTCTCGCATTTCAAATCTTATGCTCCTTTTCTTTCTTTTCTTCCTTTATATATTTCAAAAACAGCTGTATTTACACACACTCACTCATACAGGTTTCAATCCACTCTGGATCTCACTGGTAACGACTCTGCTACTGCCAGTTATGACTTCGAAAATCCGATCGACTTAGCCAAAGACGAAGGTGAAGATGATTGCGAAGTGCCTGGCGAGCTTGCAAGACTGTTGCTTCAGGAAGAGAGGGCAATTCAACCACATGAAGAGCCAGTGGAAACAATAAATCTGGGTACGGATACAGACGGAAGGGAGGTAAAGATTGGTGCCAACCTAGAGCTCAGCGTGAAGCAACGGTTGACTCAGATGCTACATGATTATGTGGAGATATTTGCCTGGTCCTACGAAGACATGCCCGGGTTGGATACTGATGTTGTGGTCCATCACTTGCCTACTAAGGAAGACTGCCCTCCGGTTAAGCAAAAGGTCCGCCGTATGCGTCCAGAGATGTCTGAGAAGATCAAAGCCGAGGTTATGAAACAGTTTGATGCCGGGTTCCTTGCAGTAACTTCTTACCCTCAGTGGGTTGCTAATGTGGTGCCGGTACCAAAGAAGGACGGTAAGGTCAGAATGTGTGTCGACTACAGGGATCTGAACAGGGCCATCCCCAAGGATGACTTCCCCTACCTCACATTGACGTCCTTGTTGATAATACTGCTCAGCATAAAGTGTTCTCTTTCATGGATGGCTTTTCAGGGTATAATCAGATCAAGATGGCTCCTGAAGACATGGAAAAGACTACATTTGTTACTCAGTGGGGCACTTTCTGCTACAAGGTCATGCCTTTTGGACTGAAGAACGCTGGGGCAACCTACCAACGTGCCATGGTTGCTTTATTTCATGACATGATCCATCATGAGATAGAAGTGTATGTTGACGACATGATCGCAAGGTCCCAGACTGAGGAAGAACACCTTGATCATCTGCAGAAGTTGTTTGACCGACTGAAGTTGTACAAGCTGAGGTTGAACCCGAACAAGTGCACTTTCGGGGTAAGATCTGGAAAATTACTAGGCTTCGTTGTAAGTGACAAAGGCATTCAAGTGGACCCTGCCAAGGTCAAAGCTATTCAAGAGATGCCAGTTCCTAGGACAGAGAAAGAGGTCAGAGGCTTTTTAGGACACCTGAACTACATTGCTTGATTCATCTCACACCTGACTGCTACTTGTGAACCAATCTTCAAGCTGCTGAAGAAAGATCAGGTAGTACGTTGGAATGATGAATGTCAGGCTGCTTTTCACAGAATCAAGGAGTATCTCCAAGAACCACCCATCCTTATGCCACCGGTTGAAGGGAGACCTCTGATACTATACCTGACAGTACTTGACAACTCAATGGGGTGTGTGCTGGGGCAGCATGACGAGTCTGGCCGAAAAGAGAATGCCATTTATTACCTTAGCAAAAAGTTTACCGACTGTGAGACCCGATACTCACTGCTTGAGAAAACTTGTTGCGCTTTGGTATGGGCTGCTCGCCGGCTGAGACAGTATATGCTGACTCACACTACCTTGTTGATCTCAAAGATGGATCCTATAAAGTACATATTCGAAAAGCCTGCTCTGTCTGGGAGAATAGCAAGATGGCAAATGATCTTGACGGAATACGACATTCAGTACACGACTCAGAAAGCCATCAAGGGAAGTGTATTGGCAGACCACTTGGCACATCAGGCAGTAGACGACTATCAGTCAATGAATTTCGAGTTTCCAGACGAGAGCATCATGATAGTGACTGACTGTGAAGTCCCTGGACCGGATGAAGGACCTGAGGAAGGATCCCGATGGTCTATGCACTTTGATGGAGCCTCCAATGCTTTGGGTAATGGTATCGGCACTATAATCATATCCCCTCAAGGAACTCATACTCCACTCACTGCCCGACTATGTTTCAACTGCACCAACAACATGGCGGAGTATGAGGCATGCATCATGGGTCTCCAAGCTGCGATCGACTTAAGGATCAAGTTTCTGAGTGTCTTCGGAGATTCCGCTCTCGTGATCAATCAGATCAAAGGAGAGTGGGATACGAAACATCCGAATCTTATTCCTTACAGAGAATGTGTGTTGACCTTGATCCCCCACTTCACAGAGATAACCTTTGAACATTTCCCAAGAGAGGAGAATCAGCTGGCGGACGCGTTAGCTACAATGTCTTCTATGTTCAAAGTCAAATGGGACAATGAGGCTCCCCGGATCATCATCTGGAAACTGGACGAACCGGCATACTGTTGTGATCTCGAGACTGAATTGGTGACTGAGAAGCCTTGGTACCATGAGGTGAAGAGATATTTGGAAGCTCAGGAATACCCTGAAGGCGCATCTGTCAATGATAAGAAGTTTCTGAGAAGGTTCGCAGCGAAGTTCTTCCTTAGCAACGGTATCCTGTATAAGCGAAACCATGATTCGATCTTACTGCGCTGCGTGGATAAGACTGAAGCAGAAAGGATCATGGAAGAGCTGCATGAAGGGACCTTCGGAACACATTCCAGTGGACACACTATGGCAAAGAAAATCCTTCGGGAAGGGTATTTCTGGTCCACCATGGAAGCTGACTGTTACCATCACTCTCAGACATGCCATAAATGCCAGATATATGCAGACAAGGTGCATGTTCCTCCAGTTCCTCTAAATGTTCTGACTGTGCCTTGGCCGTTTGCAATGTGGGGCATATACATGATCGGTGAGATTAAACCTACAGCATCTAACGAGCATCGTTTCATCCTGGTAGCAATTGATTATTTCACGAAGTGGGTTGAAGCAGCTTCCTACGCTACGGTAACCAAGACTGTTGTGGCACGGTTCATTCGGCATAACCTAATCTGTCGATACGGCGTCCCAGAAAGAATTATTACAGACAACGATACCAATCTGAATAACAAGATGATCGCTGAGCTCTGCGAGCAGTTTAAGATACATCACCATAACTCTTCTCCTTACAGACCGAAGATGAATGGGGCTGTAGAAGCAGCAAATAAAAATATCAAGAAAATCGTGCAGAAGATGACAGTGACCTATAAAGATTGGCACGAGATGTTACCGTTCGCTCTACATGGGTACCGTACCTCAGCCAGGACGTCAACCGGGGCAACTCCTTTCTCCTTGGTTTATGGTATGGAGGCAGTCTTACCGATCGAAGTGCAAATACCCTCTCTCCGGATAATGAAGGATGCAGATCTGAACGAAGATGATTGGATCCAGACACGACTTGATCAGCTAAATTTGATTGACGAGAAGAGACTCGCTGCTATCTGTCATGGTCAGACATATCAGAAACGGATGATCAGGGCATTTAACAAAAAGGTCAGACCACAAGAGTATCGAGTCGGGGATCTGGTAATAAGGTGAATCATCCTTCCTCAGAGTGATCCAAGGGGAAAATGGACCCCTACGTACGAAGGGCCATTTGTGGTTAAACATGTGTTCTCAGGAGGAGCCATGATTCTAACCAACATGGATGGTGACGACCTTCCTCACCCCGCCAATGCAGACATAGTAAAAAGATACTACGCATGAAAAAAAGACCCGCTAGGCTGACATGCCTAGGCAAAAATTAGGGCTTCCCGGCGAACCAAAAGGGTTCGAGCAAAATGAAGGGATGAAATGAAAAAATCTGTACACCCGGCAAGTCGAAAACCTGAAAAGGCGGCTTGGGCAAAAATGGGTATCCCGGTGGACTGAAAACCCGAAAGGGCGGTCCAGGCAAAAGTTAGGGATAAAGCGTAATACTATGTCTCATTGGATCACTTTGCATCCAGAATCCGGTATCTACATCAAGTTCAGACGGCATCGATCAGTCAGCTTCATCTTCAACTAAGGTCATCAAGTGATGAGACGCTCGGAGATATAAAGGCAATAGCAGAGTTGAAACCCAGTGGGATCATTCATTTCACACAGTTGTTTTATTTTCTCTTGTACAAAATTTGTATAAACTCTTCTGTTCGGCGGCGTTCTCTTACTAGGACGTCAACCTCTTGTATATAAACGCCTATTTACAGGCAAATTCTAAATCAATACAAAAATCACTTTTCAGTTAAAATGGCCAATTGTTTTTCCTTTTCTGTTTTGTTTTGCGAAGAACGTCCAAGGTTCAATTTGTGATATATGCGTTGACAATAATTTTCTAACTCATGAATATTTGCATACGAAACAAAGGATTAAT
Source organism: Vicia faba (assembly GCA_948472305.1). Classification (NCBI taxonomy): domain Eukaryota; kingdom Viridiplantae; phylum Streptophyta; class Magnoliopsida; order Fabales; family Fabaceae; genus Vicia; species Vicia faba. The sequence continues at coordinate 1,213,875,369 of OX451740.1, read as the reverse complement.
TACAGGTAACATTAGAAACAGGGGCAATAAAGAGTTGTCTAAGCAATCTAATTGTTCTGTCCGCCAAGGTACCAAGGTAGGTTCGGCTGAAGAACATAACCAGCATATCTCAATTCCCCAGAGAGTGAGCCAGCAAGTCAGTGAACTCTCCCCAAGCAAAGCTTCTATCAAAACTTAAGGAAGTTGGGTATCCTCCCGCAAATCTCAACATTCCCCTGCAGCATATGCATTTTTAACAAGCATCCCCGACAATCTTGGTCTAAAGGTTGTTCCCCGGCGGTATATCAAACATTCAATGGAGTCACTTCCCCGATACAGTTCAAAACTTCCCCAAGAGAGTCCAATCTAGTTCCCCAGGAAAGTCGGAATCCATCTCCCCAAGCAGTAAGCTTATCCCCAGTAGATTCTGGAAGCTTACCCTCGCCGAGCACGAACGTGTCTCCCGGCTTTATTCAAAGAGTTATTTCCTTACCAGGATATAACTGGGTTATCCTCAGCCAAAAGCCACGGAAAGAGCGTCCTCGACGAAGTCTTCTTATCCCCAGCGAAGTCTATTAATACTTCCAACAAAACCATGGTATCCCCAGCAAGTTATTATCAACAACTCAATAAAGTGCCTCTCTCCCCACAGAGTATTGCTTCCCAGCAAGATCGTTAGAATACTTTTCTCCCCGCAGGGTAATCCATTCGCCAAGCTTATTCCCCAACGGAGTCATATTCTCCTACCGGTATTCTTGCAACTATCATCCCCAGCGGAAGCAAAACCTACTCTTCAACGTCAGCCCAGGAGCGACTTCCCGGCACCCGTCAAGGATTTTCTTTCCTAGACGACAAACATATATGCATAAACATCGCACTTCCATACATTATAGCATGCATATACGCATCACATCCTACAAATCTCATTTATGTTGAGAACATCATTGCTTGATCCATATCATGCATGACATATGACTGACCTTTACCCTTCAGGAAAGATCCAGTTGAGTTCTCAGCTATATTCAAGACCTTGACCGGTTCAGTTAAGTCGACCCTAAGACTTTTCTGTTTCTTATCCAGTCCAAGGCCTTCTCTGGTTCAGTCAGATCGACCCTAAGATCTCCCTGTTTCTTATCCAGTAGAAGACATCAAGACCTAGACCGGTTCAGTTAAGTAGACCCTAAGACTTTTCTGTTTCTTATCCAGTCCAAGGCCTTCTCTGGTTCAGTCAGATCGACCCTAAGATCTCTCTGTTTCTTATCCAGTAGAAGACATCAAGACCTCGACCGGTTCAGTTAAATCGACCCTAAGATTTCTCTGTTTCTTATCCAGTCAAAGGCCTTCTCTGGTTCAGTCAGATCGACCCTAAGATCTCCCTGTTTCTTATCCAGTAGAAGACATCAAGACTTATACCGGTTCAGTTAAGTCGACCCTAAGACTTTTCTGTTTCTTATCCAGTCCAAGGCCTTCTCTGGTTCAGTCAGATCGACCCTAAGATCTCCCTGTTTCTTATCCAGTTGAAGATTCCAAGACCTAGACCGGTTCAGTTAAATCGACCCTAAGATTTTACTGTTTCTTATCCCGTCAAAGGCCTTCTCTAGTCTAGTTAAATCGACCCCTAACAGATTTTCCTGATAAAGACTCAGTAGAAGACATCCAAGATTCTCTCAGCGTTACTGTTGAGGTTGAAGTCGCCTATGGTTCTCTCCCCGTTACTGCGGAGGTAGTAATCGTCCCCAAATTCTCTCAGCGTTACTGTTGAGGTTGAAGTCGTCCAAGATTCTCTCAATGATTACTGTTGAGGTTGAAGTCATCCAAGGTTCTCTCACCGTTCCTGTTGAGGTAGTAACCATCCCTGGTTCATTCATCACCGTTTGAAGATCCAGATCCAGCTCCTGTAACCAGTCAGGACACATCTATACAAAGAATCTGAAGACCAGTTCCCGTAACAGGTCAGGTAATCACTTTTTCTTTTGCAGGTACACAAGCTCTCGCTAAGGAATCTCTTATGCGATCAACATCCAGATGGCATCTGTAAGCCCATCCACCTTCCATCACCTCTTAGCATGGCATCTATAAGCCCATCATCCTATCCATCAATCTCCAAATGGCATCTATAAGCCCATTCCCATCATCACACTACTATATGAGCGCAAATTTCTGGGCACTCTAGTGTTCAATCATCTTCCACCTTCGGACTACGAAAGGCACGTCAGCCAATCTGCATCCTCAGGTCTAAGAAGATTGAACAGGGGCAACTGTTGTACCCCAAAATTTGCCCTCCCATATTCTTCAAAATTTGCCAAGTCAAAGCTTCAAAATCTCCCCAAGGGTTGCACAGTTCAAGGGCCTCCTAACAGTCAAAAATTAGGGTTTTGGTTCTGACAAAGAAAATGAAGTTTCCAAGGGTCCAATCAAGTCCCACATGCCTACAAACATTGTCAATTATCCTCATACCAAGTTTCAAGACTCACAGTTCAAAATGGCGCAGTCAAAAACCCTAATTGCACTACAGTCAACTGTAGGGGCAAAATGGTCATTTGACAGTCAAAAGTTCAAATTTTTGGTCAACATCTCATTTTGAAGCCACAAATATCATTTGATCAATGCTTGATCATGATTCTCAAAGCTTGGCTCAAAAAGTCTCAAGATGCAAAAGTTTCCATATTTGGACAGTTGAAAAAGTCAACTGTAACTTGACCAGGGCATAACTTCCACATGGATTATCAGAAAAATTCCATCCAAAGATCATTTTGAAGAGAATGACATTTCCTACAACTCCTCTTCATACTTCAAGTCCAAGAAATGCTCTCACAAAAAGTTATCAATTTCAACATTATAGGTCATTTTCAAAAGTCAACAAAAAGGGACTTTAAGTCAAAGGCCATAACTTGAGATTGGTAAATCAAAATGACATGGTACCAAAGGCATTGGTTATAGGACTCAAAGAACTTTCCAAAATGTCCAAGAACATGAGCAAAGCTTAAAAATTGAGCAAGATATGCCTTGTGGAAGTTGGGAAAGTTTTGGGTATTTTGAAAAGTCAACATTGCTTCAAAAGTCTTAAAAATGCTAATGGGCCACATTTTCTTCCAAGAATCATCATCCAAAGCATGTGCACGACCATTTGGCCCAAAGGGAAGTTTTTTATCATTTTTATTTATTTATTTGGATTTTTAATGGCTAAAAATTCATTTAATTAAAATAAATAGGTGGAAAATATCAAAGCAAGTCAATCAAATCTTTTTGTGCATAGGATAACTTCAGATTTTCGTGCATTATTAGATAGGGAAAGAATCCATGTGATTGAACATGATTTGGTAGCAAATATGCATGAAAAGATTTGAAAATTATGGCATGGAAAATCAAATATTTTCTCATCAATTCATGGATCCTTTGGCTCAGATTTTTTACCCTAATCATTCCATACATAAGCATGAAGCCAACCCTAATGCCGATGACCTCCCAGCTGCGCAAGAACACCACAACCAAGCTTGAGTTTTTTGACAAAAATTCCAAAACTGAAAACTAGGTTACAATGCGATTCAAGGCCAAATACTTATTCCATTGTGTTCCTGAAGCTTCAAGGAAGGAGTCTGAATCAAAATCATAGCTTGAAACATCAAGAATTGGTAGTTATAAGTCAGACTGTATCACTTTTTTTCATAATCGCATCTGATCATTCATGCCATAATTTTCTAATTTAATGCTTGTTTTGTATTGCTCTTGTCATTCTGAAGCTAACCCAGTTGTTTGATTGAGTTTTCATCACCTATACGCGAAACTACCATGGACGACGCTTAGGGTTTTCAGAACCTTGAATTGGGGTTTCCCAATTATGGAAAAATCAGGACATGAAACCTAGGCCATTTAAATCAGGGGACTTGGACGAATTGTTTGCCATGGTCGCGCCCAATTTATATTCCAAGATGAGCTATTCGCTATTCTTGGAAACGACACATTTGGGGACGGTTCAAAACCGTTGCTAATTATTTTTTGTTTCAGGGAAAAAACAAAACAAGGAAGAAGACGCTGAGGTGTAAGGCAATGATTGGAGGATTCAAATAATTAGCGCGTTTTTTTGTTCTGTCCACTAATCCATTTTTTTATTATGTTATTTAGTTTCCATTAGGTTAATGAATGAACGCGCTAGCTTGGATGGTGAAAAGTAACATGGGTAACCTTTGGGACCTGGGTTCGAGTCCCAGGTCCCCCTTTCTATTCCATATTATTTTGCTAATAACGCTTCTGTGCAGTTCCACTACAAGGGTGCATCATACATCCATCCTCCAGGTTTGCCACGCGTATAGTAAGATCAATCCAAAGGCATTGATTGGAAGAACACCCTGGGCGGAAGTCAAAGGTGCTACACGCTGGCAAGAAAAGTCAATTAAGGCCTTAAAACCTTGGGCCAACAATACTAAAGCATACCTCCAATTGGGGACAGAAACCCCCCCAAGGTATTGTATTTTCTTTCTTTTCCTTATTTTATTTATTTCAATTATTTCTTTTTTTAATTAATTCCTTTAATTAACTTATTTTCATAAAATATAAAAAATTAGTAAAAAAACAGAAAAGACCAAAATTCAAAATATATTTATTTAATTAGTATTTTTGTAAATAAATCTCACTAATGAATTAGATTTAAATTTAGGGTTAATTTTAACATTTTTCTTAATAAATTAAAAATTTGTAGAATTAGGGTTTTAATCAAGTTTTATCCTTTTTCTTTTCTTTTCACTAATAATTAATTATTTATTTTCATAAATCAAATTGCCATTAATTAATTAATTTAATTTTAGGTTTAAATTTTAACATGTTTTTTTTCCTAATAAATAAAAGTTGTAGAATTAGGGTCAATTAGTTAATTTCATTTAATTCACATAAAAAACCATAAATACAAAAAAACTCAAAAAAATAATTTCTTTTCCTTTTTAATTTCATTAATTTAATAATTTAATTTAATTTCATTAAAAAGGGTCCAACGCCCTCGCTTCCAATTTTAATTCTGATTCGCGCATTCTACTTATTTCCTTCTTTTAAATATTAATGTAACTCCCCCAAAGCCTTGTAAACTCAGACATTTTATTTCTCGCACTTTATTTACCTTCTGTCAAATCGGGTCCTGGACTTTAATTTTGGCGATGTGGACCCGCGCCTTTGTAATAGTTTAGGAATTTTATCTTTCCGCACTTTTTTTTAACTGTTAATAAATGCATGCAAGAATGAATGACAAAATAAAAACAAACGCGTAGATCACTCATAACATGACAAGACAAAATATCTGAAAACGACACACAAATCACACACCACCCCTAGGGTACGCCTCACTGTTGCCTTGCCTCGAAAGGTGATCGTCGAGTAGAGGATGTCTTAGTAAGTCCTCATGATCCGGGAACCTGGCATGAGGGTAGCTTCTAAGGTGTCTTCCCATTGCTCTGGTGATCACCACGTCCCAAACCTCGAATTGACCCGAACACCTCCAACGGTGGTGCTACCTACCTCTCAATGGTGGGATGGCACTACTTTAAAGGACATCTACACAGACGAATTCCTTAGGGTAGGTAGACGACTCTAGATACTTGCTCTAATTTCAAAACAAATTCAAAACTACTTTTCACACCGACACCTTTTCAAAAAGCTTTCTAAAGCAATTTTTCAAACACTCTTGAGGACCGATACAAGAGTCGAACTGGAATTTTCAAAGAAACTTTTTAAAACCCACAGTTGAAAAGCAAACAAACCATTTTGAAAACACAAATGAGCAAGTATCTAAGAGCCCATGGATAACCATGGATAGAAAGGGCGCTAACACCTTCCCTTTCTATAACCTACCTCCCGAACCGAGAGCAATCTCTATAAGGAATTTTTCTGTGCTTTTGTCCTTTCCATTTGGAGAAAATAAAAGACGGTGGCGACTCTTGCTTCCGCGACATTTCGCGAACCAGCGTTAAACAGTCAGTTCCAGATCCACCGATCACAGTCATGATTGCGTTTGTACAAAATTTTGTTACTAAGGAAGAACTTAGCCGAGAATCTTCTTAAGAATTTCTTGTCATTAACTGTAGCTCCTTCCAGATATTATTGAGACTTGAGATACCTCTCGACTTCGTGAAACCAGGATTGGTCCACTACTTCTTCAGTATTAATCTCGTGACAGTGTGTTGGTTCATCCATTCGTCCGATGGTGATCCAGGGAGCCTCGTTATCCCAATTAAGTTTAAACATAGATGACATTGTATCTAGTGCGTCTGCTGGCTGATTTTCTTCTCGTGGGAAATGCTCGAAGGTAATCTTCTCAAAATTTGGCAGCAATGTCAACACATATTCTTTGCAAGGGATAATGTTAGGGTGTTTGGTGTCCCATTCCCCTTTGATCTGACTGATGACCAAAGCAGAATCTCCGAACACACTCAAAGATTTGATCCCCAAATTTATGGCAGCTCTGAGACCAAAGATGCACGCTTCATATTCTACCATGTTATTTGTACAATCGAAGCAGAGTCTTGCAGTAAAGGGAGTATGAAACCCTTTAGGAGATACGAGTACAACACCAATACCATTGCCAAGTGCGTTGGATGCCCCATCGAAAAACAGGATCCATCGGGATCCTTGTTCAGGTCCGTTATATGGTCTGATCTCTTCACAATTGTTTACTGTCATGATGCCCTCATCTGGGAATTCAAACTTCATGGATTGGTAGTCTTTCACAGCTTGATGAGCAAGGTGATCATCCAGTGCATTGCCCTTTATTGCCTTCTGGGTAGTATATTGTATGTCATATTCTGTCAGGATCATCTTCCATCTTGCTATTCTCCCAGAGAGAGCAGGCTTCTCGAAGATGTATTTTATTAGATCCATTTTAGATATCCACAAGGTAGTATGGGTCAGCATATACTGTCTTAGCCGGCGAGCAGCCCATGCCAGAGCACAACAAGTCTTCTCGAGCAGTGAATATCTTGTTTCACAGTCGATAAAATTTTTTCTCAGGTAATAAATAGCATGTTCTTTTCGACCAGACTCATCATGCTTCCCCAGCATACACCCCATTGAGTTTTCTAAAACAGTAAGATACAAGATCAATGGTCTTCCCTCGACGGGTGGCAACAACACAGGAGGCTCTTGTAAGTATTCTTTGAATTTGTCAAAAACAGCTTGGCATTCGTCATTCCATTTGATTACTTGATCTTTCTTCAATAATTTGAAGATCAGTTCACAAGTAGCTGTCAGGTGAAAAATAAATCTGGCAATGTAATTCAAACGTCCCAAAAATTCTCTGACTTCCTTCTCAGTACGACGAGAAGGCATCTCTTGTATCGCTTTAACCTTGGCAGGATCAACCTCGATTCCTTTGTTGCTCACGATAAAGCCTAGGAGTTTACCAGACCGTACCCCGAACGTGCATTTATTTGGGTTCAACCTCAGCTTGTATTTCTTTAGCCTCTCAAACAGCTTCTGTAAATGATCGAGATGCTCTTCTTCCGTTTGAGATCTGGCTATCATATCGTTCACATAGACCTCTATTTCGTGATGTATCATATCGTGAAATAAAGCTACCATGGCACGCTGATAGGTTGCCCCAACATTCTTCAATCCGAATGGCATGACCTTATAGCAAAATGTGCCCCACCGTGTAACAAAGGTTGTTTTCTCCATATCCTCAGGCGCCATTTTGATTTGGTTGTAGCCTGAGAAACCATCCATGAAGGAAAACACTTTGTGTTGTGCTGTATTGTCAACTAGAATATCAATGTGGGGGAGCAGGAAGTCATCCTTGGGGCTTGCCCTATTCAAATCTCTGTAGTCCACACACATTCGCACTTTGCCGTCTTTCTTGGGCACGGGAACAACATTGGCAACCCATTTGGGATAAGAGGTGACATCCAAGAATCCATCATTGAATTGCTTCATGACTTCTACTTTAATCTTTTCTGACATATCAGGCCTCATGCGGCGAATCTTTTGCTTTACTGGAGGACAATCTTCTCTTGTAGGCAGACGATGTACCACAATATCTGTATCAAGTCTCGGCATGTCTTCATACGACCAGGCAAAGACCTCAACATAATCGTGCAACAACTGAATCAGACGCTCTTTGACACTGGGTTCCAGATTGGCACCCACCTTGACTTCTTTCTTGTCCTCCTCAATACCTAAGTTAACTGTTTCAACTGACTCTTCATGTGGCTGAATGGTCCTTTCTTCCTGTTGCAACAACCTGGCCAATTCCCCTGGCACCTCACAATCTTCCTCACCTTCGTCTTCGGCTTGGTAGATCGGATTTTTAAAGTCACAATAGACCATAGCAGAACCGTTACCCATGGGATCCTGAGTGGATGTAGATCTGCATTTTAATATGTGAGTGTGTGTAAGAGCATATCTACCTTTGAAATAAATAAAATGTAAGAAAGAAGAAGAAAAAAAGAGAGCACAAAATTTGTATGCAAAACGTCCATGATTCATTGATGACATATGAGAATGAAGTGATAACCCTCACAAATGGACCGTTGTGCCTCGGGTAAGACACGAGGTTTTTTAAAAAGTCTGAATTGTTTAAATATTACAAGCCTGAAAACATTAAAAGACAATTACTCTTGAATAAAAGTAATAGGAATGAAATCTTTGGCCTCCCAGTTGTTGAGCCCTCCGCTGATGGTTGGAAAAATCCACTCGTCCATATCACAACTGCCATCACTGTCTTCTACTGCATTGACTCCCTGATTGCTGATACGCAAAGGTGGTCCCCCGGTGCGAGAACGTTGAACAACTCTTTGGTCCTCTGTAGTGAATCCCAAACCAAATTTGTCAGGCTTGTAGGGGATATCCGGAAGTTGACCCCAGATGGTACACCCGCCTTCTTCAACTACTGCCCTAGCATCTTTCAAAGAGACCATCTTCAGTGGAGGTATGGTAACCTTCGGAACTTTGGGAGTAGACTTGGTTGCCACGACTGTTTCTGGAACCTCCTCAAATTTCTGACACAGAGTCTCAATGAATTCACCATCCATTTCAACATACCTGAAAGAGTTCAGGTGGCTAACCATGTACTCCTCCTTCCCGCGAACTGTGACAATTTTTCCTTTGATCGGGTATTTTAGCACTTGATGTAGGGTAGAAGTGACGACACCAGCACCATGGATCCAGGGTCGACCCAATAAACAAGAGTATGAAGGGAGGATATCCATCACATAGAAAGTTGAGTCAAAAGTCTGAGTTCCAAATTTTATGGGGATATTAACTTCTTCGTGCACTGTCCTCTTAGAACCATCAAAGGCCCTCACTATGATGTTGTTAGGTTTTAAAATGAGTCCCTCGTAGTCCAGTCGGTCGAGAGCATTTTTGGGCAAGACATTCAATGATGAGCCGGTATCCACCAGAACATGGGCAAGTATGGTGCCCCTGTATTCAATGGAAACATGCAAGGCATCATTGTGCTTCCTTCCCTTAGAAGTTAAATCAGTGTCGGAAAAACCCAATCCATTATCAGCAGTTAGATTGGACACACAATTCTCAAATTGGTCGATGGAGGTCTCTTGGGGCACGTGGGCGGTCTTGACAAACTTTACCAAGGCTTTGGCATGGGCCTCAGAACATAAAAGTAAGGACAACAATGATATCTTCGAGGGGGTCTGCGCCAACTGTTCTACAATGTTGTAGTCACTTTTCTTGATTATCTTCAGTATTTCTTCTATCTCTTTTCTAGAAGCTTTAAGGATGATCTCGGGATGCTCTCTTGCTTGGACAGGCTCATTCAAGACCTCTTTACCCCTTGTCTCGGTAGTTGGGATAATAGTAGGAGTATCACTGGGAGTGTTGGTAGGAGTGGCAGCAGGGATGATCACAGGAGTAGCAACGGTCTTTGGAGAAATCTCGGGTGAGAAGACTCTTCCACTTCTTGTTATCTTACTGGTCCCAGTGATATTACCGATGTCAGGATCAGTATCTCTTGCCACTTCGTCTTTGTCAGCCAACTGGTATTGCTTGACGCCATAGTAATAAACGTCAGCCTCATAGTTCCTGGGAACAACTTTATCTGAGGAGTATGATATTGGTCTTGGCATAGTGATGATTAGAGGTGCAAACCTTGGAACATATGTAATCCTGACGGGTCTTTTGGTGGAGACCTCGAGAGGATTGTTGGAAATGGTGATTATTGAGACATCTTGATAAGAAGTTCTGGTAAGAGGAATTTTTTCAAACAAGATTTCTTTGCTAGTCATCAGGCACTGAACGCCTATCTTTAGTAACAAACAGCCATTTGGTAGAGACTTGCATAAGTGACGATTCTTATCACAGCCCGGGAACAGACCAGCTTGCAACAGATTATGTTTAATGGTCAACAGAGGATTATTTAAGTCATTCACGGAGGAGACAAAACGATCATCATCAATGGCGTTGATACCTTGACCATGTCTGGGCATTGGCGCCGTTATTACATTAGGCGTTTCTGGGGATCAAACTCAATCTCTTTCGCGTCGATAAGGTCTTGTACCTTATTCTTTAAGGCCCAACAATCGTTTGTATCATGCCCCAGGCTTTCAGAATGATATGCACATCGAGCGTTTGGGTTGTAGTGAGGCGAAGTAGTGTTGGGGTTCTTGGGAGCTTCTTTTAAAGTTGCTATATTTGTCTTTAAAAGGTGTGGTAAGACCTGGGACATGGTCATGTTGATCCGGGTGAACCATCTCATGGGCGCTTCTGGCTTGCGCTGATAATTTCGCTATTGATTTAGCACAGGATTAGAAATCATAACAGCCCCTACCGTCGGGCGACGTTCAATTTTGTTTTGATTCCTATGGTCATATGCAGCACTGACCTCCTTCTTTCCAACAAAGGGTTTCTTCATCATGCTCGAGGATGCATCTCTTTGAATTTTGCCACTTTTTATACCAGCTTCGACCCGCTCACCAGTCATGATTAGTTCGGTAAATCCAGCTGAGGAACTTACAATCAGGTGGTTAAAGAATGGACCTAACAAGGTGCCTAGGAACATATCCATTAATTCTATGTCAGATATAGGGGGTTGAACTCTGCCTGCAAGATCCCTCCATTTTTGAGCATAGGTTTTGAAACCTTCACCTGCACCCATAGACATGCCTTGGAATTGCGTCCGAGTTGGAGCTAAGTTAGCATTATACTGGTATTGTTTGTAGAAGGCGGCAACTAAATCTTCCCAATTGCGAATATTTGTCCCTTCCAACTGATGGAACCAATCCAATTGTGTCCCTGACAAACTCTCTTGGAAAAAATGCACCCATAGATTCTTATCAGCCGTATGAGGTTGAATCTTTCTGACGTATGACCTTAAATGCAGCTTCGGGCAAGAGACACCATCATATTTAGTGATAGTGGGGACCTTGAATTTATGCGGGATGACAACCCCTGAGACAAGTCCTAACTCTTCAAAATCCAATCCGGGTACCCTCTAGACCTCCATAGCATTCAAACGATCCTCTAGCTCTTTGTATTTGTTATCAGCGGGAGGATACTGTTCCTCAGAGTAATCAGGTTCTTCCTCTTCTTCAGATGTTGGGTTGTTGTTCACTTCCTTGGTCTTGTCTTCTTGATTATCTCCTTCACCCGATGATGTTGCAAAGTCCAAAGTCCGTCTGGCTTGTCCTTTGAACCTTCTTCCCATGATCACAATACTGGTTGGTTTCTCCGCTTTCTTCTTCTTCTTTTTGGCCAGTAGAGTCTTCAATTCCTCTTGTCCTTTTGTCAGAGTCAAGAGCATTTGTTGAAACTGGACGTTCTGCGTCTGAAGATCTTTCACTATCTGTTTAATATCCATCTCACTGAAATAAACAGTAGAAGGATAAGGAGACCTGTTGTAAGAAACCTGTATGATGTTATGATGAATGAAGATGCAATATGCAAATGATTTCAAGGAAATTAGAGATTTAAATTTGCTCAAACCAAAAGGAACACACGTTATATTAAATCCAAATTTGAGTACATCATGCCTCTTTGGGCTTACAATGAAAGGAACAAAATAAAACAAAAACTCCTAAGACAGAAAGGTTGAACGCATCCTCTTTGGAGCGATGTAGGCGTTCAGATTCCGCTCTTCATGAAGCAGCTTGGTGAGTTCCAGAACCTTCTTCTCACTGGCATAAAATTGGGCTTCAAAGGTGTCTCGCTCTTCCTTAAATTAAACCCAAGCTTTCTACAAGTCTTCAATAGAGGTAGGCATGTCAAGATGAAGGACAGTGTATGGGGCGTCTCCTTCAACAACAGGCTCTATGATAACAGGGAGGATGGAAGGATAAGGCATCACGAGTCTCTGAGCATGAGCCTGTACCCACCTAAGGTAAGGCTCGAGAGGGATATAATTTTTGTGTCCCAAAGTCCTACTGTCCATCTTGTTCACCATTCTCCAAGCTCATGTAAACCTCTGGCGGTAACCTTGGTCTTCTTTGTCATAATCAAACACCAGACCTTGAATGAGCATCTCATGAGGGCCGTCTCTTCGGGAATACCCAAACTGTCGAAGAGATAAGCATGGATTGTAGGTGATACCTCCCATAATACCAAGTAGAGGTACGTTAGGGAATTCCCTAGAGCGGTCAATGATAGAGACATCTTCCAAGGATCTCGAACACCAACGAATGTCAGAATGGGTAAGGGACATCATCCTTTGGGACCATGTCAGTCTTTGCTCGTTCTTCAATGCTGATTGAGGTAGGTGTGATGTGAAACACTTAGCGAGTAGGGGGATGCAACACAAGAGAGTACCTCTTTTCTTCATGGTGCGGGTATGAAGACAATGTAAGATGTCTCCCAGTAAGGTAGATACGAGATTACGAGAGAGAAAGACTTTGATGGCATTAACATCTATGAATTGGTCCAAATTGGGGAACAAAACCAAACCATAAATGAGAAGAGCCAGGACGTCTTCAAAAGCTTGGAAATCCATGTCGTCCCAAAATGAACGAGCCTTCTCCAATAGAAACTTGGCTAGGAAACCTTTAACCCCGCTTCTTGTCTCCCAATTGGCTATGATGTCGACTCTCTTCATATGCAAAGCTTCATCGATGACTTCAGGTTTTGGAATCCCTTCTAGACTGGTGAATGGTATCTGATCAAGCACGGGAACCCCTAAGAGTAGAGAGAACTCTTCCAGTGTAGGTACCAACTGATAGTCTGGGAAAGTGAAACAATGATGTACAGGATCAAAGAATTGGAACATCACACACATCATCTCTTCTTGGAAACTGGATGTAGCCAAACTGAGGAGTCGAGCATATTTCTTGGTAAAAGGAGAATCCCCGGGCACTCTTGAGGCTAACTCTTGAAGTTGAGGGTGTGCTTTTACAAAGCTGATTCGGATGGTGTTTCTTCGGATGAAATTCATGACCTACAAAACAAAAACAAAGATAAATTTCTAAATCCTTGAAATGGTTAGTGAGCATGCTCATGATGCTTATGATGTTTATGATGTTATGAACAAGTAAATATATACACACACAACAAACAAGTTTCTATGTTTTAGGCTTGCATGGGGTTTTATAGGTAAGTACCCTCTTGAAGTTTAGTAGGCTCGACCTGTACTAGTAATAGCGATCGGGTTCTAAAGGATCTCAATATCACCGACCTTTCTCTTAAGCATTGTCTCAGCATAATCAATCTTTTCTTGCGGCCGAGATATCCCAAAAGTCTAGCCTCAATGAGTGCAGTATCGAGTATCAACCAATTTTCAGCTCTACACCGAAACCGATTATCTCACTACGTCCTAATGGCCAAGTTTGTTCAATTAGGGTTCTAAAGTCAGCTAGTGCTTCACGACGCCACTCAGTGGCCCCGTATTCTCCTCGATTCACCACGAGGGATATCGGTACCCACAAATGCGTCACACTAACATAGCCATTGTTTCAACCATATCGATCTACACCGTATAGTTTCCATAATCTATTGCTATTTACCTAAAAAGGTATCCTAGATCCGGGTGAAGGATAAAAGCAAGCCTAATACAAAGAACAAAATATAAAGCATGCAAAGAAACAAGTAAAAAGTGATCTAACCCTAAGGTAACCTCGCTTTTAGAATCATTCCCCAACAGAGTCGTCAGTTCTGTGATACGGTGGGAGAAATGACTTGAGGTTTTGCATTTTGATCGCAATTATGCGGATAGAAAGAGTCACCACCGACTTTTCTTTTATCCAAAAGGAAAGGTAAAAAAAATCACAGGAAAGACCTTTCGAGATGTTTTCTCGGGTTCGGGGGGTAGATTATGAAGACGGAAGGTATTAGCATCCTTTTCATCCGTAGTTATCTACGGGCTCTTAGTTACTCGCTAGATCACTTAATTTTACTTTGACAATGTGCTTCTGGGGTGGGCTTTAAAAGTATTTTGAAAATATCTTTGTAATGGTTCTTGTTTCTATAAGAACGTGTACAAAGTTTTGTTTTGAAAGATAGTTCAAAGATGTGTTTGTGGAATGTGTTTTTGAAAGTGGTTTTTTGGAAAGATGTTTTGCAATGGTTCTCGTCTCTATAAGAACGTATACAAAATGTTTTGTCTTTTTGAAAATGTTTTTGAAATGAAAGTGTCGGTGTAAAAAAAGTTTTTTTTGTCGTGAGTAAGTGAGTAACTAGGAGCAAATCTACCTACTCGAAAGGTCTCAAATGTTCTTTTCTTCCTCCTTTAAATGTTGCTATCTTACCATTGATTTGTTAAGAAGCCCCATCGTTGGACGTGAAGAGACAGGCACAGGTCAATTTTATAGTCATCGAAAGCAACTTATGAGACGCTTTAGCAATTTTTGTAAGGGACTAGATCGTTTTGTCGAAGGCAACATCGAGGGTCATCGAGGGACTATGATCTTTTATCGAAGGGTCTTTGCTAAAGCGTCCCATATTCGAGGGACATGACTGTATTTCTGAGGCAACAAGCATGGTTACCCTAGAGGTGTGCGTGTGAAAAGGGTGTTTTATTCAAGTTAATTTGTTCTTTGATTAGGTTATCTAGCGATTGATTTTGAATCTTGCCATGCACTTATACAGTATAAGGAAAAAAGTAAATTGCAGAAATTGAAATTCTACACTATTACTGGGTTTTTGGGGATGGGGGTACAAGTTTATAAATGGGGATGGATCAATGCGATTAAAAGTCTGAATAGGTAATCAATACAACCAAATCAAATCGAACAAATAATTATAACAGTCTATGAAATTAATTGCAAAGTATAGAAATTCTTGGTATTTTGTTTGTAAGAAAATTTGAAAAGAAAATAAAGATCTATTCTATTATTATTATTTTGAAATTTTGTTTATCATGAAGAAATTAAACAATTTGTAAAAAAATGTTAACTAAAAAGTTAATTAGCTAAATTGTTCACAAAAAATTGCTAATAAACTAACTGAGAAGATTAAATAATTCAAAATTTATGAATCTAGAATTAAAACCAAAGATTAAATTAAATCTAAACTAAAATTATTAAGATAATTCTAAACTAAACTTAAAATTCTAAATAACTAAATTAATCCTAAAATTAAGTTAAAGTTCTAAAATTCTTAAATTAAATATAACTAAATTAAAAAAGGAATCTACAATTATTAACTAAATTAAAATTACTAATTTAAACCTAAGTTAAATTAAACCTAAGATTATTAACTTAAACCTAAACCAAAAAAAAATTATAAAAATTAAGGGGTAAAACAGTATGTTGAAGGTGTGAAACAAAGAAAAAAGATTGGGCTTAGAAGGAATTGTCACAACAAAGCCCAGTTAAAAAAAAACAAAACAGATTGGGCTTGGACCGGGTCGGGCCAGACCCAGGTCCATTTATCCTCAATAGAGGAAAGGGTTGTAGAAAACCCTAAACAGTCATCCGCCCCTCTTCTCTCTCTTGCAAACTCATCATCATCTTCCTCTTAGCATCCTCTAAAACTAAATCTCTTCTTTGAAACCTAGCCAATGATTTCTCTACTTCCTTTATTCCGAAATTTCCCGATGACAACAACAAACAACGACTTACGATGTTGCTTCTGCTTCCAATGGAGACGCTACATTTTGGTGACTTCGCCATTGATGAGTTTGGTTCGGAGCTACACGATATGGTTTAAGGTTTATCATTAAATTTTTTTTCCTATTTGCATTTGGGTTAGGAGATTGAGAGATTCTTCTATAAAGGAAGGGAATGGTAGGGTTTTGTTGGAGAATGGTGGTAGAGTGAAATTTGCGGAACAGGGGAAGTATTTCATGAAGGTTGCGCGAAAGGGAAGAGGAATTGGAGGTATGGTGAAGGATTTTAACCTTCTGTTATTCTATATCTCTTTGTATTGTATTTTTCTATTCTTTCTCTAACAAAACAATAATTATTTCACATGGTTTCTTTGTTGTTTGTTTTCTTTTTTGCAGTAGCAACAAATATTATGCAACAGTTAGTACGACAACTATGTGAACACAGAGATTAGTGAATGGTGAAAAATAAATCAGTACCTATTGAGGTCTGGCTTGTGAAGTTCTTTAAGAGTAGGTATGATATCCTCTTGCTATTGCCTCTTCTTTGAGTTATGCTATGCTTTTGGATATGAAGTTTATGATGAAATGTTTGGAACAGATAAATGTGAAATGCCTTGCAAATTGAAACAGGGGTTTAAAGTGTATTTTTCTATTGGTTCATGCTAAAGCCTCTCTTTAGATCAGACGGAATTTGTTGGTATCATGTTTGAACAAGAATTGAAGAGTTTTTTTTTGTGATTTGCTAATATCTTTGCTGGTTTTTACTATCTCTTTGGGTATGCTGGTTTGGATTTTGCTCTTGGTTCCTATATTTTCTAGTTTTTGCTGTTTGGTCTATGTTTTCTGGTGTGTTCTGCATGCTTGGCCTATTTTTTGATGTCCTCCTCTTATGCTGGTTATCTCTTTCTTATATACGGTCCCCTTGTGTTTTTGGGGGAAATCAGATAACTTTGAATTTTTTTTTGGGTTAGTTGACTTTGTGGCCTTTTGAGTGTAGTTTCATAGTTGTTATTTGTGTGTAAAACTTGGACTGTCAATAGCAGGTTTGACACAACTGATTTTGGCATATAGCAGGATTTTGGACTGTATTGTTAGGTGATATCTCTTTCATCTTTCCTCTTTTCCCTTTCAATGAAAAAAAGCAGTTTTTGCTTTATTTTTAAACTTCTGAAGGGTTTGTGTGACTAGGAAAATGATGACATAATGAGCAAGTTAGCTTGCTACTGCTATGATTATGATGTATTTGTTCTGCTTTATGGGCTTGCTTGTTGCAGGTTGTGTTTGTTGCAGGCTTGCTGGTTTTGTTCTGTTTGCATATTTTGTTGTATATGCTGTAGGCCTACCCCTTTTTTGTATTTGACTGCTGCTGTTTGCATCCTGTTGCTTTTGTTGCAGTTTTGGGCAGTTTGTTGCCTTTGCATTGCACTGCTATTTTCCGTGATGCCTATTGTGTTGGGGCTGCTTGTTGTCTGCCTTGTTGACTTGCTTGTTGCAGGTTGTGTTTGTTGCAGGCCTGTTGGTTTTATTCTATTTGCATGTTATGCAGACTGTTTGTATTTGCCTGCCTTGTATATTTATTTCCTTTTTTTTTGTGAACCAAGAAAGGTAATTCTTTTTTGTGATTTGAAATTGGGGAAAATGATTGTGATAAAACAAACAAATATTCTGATTCCAAATCGCAAACCCTAATGATGAATTATTTCTTCTTTGCATATTACCTTTGATTGAATGTTTGCTGACTTTCTTTCTTTTTCTTGTTTCATGAATGGAGAGCGAGGCTTGGATGTAAACGAAGGTTGGATGGCTTACTTAAAGATGAAGATGAAGACTTGAAGAAAAAACTTCTCTTTGTAAACAAGAATTTGAGGTTTTTTGTAAACAAGACAAACAAATTTTAATCTATTTGGAATGTAATGATATCAAGCATTTGAATAAAATTTAGTGTGATAGAATTTATTGTACAAAACTTACAATCCTCAGTTGAATATTTTGGATAAAAAATCTTGGTTTGGTAACTTGCGTTTTAAGCAATCACAAAAATGATCAGATAAATCATGTACTTCGTATTTTTAAACAAAATAAATGTTTAAGTGCTCAGATCTTTTTTACTAATGGACTCCACAATCATGGTTGTTTAAATGACAGCCTTAACCTTCACATCTTGTCCCAGTTAAGTTTGCGTATAAATGAACTCGCGTGCCATGCTTGATAATAATAAAAAAATAGTATTTCATTTCCAAACAAACATGCTTCGGGAATATCTGTCAATCTTTAAATAAACTGTGATTAAGAACATTCAAAGTCAACAAATGCCTTGCGATGATTTGATAATTTTAAAGTCTTCCAAAACACAATTTTCCTTCGATTCTTTGAAGATAAACCCGTGAGGGACATCACATATGACCATGAACAGAAATAATCGTCTCAAGGTCTTGTTATTTGAAGAAATCACAATTCTTAGAAGTCAGACGACTGTTATTTGAAATTAGGTCAAAATTCATGATGCGACTTCCAACGCATTTGAATTTTTGGTGACCTTCTTTGCGTAATCAGTTCTTGATTTGTGAAGAGAAATTTGAGATGGCATCAAGGAGAATCATACGCAAGAAAAACCTTTCAAAAAAATTGAATAATGAAGAAGTTACGATCGTTTGAATTTGTTCTCGCAAAAGGGAGATTTTCAAGTCAATGTAGTCGTTTTCAGTTATCTGGACCATTGATTGAGCAAACTTGCAATGCGAGGTTTGAAAATTGACTTAAAAAACCTTGAGGAGACATGAAGACCTATGAAGACCATTTGAAACCTTGAAGACTCAATTTTTTTTAGAAATGCAAAACCCTAATTGCTGACTTACTGCTTAGGAAGAGAATCTGTCTGATTAACTTCTGAGCCAAACTAAGTATTCGAGAAACCCTAGGATAGTATCCTGTATGAAAAATGGGGAGGGAAAATTTTGGGGTACAACAACTCCCCATTCGAAGCAGGAACAGAACTAGTGGAAAAGATTTATGGTTGTTGTTGTAAGTCAGAAGCATTCTTGGTTTTGGGATTGTTTGGTGCGTTTGAAAGGAAAGCCATGCTTAAGGATAGTAAAAGAATGAAGAAGATGAAGTTCTTAAGATTTATTTTTTGCAAGGAAATAAGGAATATTAGGAGTTGTAAAAATTCCAAAGAAGAGAATTCGTGGCTATTTATAGTGTCTAGGGAAGAGTGTTTTCCCTCAAAACCATTTAATGATGTAGAGTTAGTGGGGCACATGGCGAATGTTGAGGCATTTATCGTACATGTGATGGAAAAGTTTGCCATACTTTCCTAGGTTGTAGGGATAATGGCCATCATGGCAGCATGTAACGGCTGATTGATAGTGACGTCTTGGGAAAAGGGTAACAATGACTCTGAATACCAGCAGTGGTTGGTAGAAGGCGAAAAGTGCACGATTGACTTTTGTGGCCAAAAATAAGACAAGTGTCAAATGGGAATATCAAAGAATGACCATTTCTTCTGGCGTCGAAATTGACATTCTTGGGGGGCAATTTGTTAGCTCCTAAATTCGACACCCAGACACATTGGCTTTATTGGCTAAAAATATATTAAATAAATCTAAGAGATTGGAGAAGTATAAATTAAGAACCCTTCAATTTAGAAACATAGTCTAATTCGAAGATACTTCGAATTGAGAGCCTTTAAAAAGGCCCATCGAAGTCATCCTTGTTAAGAAGGAAAAAAAACTTAGAGAATTCTCTAAGTTAGAAAGGGTCTTCGAACCAGAGGCTTTGATCTTGTAAGAGCCTCCGACCTGGAAGCGTTCGTATTAGCAACAATTTGAATTCAAATTTGAATATAAGAGGGAAAGGCAGTTCACTTGGCAGTTGAAGAAAGCAACGTGGCATGAAGTTGAAGGTCAAAGAATGTAACGCCCGTAATTTAATTAATTATTTAATTAAATTATTTTTGGAATATTTGTGAAGTTGTGTTGTTACGATAGTTGATGTGTTGTTGTTATTGGATTTATTTATTCTATTAAGTTGTGGAATAATATTAGAATGATAATATTATTTGATGTGGGCTTGTTTTAAAGGATAGAAGTAGTAGAAATGGGGGTGTAGTGGTTTTAAGCCCATTAAGGCATAAAGAGAATTATAGGGTTATTATATTAGTTTTTAGAAATAATAAGAAAAGAAGAAGCAGTAAGAGGAGAAGGAAATAAGGTTTGGAAGAAGAAAAAGAGAACGTGAAAGTTGCAGAAAAGGAGGAAAAGAGGCAGAACGAAATTTAATCGGAAAAGTTATAGAGAAACCTTCAATCCAAGGTAAGGGTGGGGTTCTGGCTCTATAATAGGGTTTATGATGATTGGTATGTGGGATTAGATGTGAAAGATTGTTTGGTTTATGATTGAATTATATACATTGTTGTATGATGAAAATAGATGATTTAAGGATGAATAATGATGCCCTAATGCTATATAATTGATGTAAAATTATAGGATAATTATAATTGATGATTACCTATGATTAGAGGATGTTTTTAGGGCCTAAAGCATGGAAACCGTAGTGAAAACATAGTGAAATCGCAGAAAATATTCATGACAGAACAATATGTGTTGACCCCAAAAGCCATGCGTCGATACATGAAGGATTTTAGACTCAGGATGAGTCGATACAAAGAAGCCATGCGTTGATACATACAGGCTTTTAGACTCAGGATGAGTCGATACGTAGGACTATGTATCGATACATGCGGTGTTGCAGACTCAGTATGAGTCGATACGAAGGGAGTACGCGTCGATACATGCAGCGTGTAGAGCTCAGTATGAGTCGACTCAAGACATTACACATCGACTCATGTAGTCTGATTTTTGGCAGATTCGTTTCCCGAGGCTGTAACTTGAGTTTCCAGACTCCGTTTGAGGTGTCATTCGAAGCGTTGAATAGATGATGCGATGAACTTCATTCTTAAGGATTAAAATGAAGAATAGGAAGGATAATCCTAGTAACCCAATTTAGGACTAGAGTTAGCGTCCCACATTAATCGCTATGATGATTTTGTGAAGTATGATGGGGATAAGATGATTATAGATTATTGATTGGTACATAACAGTAAGGTTAATGATGATAATGATGTAGTACTACAAAATTAATAATATGTAGAGGTTTGGTAATTTAGAGGTAAGTCTTAGATGATTAATTAATTATAGGCAGTATCATGTTGTAGGCCTATGGCCAACGTCGAAGGATTGTCGGCCTGCCATTGTATTGTTGTTGTGGTTGAGTTGTTGCGTATTATGATGATAAATGATGTTTGATGAATTATGATGATAAATTATGTTTGATGAATTATGATGATAAAAGATGTTTGATTAATTATGTTGATAAATGATGTGAATGCATGATGTTGATGAAAGATGTTGAGATGCCTCTAATAATTGGCAGCTATTAAGATGTAGGCTTCTGGACAACGATGATGTTGTGATTGAGATGTTGATAATTATGGTGTTGTCATTACATTCATGATTGTGTCGCATACATTACATTTCAAGATGGAGCTGGTGCTCGTTAAGATGGCCTGTATTGGAAAATATTAAGATGAAGGCTTATGCCTTGTTGATGCCTCTATTTATTGGAAATTATTTTGAGATGGGAGTTTTGCTCCAATGGTACCACATGCATTTGCATAGTATTGAGTCGCATTATATGATTGCATAAAGAAGTTATGTATTGATGCGGTGAATGTGTATTATAGTTAGCATTCTGTTGCGATTAATGTTGTTTATAAGATGAGAAGTGGTGATGTTATGTGATCTAATTTAATATATTATTTAACATACGTTTTATTATATTGTTAGATATGTCACCCCTTTTGTTTAAATGTCACCCTTACGTTGGTAACATGCAGGTAATCCAGAGTGAAGGTTGTATACCTTTAGTAGTTCGAGTCGGTGTCATTGCTCTGATACGTAACACTCGGGGGGATGAACGCTTTTTGCTTTTAATTATTGATTATTTCAGTTGTTGAACTTTAATTTGATTGTCGCTAAGTATGTGTTGTTTTGAAGTTGTTGTAACAATGGACAAAGATGTTATTAAGAATTCCGCTGCGTAGATGTTTAAGTTGTTGAATTAAGAGATTAAATTATTATGCTGATAGTTCATCCAAAGTTTTAAAGTGTTATGTATCCATGTTGAATGCAATGTGTTTTTAGAAGTTGAATTTGTGACATTCTGATTCAGTTGCATGAATTTTATGACTCTGATTTACATTTATAATTGTCGGTTAAAAGTGGGGTGTTACAAAGTTGTTATCAGAGCAAAGGTTGGTCCGTCCGACCTTGTTATCGAGTCGTAGTTGTCTAACAATCGAGTATTGTTAATTTGAGTTCTAACTGTTGTTTATGTTGTAGTGATAAGTTGAGATGTCTGGAAGGAATGATGCTGCACTTGCTGCTGCTTTAGAAGCAATGGCGCATGCGATGGAGAATCAGCCGGATGCTGACGGGAATGCTGGATCTCGTAGTTTGGAAACTTTCTAGAGAGAGAATCCGCCTACGTTCAAGGGAAAGTATGATCCTGACGGAGCATTGGATTGGTTGAAAGAGATTGAGAGAATCTTCCGTGTGATGGACTGCACTCCCGCGCAGAAGGTTCGATATGGTACTCATATGCTAGCAATTGAGGCTGATGACTGGTAGCTAGAGACTTGTCAGAGATTGGAAGCTACATGTGAAAATGTCACTTGGGCTGTGTTTCGTAGGGAATTTCTGAGGAAGTACTTTCCTGAAGATGTTCGTGGTAAGAAGGAGATTGAGTTCCTTGAGCTGAAGCAATGGAATATGTCGATTGTTGAGTATGTTGTAAATTTTTTTGAGTTGGCTAAGTTATATCCGCACTACGCTGAGGCAGATGCTGAGTTTTCAAAGTGTATCAAGTTTGAGAACGGGTTAGCCCAGAGATTAAGAAGGCAGTTGGATACTAGAAGATCTGTGTCTTTACTGATTTGATTGATAGTTGCAGGATTTATGAAGAGGATAATAATGCTCATTACAAGATTATCAGTGAGAAGAGGGGTAAGTACCAACAGAATCATGGTAAGCCTTATGATACCCCAGCTGGTAAAGGTAAGTAGAAAGCTGCTCAGGGTTAGAGGACTAGTGGGGGAGATGCTCCTGCTGGTGTGGTTTGTTTTAAATGTGGGAAACCTGGGCATAAGAGTAATGTGTGTACTACTGAAGTAAAGAGGTGTTTCCGTTGTGGTAAGAACATACATGTTGTATCTGAGTGCAAGCATAAGGATGTGATTTGTTTCAATTGTAGTGAAGATGGGTACACTGGTAGTTAGTGTCAGAAACCAAAGAGGGCGCGGACAAGTGGTAAAGTGTTCGCTTTGGTTGAGGATCAGATAGTTGCTGAGGACAGACTTATAAGAGGTACATGTTTCATTAATAGTACTCCTTTAATTACTATTATTGATACTGGTGCTACTCATTATTTTATTGCTGCTGATTGTGTTGAAAGATTGGGTCTTATGTTGTCTTCTATGAATAGAGAAATGGTCGTCGATACTCCAGCCAAGGGGTCGGTGACTACTTCTTTCGTGTGTTTAAAGTGTCCCTTGTCGATCTTCGACAAAGACTTTGTTGTTGATTTGGTTTATTTACCGTTAAGAGGGTTGAATATGATTTTGGGTATGAATCGGTTAGAGAATAACTATGTTCATATTAACTGTTATGACAAGTCTGTGAGGTTTTCTCCTCCTGAAGAAGAGGGAGATAGTCTGTTGTCTGCTAGACAGTTGAGGAAGTTGATGCAAGAAGAAGTACAAATGTTCTTGTTGATGGCGTCGCTATCTATAGAGACTCAAGCTATAATTGAGGAATTTTAGGTGGTGTGTGAATTTCCTAAAGTTTTCCCCGATGAGATTCCCGATGTACCGCCAGAGAGGGAAGTTGAATTTGCAATTGATCTTGTACCTGGTAATTGGATTGTCAAAGTTAAAGAAGCAATTGGAAGATTTACTTGAAAAGACGTTTGTAAGACCAAGTGTATCACCGTGGGGAGCTCCAGTGTTGTTAGTAAAGAAGAAAGATGGAAGTATGAGGCTTTGTGTTGATTATAGATAGTTGAATAAAGTGACGATTAAGAACAAGTATCCGCTTCCAAGAATAGATGACTTGATGGACCAATTGGTGGATGCTCGTGTGTTCAGTAAGATTGATTTGAGGCCGGGTTACCATCAGATTAAAGTGAAGGATGAAGATATCCAGAAGACGGCTTTCAGAACGCGTTATGGACATTATGAGTATTCGGTGATGCCTTTCGGTGTTACTAATGCGCCAGGAGTATTCATGGAGTATATGAATCATATCTTTCATAATTATTTGGATTAGTTTGTGGTGGTGTTTATTGATGATATTTTGATTTACTCTAAGTCAGAAGAAGAGCATGCAGAACACTTAAGAGTAGTATTGCAAGTTTTGAAAGAGAAGAAGTTGTATGCAAAGTTGTCCAAGTGTGAATTTTGGTTAAAGGAGGTTAGTTTTCTTGGTCATGTGATCTCAGGTAGTGGCATTGTTGTAGATCCATCGAAGGTTAATGCTGTGTTGCAATGGGAAACTCCGAGGTCAGCTATTGAGATTAGAAGCTTTTTGGGATTAGCTGGTTACTATAGAAGGTTTATCGAAGGTTTTCTAAGTTGGCACTTCCGTTGACTAATTTGACTTGTAAAGGTAGAGCTTTTGTGTGGGATGTTCAGTGCAAAGAAAGTTTTACAGAATTGAAGAAGAGATTGACGTCGGCTCCGATTTTGACGCTACCTAATCCAGGAGAGCCTTTTGTGGTATATTGTGATGCTTCTAAGATGGGTTTAGGAGGTGTGCTTATGTAGAATGATAAGGTAGTTGCTTATGCATCAAGGCAGTTAAGGACTCATGAGAAGAATTATCCTATGCATGATTTAGAGCTTGCTGCAGTTGTCTTTGTGTTGAAGATTTGGAGGCATTATCTTTATGGATCTAGATTTGAAGTGTTTAGTGACCATAAGAGCTTAAAGTATTTATTCGATCAGAAGGAGCTGAATATGAGGCAACGAAGATGGTTGGAATTGTTAAATTATTATGATTTCGGTTTGAATTATCATCCAAGAAAAGCGAATGTCGTAGCTGATGCGTTGAGTCTAAAGACTTTACATATGTCGGCAATGATGGTTAAAGAGTTGGAATTAATTGAACAGTTCAGAGATATGAGCTTAGTTTTCAAGGTGACACCGCAGAGTGTTATGTTGGGTATGTTGAATATTAATAATGAATTTCTAGACAGTATCAGAGAAGCTCAAAAGTTGGATGTGAAACTGGTAGATTCAATGGTTGGAATCGGTCAGTCTGAGAATAATGATTTTAAGTTAGATGCGCAAGGTGTGTTGAGATTTCGTAATCAAATTTGTATTCCTGATGATGCTGAGATGAAGAAAGTGATACTTGAAGAGAGTCATAGAAGTAAGTTGAGTATTCATCCAGGAGCTACAAAGATGTATCAAGATTTGAAAGGTTTGTTTTGGTGGCCTGGAATAAAGAGTTATATGGCTCGGTTTGTGTATGCATGTTTGACTTGTCAGAAGTCGAAAGTTGAGTATCAGAAGCCAACATGGTTGATGCAACCGTTAGAAGTTCCAGAATGGAAATGTGATAGCATTTCAATGGACTTTTTGATAGGGTTACCTAATACTATAAGAGGACATGATTCAATTTGGGTGATTGTTGACAGGCTTACAAATTCGGCTCATTTTATTCCTATTAACATCAGTTTTTCAGTGTCGAAGTTGGCTGAGATTTACACTAGTGTGATTGTGAAGCTACACGGTGTTCCTTTGTGCATTGTGTCAGATAGGGATCCAAGATTTACTTTTGATTTTTGGAAGAGTTTGCAAGAGGCGCTGGGTTCTAAGTTAAGGTTGAGTTTGGCGTATCATCCTCAGGCAGATGGTCAGACTGAACGGACTATTCAATCGTTAGAAGATTTGCTGAGGGCATGTGTTCTTGAGCAGGGAGGTTCATGGGATACTTATCTTCCGTTGATAGAGTTCACTTATAATAACAGTTACCATTCCAGTATTGGGATGTCACCTTTTGAAGTGTTGTATGGTCAAAGATGTAGAACTCCTTTATGTTGGCATGAATCTGGTGAAAGTGTAGTACTTAGACCTGAACTTGTTCGTGAGACTACTGAGAAGGTGAAGTTGATTCGAGAAAAGATGAAAGCTTCCCAAAGTAGACAAAAGAGTTATCATGACAAGCGAAGTAAAGATTTAGAATTTCAAGCGGGTGACCATGTGTTTTTGAGATTTACACCTGTGACTGGTGTTGGGCGAGCATTGAAGTCTAAGAAGCTCACTTCTCATTTTATTGGACTATATCAAATTTCAGAGAGAGTTGGGAATGTTGCTTATAGAGTGGATTTACCGCCTAATCTTTCGAATTTGCACGACGTGTTTCATGTGTCACAACTCTGGAAGTATATTTAAGATCCATCTTATGTGATTCATATGGATGATGTGCAAGTACAGGATAATATTACGGTGGAGACGATGCCTGTACAGATTGCGGATCGTGAAACAAAGACTCTGAGGGGAAAAGAGATTGCTTTGGTTAAAGTGATTTGGCTAGGAGCTGCCGGAGAAAGCATGACTTGGGAGTTGGAGAGCAAGATGCGAGACTCCTATCCTGAGTTGTTTGATTAAGGTAAATTTTCGAGGACGAAAATTTTCTAAGTGGAGGAGAGTTGTAACGCCCGTAATTTAATTAATTATTTAATTAAAATATTTTTGGAATATTTGTGAAGTTGTGTTGTTACGATAGTTGATGTGTTGTTGTTATTGGATTTATTTATTCTATTAAGTTGTGGAATAATATTAGAATGATAATATTATTTGATGTGGGCTTGTTTTAAAGGATAGAAGTAGTAGAAAAGGGGGTGTAGTGGTTTTAAGCCCATTATGGAATAAAGAGAATTATAGGGTTATTATATTAGTTTTAAGAAATAATAAGAAAAGAATAAGCGGTAAGAGGAGAAGGAAATAAGGGTTGGAAGAAGAAAAAGAGAACGTGAAAGTTACAGAAAAGGAGGAAAAGAGGCCGAACAGAATTCAATCGGAAAAGTTATAGAGAAACCTTCAATCCAAGGTAAGGATGGGGTTCTGACTCTATAATAGGGTTTATGATGATTGGTATGTGGGATTAGATGTGAAAGGTTGTTTGGTTTATGATTGACTTATATACATTGTTGTATGATGAAAATCAATGATTTAAGGATGAATAATGATGCCCTAATGCTGTATAATTGATGTAGAATTCTAGGATAATTATAATTGATGATTACCTATGATTAGAGGATGTTTTTAGGGCCTAAAGCATGGAAACCGTAGTGAAAACATAGTGAAATTGCAGAAAATATTCATGACAGAACAGTATGTGTGGACCCTAAAATCCATGCGTCGATACATGAAGGCTTTTAGACTCAGGATGAGTTGATATGAAGAAGCCTTGCGTCGATACATGCAGGCTTTTAGACTCAGGATGAGTCGATACGTAGAACTATGTATCGATACATGCAATGTTGTAGACTCAGTATGAGTTGACACGAATGGAGTACGCATCGATACATGCAGCGTGTTAAGCCTAGTATGCGTCGACTCAAGACATTATGCATCGACTCATGTAGTCTGATTTTTGGTAGATTCGTTTCTAGAGGCTGTAACTTGAGTTTCCGGACTCCGTTTGAGGTGTCGTTTGAAGTGTTGAATAGATGACGCGATGACCTTCATTCTTAAGGATTAAAATGAATAATAGGAAGGATAATCCTAGTAACCCAATTTAGGACTAGAGTTAGCGTCCCGCGTTAATCGCTGTGATGATTTTGTGAAGTATGATGAGGATAAGATGATTATAAATTATTGATTGGTTCATAACAGTAAGGTTAATGATGATAATGATGTAGTATTGTAGAATTAATAATATGTAGAGGTTTGGTAATTTAGAGGTAAGCCTTAGATGATTAATTAATTATAGGCAATATCATGTTGTAGGCCTATGGCCAACATCGAAGGATTGTCGGCCTGCCATTGTATTGTTGTTGTGGTTGAGTTGCTGCGTATTATGATTATAAATGATGTTTGATGAATTATGATGATAAATGATGTTTGATGAATTATGATGATAAAAGATGTTTGATGAATTATGTTGATAAATGATGTTGATGAAAGATGTTGAGATGCCTCTAATAATTGGCAGCTATTAAGATGTAGGCTTCTGGCCAACGATGATGTTGTGATTGAGATGTTGATAATTATGGTGTTGTCATTACATTCATGATTGTGTCACATACATTGCATTTCAAGATGGAGCTGATGCTTATTAAGATGGTCTGTATTGGCGAATATTAAGATGAAGGCTTATGCCTTGTTGATGCCTCTATTTATTGGTAGTTATTTTGAGATGGGAGTTCTACTCCAATGGTACCACATGAATTTGCATAGTATTGAGTCACATTATATGATTGCATAAAGAAGTTGTGTATTGATGCGGTGAATGTGTATTATAGTTGGCATTCTGTTGCGATTAATGTTGTTTATAAGATGAGAAGTGGTGATGTTATGTGATCTAATTTAATATATTATTTATCATACATTTTATTATATTGTTAGATATCTCACCCCTTCTGTTTGAATGTTACCCTTATGTTGGTAACATGCAGGTAATCCAGAGTGAAGGCTGTATACCTTCAGTAGTTCGAGTCAGTGTCATTGCTCTGATACGTGACACTCGGGGGTATAAACGCTTGTTGCTTTTAATTATTGATTATTTCAATTGTTGAACTTTAATTTGATTGTCGCTAAGTATGTGTTGTTTTTAAGTTGCTGTAACGATGGACAAAGATGTTATTAAGAATTCCTTATGTAGATGTTTAAGTTGTTGACTTAAGAGATTTAATTATTATGCTGATAGTTCATCCGAAGTTTTAAAGTGTTATGTATCCACATTGAATGCAATGTGTTTTTAGAAGTTGAATTTGTGACATCCTGATTCAGTGGCATGAATTTTATGACTCTGATTTACATTTATACTTGCCGGGTAGAATTGGGGTGTTACAAAGAACATGCAGAGGACACTTGTCCTAGTCCTGGATCGAAGTAACCGTCTTGCAGTTACTTTTTACTAGTATAAATATAGGAAGTTTATGTAAATTTTCTGGGTGTTCAACCAATTGTACAAGTCACTTAATACTATTCGAGTACCCGCTGCATGAGAAAGAATACTGAGAATGTACATTTGAAACACCACATTTTATAATCAAAATCTTTTACATTCCTTTCCGTTCCTTCCTACAGCCTTTTATCTTACTTGCAAAGTTTATTTTCCCTTGCATTTTACTTGCACTTTTACCAGATTTCTACTTTTCTCAACCCCTTTCTACTTACTTTTACTTGCACTTTTATCAAGTTTTCGTCTGCCTCTAACCTCCACCTTTCTCAGTCGAACATGTTCTTTATTAGAATTAGCATTTTTATCAAAACAACACAAATGTTTAGCATATGACCTAGGATCAATCTGATCGATCATGCAAGTAACAAAAAATCACCCTTTTTGAAAGATTAGAGGTTGTTTACCAATTTTCACGGTAAACACATGGTGTTGTATAAAGCTTGTTTTACAAATCAATCTTGATGTCTTCTTTGATCTTTTTTCTTTATGTTTGGATTTGGGTTGTTATAGACATATACCTCGCAAATCTTGATTAGAGATGGATATCTATTAGTTTATAGATTCTAGATATATATTTAGAACTAATATTCACTTTGGGTGTAAAAGTTTAATGCCTCTGTGTTGTTGTAGCGCGCAAAACATTGCCGATAGACTAATACAATTGGTCTCGTGACTTGGCATTAGACATAACCTTCGTTGTGGGTACATCTCGTGATGTCTATGATAATTTTAACAGGTACATTAGGTTGAGTGCAACTGATTGATATATTTAAGTTTATGACGAGTAGTGTACATTCATACCGGATAAATTGTCTATCATTTATAGTTTTTGTTTACATTTATTTTTTGTTGATACCTTTTCCATACAACCCATTCAACCCCCAAACTCATTAATGAGAGATTTGTCGAACGGCGATTCAATAACCAATCTCTGTGGACATGATACATTATAACCTATATCACCCGTTAAAATTAATACTTTACTTTTTGCTTGCCACTTTACCGCTCTAGCAGTTATTTAACTTTCTAACCAAATAACTAACTTGGATTATATCTCAACATACCCCCTTATAATCCAAGTTGTCGAATATAAACTAATCATAGTCGATCTGAGCTATTCCTAATTTCTTTCTTAAATTCAGAAATTTGTCAATCTTCAATCCTTTGGTGAAAATTTTAGCCAATTATGCTTCACTTGAGAAATGCATCACTTCAATTTCACCTCGATTTACCTTCTCCCTTAATAAGTGAAATATAGCTTTGATGTGGTTACTCCTTCCATGCAAAACTGAATTCTTTACGAGATTTATGGCTGACTTGTTATCGATCTACATCACTAGATGGAGGGGAGAGAAAATATTGTTTGTATGCCTCCCAACCTATAATTGCTATAATTCTTCAGCAATACAATTTCTCAAATCGCCCTTCAAATTCTCAATCTGATTTGCATCCAAAGTCTTAGTAAATATATCTCCAGTAGCTTCTCAGTGGTCTCAAGCTTAAGAGTAACAATTTTGCCTGTAACAAGACCCCTGACAAAGTGATGACCAATATCAATGAGCTTTGTCCTACTCTGCAGAATGAAATCCTTGAATATCCTTATTGTAACCAGCTTGCCATAGTACAATGTAATGACATCTTGTTTGACATTGAATTCTTTTAGCATCCAAAATCAATTGAGAGCAACAACTTTATTCAACATTATACTTAGACTTAGTAAAATACCAGGATACATAAATTATCTCATTGTTGATCCAAGAGACAAGATTGTTTCCCAAGAAGAAACATCCTCCATCAACACTATCTCCATTAGACTTGTTCTTGTAAATCCATTTTGTGCCAATATTCATCAGTCAAGGTCACATTCAATTTTTGAATACAACATTTGAGATAAAACCAAAAATAGATATTACATCTCTGAATACAGTGGTGATACCTTCACAAAAACTCCAAATAATGAATTCCTTTGGATAAATTTTCTGAACTCTAGAGGGAACTTTGTTGACTTGAGAGCTCTCTGATTCAGTGCCCGCTAGCTCTTCAGAGTCTGCCTCATTTTCTGGAGTATCAAATGACATTCCAACATCTGCATCGACATCAGTCCCTTTCTCAATGATTAAATCATTGAATTTGGTTCTGGAGTTAACATCTCTATATATTCTGCTATCAGTAGAGTAACCCAAAAATATTCCTTCATCACTGTTGTATCCCAAAATTTTCCCTCCCATTTTCCTCAACATTTTCTCATCACAAGGCCCTTGGAGCTCAAGATCCAGTTAGGGTTTCCTCTGCTCAAGACTTCTCCTAGCACTGTTGACCCAAATTAGGGTTTGTGTTTGCACAAAGATGTTTTGACCTAAAATGCCTAAAATGACTTTCATGCTTCATATTGGACTCCCAAGTTTATCCATACCAAATTTCAAGCCTTAATTCCAACCTTTGCCCAGTCAATTGGACAGTTGACCTAGAAATCAGCTGTATTGGGGAAAAAGTCAACTGTGGTCAATTGACAGTCAAACCTCATTATTTTTGACCCACATCAACATTATGAACTCACATGGACCATTTGATCAAGTTTGGACCACAATTCCACAAGAAATTTGATCAGATCACCAAAAGGGCAAAATGGTCATTTTTAGGGTTTTGACTGCACCAAGGCAATTTTTGACTGTTTGACCAAGCCAATGGAAAACCAAGCTCACATATGGACTCAAGGATCCAATGGAATTGCCTTGACATGTTCAACAAGTTCAAAAGATCCCAAATGCACAAGATTGACATTTGAACTTTCCAGTCAATTGATCAATTTTTGACTGTATACTGAAAAGTCAAACTTTGACTTTTTGGTCAAAATCAAGGGTCAAGATTTATTTTTCATCAAAACATGCCAAATCATGAAACTTGTTCATCAAGAAAGCAAGAATTGCAAGTTAGGGTTTGAAATGAAGATTTTTCATAACTTAGAATTTTTCTAAGTTATGAAAAACCCTAATTTTTTCCTAATTTGTCCCACTTTCTCATCAAGATGCATTTGGATTCAAGGAAAGGTAAAAACATGAAAGTTGTAGCCCATTGCAAAATCTACAACTTTGATTCACAAAGTTTCCTCAAAAGAAGCTTGTAGCTCAAGTTACAATTTTGGAACAAGGGTACCAAACCATTCTTAACTTAGAAAAATTTTGACCTATTTTAGGCAGGATTTTTGCCCAACTTCATGGCAACTTTTCACATGCTTCCACTTGGAATTTCAATTTGCATTACAAAGATGGATTGTAGTACACATTTCAAGCTTTCCAAAATGTCCAAGAACTCATCAAACAACCTCATGGTTAGGGAGAATCGAATTTGGCAAGTTGGGAAAAACTCACTTTGTTCATGACCAAGTTACATGTCCATAACCTTGCATTTTTGAACTCAGCATGCCTTAAGCTAGATTACAGGTCTTTTATCTCATCTACACTCCATAGTTTAATGCTAATCCTTTGTGCCAAGGTGTTGTTCTATGAGTTTGGTCATTACATGGAAGTTTAACCCTTAAATAGAAAAAGTAAATTAGCCATTTTAGAAAAGTTGAACTTTATGTCAAATGCAAATCCAAGAAGCATAGGCACAATCTTTTGAGCTGGTATTTTGTACACAAATCACTCTGACCAAGAGAGATTAGTGCAACACAATAGAGGGGCCTGTGCAAGCTAGAAACACCACTTGACATTTTGTTGCTTAAGGGTGAAGAAAACTTGCATAACATACACCAACTCTCATTCCTGTGAACCAGAGCTTAAGCAAAGATTGTGAACACATTCTAAACATCCAACCTGACCTGAAACACAAGCCTATCACCTCCAATACCTCCCCATTCACAGAATCACCATAAAACTGCAAAAACAGGGAATAAGCTGCAGTTGGACTTCCATAGCTCATTTCCATCGTGCATCTTGGCCAAAACCACTTCAAACACTTTCCCTACCATCCATACAAACTGTCCAAAGCATTAGAAACAGACTGTAACACCCCTAAACAACATCACCATTTTCATTTTTCTGTTTTGCAGTTGAAGTGCCATAACACGATTCACTTGGTTTCAAAGCAAACTAAAGGTTGGAATAGCATCCCTGGACATCAAGCAAGCTATCCAAATCATTATCTTGCTCTGAAAGCTCCTCCATTGCCAGACACGATTCCAACTGAACAGGTAAGTTCATGAACTTGTATCTCTCAATGTAGGGAGAATTAGCTCTAAGTTTGTGAATGAAAAATGTCATGTTCATGTCCCTGAAGCTATACATATCTTTACTTTCCATTTATTTTGCCTGTGCTATGAGAATTTGAGGTCTGAACATTGATAAAAAGTTAGGTTAAGATTTGGAAATGGAGAAATTCTCTCTCATTTCTGAGAGTTAGGATGAGTTCTTTATATGTCCAGAATCGTGGCTTGATGCTTAACACTTTTCATGTTATGAGTTTGTGCTAAAAGTCCAGGAATCAGGAGTTGTGTTTGAAGCAAGAAAAGGCGCGTGTTTTCAAAGGTTTTGTATGAAGGTTGAAGACAAAGTCTTCTTGGGCTGGGCCTGAGTTGATTTCTTTTTTGCACCATGCTTTTACAGTTGCACCCCCTGGCCCATTTTGAGTTTTATTTGCCATTTTCATTTTTTTTCTTTTTGATTCTGATTTGTTATTTTTCATTAAAGCATAAAAAATATAAAAAAAACATTTTTCCACATTTTTTTTTGCATTTTATTTGATATTTATTTGCTTTAGTTAGTTAAATATATAAATATATACATATTACTTTTTGTTTAGAATATTAGAAATAAAACAAAATACATTTATTTTCTAATTTTATTTTATTTTATCTTCTGAAAACATTTTATATAAAATATACTTTTTTTTGTAAATATTAAATATTTTATTTTTGTACATATTTAATATATTTAGTAAATAATACAAATACATATATATTTATTAGAATATTTAGGATAAAAATACAAAATATATACATTTTTATTTTTATTAATATTTAACATTAAAAATACCTTTTTGACAAATATACTTCTTTTATTTATTTATTTTATTTATTTTTGTACATAACTAATAAATAATATATATATTAAATAATTAATACCTTTTATTTGCAAAATTAGGGTTTTGCCCTAAACATGAAAAATGCCCAAAAATTAATACTTTTTATTTTTGTTTTCTTGACACATAAAAAACACTTTTTACATACACATAAAAAATCATTTTTGCATCTTGTATATTTATCTTATTTTATTTAATTATTGCATATTAAATCATTTGTATAAATTCCATTTGGATTGTAATAGTCTAGGATTTAATTTCTCGCTAGAATATCCCCATTTGAACATTTGTACCCCCCTTCCCATATATTGTGTTGTAATAACTTAGGAACTTTATTTTTTCGCACTTTAAAGCTTTCTAATTATACCATGTTAGAATTATGGCTTGTATGCAAATCAATTAACAAAAATAGTTTGACCTAAATTCAAGATAAACAAGCATGAAAATGGACAACACTAAGTCACACTTGCACCCCTAGGGTATTCCACTTGTTGCCTTCAATAATGGGCCATATTGCATGTTAGGTCTCTTTGGGCTAAAACAAAACAATTCAAATGATCATAGTCCCTCGATGACGCTTTCGAAAGTTGTCTAAAAATGATCAAGTCCCTTAAAGGAAAATTGCCCAAAGATACTTGACACCATTGCAATTATGGTCTAAACGATGACCCACGCCCGTCCCTTCCACATCCTAACACAAGATTGTCCACCAAATGCAATGGTGGAACAAAATTGTTAAAAGGGTTAAAACATAGCAATAATCTTTGAGAACCTTAGGGTAGATAGCTCTTAAGTACTTGTCAACTTGCAAAACAAAAACACTTGCCTATTTTTTCAAACCACACATCACTACACTTTCAAAACAACTTTCAAAAAACCTTGAAACATCTTTTCAAAAAGAC
The DNA here is from genome assembly GCA_948472305.1 of Vicia faba. NCBI lineage: Eukaryota > Viridiplantae > Streptophyta > Magnoliopsida > Fabales > Fabaceae > Vicia > Vicia faba. Next base: position 1,213,840,198 of record OX451740.1, on the reverse strand, counting down.
AAACACCTTTTGTAAAACATTCGAGTAAAGAATTGTTACAAGGGTTGCCTAGACAAGGCATCTTTTTTCAAAACATTTTCAAAACCACACACACAAAGCACCATTTCGAACAATTGAAAGCACCATTTCAAACAATTGAAAATCAAGGCAAGTTGATCTAAGCAAGTACCTAAGAGCCCATGGATAACCATGGATAGAAAGGGTGCTAATACCTTCCCTTTCTATAATCTACTCCCCGAACCCAAGAAAACATCTCAAAGGTTTTTGCTGTGCTTTTTAACCTTTCCTTAGGATAAAATAAAAAGTCGGTGGCGACTCTTGCTCAACCGAAACATTTGCGAAAACAAACGCAAAACCCTAGTCAGTTCTCCCACCGTATCACAGAACTGGCGACTCTGCTGAGAAGAATTATAAAAGTGGAGTAACCTTAGGGCTTATATCAACCTCTTGCATGACTAATTGTTTGTTTTGATTGCTTTATATCTTGGCTCTCTTGTTTGGGTTTGCAATCCTACACCCGGATTTTTGGGAAACATTCATAGATAGCAATACGTTGTGGAAACTGTGCAGGGTATACCGACACGGTCGAAGCAATAGCTATATTAGTGCGACATATTTGTGAGTACCGGTAACCCTTGAGTTCAATCAAGGAGAGTACGGGGCCGCTGAGTGATGTCACTAAGCACTAATGACCTAGAACCTTACTTGACCATCTTGGCCTTTTATTAGGGGTAGTGAGATGACCGACTTTGGTGCAGTCCGAAGTTGGTAGATAATCGATACTACACTTATTGAGGGTTGTTTTCTTGGAATATTTTGGTCGCTAGTTAAGTGGCTAAACCAAAACGATGAACGATGAAAACAATCCAATGATATTGAGCTCCTTAGAACCCGGTTACTATTTATAGGACAGGTTTTTAAGCCAACTACACTCAAGAGGGTACTTACCTATGAAACCCCATGCAAGCCTGAAACTAGGGTTTGGTGTGATTTGCTTGTACATATGTTTGTGCATACATCATAAACATCATAAAGCATCATATGCATTCACTAACCATTTCAAGGGTTTAAATCTTCATCTTTGTTCTTGTTTTGTAGGTCATGGAAATTCCTCGCAGAAAAACCATCCAAGTCAACCTTGTGAGAATCCCTCCTCAACTCAAGGAGCTCACATCAAGGATTCTGGAAAGCTCACCCTTCAGTGAAAGACATGGTAGACTTCTCAGCCTAGTCAACACCAACATTGAAGAGGACATGATGAAAGTGCTATTCCAGTTCTTTGACCCTCTTCATCACTGTTTCACTTTCCCCGACTACCAGTTGGTGCCCACTTTGGAGGAGTTTTCTCAACTCCTGAGAGTTCCTATCCTTAATCAACTACCTTTCAACGGTACGGAAAAGGAACCAAAGCTGGAAGATGTTGCTCGAGCATTACATCTACAGCCTTCTGACATCAAGGGGCATTGGGAAGCTAGAAGCGGCGTCAAAGGTTTCTTAGCAAAATTCTTGTTTGAAAAGGCACAAGAATGTTGGAATTCATTGGACCTACAAGCCTTTGAAGAAATTGTGGCACTCCTTATCTATGGGTTAGTCTTGTTCCCAAATCCTGACCAGCTCGTAGATGTCAACGCCGTCAAAATCTTCTTGTCCAGAAATCCAATACCAACATTGCTTGGGGACATTCTTCACTCATTTTACACACGAACAATGAGAAAGAGGGGTGTTCTCATGTGCTGTACTCCTCTCCTTGCAAGGTGGTTTATTTCGCACCTTCCACAATCTGTCTTAAAGAATGACCAAGGCTCAAGGTGGTCCCAACGGTTGATGACTCTTACTCACTCTGATGTACATTGGTGTTCTCGGTCCAGAGAAAATGTCATCATCGTCGATCGTTGTGGAGAGTTCCCTAATGTTCCATTACTTGGCATTAGAGGGGGCATTACTTACAACCCTTGTCTAGCTTTGAGGCAATTTGGGTATGCACGGAGGGATGTCCCTCACGACATGTTGATTCCTGACCTAGTTTTTGACTTCGACAACGATGCGCAAGGACTTCGCCAAAGATTCATTAGAGCTTGGAGGATGCCTAACAAGGTTGACAGCAAGACACTGGGGCACAAGAACTCCATCCCTCTTGAGCCTTACCTCAAATGGGTACGAGCCCGAGCCCAGAGTTTGATGATGCCTTATCCTCATGTTCTCCCTGTGATTAAAGAGCCCGTCACGGAAGGAGAGGTTCCCTACACCATCCTATATCCTGACATGCCTACATCGTGGGAGGAGATGCAGAAGAGTTGGATCCAACTCAAGGAGGAACGAAACACTTTTGAAGCCAACTTCTACGCCAGTGAGAAGAAGGTTCTAGAGCTTACCCTCCGGCTCCATGAGGAAGAGACCCTCAACACCTACATCGCACCAAAGAGGATGCGCAACGTCTTTTTGCCTTGAGAAATTTTGTAATATTTGACCCATGGGGCATTTATGTACTAACAAATTTCTTCTTATTAATATGACGTGCGTTCTTTTTTTTCTGCAACAATTTTAAATGTTCTAAATCCTTGAATGCATGGCATACATGAGCATACCATTCATCATGTGCATAAGCAGGTCTCTACAACAGGTTTCCTTATCTTTCTGCTGTTTATTTCAGTAGGATGGATCTCGAGCAAACAGTCAAGGACCTGCAATCTCAAAATGCACAATTTCAACAACTCATGATGACCTTGGCTAAGGGTCAGGAGGATCTAAAGGCCCTACTGGGGAACAAATACCAAGTGAAAAAGAAGAAAAAGAGAGTCGGGGTGGCTACTTTAGGGAGAAGGTTTGAAGGAGAAGCCCGAAGAGTGCTTGAATTTCCCCTACCTCTGAGGAGGGAACCAGTAAAGGGAATGCGGCTGCAGTACCTTCCGAGCCTGATATGGAAGAAGAGGAGGCTGAATAGGACGAAGATTACTCTGATCAACAATACCCGCCCGCCGATGATAAGTACAAAGGTTTAGAAGACAGGTTGGCAGCTATGGAGCTGCAGAGAGTTCCGGGTTTAGATTTCGAAGACTTGGGTTTGGTTGCTGGAATTGTGATTCCCCCGAAGTTCAAAGTGCCGGTGTTTGTGAGGTATGACGAGCTGTCCTGTCCAAAAATGCATCTCAGGTCCTATGTAAGGAAGATCCAACCTTACACGGCAGATAAGAACCTTTGGATCCATTTCTTTCAAGATAGCCTTTCTGGGGCTCAACTGGAGTGGTTCTATCAGCTAGATGGAACCAGTGTCCGAAACTGGGAAGACTTGGCCACCGCCTTTTACAAACAATATCAGTATAATTTTGACCTTGCTCCCACGCGTACCCAACTTCAGGGTATGTCATTGGTAACGGGCGAAGGATTCAAAGAATATGCGCAGAAGTGGAGGGACTTGGCTGGCAGGGTGCAGCCGCCTTTGACCGACCGTGAACTTGTTGACATGTTTCTAGGGACCCTGTCTGGTCCATTCTTCAACCATCTGATTGGTAACTCTTCCGCGGGGTTTACAGATTTGATCTTAACAGGCGAGAGAATAGAAGCTGGCATCAAGTCAGGGAAGATTCAGAAGGGTGCCGCTGCAAGTGTTGAGAAGAAGCCTTTCAAGAAGGAAACGACTGTTGTGTATTCCCAGAGAAGAGCAGGGAAGACTGAGCGCCGGCCGACTGTGGGGGCCGTAATGATCCAAAATCCATCAAGTGAGCAGCCTCGCTATAACCAGTCCAGACCAAATCAGCAACGGGTGGAACGGCCGCAACGGCAGTTCACCCGCATTAATATGACGCCAGCGCAAGTGCTTCCCCATCTGTTAAAGTTGAATCTCGCCACTATCAAAGAGGCACCAAAAAATGTGAATACATCCTCTCCGCATTATCATCCTAATGCTAAATGCGCCTACCATTCTGACAGTGTCGGGCACGACACCAACGATTGTTGGGCACTCAAGCATAAAATTCAAGACTTAATAGAGGCGAAAGAGGTGGAGTTCGACGCTCCAGAGAAACCGAACGTGATATCTGCTCCGATGCCGAAGCACGATCGAAATGTCAATTCTATTGAAGAAGATTTGTATGTTGTTGATGTCAATGATCTGATAACTCCGTTGTTAACCATCAAGTTGAATCTGTTAAGGGCCGGGATTTTCCCGGGATGCAAAGAAGATTGCTACTGTTGTTACTCTCTGCCGTTTGACTGTCCGTTACTGAAGAAAGGCATCCAAGGCCTAATGTACAGTCAACAAATTTTGTTTGAAAAAGTTTCTGCTATTCCAACCCACATTGAAGAAGTCTCAATTATCACCATTCACGCCAATCTTTCCAAGGCCGTCAGAAAGCCTGTTAAGATTACACCGGTTACAAAGTCTGTTCCTCTGAAGATAACAATGCCAGGGCCTGTCCCCTACACATCTGAAAAGTCAATACCATGGAATTACGGCGGTGACGTCTACTACCATGGTATTAAACAAGTAGAAATAACCGAAGGAAGCTCGGATGAAGAAGAGGCCAGCATTGGAAACATTGCAGGCACAAGCAAGATCACCCGAAGTGGGAGAATTTTTTCTCCAGAGATTGCTCCTCCAAAAGCGATCTTTGGACCCTCGTCTGCTGCCGAAGTTATTCCTGCACCCATAAAACTCTCCGCTAGAACCCCATTGATTGAAGATGTTGTTGTTCCTAGTATTGTCCCTCTTACCGCTGCTGATAAAGGTAAGGGAACCCAAGTTGAGCTCGTCAGGACGAGGGCTCAACCCTTGGTCATCCCGGAAACCTCCAAAAAGAGATAGAAGAGATCTTGAAGATAATTAAAAAGAGTGATTACAACGTGGTAGAACAATTGGGGCAAACCCCCTCGAAGATCTCCATGTTGGCATTGCTACTTTGCTCAGAAGCGCACGCCAAGGCTTTGATAAAATTCCTGAAGACAGCCCATGTGCCCCAGGAAACCTCTGCCGACCAATTCTAAGACTGCGTAGCTAGTCTTACTGCAGACAATGGCTTAGGTTTCTCTGATGCCGACCTGACCCCGAAAGGGAGAAAGCACAACGATGCATTACATGTGTCAGTGGAGTGCCAAGGGACTACTCTGGACCATGTTCTAGTCGACACAAGTTCTTCTTTGAATGTGCTGCCCAAGAAGGCTCTCGACCGTTTAGACTGTGAAGGCTTGGAGTTGAGGCCAAGCAATATCGTTGTAAGGGCATTCGACGCATCAAAGCGGATGGTGCATGGGGAAGTGGACATTCCCATTAAGGTTGGCACAAAGGTTTTTCCCTCAACTTTCTATGTGATGGACATCCGTCAGTCATACTCTTGCTTATTGGGGAGGCCATGGATACATAATACCGGGGCAGTCACCTCTTCCTTACATCAAATGTTGAAGTATCCTGTCAAGCGAAAGATCATAACCGTCCATGGTGAAGAGGAATACATGATCAGCCACCTGAACTCATTTCGATATGTGGAAGTAGAGGGTGAATTCATTGAGACACCATTCCAGCATTTTGAAGAGGTCTCTCCTGAAATAACGGTAGCAAAAATGGTAGCCGAGATACCGAAGCAGATGGCCAGGATGGCATCTCTGGAAGACGCGAAGGCCGCAATGAAGGAAGGAAAGAATTCAACATGGGGGCAGTTTCCAGATATCCCCTACAAAACAGATAAATTTGGATTAGGATTCACTGCCGCGGGCCAGAAAGCTATGCGCCGTTCAAAGATTGAAAGGGCGCCCGTCAAGATTTCTCCTTACAGAATCAACGCTTTGGGGGGTGAAGACGAAGAAGACAACATTGAAGAGTGGATCTACCCAACTATCAAAGGAGGGCTATGCAACTGGGAGGCAAAGGACTTTGTCCCCATCACTTTTATTAATCAGTAATTTATCTGTCAAACATTTCCTGTGGTCTGTAATAATTACTTTTGAACAATCCGTACACTACTTTTTACCTCATGCCTTGCCCGGGGCATGTAGGTCCATTTGTAAGGGTTTTGATTATCTTCATATCCATATGCCATATTTAATGATTCATTGGACGTTTGTCATGTGATAAACTGCTGTGCTCCTTTTCTATCCTTTTGCATTTTTTTGTTTAAGGATGGCTATCCCTTACACACACCCACACTCACAAATGCAGGTACCCATCCACTCTGGATTCCATGGGTGACTATTCTGCTTTGTCCTTCAATAACTCTGAAGATCTGGTCAATCAAGCCGAGTATGAAGATGAAGAAGGTTGTGAAGTACCAGGGGAACTAGCCAGACTTCTGCAGCAAGAGGAAAGATCCATCTTACCTCACGAAGAGTCATTGGAAACTGTCAACTTAGGAACCGAGGAAGACCGGAAGGAGGTGCAAGTGGGTGCCAATCTGGAACCAAGTGTCAAGGAATGCCTGATACAGTTGTTAAATGAGTACGTTGAAATCTTCGCTTGGTCTTATAAAGACATGCCAGGTTAAGACACAGACATCGTGGTTCACCGTCTCCCCACAAGAGAGGATTGTCCACCGATCAAACAAAAAGTCCGCCGAATGAGGCCTGACATGTCTGAAAAGATCAAAGCAGAAGTGATGAAGCAATTCGACGCTGGTTTTCTGGCTGTTACATCCTATCCTCAATGGGTCGCTAACATCGTGCCAGTACCTAAAAAAGATGGCAAAGTCAGGATGTGTGTGGACTACCAGGATTTGAATAGGGCCAGCCCCAAAGATGATTTTCCGCTACCACACATTGACATTTTGATCGACAATACAGCTCAGCATAAAGTGTTTTCCTTCATGGATGGATTCTCGGGTTACAATCAAATCAAAATGGCCCCCGAGGACATGGAGAAAACAACCTTTGTCACACAATGGGGTACTTTCTGTTACAAGGTGATGCCGTTCGGACTGAAGAACGCAGGGGCAACTTATCAACGCGCCATGGTAGCTTTATTTCATGATATGATACATCATGAGATCGAAGTTTACGTAGACAATATGATAGCTCGGTCAAAAACAGAGGAAGAACACCTTGAACATCTAGAAAAGCTGTTTGCCAGGTTGAAAGAATACAAACTCAGGCTGAATCCAAGTAAGTGTACTTTTGGAGTTAGGTCTGGTAAACTTCTAGGATTCATTGTAAGCAACAAAGGCATTGAAGTCGATCCAGCAAAAGTGAAAGCAATACAAGAGATGCCTGCTCCACGTACTGAAAAGGAGGTTAGAGGGTTCTTGGGGCGCTTGAACTATATTGCCAGATTCATCTCTCATCTGACTTCTACCTGTGAGCCAATTTTCAAACTATTAAAGAAAGATCAGGTAGTCGAGTGGAACAACGATTGCCAAACTGCTTTTGACAAGATCAAGGAGTATTTGCTAGAACCTCCTATTCTGATGCCACCCGTCGAAGGAAGACCGTTGATCATGTATCTGACCGTTTTGGATAACTCAATGGGGTGTGTTTTGGGCCAGCATGACGAGTCTGGTCGAAAAGAGCATGCTATTTATTACCTTAGCAAAAAGTTTACCGACTGTGAGACTCGCTACTCACTGCTCGAGAAAACTTGCCGCGCTTTGGTATGGGCTGCTCGCCGACTAAGGCAGTATATGTTGACTCATACTACCTTGTTGATTTCCAAAATGGATCCTATCAAGTATATCTTCGAGAAGCCTGCTTTATCTGGAAGAATAGCTAGATGGCAAATGATCCTAACTGAGTATGACATCCAGTACACCACTCAAAAAGCCATAAAAGGGAGTGTACTAGCTGACCATCTGGCTCATCAAGCTATCGAAGATTATCAACCCATGAGATTTGACTTCCCAGACGAGGACATCATGAATTTGGACAACATTGAAGGTAACGGACCGTATGACGGACCCGAAAAGGGATCCCGATGGACCCTGTACTTTGATGGTGCTTCAAATGCACTTGGAAACGGTATCGGTGCGGTACTCATTTCCCCGGAAGGTTGTCACACACCTTTCACGGCCCGACTTTGCTTCAGCTGCACAAACAACATGGCTGAATATGAAGCTTGCATCTTTGGTCTCAAGGCTGCTATAGACTTGGGGATCAAATCTTTGATCGTATTCGGGGACTCGGCTTTGGTTATCAGTCAAATCAAAGGAGAGTGGGATACCAAGCATCCTAATCTTATCCCATACAAAGAACATGTCTTGACATTGTTGCCTCATTTCGAGCAAATTACCTTCGAGCATTTCCCGCGAGAAGAGAATCAGCTAGCAGATGCTCTAGCTACAATGTCTTCCATGTTTAAACTCAACTGGGATAACGAGGCTCCCCAAATCACCATCGAGCGAATAGAAGAACCCGCACATTGTCACGAGATTAATACCGAAGAAGTAGTGGAGCAACCCTGGTTCCATGAAATCAAAAGGTATCTCCAGACTAGAGATTATCCCGAAGGAGCTTCCGTAAATGACAAGAAGTTCTTAAGGAAATTTGCTGCCAAATTCTTCCTGAGCAACGACATCCTTTACAAACGAAGCCATGATTGTGTTTTACTCCGATGCGTAGACAAAGCTGAAGCAGAGTTAATCATGACCGAGATACACAACGGCACATTTGGCACTCACCTGAGCGGGCATACAATGGCTAAGAAGATCCTAAGGGCAGGCTATTATTGGTCTACCATGGAAGCTGACTGCCATCAACATTCCCGTACTTGCCACAAATGTCAAGTCTACGCTGACAAGGTTCATATCCCTCCGGTTCCTCTCAACGTTTTGACAGCTCCGTGGCCATTTGCAATGTGGGGCATTGACATGATTGGAGAGATCAAGCCAACGGCATCCAACGGACATCGTTTCATCCTGGTCGCCATTGACTATTTCACCAAATGGGTTGAGGCAACTTCCTTCGCCTCTGTTACTAAAAATGTGGTTGCCCGCTTTATTAAGCAAAATCTCATATGCCGGTATGGTGTCCCAGACAGGATCATCACAGACAACGGTACCAACCTGAATAACACGATGATCACCGCATTGTGCGAACAGTTCAAGATTTACCATCACAATTCATCTCCCTATCGGCTGAAGATGAACGGTGCTGTTGAAGCTGCGAACAAAAACATCAAGAAGATCATTCAGAAAATGACAGTCACTTACAAAGATTGGCATGAGATGCTACCGTTCGCTCTACATGGATACCGTACGACTGCACGTACTTAAACCGGGGCAACCCCATTTTCTTTAGTGTATGGCATGGAAGCTGTCCTGCCTATGGAAGTTAAGATTCCTTCCCTAAGGATTATGAAGGACACAGGTTTGAACGAAGATGATTGGATTCAGACCCGACTTGATCAACTCAATTTGATCGACGAGAAGCGACTCGCTGCTATATGCCATGGTCAGACGTATCAAAAGCGGATGATCAAGGCCTTCAATAAGAAAGTCAGACGTCAAGTGTATCAAGTCGGAGATCTCGTAATCAAGCGGATTATCCTGCTGCAAAGTGATCCCAGGGGCAAATGGACTCCTACATACGAAGGACCATTTGTGATCAAGAGCATATTCTCTGGGGGTGCAATGATTCTGACCACCATGGACGGCGACGATTTGCCGCACCCTGCGAATGCAGACATAGTCAAAAGATATTACGCATAAAATAACCCGACAAGTTGAAAATCCGAAAGGGCGTCTTGGGCAAAAATGGGCATCCCGGTGGGCCGAAAACCCGAAAGGGAGGTTCAGGCAAAAATTAGGGATAAAAACAAAAAAATCTGTACACCCGGCAAGTTGAAAACCCGAAAGGGCGGCTTGGGCAAAAAGGGGTTTCCCGGTGGATCGAAAACCCGAAAGGGCGATTCAGGCAAAAGTAGGGAATTAAAGCGTATGACTATGTCTCGTCGGATCACTTTAAGGACAATCTCTTCATCAACCAGTTCCAAGCTTCTGATCAATCCAGCCATCGGCAGACGAAGCATTGAATGGACAGACATTCAGAGTTGTGAAGGCTGTAGCAGAATGGAATCCCATGGAATTATTTCACATAGCCATCTTTCTTTTGTATAAATTTTTCAACGACATCCTCTTACTAGGATGATTGTCTCCTGTGTACAAATATACTCATAGAAAGTTAATACAAATACTTTTCCATAAATTTGCGTCGTTTCCTTTTCTCTTTTCTTTTGCACTAATTGTTTTATTTGAGAGACGTCCAATGTTTTGTTAAATAGGCATATGCATTTGAACATAATCATTTCCTTATGAATCAAAGTAGGTGATCACTAATAAGTTGAAGGTGCAGTTAGGTATCTTGATACCCTTTCAAAGGAGATCCCGAGCAGATTTGAAATCCACATTCCTCTGTCAGAACTTAATCCCCTAAACAGAGTTAGACTTCAGGATCCTCATCAGGAAGAGCTCTCCCAATACTGATTTCTCCCATCAAAGAGCCTTTCAGAACTCGATTCCCCTCAGAGTCAAGTTTCAGTATCCCCAGCTGAACCCAGCTAGTGAACCTTTGCCCCCACAGAGTTACTTCCCTCCAAGCTGAGGGTGCTCAACCTTACCTTTCCATCATGAGTCTATCAGGTTCTGAACTCCCCAGTAGAAATCATCAGAAATTCTCTTACCCTGCAAGTCACCAAGGAAATTCCAATTCCCTGTAGTGGTTCTAAGGCCCCTCAACGATTGAAGATATGGTATTCCCCAAGAAAATCTGAAGACTTTCATTTTCAGTTCCTCATTGAATATTCGAAGATTCTCCAGTGAAGATCTCCTCAAGACAGGGATTCCCTAGAAGATTGGTATACAACCCAAGCTCCTAATTCCCCAGCAACAGCCAAGGAATTATTCTTCCCGGCAGCAGTCAAGATGCTTTTATCCTCAGCCATCTAGGATTCATCTATCCTCCGCAAGACAACTCCCCAGCTTACATGCATATTCATTTACATTAATATCATATAGTATACATTGCATCATGCATCATGACATTGCATACAACTAACTCTTTACCTTTTCAGGTAAGATCAGTCGACGGACAAAAAATCATCATCTTCCGAGATTCTTTCTAGAAATAGTTCAGATGTGACCCAGACATGGCAACATTCTGATGCTTATTCCAGATTCATCCAGATGCAGTTTTACACGAACTCATCATCAGGAAACCCTACACCGGTTCCTCCTCTACCTCCAAGATTTCTGAAAACAGTTCACGGGTTCTCCAAGTAACGGATGATAACCTATCACTTGTTCAAATTCTTCTCAAGACTTCTGAAAACAGTTTATGGATTCTTCCCAACAAAGGATGTTAATCTATCGCTTGTTCAGATACAACTTTTGAAAACAGTTTACGGACGCTTCCCAACAACGGATGCTGCTCTATTGCTTATTCAACCCCAAGACTTCTGAAAACAGTTCACGGGTTCTCCAAGTAACGGATGTTAACCTATCGCTTGTTCAGATTCTTCTCAAGACTTCTGAAAACAGTTTATGGATTCTTCCCAACAACGGATGTTAATCTATCGCTTGTTCAGATACAACTTTTGAAAACAGTTTACGGACGCTTCCCAACAACGGATGCTGCTCTATTGCTTATTCAACCCCAAGACTTCTGAAAACAGTTCACGGGTTCTCCAAGTAACGGATGTTAACCTATCGCTTGTTCATATTCTTCTCAATACTTCTGAAAACAGTTTATGGATTCTTCCCAACAACGGATGTTAATCTATCGCTTGTTCAGATACAACTTTTGAAAACAGTTTACGGACGCTTCCCAACAACGGATGCTGCTTTATTGCTTATTCAACCTCAAGACTTCTGAAAACAGTTCACGGATTCCTCCCAACAACGGATGTTAATCTATCGCTTGTTCAGACTCTTCTCAACTTTTGAAAACAGTTTACGGATGCCTCCGGATACGGATGTCAATCTATTGCTTATTCAGACCCCCAGTTCAGAGATGGTCCAAAACATGGACACCTTTCTGATACTCCTTCCAGATGGCATCCTTAAGTCCATCCCCGACAAGATTCTGTCACCCCTCCAGATGGCATCTTTAAGCCCATCTCCAAATGGCATCTCTAAGCCCATTCCCACATCCATTGCTTTGACGAGTGCAAATTTGAGGGCACTCTAGTGTCCAATCTCCTTTTACCCTCGAGTCGCGAAAGGCAAACTTGCCAATCTAACTCTTTAGATTCAAGAAGATTGAACAGGGGCAACTGTTGTACCCCAAAATTTTCCCTCCCATTTTCCTCAACATTTTCTCATCACAAGGCCCTTGGAGCTCAAGATCTAGTTAGGGTTTCCTCTGCTCAAGACTTCTCCTAGCACTGTTGACCCAAATTAGGGTTTGTGTTTGCACAAAGATGTTTTGACCTAAAATGCCTAAAATGACTTTCATGCTTCATATTGGACTCCCAAGTTTATCCATACCAAATTTCAAGCCTTAATTCCAACCTTTGCCCAGTCAATTGGACAGTTGACCTAGAAATCAGCTGTATTGGGGAAAAAGTCAACTGTGGTCAATTGACAGTCAAACCTCATGATTTTTGACCCACATCAACATTATGAACTCACATGGACCATTTGATCAAGTTTGGACCACAATTCCACAAGAAATTTAATCAGATCACCAAAAGGGCAAAATGGTCATTTTTAGGGTTTTGACTGCACCAAGGCAATTTTTGACTGTTTGACCAAGCCAATGGAAAACCAAGCTCACATATGGACTCAAGGACCCAATGGAATTGCCTTGACATGTTCAACAAGTTCAAAAGATCCCAAATGCACAAGATTGACAGTTGAACTTTCCAGTCAATTGATCAATTTTTGACTGTATACTGAAAAGTCAAACTTTGACTTTTTGGTCAAAATCAAGGGTCAAGATTTATTTTTCATCAAAACATACCAAATCATGAAACTTGTTCATCAAGAAAGCAAGAATTGCAAGTTAGGGTTTGAAATGAAGATTTTTCATAACTTAGAATTTTTCTAAGTTATGAAAAACCCTAATTTTTTCCTAACTTTGTCCCACTTTCTCATCAAGATGCATTTGGATTCAAGGAAAGGTAAAAACATGAAAGTTGTAGCCCATTGCAAAATCTACAACTTTGATTCACAAAGTTTCCTCAAAAGAAGCTTGTAGCTCAAGTTACAATTTTTGGAACAAGGGTACCAAACCATTCTTAACTTAGAAAAATTTTGACCTATTTTAGGCAGGATTTTTGCCCAACTTCATGGCAACTTTTCACATGCTTTCACTTGGAATTTCAATTTTCATTACAAAGATGGATTGTAGTACACATTCCAAGCTTTCCAAAATGTCCAAGAACTCATCAAACAACCTCATGGTTAGGGAGAATCGAATTTGGCAAGTTGGGAAAAACTCACTTTGTTCATGACCAAGTTACATGTCCATAACCTTGCATTTTTGAACTCAGCATGCCTTAAGCTAGATTACAGGTCTTTTATCTTATCTACACTCCATAATTTAATGCTAATCCTTTGTGCCAAGGTGTTGTTCTATGAGTTTGGTCATTACATGGAAGTTTAACCCTTAAATAGAAAAAGCAAATTAGCCATTTTAGAAAAGTTGAACTTTATGTCAAATGCAAATCCAAGAAGCATAGGCACAATCTTTTGAGCTGGTATTTTGTACACAAATCACTCTGACCAAGAGAGATTAGTGCAGCACAATAGAGGGGCCTGTGCAAGCTAGAAACACCACTTGACATTTTGTTGCTTAAGGGTGAAGAAAACTTGCATAACATACACCAACTCTCATTCCTGTGAACCAGAGCTTAAGCAAAGATTGTGAACACATTCTAAACATCCAACCTGACCTGAAACACAAGCCTATCACCTCCAATACCTCCCCATTCACAGAATCACCATAAAACTGCAAAAACAGGGCATAAGCTGCAGTTGGACTTCCATAGCTCATTTCCATCGTGCATCTTGGCCAAAACCACTTCAAACACTTTCCCTACCATCCATACAAACTGTCCAAAGCATTAGAAACAGACTGTAACACCCCTAAACAACATCACTATTTTCATTTTTCTGTTTTGCAGTTGAAGTGCCATAACACGATTCACTTGGTTTCAAAGCAAACTAAAGGTTGGAATAGCATCCCTGGACATCAAGCAAGCTATCCAAATCATTATCTTGCTCTGAAAGCTCCTCCATTGCCAGACACGATTCCAACTGAACAGGTAAGTTCATGAACTAGTATCTCTCAATGTAGGGAGAATTAGCTCTAAGTTTGTGAATGAAAAATGTCATGTTCATGTCCCTGAAGCTATACATATCTTTACTTTCCATTTATTTTGCATGTGCTATGAGAATTTGAGGTCTGAACATTGATAAAAAGTTAGGTTAAGATTTGGGAATGGAGAAATTCTCTCTCATTTCTGAGAGTTAGGATGAGTTCTTTATATGTCCAGAATCGTGGCTTGATGCTTAACACTTTTCATGTTATGAGTTTGTGCTAAAAGTCCAGGAATCAGGAGTTGCGTTTGAAGCAAGAAAAGGCGTGTGTTTTCAAAGGTTTTGTCTGAAGGTTGAAGACAAAGTCTTCTTGGACTGGGCCTGAGTTGATTTCTTTTTTGCACCATGCTTTTACAGTTGCACCCCCTGGCCCATTTTGAGTTTTATTTGCCATTTTCATTTTTTTCTTTTTGATTCTGATTTGTTATTTTTCATTAAAGCATAAAAAATATAAAAAAACATTTTTCCACATTTTTTTTTGCATTTTATTTGATATTTATTTGCTTTAGTTAGTTATATATATAAATAAATACATATTACTTTTTGTTTAGAATATTAGAAATAAAACAAAATACATTTATTTTCTAATTTTATTTTATTTTATCTTCTGAAAACATTTTATATAAAATATACTTTTTTTTGTAAATATTAAATATTTTATTTTTGTACATATTTAATATATTTAGTAAATAATACAAATACATATATATTTATTAGAATATTTAGGATAAAAATACAAAATATATACATTTTTATTTTTATTAATATTTAACATTAAAAATACCTTTTTGACAAATATACTTCTTTTTTATTTTATTTTATTTATTTTTGTACATAACTAATAAATAATATATATATTAAATAATTAATACCTTTTATTTGCAAAATTAGGGTTTTGCCCTAAACATGAAAAATGCCCAAAAATTAATACTTTTTATTTTTGTTTTCTTGACACATAAAAAACACTTTTTACATACACATAAAAAATCATTTTTGCATCTTGCATATTTATCTTATTTTATTTAATTATTGCATATTAAATCATTTGTATAAATTCCATTTGGATTGTAATAGTCTAAGATTTAATTTCTCGCTAGAATATCCCCATTTGAACATTTGTACCCCCCTTCCCATATATTATGTTGTAATAACTTAGGAACTTTATTTTTTCGCACTTTAAAGCTTTCTAATTATACCATGTTAGAATTAGGGTTTGTATGCAAATCAATTAACAAAAATAGTTTGACCTAAATTCAATATAAACAAGCATGAAAATGGACAACACTAAGTCACACTTGCACCCCTAGGGTATTCCACTTGTTGCCTTCAATAATGGGCCATATTGCATGTTAGGTCTCTTTGGGCTAAAACAAAACAATTCAAATGATCATAGTCCCTCGATGACGCTTTCGAAAGTTGCCTAAAAATGATCAAGTCCCTTAAAGGAAAATTGCCCAAAGATACTTGACACCATTGCAATTATGGTCTAAACGATGACCCACGCCCGTCCCTTCCACATCCTAACACAAGATTGTCCACCAAATGCAATGGTGGAACAAAATTGTTAAAAGGGTTAAAACATAGCAATAATATTTGAGAACCTTAGGGTAGATAGCTCTTAAGTACTTGTTAACTTGCAAAACAAAAACACTTGCCTATTTTTTCAAACCACACATCACTACACTTTCAAAACAACTTTCAAAAAACCTTGAAACATCTTTTCAAAAAGACAAACACCTTTTGTAAAACATTCGAGTAAAGAATTGTTACAAGGGTTGCCTAGACAAGGCATCTTTTTTCAAAACATTTTCAAAACCACACACACAAAGCACCATTTCGAACAATTGAAAGCACCATTTCAAACAATTGAAAATCAAGGCAAGTTGATCTAAGCAAGTACCTAAGAGCCCATGGATAACCATGGATAGAAAGGGTGCTAATACCTTCCCTTTCTATAATCTACTCCCCGAACCCAAGAAAACATCTCAAAGGTTTTTGCTGTGCTTTTTAACCTTTCCTTAGGATAAAATAAAAAGTCGGTGGTGACTCTTGCTCAACCGAAACATTTGCGAAAACAAACGCAAAACCCTAGTCAGTTCTCCCACCGTATCACAATCACTTTTGGAACCCATCTTTCCCTTTTGTTTTCTTTGAAGGAGTTGATAAAGGTATTTCAAGACTTCAAATATATCTTATTTTTATTTGCTATAATTCACCCAGGTCATTTAAAAAAAATCATCAACAACCACATATGCATGCCTCTGTCCACCAAGACTATCACCTTGCATTGGCCTCATTAGACCCATAAGAGAAAGTTCTAGAACTTTGGAAGCAGTCTGATGTTGCAACTTTTGGTGTAACACCTTGACTTCATCTTTCTTGGACATTAAGTATGTGGATGAGCAAGTAGTTTCTCGTGGTACCCACAAATAGCAATCATCTTTAGACCTAACTCCCTTCATCAGAACTTCATTCTTCCCATTAGTGACCAAACTTTATCCCTTAGGGAAATTTACTTTTAGACCTTGATCACACAATTGACTTAGGCTTCTAAAATTAGTTGCCAGACCTTTAACAAGGAGAACATCAACAAGACTAGGGAATCCTATACATTCAAGTTTTCCAACACCCTTAATTTCACCTTTGGCACCATCACCAAAAGTAACATAGTTGGTAGAGTGAGACTTAATGTCCACCAGAAACTTCTTTATGATCGCGACTTTATGAGTCTATCGGGTGTAGTAACTGCAAGTTCACAGTCTATCACGTAGTTTTAAAAGACATCGAACACACAAGGACTGATGGTCAGAACTACTGTTATCTAAATGTTACTATGTAAAGCTAAGGCTAATTATAAATTTGAGTGTTTGGGTTTAATCGGGAATTAACTAGAATTTAATAATTAATGATGAGATACTGGTATGTATTTTGTTAACCTAAGGGATTCAGTACGTCATTGGCATTTGTTTTTAGTATTAAAACACAGTTTCGGTGAAACTATTCGTTTAAAAACCCTCGTCTCAGAATTCCGTTCTATTGAATTAGATCATATCAGTTAAGCTCTAAATGTGCGTTTCCGCAGTTTCATTTAAAACTCAAAAGTACTTTTTCAAAACAAATAAGTTCCAATTAATGTTAAAGCGCTTCTGCTGTTTTTAAAATTAATGTTTCAATAACCACTATCCGGGTAAAACCTCAAACTTCTGTTCTATTGATTTTAACCTTAGACTGCTTCTTACTTCCGTACAAAAACAATTAAATATTCAATTGGAAGTTAAAACCAGAAAAGTATTTTTGTAAAAAATAATAATGCCAATTAATTACCGAATCCTTTTGGTCAAGTTTTACATACCGGTATAGGGAATCTAGCCAGACATAATATTATCTCATAATATCATAACTTTAAAGTGTAAATT
The DNA here is from genome assembly GCA_948472305.1 of Vicia faba. Classification (NCBI taxonomy): domain Eukaryota; kingdom Viridiplantae; phylum Streptophyta; class Magnoliopsida; order Fabales; family Fabaceae; genus Vicia; species Vicia faba. The sequence goes on along the minus strand of OX451740.1, from coordinate 1,213,822,551 downwards.
CAACATCTCATACATAGTAAGAAATAAATAAATTATGCTATTTAGAATAATAACCTGAAAAGTGAATAAGAAAGTGGTTAATTCCAATAAAGTGTATGTCCTCCACAAGCCGACGGGATTGACTTGATGTAAGAATGGATCGAATACAATTATAGTAAATACTAAACAAATTCTGGAAGCCTTGAACCAAACTAATGTTGCAGTATTTCTCCGATATGGAAAAATACTGCTTTTAACAGTAAGGTTTTATTGCCTACGGAATACTACGAAAAGTGGAAAAGCAATACTGGAAAATACTACAACGGAATACAATAAAATAATTGTTGAACAGAGTAAAATGGAATTGAAAACAATAATACTGCGTAATTCTAAAGTGCTCGAGAAAAGATCAAAACGAGAGGGAGCGGAACCTGTCAATTGTTGGTAACTGCTGCTTTTTATAGAGTCCATTTTTTGTTGAGGAAAAATATGTAACTTCCCATGATTTACGTTACTAAAACATGGAGAAAATCCAGGGACATGCGCTGAGTATGCTCTGTTGACGAAAGCTTCGTAACTGCCTAGATGATCATGGCGAGTGTGGTGTAGTACATGACGTGGGTCACATAATTCAAGCATGTTCCAGTCGTAACGTGCATGTGTCGAGGGGCATATAAACTTAGCTTGTGTCGTTTGTAACGACTTTGTGGCCGGTGACACGCTTCTCTACTACAGAACTGCATTTTTTCTGTTTTAAAACCATTTCTTCTTCATTTTTCCATTTTTTTCTTCCTTTTCTTATTTATGCCTAGCAAATGCTAAGTACCTGAAATATGATTCAAAAACTACAAAAAGGGATAAAATGTGACATAATAATCAAAGAATCGGAAATTTAATCTATATAATTTGGACGAAAAATGCTATATCTTTTCGTGTTATCAAACTCCCCTAAGCTTGAACCTTTGCTTGTCCTCAAGCAATAAAATAAGTATAAAAACTAATAAGGTAGAGGTTAAATGCAATTTCATGACACAATTCAAATCATAAGAGGCTGCTGTTGTACCCCAATTTTCCCCCCTAAGATTCCTTCATCATACCATATTATCTTAATCACAACAAGATCACATTAGGGCTTTTGGTTCTTCTCCCTATCTTTAGCCTTGCTCTTTTGAGGAGTTACAAAGCACCTTGACTTGTTTTCTTTTGTGATCATGAATATTTTGCTTTGATTTTCTCTCTAATTAATAAAATTCAATGTTGGTTTGTCTTACTTGTTAATAATGTAGGTAAAGACAATGAGGTTTAGCAAGTTGCTTCATGGGTTCATGAGTTTATTTCCATGCCCTAGTTAACATAGCTTGAGAAATTCAAACTTCACTATTGGAGTGATTTTGGAAGAAATGGCATGACAAGGCTTATTTTGGTTCAACATATCTCAAAGTTATCAAAATTGATTCAAAAATACAAAGGGTTAAGGGAAGAAGTTGTCATGATTGAAAAAGGTCTTGTTCCTATTGGTCACAAGAGCAAATTTCTCTCTAATTTCAAGATATGGAAGTGGTTTTTATGGCCATGAGTTCTCATCATCATCCTCAACAACTTCTATTCACAAAGGAAGAATATTGGCACAAACATTTTGTTCAAACTTGGCAAGGTTCCTCAATGCATTCTCTTGATCTAGAGGCTAGGGTGTTGAACTTCAAAGGAGCATATATTTCTCATATTTTGGTATTTTTGAGTGATTCCAAAGACATATTTCTCTTCAAAGAGTTACCAACAAATCAATTCAAAAGTTACAAGGAGTTTTCATGTGGAAGGAACTTGTTGAAGAAGAAAGATTACAAGTCATCCAGATGAATCCCCAATTTTCCATATGTGACTTCAAATGGTCATAACTTGGTCAATTTTTATCACTTTGAGCCTATTCTTTTTCCATGATGATCTTAAGTATGTGTACTTGATACCTTATTTTATGTGCAAAGTAAGAAAATGGATGGAAGTTGCCTTAAGAATGCAAAAGATTATAGGTCATTTCATGATTTTTGGCCAACTTCAACAAGTCATAACTTGCTCAATTTTTGGAGATTTTGGGTGCTTCAAATTGCAAAATTCCATTCAAGAGATCTACTTCATTCCAACGTTTTTGTTCAAGAGCAAATTATAAGTGGAAGGACATATTTGGATACAAAAGATTATAGGTCATTTTTAAAGAAGAATTTGAAATATTTCTAAGTATGGAAAGTCAACTCTTTTTCTTCAACTTTGACTCCATGCAACTTTCAGCTCAAACATCCATTTGATTCCATTCTTTTTCCATTTCAAAGCTTGTAACCTCATCTTTCCAAAGCATCAAGAATTATGCCCTAAGACCCCTTGAGTTAGAAATGCCATGGATTTGAATTTGGTAGTTTGAAACTGAATTTTTCACAAAGTCTGGATTTTGAAAGCTTTGTTTTAGCTTCTAATCAGAAGATTTCCATGCGTTTTTGTTTCTAATCATGTTTAGCAACTTTCCAGAAGTGATTAGCATCATGAAACGCGCGATTTGGCTGAGTTTTGATCAAGTTTGAGTCACACTTTCTTCATGATGCAAACCCACACGAATTCCCTCCAAACGCATCATTTGCTATTCCTTTTTATCCCATTTGCTTCCCTATAAATAGAGGGTCATCCCCCATTCAATTTCCCAAGCTTAGATAGCCAGAATCACCCTGCCAAACTTGTTTCACAACCCAGAATTCAGCAACTTCGAAATCCATTCTCAAGCATTTTTCAATCCATTTTTTCCTTCAATTCACCTTCCCTGATCTTCCCTGAAGCTAACCATATAATTACATTCAAGAATCGTGCCCTATACTGTTCCATAGAAGTCCAGTTTCAGAGCTCTGCAACTCAACTTCAATAGGTAGATTCCTTCATCAATTCTTCAAAACTTTGATATCATTGTGTTGCTCTCATTGCCCTGGTTCTAGTCGCAACACTTACATTTCACTGGAAACACGTTTTGACCATGAATTTTCAAATCCCTTTTCAAAACTTCCCTTCCAAATTGCTTGAGCTACAGTTTATATAAATTTGGCGCGAGAGTGTGGTTGTTTTCGTCTTGAAGAGACGAAGCGATTGGCATAGGTCTGAGCTTCTGATTTTACAGTTTGAGAGACTTGCAAATCATGTTGGCTGGAGGTTGAAGATGACCTACGTGTCATCTTCCAACCAATGATGGCGTGCCATTTGTTATTTTCAGAAATCTGATTTATTATTGATTCTGTACATTATCCACTAATGACCATGATATGCACAGCGCGCCAGATCCCTTGGATTTGATTACTAATGCGTTTTGACTCTCATCCAATGGTCCACATATTTTACTTTTATTTTATTTTTCTGATTTTTATATTTTAATTGTTTTAAATTTCAAAAAATCATAGAAAATTCATTTTTAGTCCAAAAAATCTGAAAAAATTATGAAAAATATTTTTGATTATTCTCTTTCTGATTTTAATTTTTTCACAATTTAATTTTGTGTTTTGGTATTTTTTATAAATTTTACATTTATTTGATTTGTTTAAAATGTTTAAAAATACTTTTATACATTTTTAAATTCTGAAAAAATTATGGAATGATCCAATGATATTGTGACAAATATTGGTGACCTTATTTTATTTTTGTTTCTGACTTTACTATTTTTTTACTATTTTTGTTTATTTTACCCATTTATTTTAATTTTTAAAAATAGTTTCTGACTTTTAAAAATTAGAAAATTTTTTATAAAAATATTTGGACCCATTTCTAATTTTTCTATAGCCTTATTTTTCATTTCTTGATTAATTTGAACATAATTGATATTTTCCTCATCATTTTCCATTTTTTAAACATTTTTAAACCTTATAATGTATATATTAAATATATTATTATTTTGTGATTATTTTCTGGCTGTCTTGGGTTGATTTTTTTGATCATGACTTTATTAACATCATTGGATCCATGGTGTTGAGTTTAACTCCATAAAAAATGGATGAATGATTTTAATAATAGTTTGATTAAATTTTTAATTCAAAAGTGGTTTATTCACCTTTTGCCCTAATCCTGTTCATCTCATCCCCTTCTCATTGCACTAAATGTTGTTGGAGCATGATCTCTATATCATGTCTCAAAACAAATGGTGCAAAGATTGCTATTGACCGACCTCAAAATAGGTGCGACTTCTATATCAGTCCACTTACGATTGCTTAACATAGCGCTAAATTTTGTCCCGATTCGAATAAATGATCATTCGTGGCCCAAACTTATGATTGCAAGCCCAAGTATGTTGGTTTGATCTCTTTGATCCAATAACCTTGAGATTCATTGTGTGGAGGCTTTGGTTCTACCAATCCTCTAATGGATCTACAACACCTTTGGTCAATGCGGATCACTTAAATATCGTTGATCATTAAATGGTACTTATGAGAATTCCAAAATAGATGATATACTTGACAAAAAGAAAATGCAACTTGTTGTGTGGAGGCTTTGGTTCTACCAAACCTCTAATGAGTTCCAAATGCAAGTTTCAAGATGGTCATCCAACTAACCACTAATTATTGACTTTTTTTACCTTATGCTTTTATTTTTTTTTATGCTTTATGTACTATTTATTTTTTAGCATTTTCATTTCATGCTATTTTCATCTTTGCTCATTTGAGCATTTATTTTCTTGTCATTTTTACTTTGCTCACCTGAGCTTTTTATTTTCTTTTCTTAAGATACTTAATAATCAACATAAGCCCTAAAAAACTCTTAATGGTACTTAGACTATTTGGTTACTATCCTTGGCATTATGGAGCATGGGACTTTTTATTGGACTTAGGATTAGAAACCTTGGCCTATCTTGGAGACCTTGTGATCTTATCTGATTATTTTGTCTGGAGTTCTTGAGGTTTACCTCAAGACATTGGGTTGCTTGTTTGTTTTTGTGTGCAGGTTTTTTGTGATTACATTCTCTTTTTGTAATCTGGAATTCACCTGTATACAGCCGTTACTCTGCCTAATTTTTGTGAAGACTTAATACATTTGAAGAGGTCTAGTATCTTTGCTTGCTTGGTTTCAATCCAAAGAATGAGAATTCTATCTTGGCTCATAATGTCAAGTTGTGGCTTCTTTTTGGTTATATGGTTCTTATCCTTAGCTTTTACCTTATGCTTTAGGATAGTCTATTCTTCTCCTCCCATCTTCTTTAAATTAAAAAAATCTTCTCCCTCCTTTTGAAAACTCTTCTTGTTTTGAAACTTAAACCACTTTCATAATAAACTTGGACTTAGGTCCATGCATTTTCAAAACATTTTCATAAATAAACTCCAATTAATTTAATAATACCTTGACATTTTTTTGAGAAGACTAAAAGCCAATCAATCTCATTTCAAACCATTTTGCCACTTTGGATTTTATTTTAAAACTTTTCTTAAAAGATTAAACTCTTGTTAATCCTTGTAGTGATGCAAACAACTATACTTCTACAATATGTACTGGAGAGAGATATTTTCCACTTGGGTGTTGAGTGAGGCGTTGTTGATTTTAAGATCCAAGCCATATCCTCCACTTTGAGATGATGCAAATTCTCCTTTCTCATGATTGTGGGTAGTAAGTATGTTTTCCACACGGACAATGACGATGATGTTTTATCTCATAAAAATAACCAACACACTTGTGTTCCAAATTTTTAAAAGAGGAACTACGTGTACTCTGATCCCCTATTGCACGAAAGGTGGTACGTAGGCACTAAAGGTTTCCAACCGCGGCGGGTGCCAAAATCATAAAAGTATACTTCTTTTCTCACCTCCAACATCCATCTTATATACAACACATTTTTTATAGCCAAAATATACAGATTTTTTCAAAGAGGTTCCCGCGGAGTACCGTAGATGTTTAGGGTGCTAATACATTCCCTTTGCATAACCAACCCCCTTACCTTGAATCTTTTCCCCTTTTTTGGGTTATTCTCTCTTTTCCCATTCCTTTGGAAACAATAAAGCACGGTGGCGATTTTTATTTTGATTTGTATAAAGTCTAGTCAATCCAATGGCTTAGTCTTGAACATTTCTACCGCTACAGCTGCCTAAGTTTTTGCGAAAACGTAAGCTCAACATGACACAAAAGATACAGTAATAACACTAAACATCCCCTATTGTGGAGACCAATTCCAGTCATGCCATTATAGCTCAACCTAATTCTTTTTTCTAAAGTTTACCCATTTTCATTCTAGTGCAATCACATTAAGCCCTTTATCTTCACACGCACATAGTAGAGTAGGAGGTTAGTGACTATGATCCTTTTAAGCACGAGGTTATGGAATATGAATGCGGTAACCTCCTTTAATTCACCCAATTTCAATTTGTGGGGGATCGTACCGTAGTTCGCCCTGCCAAGTTCAGTACCAAACACCTCTGAACCAACTGACAACAGGTTTTTGTGTTATATCACGTAGGTACTACATACGTTGGATTAAGCGACCGTGTGAGGATTGCCTAACTTAATTGGTGCATTCCCTATTTTCTTACAATAAAGTATATATCTTTCAAATACGCTGTATCATTCACTTATATTCATCGACTCCCTACGTAGTTTGTGTTTAAGACGGTGCTGAGTGCTAGATAAACTACTCGGGGTTATTTTAAATCTAAAGTTTAAGGTTTTGGTATAAAGGGTACTGAAATCAACCTAGCACAATCTGGGGATTTAGAGTGTTAAGACGGTATCCATCGTGCTTCTGTTTAACTCAAAGCTTCTCATATATCTTTTGAAAAGCGAGCAAACTATATATTCTTCAAATGCGTCAGATTATGCAAGTCACTAACCGATTTTTTGTTATTGTTATGGCTCAAGAAAGTGGGAAATTAGATAACAACGGAAAAATTGCATAAATGAAGTTAAAAGTACAAAGATTGTCTTGATTACAAGAAATAGAAATGAAAGATCTACCTAGGAAACAACAAAGAGTTCTTAACTAACTAGCTCCCCTAAGCTTGAAACAAGCAATGTCCCAATGCTTAAAATAAGAAGGAAACGAGAAGAGAAGCAAAATAAATCTATTCTTGCTCATTTTCGCGCCCTCTTCCTCGTCCTCATGCTCATCCATGTGTACCCAGAGGATGGGGCATGGCTACGTGGTAAACATAATCCTGAAAATCATTCACTTTACAATCAATACCGCCATATCCTCAGTTAATCTCGCAGCCTGACGCTCGTTTATTTCATCATATTCTTGCTGCTGAGTTTGCATGGCTAGCATAAGGTGCATCATCAAATTCTGGTTATTTTACATAGCCTGCATTCTCTCATTTTGTTCCATTAGGGCAGCCATAATGTCATCATTCGAGGCTGGTTCTCTTTCTCTTCTTCTCCTATGCCTAGTGGACGTGCTTGCCACGTTTTCAGGAGGAACTTGTTGTTCAGTGTCTCATTGTTCCATTTCCTGCTCCATTTCATTCGCTTGGACATTCCCCTGGTCGCTTCTCGCATTCTCTCCAGGTGCAGGAGCATCAAGGTCATAAAGCTACTTAGACAAATCTGTAACATTAGTAAGCGCAAAGTTTGTCAAAATGATACTTAGAACTAACTTATTGTGCACCATTAGGTTTTATCTACCATCTCTTCTGGCCTTAATCAAGTGGCCAGCCCGACAGTTGTCAATGTCAATGAACGTGGGCAATAGTGTTGGAAAATTTGCAAGCTTGTCTTCAAGGTGAAGACCAAGTTCTATAGAGGTTATTATCCCTCCAATGCAGAAAGGCGTAGATCCTCTGGCGCACAAGGACTGGATATGTGATAGGAGTAAGGTGCTTGCATTGATCTTTTGGTTCGGTTTGAAGGTACAATGGAGGAGGAACAACTCTTTTGAATTAACTTTGTTGTTGTTCATTCTTCCAAAAATGGTATTGGAAATGACACGATGGAAGTACCTTATTGCGGGATTATGGATGGATTAGGCATAAAGTCCTTCCCAGCTGTTTGGTTCTTCATTGGTAAAAACTTTCCACAGCTTGAAACTTGTATACGCCCAATCAAGGTCTTCTGGAATGCAGTGGTGTATCATCTGTTCTACCTCAAAATTTGCCCTCTCATTTATCAAGAATTTTCTCACAAGATCTCTTTGACTCAAGACTGGATTAGGGTTTGACCAGCTCATGACATCTCATCATGCACTGATAACCCAAAATTAGGGTTTGGAATTGCACAAAGATTTTTGGACTATCAATGTTTCATATGACTTTCAAGTATCAATATGGACCCCTAAGATTACTCATGTCAAGTTTTAAGCCTTGAATCACATTTTTGATCAGGCAATTATACAGTTGACCTAAAAATCAACTGTATTGGAGAAAAAGTCAACCATGGCCAATTTACAGTCAAACTTCATAATTTTTGATCCACATCAACATTTTAGACTCATATGTATCATTTGATCAAGTTTGGACCACATTTCCTCAAGAAATTTGATCAAATCATCAAAAGGGCAAAATGGTCAAAATTAGGGTTTTGATTGAGAAAGGGAAATTTCTGATTTTTTGACCTAGCAAATGACCAATTGGTTTGAAGCATGATTCTAAGGGCTCAATTGCATCATCATGACCTAATGACATGGTTCAAAACATTGCAAATCCATTGGATTGACAGATGAAATTTGCAGTCAACTGATCAAAAGTCAACTGTATACTGAGAAGTCAAACTTTGACTTTTTGGTCAAAATCAAATGCCAAGGATCACAATTCATCAAATCATGTCAAAATGTGAAACTTGCTCATCAAGAAATCAAAGATTGAAGATTTTGTTTTGAAATTTGAAATTTTCTTAACTTAGAAATTTTTCTAAGTATAAAAAATTTCTTATTTTTTCTCAACTTTAAGCAAATTTTTCACCATGATACAAGATGATCCAAAGAAAGTTCCCAACATGAAAGTTGTAGATATCCATGAAATATACAACTTTTCTTCACACATTTTCTCCTAAAGATGCTTAGATCTCAAGATAAAATTTTGTGAATACATGCCCATGAACTAAAATAACTTAGTGAAAATTTGCCCTAATTTAGGCAGGTTTTTGACCTAACTTCATGGAAACTTTTCACCTAGTTCCAAGAGGAATCTTGAAATGCATTTCAAATATGAGTTATAGATCACATTTCAAGCTTCCCAAAATGTCCAAGAACTCCTTGAGATCATTTTTGAGTAGGGAGAATCGAAGAGATGAAGTCGGCAACTTCTCACTTTGATTTCAAGTCATTCCATGAAGAACAAAATTCAAATATGATTCTATTCTGCCTAATCCTTATTTTACAGGTCTCAAACTTGTTTCTCACTTCATAATTTAATGCTTACACAGTTGATAAAGCCTTAATCCAAGCATAAGAGTCTTTGTCCAAGCTTTAATTCCATAAATGGCATAAAGTTGCCATTGCCATTTTAGTAAAGCATAACTTTTGCAACTTTTCACTTCTTGAGCTTTGCACCTATTCTCTCTACACACACAAGTCCTATAAACCAAAAGCAATTTGTCTAGGATTTGTACAAACTCCAAGCAGGCTTGTACAAGCATGTAGAGAGTTGTCTCCTCACTTTTCTTAAAGGACAAGCAATAGAGCAAAAAGCCTACCATTGAGATATATGTTGTGGAGATGACTTAAAACCTTCTCTATACTTATACACAAACACATTGCAACCTAACACACGATTACTCAAGGCCAAAAACTCTCTAAAACTCCCTATCACCAAAAAACTGTCATAACTTGCAGTTTGAGACCAAGCATAGCAACCCAAAAATCTACTCTTGCGTTTCAAGTTCTAATCACTCAAACACTTAACCTACCTCATATCTAAGTGTTCCAAACCATCACCCCTTCACTGTAACTCCTCCTTATCCATCTTCCATTTTTGCATTTCAAGCTTGCAGGTTGACTTGGATAGAGAGATTCAGGCACTTTCAAAACAAGGCAAGGATTGGAACATACTCAGGGAGGTTCAGGCAAGCTAAAGGAATCTCCAGGCCTTCATAAAACTCACTCAAACTCCATTCACGATCTCAGCTGAAGGAGGTAAGAACTCTAACTTCTATCTCTTCATACAGACATCCATTGGTCTTGATTTGTGAAAGGAAAATGTAGATATTATTGTGCTAAAGCCAACCATGTGCATAGATTTCATTTATGTTAATTATGTATAGAGAATTTTAGATTTCAAATTTATGTAAAAATTAGGTTTAAAATTAGGGCCATTAAAATTAGCTTTGATCTTTGACTGATACTTTACATGAGTTACATGGTTGAAATCATGGGAAAAAGTACTACCATTTTCATGTTTGAAGTTTCCATTTTCATGGAGAAATGAGAAAGATATAGAGGTTCTGGCTGGCTTGAGGAAGAAGATGAAGTACAGGGCAAGGAAGCGTTATGTGTTATGTGTTTTTTTTTCATATGAACTAACGGATGTACAGCCACCCCAGTGGCAAGGCAGTGCGCTGAGAATGCAAGGTCGTGGGTTCGAGCCTTGGTGCCTGCCTTTTGCATATTTTCTCATTTTTTTTGCCATTTTTCTCATTTTTGCAACGCTGGGCTTTTGTTCATTTGGGCTTATGTTTTTTCTAATGTTACCTTCTGATTACTCAGGACACCCCTGGCCCAATTCATTTTCATTTATTTATTTTTATTTTTTGTTCATTTCATTAAATATTTTCTTTAACATAAAAAATATAAAACATGATAAATATTGCATTTTGTTTATTTTATTTTATTTTCATATAAAAAATATTTTTATTAAATTATATACTAACTATTTTTCTTAAATAAACTTGTAAAATAAAATAGACTTAGATATATTTTTATCCCTTTTTTCTTCATACTTGTAAATATTTATTTTGACATATAAAAAGACTAAATATTTTCATAAATATCATTTATTATTTTAAGACAAAAAATACACAAAAATAATACTTAAAGAACTTTATTTTCTTAAGTTAGAAATTAGGGTTAACCACTTTTCAAGAAATAATTTCCTTTTTTAAATATTATTAGGTTTAATTCAAAACTATTCTTTATATGAAAAACAAAACAAAAATCTTTTTCTTGCATACATACCATTGCATATTTATATTGTATATTATTTATTCAAATATTCGTACAAATTCGATTTGGTTGTAATAGCTTAATTAGATTTACATTATTGCAAATCCCCATTCATAATTTGTATACCCCCTCCCGTAAAATGTTGTAATAGCGTAGTAATTTTTAAATTACGCAATTTACCGCTTTTATATACCATGCTAGTAATTAGGGTTTGAATGGCAAGATCAAAACAAATCAAATAGAAAACCCTAATCCAATACAAAATCAAGCATGAAAATAATACACTTGCACACAAGCACCCTTAGGGTTACTCCACTTGGTTGCCTTACATAAAAGTGGCTATATTACACATGCGAAGTATCTTGGCAAAAACAAACAAGTATAAGATCATAGTCCCTCGATGACGCTATTCAAAGTTGCCTTACAAAAATGATCTTAGTCCCTCAAAAAATTCCAAGATACTTTGCAATATTGCTAATCATGGTTATACGATGATCCACGCCCGTCCCATTTACATCCAAAGATAGGGTTGCTTACCAAATCAATGGTAAGACAACAATATCAAAGGAAAAGAAAATGAATAAGAAAGACATTTTGAGTAGGTAGATTACTTCTAGTTACTTGCTTCATTTCAAAACAACTATCCTTGCTATTTTCAAAACAAACACACACATTTCCAAACATCTTACAAAGATTGAAAAACATTTTCAAAAAGACAAAAATCTTTGTATACATTCTTACGAACGAGAATCATTACAAAGATTGCCTAAACAATGGCCTCTTTTACAAAATACTTTCAAAACCACACAAAACACAATTTCAAAACAAAAAAAGCAAGTGATCTAGCAAGTAACTAAGAGCCCATGGAAAACCATGGATGAAAAGGGTGCTAATACCTTCCCTTTTCATAATCTACCCCCCGAACTCAAGAAACAATCTCAAAGGTCTTTCCTGTGCTTTTTCACCTTTCCTTTTGGATAAAATAAAAGTCGGTGGCGACTCTTGCTAATCGCAACATTTGCGATAAAACGCAAAACCCTCAAGTCAGTTCTCCCACCGTATCACAGAACTGGCGACTCTGCTGGGGAATATTATAAAATTGGGGTTACCTTAGGGCTAGATCACATTTATTTTCTTACATTGTTTGACTTGTATGCTTTACGTTACGGTTCTTTATTTGGGTTTGAAATCCTCTACCCGGATTTGAGATACATTATAGGTAAATAGCAATACGTTATAGAAACTATGTGGGGTATACCGACATGGTCTAAGCAATAGCTTTGTTAGTGTGACATATTTGTGGGTACCGGTAGCCTTTGAGTCAATCAAAGAGAATATGAGGCCGCTGAGTGATGTCATAAAGCACTAATGAACTTCTAGAACCCTTACTTGACCAACTTGGCCTTTAGGATGTAGTGAGATGACCGACTTTGGTGCAGTCCGAAGTTGGTAGATACTCGATACTACACTCATTGAGGGTTGGTTTCTTGGGATATTTCGGTCTCCACTAAAGAGGCTTGAGGTGAAATAATGACCAAGGAAACAATCCGGTGATGTTGAGCTCCTCAGAACCCGGTTACTATTATTAGGACAGGTTTAAGCCAACTAAAATTCAAGAGGGTACTTACCTATAAAACCCCATGCAAGCCTAAACTAAGAACTTGTTTGCTTTGCTTGTATATGCATACTTGTACATAACATCATGGACATCATGAATATCACATGCATCCACTAACCATTTCAAGGATTTTGGATATTCATCTTTGTTCTTGTTTTGTAGGATATGGATTCACTTTGCAGGAAAACTATCCAAGTCAACCTTGTAAGAATTCCTCCACAACTTAAGGAGCTAGATTCAAGGATCCATGAGAACTCTTCATTCACCGAGAGACATGGTCGTCTACTCAACTTGGTCACCTCCAACACAGATGAGGATATGATGAAGGTGCTCTTTCAGTTCTTTGATCCTTTGCACCATTGCTTCACATTTCCTGACTATCAGCTTGTGCCTACTTTGGAAGAATTCTCTCAACTTTTGAGGATTCCCATTCTCAATCAACTACCTTTCAACGGTACGGAAAGAGACCCAAAGCCAGAAGATATTGCTCAAGCTCTGCACTTGTACTCATCTGAAACTAGAAGTGGTGTCAAAGGCTTCTTAGCAAAGTTCCTGTTTGAGAAAGCCCAAAGCTATTGGAATTCCTTAGACTTGCAAGCCTTTGAGGAAATTGTGGCTCTTCTTATCTATGGGATGGTCTTATTTCCCAATCCTGACCAACTCATAGATGTGAGCACCGTCAAAATCTTCATATCACGCAACCCGATGCCTACATTGCTAGGGGATATCCTACACTCTTTTCACACTCGCACAATGAGGAAAATAGGTGTCCTTATGTGTTGCACTCCTCTCCTGGCAAGATGGTTTATTTCTCATCTTCCCTAATCAGTCTTAAAGAACGAGCAAGGTTCAAGGTGGTCAAAAAGGTTAATGACGCTCAAACATTCAAATATCCATTAGTGCTCCCAATCCAAAGAGAATGTTATCATCGTTGACCGTTATGGGGAATTCCCTAATGTCTCTCTACTTGGAATTAAGGGAGGCATCACCTATAACCCATGTTTAGCTCTAAGACAGTTTGGTTACGCCTGAAGGGATGGCCCGCACGAGATGCTAATTCAAGGTTTGGTATTCGACTACGATAACGATGATCAAGGTCTTCGCCAGAGATTCATCTGAGCTTGAAGGATGCTATACAAGGTGGATAGCAAGACTTTGGGGCACAAGAATTCCATCCCTCTTAAGCCTTACCTCAAATGGGTACAAACCCGCGCTCAAAGTCTGATGATGCCTTATCCTTCCATTCTTCCGGTAATTATTGAGCCTGTTAAGGAGGGAGATGTTCCATACACTATCCTACATCCTGACATGCCCACATCTATAGTAGACCTACAAAGGGATTAGATACAGCTCAAAGGAGAGCGAGATACTTTCGAAGCCCAATTCTACGCAAGCGAGAAGAAGGTTTTGGAACTCACTAGGCTACTTCAAGGGGAGCAGACTCTAAATGCCTACATAGCACCAAAGAGAACGCACACTACTTTTTTATCTTAGAGTTTTGTATTATTTTGCCCAAGGGGCATTGATGTACTCAAACTTTATCTTATTAATATAACGTGTGTTTCTTTTTTTCTAAAACGAACTTGAATCTTTGAAATCCTTGAAAACATTGCATATGCACATATCATTCATCATAACATAAACAGGTCTTTTGCAACAAGTTTCCTCATCTCTCTACTGTTTATTTCAGTAAGATAGATCTCGAACAAACAATCAAAGATCTCCAAGCTCAGAACACGCAGTTTCAACAGTTGCTCATGACCCTAGCCAAGGGGCAAGAAGAGTTGAAGACTCTGCTGGCTGAGGAAAGGAAAAAGAAAACAAAGAAATTCACCGGAGTTTTAAACATGGGGAGAAGATTTCAGGGGCAGACTAGAAGAACCTTGAATTTTGCAACAACGCCCGGTGAAGGAGAGGGAAAAGGAAAAGAAACAGTAGTCCCGTCAGAATCTGAAGAGGAGGGAGAAGAGGAAGACTACTCTGAAGAACAGTATCCTCCAGCTGATGATAAGTACAGACATCTCGAAGAGTGTTTGAGCGCTATGGAAATACAAAAGGTGCCAGGCCTAGACTTTGAAGAATTGGGACTAGTGTTAGGAATTGTGATTCCTCCGAAATTCAAAGTGCCTTTGTTCATAAAATATGATGGGGTGTCATGTCCTAAGATGCATCTCCGATCATACATGAGAAAGATCCAACCACACTCCGCTGATAAAGACTTGTGGGTGCATTTTTTCCAAGATAGCCTATCTGGAACACAACTCGACTGGTTTTACCAACTAGAGAGAACCAACGTCCACAATTGGGAAGATCTTGCTGCAACTTTCTACAAGCAATATCAATATAATGCTGATTTGGGGCCTACCCGTACTCAACTTTAGAGTATGGTTATGGCTTCCAATGAGGGTTTCAAGGATTACGCACAGAAATAGAGAGATCTGGCTGGGAGAGTTCAACCCCCTCTGTCTGAAAGGGAATTGGTGGACATGTTCTTAGGCACTTTATCGGGCCCTTTCTTCAACCATTTAATTAGAAGCTCATCTGCAGGATTTACTGAGTTAATACTGACCAGAGAGAGGGTGGAAGCTGGCATAAAAAGTGGAAAGATTCAAAAGGATTCATCTTCTTCTACAGCTGTGAGGAAGCCTTTTATTAGGAAGAAAGAAGTAGTTGCTGTATATCCACAAAGGAACCAAGGGAGAGCCGAACGCTGACCAATGGTAGGGGCTGTTATGATCCCAAAGCCTACATCTGATCAACCAAGAAGTAATCAACCGAGGGTGGAAAGGCCAGTCCGGCAATTCACCAGAATCAATATGACTCTGTCCCAAGTATTACCGCATCTTCTGAAATCTAATTTGGCAACTTTAAAAGAAGCTCCAAAAAACCCCAACACAACGTCCCCTCATTATCACCCAAATTCCTATTGCACATATCACTCCGAAAGTCCGGGTCACGACACTAACAACTGTTGGGCCTTGAAAAATAAAATTCAAGACCTTATAGAGGCGAAAGAAATTGAGTTTGATGCGCCCGAGAAGCCAAACATCATTTTTGCTCCTATGCCCAGACATGGTTACAACACCAATTCTATTGAAGAAGATTTGTTTATTACCACAGTTGATGGACTCGTGACTCCACTCCCAATCATTAAGATAAACTTGTTGAAAGCCGGTGTATTCCCGGGTTGTAATGAAGACTGCCACCTCTTATCCTCACCAACTGTTTTCCCTTTGTTGAAAACAGGCATTCAACGCTTGATAGACAACAAAGAGATCCTGTTTGAAAGTACTCATGTTTCACCTATTCCTGTTGAAGACGTTTCAATCATTACCATCTCCACCAATTCTTCCAGGGTCCCCAAAAGACCCATTAAAATTACATCGGTTTCGAAAACTACTCCTCTTATAATCACAATGCCTGAGCCAGTCCCATATGAATTAGACAAAACTGTGTCGTGGAATTACGGTGGGGACATCTACTACCATGGCATCAAACAAGATGGGATGGACGTCGAAGAGATAAACTCAGAAGAAGAAGATTCTGACATTAGCAATATTCCCGGAACTAGTAAGATTACCCGAAGTTGTAGGATCTTTTCTCCAGAGATTGCCCCCTCAAAGGCAGTTTTTGGACCCGTGGCTGCTCCAAAGGTTACTTCCGTACCAATAATCATCTCTGCAAGTGCTCCTATTGACGAAGCCGTTATAACCCCTGCTGTCATTCCTACCAACACTCCTGCTGCTGAAACTCGAGGAAAAAGTATTCAAGTGGAGCCTGTCCGGACGAAGGCTCAATCACTGACTATCCTTGAGACCTCCAAGAAAGAAATGGAGGAGATTCTAAAAATAATAAAGAGGTGCGACAACGATGTAGTTGAACAGTTGGGGCAAACTCCCTCCAAAATCTCCATGCTGGCATTGCTACTGTGTTTCGAGGCACATGCGAAAGCCCTGGTGAAGTTCCTAAAGGCAGCCCATGTGCCTCAAGAGACGTCTGCTGATCAATTTCAAGATTGTGTGGCCAGCTTGACAGCGGATAACGGCCTAGGCTTCTTAGATGCTGATCTGACACCAAGGGGAAGAAAGCACAACGAGGCATTACATGTCTCTGGAATGTAGAGGCACACTCTGGCCCATGTCTTGGTGGACATTGGCTCATCTTTGAATTTTTTACCGAAGAAAGCTCTCGACAGACTGAACTACGAAGGACTGACGTTAAAGCAAAGTAACATAGTCGTAAGGTCATTTGATGGCTCAAAGAGGATGGTACACGGGGAGGTGGATATCCCCATAAAGGTTGGGACTCATACTTTCAATTCAACCTTTTATGTAATGGACATCCGCCCCTCTTACTCCTGTCTGCTAGGACGATCATGGATCCATAATGCTGGCACTGTCACCTCTACACTGCACCAGATGCTGAAATATCCGGTCCAAGGAAAGATTACCACTGTCCAAGGAGAGGAAGAATATATGATTAACCACCTCAATTCCTTCAGGTATGTGGAATTGGACATCGAGTTCATTGAAACTCCTTTTCAACATTTCGAAGAGGTTCCCCAAGAGGTAGTAGTAACCAAGATTGTGTCCCAGATTCCCAAGATTACAAGACCTCCACTCCGGATGTCATCTCTGAAGGACGCCAAAACAGTAGTAGAGGAGGGTGGATGCACCATCTGGGGGAAACTTCCGGATATTCCGTATAAATCTGACAAATTTGGATTAGGTTTCACTTCAAGTGCTCAGAAGGTTATACGCCGTGCCCATGATGGAGGGCCACCCTTGAAGATTAGAAACTGAGAGGTCAATGCGATAGAAGATGGTGAAGAGGATTGCAGCTTGGAGGATTGGATCTTTCCGACTATCTATGGAGGACTCCACAATTGGGAGGCCAGAGACTTTGTCCCAATAACTTTCATCTCTTAGTAATTTACCTTTACTCTTTTTGGATTTGTAATATTCAAAAACAATTCGCACTCTTAAAACCTTGTGTCTTGCCCGAGGCACAATGGTCCATTTGTAAGGGTTATTATTTCATCTTCATATGACATTCAATGAATCATGGACGTTTTTCGCATACAAACTTTTGTGCTCATTGTTTTTCTTTTACATTTTATTTTTAAGGATGGCTATAACCTTACACACACCCACACTCACACATGCAGGTACCCCTCCATTCTGGATCCCATGGGTAACGATACTGCTATGGCCTTTTGTGACTCTAAGGATCTAATCTACCAAGCCGAAGACGAAGGTGAGGAAGATTGTGAAGTACCAGGGGAACTTGCCAGACTACTACAACAAGAGGAAAGAACCATTCAGCCTCACGAGGAACCTGTGGATACAATCAACCTGGGTACCGAGGAGGATAAAAAATAGGTCAAGGTGGGTGCCAATCTGGAGCCCAGTGTCAAGGAGCGTCTGATTCAGCTGTTGCATGATTATGTTGAGATTTTTGCTTGGTCATATGAAGATATGTCGGGACTTGATACGGACATCATGGTACATTGTCTGCCTACAAGAGAAGATTGTCCGCCAGTAAAACAAAAAGTCCGCCGCATGAGACCTGATATGTCAGAAAAGATCAAGGCGGAGGTCATGAAGCAATTCAATGCTGGATTCTTAGCTGTCACTTACTACCCTCAATGGGTTGCCAACATTGTTCCCGTACCTAAAAAAGACGACAAAGTACGAATGTGCGTGGACTATAGAGATTTGAATAGGGAAATCCCTAAAGATGATTTTCCACTCCTTCACATCGATATCCTGGTTGATAATACAACCCAACCCAAAGTGTTTTCCTTCATGGACGGATTCTCAGGTTACAACCAAATCAAAATGGCACCTGAAGACATGGAGAAAACAATATTTGTCACACAGTGGGGCACATTCTGCTACAAGGTGATGCCATTCGGATTGAAGAATGCTGGGGCAACCTATCAACGCGCCATGGTAGCTTTATTTCACGACATGATACATCATGAAATAGAGGTCTATATAGACGATATGATAACCAGATCGCAAATAGAAGAAGAGCACCTTGATCACTTACAAAAGTTGTTTGAGAGACTGAAGAAGTACAAGCTGAGGTTGAATCCAAACAAGTGCACATTTGGAGTACGGTCCAGTAAAATCCTAGGTTTTGTTGTCAGTAACAAAGGTATTGAGGTCGATCCTGCCAAAGTTAAAGCAATACAAGAGATGCCTGCTCCTCATACGTAGAAGGAAGTCAGAGGATTCTTAGGACGCTTGAACTATATTGCCAGATTCATCTCTCACCTAACAGCTACTTGTGAGCAAATCTTCAAACTATTGAAGAAAGATCAAGTAGTCAGATGGAATGATGAATTCCAGGTTGCTTTTGACAAAATCAAAGATTAATTACAAGAGCCTCCTGTACTAATGCCACCAGTCGAGGGAAGACCGTTGATCATGTATCTGACTGTTTTAGAAAATTCAATGGGGGTGTGTATTGGGGCAGCATGACGAGTCTGGCCGAAAAGAGCACGCTTTTTATTACCTGGGCAAAAAGTTTACTGACTGTGAAATCAGATATTCACTGCTCGAGAAAACTTGCGGCACTCTGGCATGGGCTGCTCGCCGGCTAAGATAGTATATGCTGACTCAAACTACATTGTTGATATCTAAAATAGATCCGATAAAGTACATCTTCGAAAAACCTACTCTTTCTGGGAGAATAGCGAGATGGCAGATGATCCTAACGGAGTACGACATACAGTATACTACCCAAAAAGCTATAAAGGGAAGTGTATTGGATGATCACCTTGCTCACCAAGCTGTAGAAGACTATCAGTCCATGAAGTTTGAATTCCCAGATGAAGACATCATGACATTAGATAACTGTGAATAAATCAGACTATATGACGGACCTGAAGAAGGATCCCGATGGACCCTGCTCTTTGATGGAGCATCCAATGCACTTGGTAATGGCATCGACGCTGTACTCCTATCTCCAGAAGGGTGTCATACTCCCTTTACTGCCAGACTTTGCTTCAATTGTACAAACAACATGGCGGAATACGAAGCGTGCATCTTTGGTCTCAGAGCTGCCATAGACTTGGGAATAAAATATTTAGATGTGTTTGGAGATTCAGCTTTGGTCATCAGTCAGATCAAAGGGGAATGGGACACTAAGCACCCAAACCTTATTGTGATACGGTGGCAGAACTGGGACTGTTTCTTTTAGGAGTTGCTGGTTTGCATTTTGCGTTTGTGTTTGCAAAATGTCGCGGTAAGCAAGAGTCGCCACCGACTTTTATTTTATCCAACAAGGAAAGAAAAAAAGCACAGAAAAATTCCTTTTTCGAGATATTTCTGAGTACGGGGGGTGGATTATAGAAAGGGAAGGTATTAGCACCCTTTCTATCCGTAGTTATCTACAGGCTCTTAGGTACTTGCTCATCATTTTCAAAATTGTTTTCTTTGTGTTTGTGTGATTTGAAAAGCTTTTGTTTTGACTTCGATTTAACTCTTGCTTCTGTCTTCAAGAGTGTAATGAAGTGTTTTCGAAAACTTTGTTTGAAAAGGAGTGTAAGTGTGAAAAAGTTTGTTTGGATTGAGCAATTACTTAAGAGCTAATCTACCTACTCGAAAAAAGAATCGTTCTATGTTCGTTTCCTTTAGACAATGCTATCCCACTATTAGTGAATAGGTAGCACCATCATTGGAGTTTTGAGGGTCAATTCGAAAGGGAGGTACGGTCACTAAAGCAATGTTAGGACGTCTTAGTAATAACCCTAATGTCTTAGATCAATTATCCGAGGCAACAATATCCGAGGCAACCTTTCCGAGGCAACTTTCATCTTTGGACAAAAGGATGACCACTAAAATACCCTATACTCAATGTCCGTTTACCGAAGGCAACCAAGTGGGAGTGTACCCTAGGAGTGCGCATGTGCGAGTGATTCAATTTCAGATTATTTATCTTTGCACATTTTAGGGTTATCTAACTGTTTTAAAATTTACATACATTCTTGTCATGCATCTTAATATCATACATCTAACAGTTTAATATTTTGCAGAAATTAAAGTGCGGAAATTAAACTAAGCTATTACAAGGCTTCAGGTATTTACATAGCCAAAAACAAACCCTTAGAAAATAAAGCGATAAATGAAAATAAAAGTCCTAATTAATTATTACAACTTGTGAGCAGTTACAATAATAGGGTAAAAATAAAATAATAAAGTGCGCGATGAAAATTAGAACGAGTGCGAACTAGGGTTTTGACCCTTCTATCCTAATTAAAAGAGAAAATGTTTTTGTTGTTTTTAATGAAAGAATTAAGTTTTTTAAATTAAATATGCAATTAATTAGTTAATTAAATTAATTAATGAAAATAATTACATGGTCTATTTTTTGGTTTTTTGTTATTTTTAGGAAAAAGAAAATATAATTAAATTTGGACAAAACCCTAATTTTCTAATTATTTTTAATTATTTACAAAAGGAATTAAAGTTATCTAATATTAACAACCTAATTAAATTAATTTAATTTTTTTTGCAAAAAAATAAAATAAAATCTAAACCTAATTTGTGAAAAGTATTATTTTTATGATTTTTAATAAAAAGAAAATAATTAATTTTGTTAGTAAATAAAATAAATAAATTAATTAAGTAAAATATAAAAAGAAAAGGAATAAGAAATTGGGCCTGAGAAGAGCAATTTGGGGGGTGTGAATATCAGATTTTGGGCCCAAAAGATGGTGATCCACGTTGACCTCCATGATCTCCTGTTGTGCATTGACTAAGTCCCATGATGGTCCTCCATGTGCTAGCCTTCAGATCTGGCTTATTGGTAATCTAATGGTTAGGAGTTGATGCCCTATGGTAGCCTTCACGCCTTGTGGAACATGGGATATGTAGAAAGAATTTAGAAAAAATGCAAACGTTGGAGGCAAGAGTCGAACCCCTGACCTCGAGCTCCCCAACGCCTTAACGCTTGCCTGGTGTGATCAGTGGGAATGAGAACTGACTGTTTTTTAATACTGGTTCGCGTTTGCGTTTGTTTTCGCAAAGTGTTGCGGTAAGCAAGAGTCGCCACCGTCTTTTATTTTATCCAACAAGGAAAGGACAAAAGCACAGAAAAATTCCTTTTCGAGATTTTTCTCGGGTTCGGGAGGTAGATTATAGAAAGGGAAGGTGTTAGCACCCTTTCTATCCGTGGTTATCCACGGGCTCTTAGGTACTTGCTCACTATGTTTTCAAAAGTTTGCTTTTCTTTGTGATTGTGGGTTTTGAAAAGAGTTTGTTGTTTTGAAGAGAGTGTAAGTGCGAAAAGTTTTTGTTTTGTTTTAAAAGGAGCAAGTACTTAAGAACCTCTACCTACTAAAAAAGGAATTAAAATGTGCAACTGTCCTTTAGACAGTGCTATCCCACTATTGAGGAGTAGGTAGCACCATCGTTGGAGTTTTTCGGGTCAATTCGATTTAAGGGACGTGTGGTCACTAAAGCAATGTTAGGATGCTTTAGCGGTAACCCTAATGTCTTAGATCATTTTTCCGAGGCAACCATTTCGAGGCAACTTTGATCTTTAGACAGGAGGGCGACCTCTAAAACATCCTATACTCAATGACCACGTTTGAGGCAACCAAGTGAGGTGTACCCTAGGAGTGGCATGTGCAAGTGTGTCAGTTTTCAGTTATATTATCTCTGCATATGTTATGGTGAGCTACTGTTGATTTTAAATTAAGAGTTAATCTTGTCATGCAATCCTAGTTAGCATACATCTAAGCAGTTAATATATGTACATAATTTTAAAGTGCGGGAATGGTAAATCCTACGCTATTACAAGGCTTCGGGGAGGGGGATTATTTACATGTCCAAAAAATGGGGGAATAAAAGCAGTAAAGTAAAAGTCTTAGTTAAGCTATTACATCCCAGTAAGCAGTTATAATAAAATAAACGCGCGTGAAACTTAAAAATCCTAAGAATAAAATCTTTTTGTTGTTTTATTTTATTTTGGGAAAATGATCTAAATCTATTTAATTTTAGTTTTTGAGAAAATGTTAAGATAATTAAGAGATTAATTAACAAAGTTAATTTTAATAGAAAAAACTAGCCTAATGTTTTTTGTGTTTTTTTTGATTTTAATGTTAATTAAAAAAGATAAAAAGATGTCAATGAAAACAAAAATAAAATACAAGGGGGGGATCTTTCGATCCAGGGGAAAAAAAGGAGTTTCGACCCAGGGAGGGAATGGAAGCTTCGATCCAGAGAGGGTCATGGTCCTTTCGATTGGGTCCAGACAGTAAGGCGTGATTAGCCTTCGATCCAGGGAAGAGGATTGTCTTTTGATCATGGAGGTCATGGCTTTCGATCCAGGAATGAGATGTCTCCTTCGATCCAGCATGCTAATGGGTTCGATCTGGAGAAGGTGTCTCCTTCGATCTGGGATGTTATACCTGCAAAAGTATGTTAGCGTAATAAAATGCAGGGCCTGGGTATCGAACCCCAGGCCCGTCGATCCTGTGTGTGCTGAGTCTTTTCAGGCTAAATCTGCAGCAAACGTTAGCAAACGAAGAACATGACCTGGGGCCAAACCCAGGCCTCTTGATCCTGTCTAGGATAGAAAATCGAAGATAACAACCAGTATGGATGTATTATGCAAATATGAGGTTGGATAGTTTACCCTTTCTTACCAGCAGACTGGACTTTTAATTTGGGCGCTTCCTGGATGTAGGCACCTTCGATCTGGGCACTTCCTGGATGTAGGCACTTTTGATCTGAAGGACTTCTGGGCGTGGGCACCTTCGATCTGAAGGACTGCTTTGGCTTGGAAAATTTTGACAACCTTTGATGGATTGTATGGGCAGCGTCTCTCCAATGCTTCTTTTTTTTTCCTGTGTTTGGTTGTATAATTTTCGTGTCCTTTTGCAACATTTGTGTCTTCTTTATATAGAGGGGGTGGAGGGGACAGGAAGACAAAGGTTTAAATGACTTTGATTATGTGTTTGACAGCCATGAAGGAGGATTTGTAACGTTAATTATGTGTTTGAAAGCCATGAATGAGAGTTCGTAACGTTGGCTAAACACATGGGATCCTGTCCCTTTTTGAATTTTGAATGACATGTAACTGGCCTTCGATTGCTCCCTTTCGAATGAGCTGATGGCCTCCTTCAAATGCTCCCTTTCGAATGGGTTGATGGCCTCCTTCGAATGCTTCCTTTCGAATGGGATGATGGCCTCCTTCGAATGCTTTCCAAAGCCTCTTCGAATGGACCCTTTGAATGCTTCTTCGAATGGACCTTTTTGGGATTCCAATCGAAGGACACTGTTATAATGCCAATCGAAGTACTTGTCCATAATGCCAATCGAAGTACTTGTCCATAATGCCAATCGAAAGGCTTGTCCAGAATGCCAATCGAAAGGCTCCTTTAGAACACCAATCGAAGGATCTTTCAGAATGCAAATCGAAGCGCTTGTCCAGAATGTCAATCGAAAGAGCTTGACAGAATGCCAATCGAATGGCTCCTTCAGAACACCAATCGAAGGGTCTTTCAGAATGCAAATCAAAATGTCCTTAAAGCACCACTCAAAAATTTTCCTTTTCCTTAGGCAAAAGTTTGTGATCAACCATGCAGGGGGAAGACTTTGGGAAACATGAGAGGGCAAATTTTGGGGTACAACAGTTGCCCCTGTTCAATTTTCTTAAACCTGAGGATATAGATTGGCTTTCGATCCTTTCGTGATCCGAGGGTGGAAGATAATTGAACACTAGAGTGCCCAGAAATTTGCACTCGCATGGTGTAGTATCAGCATTGTGATGTCGGGAATGAGCTTACAGATGCCATTTGGAGATTGTTGGTAGGAGGATGGGCTTAAAGATGCCATCTGGAGAGGTAATGGATAGTCATTGGAGATGGGCTTAAAGATGCCATCCAGGGGCGATTGCTGGACTGCATTTGAATGAGTGACAGAATTATATCCGAATCTGGATCGTATCTGGACTGTTATTTGAAGGTCTCTGATTGCCTGTCATTAACTGGAAGAAATAAATCTAACCAGAAGAGGTCTCTTTTTTTTTATAATGATGTGTGATGAAGGAATCTGAGACGATTGCTACTCCAAACAGATGATGAAGGAATCTTGGACGATTACTACCTCAACAGGATGATGAAGGAATCTTGGACGATTACTACCTCAGCAGGATGATGAAGGAATCTTGGATGGCTTCTACCTCAGCAGGATGATGAAGGAATCTTGGATGACTTCTACCTCAGCAGGATGATGAAGGAATCTTGGATGATTACTACCTCAACAGGATGATGAAGGAATCTTGGATGATTACTACCTCAGCAGGATGATGAAGGAATCTTGGACGATTACTACCTCAGCAGGATGATGAAGGAATCTTGGATGACTCTACCTCAGCATGATGATGAAGGAATCTTGGACGATTACTACCTCAGCAGGATGATGAAGGAATCTTGACGATTACTACCTCAACGGGATGATGAAGGAATCTTGGATGACTTCTACCTCAGCAGGATGATGAAGGAATCTTGGATGACTTCTACCTCAGCAGGATGATGAAGGAATCTTGGACGATTACTACCTTAGCAGGATGATGAAGGAATCTTGGACGATTACTACCTCAGCAGGATGATGAAGGAATCTTGGACGATTACTACCTCAGCAGGATGATGAAGGAATCTTGGACGATTACTACCTCAGCAGGATGATGAAGGAATCTTGGACGATTACTACCTCAGCAGGATGATGAAGGAATCTTGGACGATTACTACCTCAGCAGGATGATGAAGGAATCTTGGACGATTACTACCTCAGCAGGATGATGAAGGATTCTTGGATGATTTCTACCTCAGCAGGATGATGAAGGAATCTTGGATGATTACTACCTCAACAGGATGATGAAGGAATCTTGGACGATTACTACCTTAGCAGGATGATGAAGGAATCTTGGACGATTACTACCTCAGTAGGATGATGAAGGAATCTTGGATGACTTCTATCTCAGCAGTATGATGAAGGAATCTTGACGATTACTACGTCAACGGGATGATGAAGGAATCTTGGATGACTTCTACCTCAGCAGGATGATGAAGGAAT
Source organism: Vicia faba (assembly GCA_948472305.1). Lineage (NCBI taxonomy): Eukaryota > Viridiplantae > Streptophyta > Magnoliopsida > Fabales > Fabaceae > Vicia > Vicia faba. The sequence continues at coordinate 1,213,796,774 of OX451740.1, read as the reverse complement.
CTTAGACGATTACTACCTCAGCAGGATGATGAAGGAATCTTGGTTGACCTCTACCTCAGCAGGATGATGAAGGAATCTTGGATGATTACTACCTCAACAGGATGATGAAGGAATCTTGGATGACTTCTACCTCAGCAGGATGATGAAGGAACCTTGGACGATTACTACCTCAGCAAGATGATGAAGGAATCTTGGACGATTACTACCTCAGTAGGATTGTGAAGGAATCTTGGATGATTACTACCTCAAAAGGAAATGAAGGAATCATTGACGACTGCTACTCCAAAAGGTAATGACTTTTATCTGTTGATCGATCTTTCCTGAAAAGGTAAAGAGTGAGTTGTATGCAATGTCATGATGTATGCATTGTGTAATGATGTTCTCAAAATAAATGAGATTCATGTTATATGTATTTTGTATGCATATGCTATGAATTTTATTGAAATGTAATTTTGTCTTGGAGAATAAATTCTTGACAAGTGTTGGGTAGTTATTAAATCCTGGACTGCTGTTGAAGAGTAGGTATGTCTTCAAACTTTGCTTAGAATGTTTCCACTGAGGATCCTTGTTTGTTAAGGAGAACTCCGTTGGGGAAAGTTGTGAACTCTGTGGAGAGTATTGATTCGTTCTTGGGGAATAAGTTCAGGAGTCTCGGTTGTCTATTGCTCTACTGGGGAATCAAAGTTAAACTGACATCTGGTCGGGTCCAGGTTTCGCAGTAACATGCTGGGGATTGCAGAGTAGTCTACTGGGGAAGAGGAGTTGTGGTCCTCTAATTTGTAGTAGTCGGCGAGGCAAACTCAAGCTGGGGAATCCTGGCGCTGTTGGGGAAATAAACCCTGTCGTCAGTCCGCTAGAGAGGTGACATCTTCGTTGGGGGAAGTCCTCGAGGATTCTTGAGGTTGATTCAGCTGGGGAAAGGTTTTCAGAGATTAAACCCTTGCTGGGAGTCATCCAATGAGAAGGATTTTGGGGAGATTTGTCACTGCCCCTAGTAGCAAGTGTTTGTGACATTGCCAGAAAATGTTTAATTGCACGTAACCCTTCACTGAGATTGATGTTCAATGCCCCAAGTGACGGAGATGGAGACTTGCCCCTGGTTACTCTGCATTTCTTCAGAGATTTCTTGAAATCTTGACTGGACTGCCCCAGGTGATGGACGATGATCATGCCATGCCCCTTGATTGGAAAGAGATTTATTAATGGAAGTGTCATCCTTTTTGAAGTGATTTTATTCACTGAGAGGGCTTTCGTTCATTGGATATTTGTTGTGTGAATTTCTCCGCTGTCAAACAAATAGCCAAATGCAAACAGTGATATTCAAATAATGCAAAGTTTATGCTTGTCTCGAAGTTTTGAAAAATGCGTTTTTTAGCAGAAAACTTTTTATAAGACAAATTCAACACAAGATTTAGGGCAAAGCCTTACAGGAGTCAGGATACCTTTTGTAACAGTATGCTTTCGAACTAACCCATGCTTCAGTTAGGACTTTTGAAGGGTTGTAACGTGGCTTGGTTCACGGTTTAAGAAACAAAGGATAAAGGCTCAAAGTATATTTGTACCCACCCGCTCTTCGTGATGTTCTTCAATCCTAAACTCAGTTAATTGTGCATTTGAAATCCAAATGAGTCTGGAACGACGTTTTTGGTGATGGTTCACACAAGTTTGATTTTTTTGAAGGCAGTCATGTTTTGCAACATTTTTCATGTTGTTGAGGATTTGTAGCGACCTCGTTCCTAACTTTTGCCTGACTGTTCCTATTTTTGAGATTACAGTCAGCTGGATGCCCCAACTTTCTTAAGCCTCCTTTATAGGTTTTGGCTCAGTGGGCTCTTCTCTTTTGAGAGATTGACTGCCTATGAAATAAGGAACCACCACTGACTTTTGATTCCAGAGGAATGCTTTTGATGTCGTTCGTTGTATTATGAACTGAGAGTTTTGCGACTTCAATGCGCATCTTTTGAATTAACTGAGAGACTACCCTGCCCCAGGTTTAAATTAAAGGTTTCAATTTGTTTAAAACAGAAAACTCCTACTTCTTTGGCTCGAAGGGGTGGACTAGGGATTATCTTCCTTATAACTCCAGTGTTTAGGATTTGAAAGAAATGCCTGTACATCGTCAGCAAGGTCTGTCCAAAAGCATACTGTATGAGATTATGGCATTGTTTCGTCATCCTGCCTCTAAAGGATTGTAACTTTTAGCAAGAGTTGAATGTCATAAAGTGAGTAAAAAGCATAGTTTAAATGTAATTAAAATGATTGGATCAAATCAAGACAAACATGTGCAATGCATTAATGAAACAAAGTTTGACATTAGTAGATAATTGTTTGAATAACAAAGAGATTACAACTTGAAAATTCAAATGAAACAAAGACAATCTCAATGACTTTGCGTAGGATCAGTGATCAAACTTGATCTCCTTGGCATCAATCAAGTCTTGAATCTTGTTCTTCAAGGTCCAACAGTCATCGGTGTCATGTCCAGGACTGTCAGAATGGTAGGCACATCTCACACTCGGGTTATACTTGGAAGAGGAAGTATCAGGATTTTGAGGAGGATCCTTTAGCGTGATTAGCTTCAACTCCAGCAAATGTTATAACGCTTGAGACAAAGGCATGTTGATGTTAGTATACTGCCTTTCTTAATATCTTACCCTACGCCTATTGCTCTGTCTTTGTTGAACAGACGTGGGACTGGAGATCATGGTTGCCCCTACATGTTGATCATGACGACTCTTTTGACCATACACAGCATTGGACTCTTTCTTCCCATTGTAGGGATTTTTCTGAGCATCAGAAGGTGTAGCTTCTTGAATCTTCCCATTTTTGATGCCAGCTTCGACCCTTTCGCCAGTCAGTATTAGCTCGGTGAATCCGGCTGAAGAGCTTCCGATCAAGTGTTTGAAATAGGGACCAGACAAAGTCCCAAGAAACATGTCCACCAACTCCCTATCAGACAGAGGGGGTTGGACTCTTCCAGCAAGATCTCCCCACTTCTGAGCATAGTCCTTAAAGCCTTCGCCTGTACCCATAGACATACCCTGAAGCTGAGTACACGTGGGAGCAAGGTCGGCATTATACTGGTATTGCTTGTAAAAAGCAGCAACAAGGTCCTCCTAGTTGCGGATGTTAGCTCCTTCCAGTTGACAAAACCATTCAAGTTGAGTCCCTGACAGACTATCTTGGAAGAAATGGATCCACAAGTTCTTATCAGCAGTGTAAGGTTGGATCTTCCTCACATATGACCGGAGGTGCAGCTTGGGACAGGAAGCTCCGTCGTACTTGGCAAAGGCAGGTGCCTTGAATTTATGGGGAATCACCACCCCAGAGGATAGACCTAGATCTCCGAAGTCCAGACCGGGCACCTTCTGTATTTCCATAGCGTTCAAACGGTCTTCCAGTTGTTTGTACTTATCCTCAGCAGGAGGATACTGTTCTTCATCATAGTCTGTCTCGTTGTCGGAGACCATAGGTCTAGGAGCCCTCCTTTCTTGTGGACTATCTTTCCCTCCAGATGGGGTGGTCAGATCAACTTCATTCTGCAGCCCGTTTCCAAACCTGCGTCCAGTGTTGAACAAGATGGTCCTCTTTTTCTTCTTCTTTTTCTCCTTCAGAATCAAAGTCTTCAAGTCCTGCTGACCCTTAGCTAGGCTCATGACCAACTCTTGAAATTGGGCATTCTGGGTCTGGAGGGCCTTGATAGCTTGCTCAGTGGAAGGTTCAGTAGACATGATGATTGCTGAAATAAACAACGGAGAAGATAAGAGACCTGTACTGGGAGACCTGTTATGCAATGATATGTATGATATATGTATGCAATGTTTTTAAGGATCTTGCGGGGTAAACAGGAAACTGTTAGAATCTGAATCTGGTAGCTTGATTGAAGGAACTTCATGTTGCTGAGAGTCCTTCTTCAAGAGTCAAGCTCACCATATCGAGTGGGTCATAGCCCCTGACTTAAGTTGTCGTGTTTGGATTTCTAGACACCCTTGGCTAGAGGAAAATAAATCCCCTTTGCCCCTTGCTAGCCATTTTATTTACCATAACCTGCATCACAGACCCTTGAGATCCTTGAAATGGTTAAAGAAATGTTAAGGCATGATGTTATGATGTATATGCTATGCGTTTAAGCAAAAGTGTGAGGTGTTGTAAGTAAGCCCTGTAATAAATCCAAATTATCGGATAAGGACTGTAAACAAAACCTTCAAGGAACTCATGTTGTCAGATAACAAGAATGTGCAAGTAGTTCAAGTTTGAAGGCACACAAGTCACACAAAAGAGCCCTTAGATTTCAGGCTTGCATGGAGTTTCATAGGTAAGTACCCTCTTGAGTGTAGTTGGCTTAAAACCTATCCTATAAATAGTAACCGGGTTCTAAGGAGCTCAATATCATTGGATTGTTTTCTATGTTCATCGTTTTGGTTTAGCCACTGAACTAGCGACCAAAATATTCCAAGAAAACAATCCTCAATGAGTGTAGTATCGAGTATCTACCAACTTCGGACTGCACCAAAGTCGGTCATCTCACTACCCCTAAAAAAGCCCAAGATGGTCAAGTAAGGTTCTTGGTCATTAGTGCTTAGTGACATCACTCAGCGGCCCCGTATTCTCTTTGATTGACTCAAAGGCTACCGGTACTCACAAATATGTCACACTAATATAGCTATTGCTTCAATCGTGTCGGTATACCCCGCACAGTTTCCACAATGTATTGCTATCTATGAATGTTTCCCAAATCCGGGTGGAGGATTTATAGAACTCCGATACAAGCCCACAAAATTAAAAGCATACAAAGCAATACAATTGAAAACACAAGTGATCTAGTCCTAAGGTACACCTCACTTATAATTCCCCAGTGAAGTCGCCAGTTCTGTGATCGGTGGGAATGAGAACTGACTGTTTTTGAATGCTGGTTCGTGTTTGCGTTTGTTTTTGAAAAGTGTCGCGGTAAGCAAGAGTCGCCACTGTCTTTTATTTTATCCAACAAGGAAAGGACAAAAGCATAGAAAAATTCCTTTTCGAGATTTTTCTCGGGTTCGGGAGGTAGATTATAGAAAGGGAAGGTGTTAGCACCCTTTCTATCCGTGGTTATCCACGGGCTCTTAGGTACTTGCTCACTATGTTTTCAAAAGTTTGCTTTTCTTTGTGATTGTGGGTTTTGAAAAGATTTTGTTGTTTTGAAGAGAGTGTAAGTGCGAAAAGTTTTTGTTTTGTTTTAAAAGGAGCAAGTACTTAAGAACCTCTACCTACTAAAAAAGGAATTAAACTGTGCAACTGTCCTTTAGACAGTGCTATCCCACTATTGAGGAGTAGGTAGCACCGTCGTTGGAGTTTTTTGGGTCAATTCGATTTAAGGGACGTGTGGTCACTAAAGCAATGTTAGGATGCTTTAGCGGTAACCCTAATGTCTTAGATCATTTTTCCGAGGCAACGATTTCGAGGCAACTTTGATCTTTAGACAGGAGGGCGACCTCTAAAACATCCTATACTCAATGACCACGTTTGAGGCAACCAAGTGAGGTGTACCCTAGGAGTGGCATGTGCAAGTGTGTCAGTTTTCAGTTATATTATCTCTGCATATGTTATGGTGAGCTACTATTGATTTTAAAGTAAGAGTTAATCTTGTCATGCAATCCTAGTTAGCATACATCTAAGCAGTTAATATATGTATAGAATTTTAAAGTGAGGGAATGGTAAATCCTACGCTATTACAAGGCTTCGGGGAGGGGGATTATTTACATGTCCAAAAAATGGGGGAATAAAAGCAGTAAAGTAAAAGTCTTAGTTAAGCTATTACATCCCAGTAGGCAGCTACAATAAAATAAACGCGCGTGAAACTTAAAAATCCTAAGAATAAAATCTTTTTGTTGTTTTATTTTATTTTGGGAAAATGATCTAAATCTATTTAATTTTAGTTTTTGAGAAAATGTTAAGATAATTAAGAGATTAATTAAAAAAGTTAATTTTAATAGAAAAAACTAGCCTAATGTTTTTTGTGTTTTTTATTTATTTTAATGTTAATTAAAAAAGATAAAAAGATGTCAATGAAAACAAGAATAAAATACAAGGGGGGGATCTTTCGATCCAGGGGAAAAAAAGGAGTTTCGACCCAGGGAGGGAATGGAAGCTTCGATCCAGAGAGGGTCATGGTCCTTTCGATTGGGGCCAGACAGTAAGGCGTGAGTAGCCTTCGATCCAGGGAAGAGGATTGTCTTTTGATCATGGAGGTCATGGCTTTCGATCCAGGAATGAGATGCCTCCTTCGATCCAGCATGCTAATGGGTTCGATCTGGAGAAGGTGTCTCCTTCGATCTGGGATGTTATACCTGCAAAAGTATGTTAGCGTAATAAAATGCAGGGCCTGGGTATCGAACCCCAGGCCCGTCGATCCTGTGTGCGCTGAGTCTTTTCAGGCTAAATCTGCAGCAAACGTTAGCAAACGAAGAACATGACCTGGGGCCAAACCCAGGCCTCTTGATCCTGTCTAGGATAGAAATTCGAAGGTAACAACCAATATGGATGTATTATGCAAATATGAGGTTGGATAGTTTACCCTTTCTTACCAGCAGACTGGACTTTTAATTTGGACGCTTCCTGGATGTAGGCACCTTCGATCTGGGCACTTCCTGGATGTAGGCACTTTTGATCTGAAGGACTTCTGGGCGTGGGCACCTTCGATCTGAAGGACTGCTTTGGCTTGGAAAATTTTGACAACCTTTGATGGATTGTATGGGCAGCGTCTCTCCAATGCTTCTTTTTTTTTCCTGTGTTTGGTTGTATAATTTTCGTGTCCTTTTGCAACATTTGTGTCTTCTTTATATAGAGGGGGTGGAGGGGACAGGAAGACAAAGGTTTAAATGACTTTGATTATGTGTTTGACAGCCATGAAGGAGGATTTGTAACGTTAATTATGTGTTTGAAAGCCATGAATGAGAGTTCATAACGTTGGCTAAACACATGGGTTCCTGTCCCTTTTTGAATTTTGAATGACATGTAACTGGCCTTCGAATGCTCCCTTTCGAATGAGCTGATGGCCTCCTTCGAATGCTCCCTTTCGAATGGGTTGATGGCCTCCTTCGAATGCTTCCTTTCGAATGGGCTGATGGCCTCCTTCGAATGCTTTCCAAAGCTTCTTCGAATGGACCCTTTGAATGCTTCTTCGAATGGACCTTTTTGGGATTCCAATCGAAGGACACTGTTATAATGCCAATCGAAGTACTTGTCCATAATGCCAATCGAAGTACTTGTCCATAATGCCAATCGAAAGGCTTGTCCAGAAAGCCAATCGAAAGGCTCCTTTAGAACACCAATCGAAGGATCTTTCAGAATGCAAATTGAAGCGCTTGTCCAGAATGTCAATCGAAAGAGCTTAACAGAATGCCAATCGAATGGCTCCTTCGGAACACCAATCGAAGGGTCTTTCAGAATGCAAATCTAAATGTCCTTAAAGCACCACTAAAAATTTTTCCTTTTCCTTAGGCAAAAGTTTGTGATCAACCATGCAGGGGGAAGACTTTGGGAAACATGAGAGGGCAAATTTTGGGGTACAACACCTGGCTACCACTGGGCCAATTGTTCTATTTGTTATAATAATACAAAATAATAATGAAATATTAAAAAGGCCCCATATATCAATTCAGCATGCGGAAATTTGAACATGCCAATGGTTGCTTGCCAGCTAGTCATCTTCCTCCTTGGATCTGTTGGTAAAAGTTCCTAAATTTTACCTACGGACGTTTGTCCGTAGCCACAAGTCCTGCAAATCTCAAAACTCAACACAAGCATGATAAATAAAAACGAAGGCCATGGACAGCTTCGTCTGGACCTACTGAGTTCATTGGTGGCCCTTTCATGGCCCAATTTTGCCTGTAAACAAAACTCCTAAATCGAACCATAAAACCCTAGCTATGGTGAAATCTTATACAAGCCATGAAAATGCAATCAAATGTTACAGGAAGCTTGCAAACATGATGGTGATCAAGAATATATCATTAATTCACGCTATCAATGCCTAAATCATGCAAACCGAATTCAAGAAATAAGCAATGTCGTGATGGACTTACAGTGAGGTATAGGGCTTGGGAACGCTTGTTCTTGATTGCTTTCGTTTGCCTACACTCCCAGGAATCGATTGGGATAGCTAGAAGGCCTTGAGGATGCCTGGAAATAGGAATTCGTGTTTACACTTTTTCTTGTTTTTTCAAGTTTTGTTTTTGGTTCATACGCCTCCTCTAACCACGTTTTAGGTATGCATTGCTTCTATATGTATTGAGGAATGGATTAGGGTTGAAAACCTGGCCTCAATCTTCCTCCATCAATGTCCTTGATCTTGATTTGATTCACCTTAAAATATTTCCAAAAATAGGCCTAATCCAATCTTTTGTGAACACCATTCCTTTACACGAATTTGATCTCATGCTAGCTGGAATTTAAGACCTGAAACAAGCACAAGATCTTTGAATTTCAATGTTTTGGATTTTATATGATTTGTTTTGATTTAAAATGATTTAATTCAAATAAAAATCAAAATAAATAATATAAATAAGATAATTACAAGTGGCAAAGGCTAGGGCTCTTAGACCATGTTTCCAACTCAAAACAAGTGAAAAAGATTGGGCCCATTTGACAAAATTTGAAGTTTTAGGCATAGTTGACTTTTGACAATTTTGCAAAAAAGGCCAACTTCACCAATGCATAACTTCCTCAATTTTGACTCTTTGAGGGTGCTCTTGGACTTTTTAGAAAGATTGAGATGTCCTATAATCAACCCTTTTGTGATCATCTCAATTTTATATTCCATGCTCATGAATGAAGCTTTGACAAAAAAGGTGTTTTTGTTGACTTCTCAAAATGACCTATAATGTCCAAATTCATAACTTCTTGTGAGTGCATATTTTGAACTTGGTAGATGAAGATGGATTGTAGGGCATGTCATCCTCTTCAAAATGAGATTTGGATGGGTCATTTATCATAAAGTATGAGAAAGTTATGCTTGGTCAAATTTGAGTTGACTTTTCCTACAAAACCCTAATTTAGCAACTTTTGGTTCTTGAGGAATTATGATCAATCCTTGATGAATCATGATAAACCCTTGATAAAATGATGAAATATACTTCAAAGTGAGGATGTTGCCCAAAAATCTTGAAGTTTAACTGTATGTAGGCCACAATTGACTTTTGCCCTAGCACAGTCGATTTTCAGGTCTTTGAGCAATTGACTGAGCAAATTTCCTCTGTATGGCTTGAAACTTGACATGGATGATCTTGAGAACATATTAGGACATTGGTGAGCATTTGGTATCCCTTGTACTTAAGTACCTTGATGTAATGTGAAACCCTAATTTGAGGTAGACTGCCTTATGAGAGAGCTTGTTTGGTCAACCCTTGGACTTCCTTGAGCAATTTGAGGATATTTCTTGAAATGTTTTGAGAAATATGGGAGGGAAAATTTTGGGGTACAATATCTGCCCCTGTTCAATCTTCTTAAACCTGAGGATGTAGATTGGCTTTCGTGCCTTTCGTGATCCGAAGGTGGAAGATGATTGAACACTAGAGTGCCCAGAAATTTGCACTCGCATGAAGTGGTGTCCGTCTTGTGATATCAGGAATGGGCTTATAGATGCCATTTGGAAATTGATGACGGGGAATGGGCTTAAAGATGCCACCCGAAGGAGCGTCGATCGCATAAGAGATTCCTAAGCGAGAGCTTGTATACCTGTTGTTGAGGAAGATTCCGCTGGGGAATGTTGATCTCTGTCTTGAGAGAAATAGAATTTTAGGAGCTTCAGTCGTCCGTTATTCTACTGGGGTATCATCTCTGTTGAATTTTAGGAACTTCGGTCATCCGTTATTCTACTGAGGAATCAACTCTATTGAAGAGGAAAGTTGAATTTTTGGAACTTCGGTCGTCCGTTATTCTACTGAGGAATCATCTCTGTTGAAATTTAAGAACTTCAGTCGTCCGTTATTCTAATGAGGAATCATCTCTATTGAAGAGGAAAGTTGAATTTTAGGAACTTCGATCGTCTGTTATTCTATTGAGGAATGATCTCTGTTGAATTTTAGGAACTTCGGTCGTCCGTTATTCTACTGAGGAATCATCTCTGTTGAAATTTAGAAACTTCGGTCGTCCGTTATTCTACTGAGGAATCATCTCTGTTGAAATTTAGGAACTTCGATCGTCCATTATTCTACTGAGGAATCATCTCTGTTGAAATTTAGGAACTTCGTTCGTCCGTTATTCTAATGAGGAATCATCTCTGTTGAAATTTAGGAACTTCGGTCGTCCGTTATTCTACTGAGGAATCATCTCTGTTGAAATTTAGGAACTTCGGTCGTCCGTTATTCTACTGAGGAATCATCTGTGTTAAAGAGGAAAGTGAGAATGAACTACTATCTGGTTGTGGTCCAGGCTTCATAGTGATAAGACCGACTGCTATCTGGTCGTAATCCAGGCTTTACAGTGACTTACTGGGGAGATGAGATTAAACTTGCTATCCGATCGTAATCCAGGCTTCACAATAACTTACTGAGCTGTTATCCGGTCGTAATCCGGGCTTTACGGCTTGCTGGGGATTAAACTATTATCCGGTCGTACTTCAGGCTTCATAGCTTAGAGATAAACCACTATCTGGTCGAATCCAGGCTTCGCGGTGTTTGATACTGCTATCCGGTTGTAATCCGGGCTTCACAATATGCTGTAGAGATCAAGATACTATCCGGTCGAATCCGGGCTTCATAGCTTGAATTTTGTGATAATTTGATTGTATCTCTTCTGAAAGGTAAAGGTTAATTGTATGTAATGCATGACATGTATCAAGCAACGATGTTCTAAAAATAAATGAGATCGTGTTGTATGATGTTTATACGTATGTCCTGATGTATGGATATGTAATTTTTTATGATGCTCTCTACCTGGGGAAAATAAACCCCAGATTGCTGCTGGAGAAAAGAGTTGAATTCTTCGTTTCCGCTGGGGATAGTGAACAAAGGTGATTGTGAGAATAATCCTGCTGGAGAATAAACCGCGAGGAAATAATCTTGTGGGAAAGAACAACTCCGTTGGGGAATAAACTGACGAGGAAATGACTTTGTGGGGAAGACATACTCTGTCGGAGGACCTATTGATTTGGAAGAAATAACCTCAGCCGGGGATGAATTACCGTTGTTGGTGATGGTGAACTCTGTTAGGGATTGAGTTTCTTCTTGTGAAAGGAATGAACTCCACTGGGGATGATTTCCCAGTTGCGACTTTACTGGGGATAATCTTTTAAGCTCTACTGGGGACAATCCTCCAGACTCTACTGGGGATAATTCTCCAAACTCCACCTGGGGATAATTATCTAGTGCTAATGATAGATAAACTCTGCTTGGGGAGAATACTGCAGACTCATTCGCGGTTGCGAGCCTCAGTTGGAGAGAGTGGTGTCCTGTTCGGGACCGCTAATATCATTGTCTTTTTCTTACTCTGCGGGGAGTGAATGTACCTTCAATCGTTTTCTCCAGCTAGGTCCATCCTTATACCTGGTGGATATAGCAACTGTACAGTTTGGACATTTCTCATTTGCCCCTGTTCTTGATATTACGAGTAATTGTCTTTTGTTTCGCATGTGAACATTTATGAGCAGCAACTATTGTCAAATGCATATATCAAAATGAAACATTGGACATTCTTGCAAAACAAAACAGAAAAAGAAAACAATTTGAAATTTCTTTGTGAAAATGAACCGTATTGATTTTGAAGTCGGCCTGAAAATAGGCGTTTTTTGTACAAGAGGCTGACGTCCTAGTAAGTGAACGCCTCCGAACAATAGAGTCTATACAGTTTGTGAAAAAAAAAGAAAAACAACTATGTGAACAATCCCAACTGGGTTCCAACTCTGCTATTGCCTTTATATCTTCGAGCATCTCATCACTTTGCTACTTGGTTGAAGGTAGATCAAATTGATTAGTGTCGTCCGAGCTTGATAGTCGATACCGAAGTCTGGTTGCAAGATGATCCAATGAGACATAGCGTTACGCTTTAATCCCTAATTTTTTCCTTGACCGCCCTTTTGGGTTTTCAGTCCACCGGGATACCCTTTTTTTCCCAAGCCGCCTTTTCAGGTTTTCGACTTGCCGGGTGTACAATTTTTTATTATTTTCATCCCTTATTTTTGCCCGAACCCTTTTGGTTCGCCAGGAAGCCCTTATTTTTGCCTAGGACAGTTAATCTAGCGGGTCTTTGATTATGCGTAGTATTTTTCACTATGTCTGCGTTGACAGGGTGAGGAAGGTCGTCACCATCCATGGTGGTTAGAATCATGGCTCCTCCTGAAAAAATGTTCTTAACCACAAATGGCCCTTCGTACATAGGGGTCCACTTGCCCCTGGGATCACCTTGTGGCAGTATGATGCGTTTGATCACCAGATCCCCAACTTGATACTCTTGTCGTCTGACTTTCTTGTTAAATGCCTTGATTATCCGCTTTTGATACGTTTGACCATGACAAATAGCAGTAAGTCTCTTTTCGTTGATTAAGTTCAGCTGATCAAGCCGGGTCTGGATCCAATCATCCTCGCTCAAGCCTGCATCCTTCATTATCTGAAGAGAGGGTATCTGAACTTCAATAGGTAAGACTGATTCCATGCCATACACCAAGGAATAGGGTGTTGCCCCTGTTGAAGTCCGTGCTGAAGTACGATACCCATGAAGAGCAAATGGTAACATCTTGTGCCAATCTTTGTATGTCACAGTCATCTTCTGTACAATCTTCTTGATATTCTTATTAGCCGCTTAGCCCCATTCATCTTTGGCCGGTAAGAAGAAGAGTTATGATGCTGTATCTTGAACTGCTTGCAGAGCTCGGTGATCATCGTATTGTTGAGATTTATACCAATGTCTGTAATGATCCTCTCTGGTACACCATATCGACAGATCAAATTGTGTCGAATAAACTGTGCCACGACGTTATTGGTTACAGTAGCAAAGGAAGTTGCTTCAACCCACTTTGTAAAATAGTCAATTGCTACCAGGATGAAACGATGCCCGTTGAACATAGTAGGTCTGATCTCACCAATCATATCGATGCCCCACATTGCAAAAGGCCAAGGAGCTGTTAAGACGTTCAGAGGAACTGGAGGTATGTACATCTTATCAGCATAGACTTGGCACTTATGACAAGTCCGAGAATGCTGATAACAATCGGCTTCCATGGTAGACCAATAATATCCTACCCGTAGGATCTTCTTTGCCATGGTGTGTCCACTGGAATGAGTTCTGAAAGTACCTTCATGTAACTCTACCATAATCCTTTCTGTTTCGTTCTTATCCATACAACGCAATAAGGTTGAATCATGATTACGCTTGTAAAGAATACCATTACTGATGAAGAACTTTGCCGCGAACCTCCTCAGAAACTTCTTATCATTAACAGATGCACCCTCGGGATACTCCTGAACCTCAAGATACCTCTTTACCTCGTGAAACCAGGGTTTATCTGCTACCTCTTCAGTCTCAATGTTGCAGCAATGTGCAGGTTCGTCCAACCTCTCAATGGTAATCTAGGGAGCTTCATTGTCCCACCTGACCTTGAACATAGAAGACATAGTAGCTAGCGCGTCCGCTAACTGACTCTCTTCTCTGGGAAAGTGTTCAAAGGTTATCTCCTCGAAGTGCGGAAGCAATGTCAATACATACTCTTTGTAAGGAATAAGATTTGGGTGCTTTGTATCCCACTCACCTTTGATCTGACGGATTACGAGAGCGGAATCTCCGAATACACTTAAGAACTTAATCCTTAGGTCGATAGCTGCTCGAAGGCCCATAATGCACGCTTCAAACTCCGCCATATTGTTAGTGCAGTTAAAACATAATCGGGCGGTGAACAGAGTATGACAGCCTTCAGGAGATATGATCACGGCGCCAATGCCATTACCCAAAGAGTTTGAAGCTCCATCAAAATACATAGACCATCGGGATCCCTCCTCAGGTCCTTCATCCGGTCCAGGTGTTTCACAGTCAGTCACCAACATGATGTTCTCATCCGGAAACTCAAAGTTCATAGACTGGTAATCATCCATGGCCTGATGCGCCAAATGATCTGCCAACACACTCCCCTTGATTTCTTTTTGGGTTGTGTATTGGATGTCATACTCAGTCAAGATCATCTTCCATCTTGCTATTCTCTTGGACAAGGCAGGCTTTTCGAAGATATACTTGATCGGATCCATCTTTAATATCAATAGAGTAGTGTGAGTCAGCATATACTGTCTCAGCTGGTGAGCAGCCCATGCCAAAGCGCAACAAGTTTTCTCGAGCAGTGAGTATCGGGTCTCACAGTCAGTAAACTTTTTGCTAAGGTAGTAAATAGCATGCTCTTTTCGGCCAGACTCGTCATGCTTCCCCAACACACACCCCATCGAATTGTCGAGTACTGTCAAGTATAGGATCAGAGGTCTCCCTTCAACTGGAGGCATCAAAATGGGTGGCTTTTAGAGATATTCCTTGATCCTTTAGAAAGCGGCTTGACATTCATCATTCCATCTTACCACTTGATCTTTCTTCAGTAGCTTGAAGATTGGTTCACAAGTAGCAGTCAGGTGTGAAATGAATCAGACAATGTAGTTCAGACGTCCCAAAAAGCCTCTGACTTCTTTTCCAGTTCGGGGAGCTGGCATTTCCTGTATAGCCTTCACCTTTGCAGGATCCACTTGAATACCTTTATCACTAACGACGAAACCCATCAGCTTACCAGACCTTACCCTGAAGGTGCACTTGTTCGGGTTTAACCTCAGCTTGTACATTTTCAACCTGTCAAATAGCTTCTGGAGATGGTCAAGATGTTCCTCTTCAGTCTGGGATCTTGCAATCATGTCGTCAATGTATACTTCAATCTCACGACGAATCATGTCGTGGAACAAAGCGACCATGGCGCGCTGATACGTTGCCCCAGCATTCTTCAATCCGAACGACATAACTTTGTAGAAAAAGGTTCCCCACTGCGTAATGAAGGTTATCTTTTCCATGTCCTCGGGAACCATCTTAATCTGATTGTAACCAGGAAACCCATCCATAAAGGAGAAGACCTTATGCTGTGCAGTGTTGTCGACCAGAACATCGATATGAGGCAGAGGGAAATCGTCTTTGGGGCTTGCCCTGTTCAGATCCCTATAGTCAACACACATTCGAACCTTACCATCCTTCTTCGGCACTGGAACCACGTTGGCAACCCACTGCAGGTAAGAAGTAACAACTAGAAAACCGACATCAAACTGTTTCATAACCTCAACATTAATTTTCTCAGACATCTCTGGGTGCATTCGGCGAACTTTCTGTTTCACTTGAGGACAGTCTTCTTTAGTTGGCAAGCGGTGAACCACAATATCGGTATCCAACCCAGGCATATCTTTGTAAGACCAAGCAAAGATCTCAACATAGTCACGCAACATTTGTATCAACCGTTACTTGACGCTAGACTCCAGATTTGCACCGATCTTAACCTCTTTCTTGTCTTCCTCCGTACCCAAATTCACTGATTCCACTGGCTCTTCATGGGGCTGTATGGCCCTCTCTTCTTGTAGTAACAATCTGGCAAGTTCACCAGGCACATCGCAATCATCCTCACCTTCGTCCTCGGCTTAGTTGATCGAACTTTCGAAGTTATAACTGGCAGTAACAGAGTCGTTATCAGTGGGATCCAGAGTGGATGTGGACCTGTATATGTGAGTGTGTGTAAGACTATAACTGTTTTAATAAAGTGCAAGATAGAAAAACAAGGAGCGCAAAATTTGTAATGCAAGAAAACGTCCAATGCTTTATTGATGACATATGGAAATGACAAATATTAAGCCCTCACAAACAAAGCCACGGTGTCTCGGGCAAGGCACCAGGTCATAAAGTTTCAAATTGTCTGTTACAAATCTCAAAACAAAAGTCTTATTACTGTGTAATAAAAGAAACGGGAATGGAATCCTTTGCCCTCCAATTGCTCAAGCCACCGTCGGTAGTCGGGTAAATCCAACTGTCAATATCTGACTCTTCTTCATCATCACCAATTGCATTCACTCCCTGATCATGTTTAGGCATAGGAGCAGTTATAACGTTGGGCTTTTCTGGTGCGTCAAATTTAATCTCCTTAGCTTCAATCAAATCTTGCACCTTATTCCTCAAGGCCCAGCAGTTGTTCGTATCATGCCCTGGGCTATCAGAGTGATAAGCACAGCGGGCATTCGGATTATACAGCGGTGATGTAGTACTGGGATTCTTCGGAGCCTCCCTCAGAGTCACCAAGTTGGTCTTTAATAACTGCGGAAGAATTTGAGATAGATTCATACTGAGCCGAGTATACTGCCTTTGCGGTTGCTCTACTCTTTGCTGATTGTTACATTGTGGGGCAACAATTGGTCTTGATATTACCACCGCATTAACTTCTTGGCGGCGTTCGGGTCGGTTTTGGCTCCTCGAGCTGTATACTGCACTAGCTTCTTTTCTGAAAGGTTTCTTTTCTGTACTCGACGGAGCACCTTTCTGTATCTTACCACTCTTGATACCGGCTTCAACTCTCTCCCCAGTCAAAATCAATTCAGTGAAACCAGACGATGAACTACCGATCAAATGATTGAAATATGGACCAGACAAAGTCCCAAGAAACATATCCACCAACTCCCTATCAGACAGAGGGGGTTGGACTCTTCCAGCAAGATCTCTCCATTTCTGAGCATAGTCCTTAAAGCCTTCGCCTGTACCCATAGACATACCCAGAAGTTGGGTACGCGTGGGAGCAAGGTCGGCATTATACTGGTATTGCTTATAAAAAGCAGCAGCAAGGTCCTCCCAGTTGCGTACATTAGCACCTTCCAGTTGATAAAACCATTCAAGTTGAGTCCCTGACAGACTATCTTGAAAGAAATGAACCCACAGGTTCCTATCAGCAGTATATGGTTGAATCTTTCTGACATACGAGCGGAGGTGTAGCTTCGGACAGGATACCCCATCGTACTTAGCAAAGACGGGAGCTTTAAACTTGTGAGGGATCACTACCCCAAATGCCAAACCTAAATCTCTGAAGTCCAATCCAGGTATCTTCTGGATCTCCATTGCACTCAGCCGGTCTTCGAGTTGCTTATATCTATCCTCGGTAGGAGGATACTGGTCTTCATCAAAATCCGTGTCATTATCAGAGACCACAGGACTATGCACCTTTCTTTCCTCTTGATTCTCTCCCCCTCCAGATGAATGGGACAAATCAGTTTCCTGTCGCAAATTGTTCCCGAATCTGCGACCCATGTTCAGGAGGACCACCTTCTTCTTCTTTTTCTTCTTCTCTTTCAAGACGAGAGACTTCAAATCTTGTTGACTCTTGGACAAGTTCAAGAACATCTCCTGGATTTTAGCATTCTGAGCTTGTAGAGCCTTGATGGCTTGATCAATAGGTGTTTCAGAAGACATGTTGTGCTGAAATAAACAGCGAAGAAGATGAGAAACCTGTAATGGTACCTGTAATGAGGTGCATGGGAATGAAATGCGTATGAAATGATTTCAAAAACTTTGGGAGATTCAAATTTGTAAACCAAAATAAACACACTTTATTAGATAAAACTTGTAACAATGTTTAAAAAATGCCTTTAAGGCGTTACAAAAGAAATACTGAAAAGCAAATCTAAACTAGAAACAATAAAAGACATCAGAAATACCATGGTCTCTTTCCCTTCGTGCTGACATAATCGTTGATTGTCCTCTCGTTCTCAAGCTGCCTTGTAAGCTTCAAGATCTTCTGTTCCTGCTCATGATACTTCTCTCTGTAGGTATCCCTTTCTTCCCTTAGCTGGATCCAAGATCTCTTCAATGCCCCAAGATCAGTAGGCATGTATGGATGGATGAGCGTATAAGGAACACCTTCTTCATTAGTATGCTCTATGATCACCGGCAAAACAACTTCATAAGGCATCCCTAGCTTTTGAGCACAGGCTCGAACCCACTGGAGATATGGTTACATCGGGAGAGAAGTCTTCATTCCTAGCTCATGTGGGTCAGACCTGTTCACCATACCCCAAGCTCTTATAAACCTGCGGCGATGTCCCTCAACATCCCCCTTGTAGTCAAAGACAATTCCTGTAAGCAGCAGCTCATGGGGACCATCTCTCTGAGCGCGTCTAAACTGTCATAGAGCCAAACAAGGATTATAGGTGATACCCCCTAGAATTCCAAGCAACGTAACATTAGGGTATTCCCCATATCGATCAATGACAACTACTTTTTCCATATCTTTAGAACTCCAAAGGATGTCCGTATGAGCAAGGGACATGATTCTATAAGCCCAACCTACGCCTTCCTCATTCTTTAATACAGATTTGGGGAGGTGCGAAATAAACCACCTCGCCAGCAGCAGTGTATAACACAAGAGGGTCCCCCTTCTTCGTACAGTACGGGTATAGAGAGCATGTAGAATATCACCTAGAAGAGTAGGCATTGGGTTACGAGACATGAAGATCTTGACCGTGTTCACGTCTATGAAGGAATATGGATTTGGGAAGAGAACCAAGCCGTAGATGAGGAGAGCCAGGATGTCTTCAAATGCTTGAAAGTCTAAACTATCCCAGAACTGTTGAGCTTGATCGATCAAAATCTTAGCTGTTGTACCCCAAAATTTGCCCTCCCTTTTTCACAGGAAATCACAACCTCAGGGTTTTCTCTGATTTTTCAGATCGGCTCGAGAATCGGTCAAACAGACTCTTCAATTAATCCAGAATTAGGGTTTCCACTGATTTGGTTGAGATTGGCTTGGGAATTGATCAGGCAGATCTTTCTTTGACAGCAATCCAGGATTAGGGTTTGCGCTCGCATTTCTCAGAAGAAATTGAATCAACAATAATTCAATTGATTGTTACATTATTTTTACGCTTGTT
The DNA here is from genome assembly GCA_948472305.1 of Vicia faba. Classification (NCBI taxonomy): domain Eukaryota; kingdom Viridiplantae; phylum Streptophyta; class Magnoliopsida; order Fabales; family Fabaceae; genus Vicia; species Vicia faba. Next base: position 1,213,777,890 of record OX451740.1, on the reverse strand, counting down.
CTAGATAACCGGTTGTTTCTCAAAACCTAAATATCTGGGATAGGAGCTGAGGATTTGTTTGAAACTTTGAGGCATTGGTTTGATCAGTGGAGTGAAAAGTGTATGGAATGCTTGTTTGTTTAACTGTACAAAGCATGGTTAATTGGAATGCCGGGTATATTGTGATTAATGTGAGATTGCGAGACGGCAAAGTTTATTGATTATTTATTTCATCTGGATTAAAGTTATTGGGATGCATTTCCAGTTGTTTTAATTTAAGAGACTTAAATAATTAAATAGGCAATACAAGGAAAGAATGGAATATTTGACAGTAGAAAATTCTTATTTGACAAAGACTTTTTATTTATTTATTTCAAATATTGTTACAAATGTTATTCGAATATTGTAAATTTATAATTTACAGTGTTTACAATAATATTTATTACAATAAATGAAAAGAAAATAAATCTAAAGCCTAAATCTCTTGAAATCTTTGATCTTCTACTGCTTCTTCCATTATTCAATTGGTACCTACCTGCAAAGGACAAAAGAAAAAGGAAATCAGTGCAATTAACTGAAAAGCATTTTCAAGCAGATAAATAAAAAGGGTCATCATTAAAGCTTGTTGGCCGAAATTAGATTGTTATTGGGTTCATCATGTTTTACTTGTTCTCTTTGCAAATCACAAGAAGATTTCTCTTCTTGGTTCACAAAGAGGAGAGTAAAAACAATTTGCAAGCATACAATTAACTCAAAATGCAAAGATATAAGGCAACAAGGCAAAGCAAACTGGATTCCCAAACTACATTAGTCAACCAAAGGCACAAGGCTGCACACAAAAGCAAACTAAGTTGCAAAACTGTCAAACCAAGTTGCAAAGCTGTCAAACCAAGTACACAAAGTTGTCAAAGTACACAAGCTGTCAAAGAAAGAACAATGCAGAAAATATGGAAAGAAAGTACAACAATGCAGGAGAAGAACCAAGTTACAAGCAAGTAGGCTTGTCAAATTCATCATCATATTCTGGCCAACAAGCTTTTCAGATTAAAATATAATAAGCAATTTAAAATGCTTTTATGGAGAGAGAAAGAGAGAACCAGAAAAAGGTTTGCAGTTTTGGCAGGTTTAAAAGATATAAGAGAACAAGTCTAACAGTTCAAGAGGAGGAGAGAGAGCAAAAACTGCAAAAAACCTGTTTGTAAACTAAAAAACCTGCAGTTTTCAAAAACTACAAAAGCAACAAGCTCACAAAAACTCAAGGGCTCAGTTGAAGACAACCTCCAAAACACCCAGGCCTGCCTTACCAAACACTAAAGCCTGCCTAAAGCTTACAGAAGCCTGCCTAAGACTTACCACAAACCTGCTTCCAAATCAGAAAAACATAAACAAATTGCATAACCTGCAAAAACTCACAAGCCTTCAAGCCTGCTTTCAAAACCAAACTCAACCACCTGTAAAAACTGCTATCAAAAATCCAAACCATTCAAACCTGTCAAAACAAAAACAGCAAGCCTGCCTTCAACAAACAAGCCTTCAAGCCTGACTTCCCAAAAAGCTCAAACAACAAACTTGTAAAACTAAAACACTGCAAGTTATCAAGCCTGCATAACTGCAACTCAAAAACCTGCCTAAAGCTTACAAAAAACTTGCAAGATTACTAAAACACTAAAACCTGTTAAACTGCATAAAGCAAAGCTCAACAAACATCCAGGCCTGCCTCACAAATCACACAAACCTGTGTTACAAACTCAAACCCACGAAAATCAAAACCATTCAAACTTGTCAAAACTGAAAACACACATGCCAAAAGTCAAACCTGCAAAACTCAAAACCATTCAAACCTATCCAAACTGCCTAGCCCGTAAGCCTGCAAACTCACAAACTTACAGCCTGCAACTCAAACAAATCCAAACAAGCCAACTAATAATCTCATCTTCAACAAGAGAAAGGAATAGCTTGCAGAACAAGCAAAACAACAAATAGCTTTTTCAGAACACATTTACTCATCATCAAAAGTCAATATCCTAAGAAGAGGAAGAGGTTCAGAAGTGAAAGTTCAAACAAAAAGTCTCAGAACATACATTCATCATCGACGGAAATTACCAGTTCAAAATAAGAAGTTCTCAGAAGGTAGTTTCATCATCAAACAATCAGTAATCAATAAGACCAAAATACAATAGTTTTCAGATTCATCACCGTCTCATCATCTAATATCCAACGCCTAAAGAAAGGGAGAGTTTTAAAAATAAAACAAAAGGTTTCAGAATATATCAATCATCATCAACTCAAGCCAACAGAAACATATAAAAAAAAGGTACATCTCAAAACGTCATCATCAAAAGTCAAATATCCTAAGAAGAGGAAGAAGTCCAGAAGTGAAGAAAAGAAATAAGTTTTCAGAAATAATATCATCATCAAACAACGAAAAAATACAAAATACCAGCAAGCGATCATCACGCTCCTCCCTCCACCTTGGCCACCTGAGAGTGCCACCAGTCCCACATTCCTCTCCCTCCATCGCCTTACAGAACAAAACGCTCAAGGTATGTCCTTCAAACTCATACTACATGTAAACATCAAGGAAATCATGGATTAAAACATGCATGTAACATTCAAGTTAAATAAAAGCGTAACTATAAAAAACGCGTTTAAAGATGAAAGGAAACAATACCTTCTCAACCATCACCCTGGACAGTCGTGGAGAGAAGAAGGTGGAGGCAACGCTCTGGAAGCTTAGAGGTGGGAGAACGAATCATTGCTCCGGTTGAGAACGAAGATGAGAGGCGAAGAAGATGAGAGGAGAGGCGCCGCTGTACAAATTGCCAAACCCTAGATTTTTGAATGCACAAAGCGAAACCCTAACAAATGTCCTATCATATGGGCCTTTGCCCAAACCATTCAGCCTAAGCCCAATGCTAACAGCGCCCACCCCCCTTTTTTTTCTTCAATTTGTTCTTCTTCTTAATTTCCTTATATTGGGCCATCCAAAAAACATTTGTTTAGGCCCATTATCTTTTCTTTTTTAATGTTTTTAAAACTAACACTTTTTATTTTATTTTCATCTTTTACAATATAATTCTTCTTTTCTTTTGTTAAAAAATATATATACACATTAAATAATTCTCCTTAATATTTATTACATTTAATTAAAAAAAATACAATAATAATTATACTTAATCTTTCTTAGGTTAAAATATTTTATTTGATCATTTGTAAATAAATATACGCATCTCATATCTCTTCGATTTTTTATTATCTTATACTTTGTTATAATTTTACATTGAAAATGCGACAGTTCGATTTGGTTGTAACATAATACTTGGACATTATTATTCTGATAAGACTCATCCCCATTTATAAACATTTGTACCCCCATCCCCGGATACTTATTTGTAATAACTTAGACTTTAAAATTCCCGCAATTTATTGCTTTCAATATACTGTATAGTAATTAGGGTTTGTATGCGAAGATTCAAAATCAATCGCTAGATAACCTAATACAAGATAAAATGCATGAAAATTAATACACAATTCACACTTGCACCTCTAGGGTAACCTCGCTTGTTGCCTCGGAAAATGCAATCATGTCCCTCGAGTATGAGACACTCTAGCAAATGTCCCTTCGATAAACAAAGGTCGTAGTCCCTCGATGACCCTCGATGTTGCCTTCGATAAAACGATGTCGTCCCTTACAAAATTGCTAGAGCGTCTCACAAGTTGCTTTCAATGATTGTATACGATGACCCGCGCCTGTCCCGTTTAACATCCTAACACAAGGTTGTTCACCAAATACAATGGTGAAACAACACTGTTAAAAGGGTTAAAAACATAAGAAATATCTTTGAGTAAAATAGGGTAGACAACTCTTAGTTACTTGATCAAAAATCTTGCAAAACATCCTTGCCATTTTTCAAACACACTTCACAACACAACTTCAAAACAGTCTAAAAAAAACAACTTTCAAAACATTGAATTATCTTTTCAAAAAGACACACACCTTTGTATATATTCAAACAAGAATCATTACAAAGGTTTCCTAGACAAGGCATCTTTTTCAAAACATTTTCAACACCACACACACAAAGCACCATTTCAAACAATTGAAAAGCAAAGGCAAGTGATCTAAAACAAGTAACTAAGAGCCCATGGATAACAATGGATAGAAAGGGTGCTAATACCTTCCCTTTCTATAATCTACCCCCCGAACCCAAGAAAACATCTCAAAGATCTTTCCTATGCTTTTTGACATTTCCTTTGGATAAAATGAAAAGACGGTGGCGACTCTTGCTAAACCGAACAAGTGCGAATACAAACGCAAAATCCCAAGTCAGTTCTCCCACCGTATCACAGAACTGGCGACTCTGCTGGGGAAGATTTTAAAAGTGGGGTTACCTTAGGGTTTTAGATCACCTTTACATGCTTACCTTGATTGCTTTGATTGCTTTACTTTTTGGGTTCCTTGTTTGGGTTTGTTTTAAATCCTACACTCGGATTTGGGGGCACCTTTTAGGTAAGTAGCAATAAACTGTGAGGGAACTGTGCGGGGTATACCGACATGGTTGAAGCAGTAGCTACGTTAGTGTGACATATTTGTGGGTACCAGTAGGCTTTGAGTCAATCAAAGAGAATACGGGGCCGCTGAGTGATGTCATGAAGCACTAACGAACTCTTAGAACCTTACTTGACCATCTTGGCCTTATTAGGGGTAGTGAGGTGACCGGCTTTGGTACGGTCCGAAGTTGGTAGATACTCGATACTACACTCATTGAGGATTGTTTTCTTGGAATATTTTGGTCGCCAGTTAAGTGGCTAAACCAAAACAATGAACACAAAATAATCCAGTGATATTGAGCTCCTTAGAACCCGGTTTCTATTTTAGGACAGGTTGAGCCAACTAACTTTAAGAGGGTACTTACCTACGAACCCCATGCAAGCCTAAACATAAGGACTTGTCTGCTTTGTGTGAATATGATTGCCTGTATATACACTTTCTTACTTTTGCATACCTGTACATAACATCATAACATCATACCATAGAATTTTCAATAACCATTTCAAGGATCTCGAGGGTTTCCTGATGCAGGGTCACGTTGAACCAGACATCTACCAAAAGGCAAGAGGGTTTTCCTCTAAACAAACACCATTAGAAATCAAGTGCAACAACTTGAATCAGGGGCTATGACCCACTCGATATGGTGAGCTTGATTCTCGTGGAAAGACATCCACCGATAAAAAGTTCTCCAATCAAAGATGTTGATCGAAGTTCAACCTCTAACATTTTTCTTGTGTTTACCCCGAGAGATTCTTGAAAACATGCATCCACATATCATGCATTGTATCATAACATGTTTTCCTTTTCAGGTTCCCTTATTCTCCTACTGTTTATTTCAGTAGAGATGGCTCTAGAAAGGACTGTCGAAGACATCCAGGCTCAAAACGCTCAACTTCAAGAAATGTTCTTGAACCTGTCCCAGGGGCAAGAAGAAGTGAAAGCTCTCCTCACAAGGGGCATGGTCCTAGGGAATTCAAGCAGTGTCAGGAATGATCAGTTGGAAGAACTACAGATTGAGCTGGCAACAATGAAGATCCAGATGATGGGACAACTGGTGGGCCAGATGGCTCTCATTCAAGACCTAGCTCAAAGACAAGAAGAGCTCAGGGTTCTCGTCAATAAACTGCTTCGAGATAACCAAGTGGGGAAAACAACTAGGGTTGAAGATCAAGTCATTATTCAACCTCCTTTGAGACAAGAAGACAAGGGAAAAGCTCCTCAACTGGCTTCAGGGTCACAAGCCCAACAACAACCTCGTCAGCGTCAACGGGGTAATCGGCGTAAGTAAAATACGTCTGGAAGACAGTTCACTGAGACTGACATACCATCATCTCTAATACTGGAACGCTTGTTGGAGGTCAATCTGAATGCTTTAAAGGATCCTATTCGGAAGCCCAATACCTCTTCTCCTAGCTATCACCCCGACGCATTTTGTGTATACCACTCTTATAGTCCTGGACATGACACTGACGACTGTTGGGCTTTGAAAAATAAGATCCAAGACTTGATTGAAAATGGAGTGTTGAAATTCATGCCAGATGGCGAGATGAAAATCTTCCTCTAAGGGTTCTCCATCTGAAATGACAAGTTCGAACTAAGAGACTTTTGTTTCATTTGAATTTTCAAGTTGTAATTTCTTTTGTTATTCAAACAATTATCTGTTGATGTCAAACTTTGTTTCATTAATGCATTGCATATGTTTGTCTTGAATCCATCCATTCGTTTTCACTATTCTTGAATTATGCTTCCTACTTTCTTTATGATCTTTAACTCTTGATAAAAGTTACAAAGTCTTTAGAGGGAGGATGACAAAACAATACCATAATCTCATACAGTATGCTTTTGGACAGACCTTGCTGACGATGTACAGGCGTTTCTTTCAAACCCTAAACACTGGAGTTATAAGGAAGATAATCCCTAGTCAACCCCCTTCGAGCCAAAGAAGTAGAAGTTTTCTGTTTTAAACACAAATTGAAACCTTTGATTAAACCTGGGGCAGGTTAGTCTCTCAGTTAATTCAAAAGATGTGCATTGAAGTTGCAAACTCTCAGTTCGTAATACAACGAATGACATAAAAAACATTCCTCTGGAATCAAAAGAAAGTGATGGTTCCTTATCTCATAGGCAGTCATTATATCTCAAAAGAGAAAAGCCCACTGAGCCAAAACCTATAAAGGAGGCTTAAGAAAGCTGGGGCATCCCGCTGATTGTAATCTCGAAAACAGGAACAATTAGGCAAAAATTAGGGATAACAAATCAAAAGAAAGAGGTCATTACAAATCCTCAACAATATGAAAAATGTTGCAAAAAAATGATGACTGCCTTCCCATAAAATTCAACTGGTGTGAACCATCACCCAAAACATCGTTCCAAACTCGAATAGAGTTCGACGCACAATTAACTAAGTTTAGGATTGAAGAACATCATGAAGAGCGGGTGGGTACAAATATACTTTGAGCCTTTATCCTTTGTTTCTTAAACCGTGAACCAAGCCACGTTACAACCCTTTAAAAGTCCTAATTGAAGCATGGGTTAGTTCAAAAGCATACTGTTACAAAAGGTATCCTGACTCCTGTAAGGCTTTGCCCTAAATCTTGTATTGAATTTGTCTTATAAAAAGTTTTCTGCTAAAAAACGCATTTTTCAAAACTTCGAGACAAGCATAAAATTTGCATTATTTGAATATTGTTGTTTGCACATGTTTATTTGTTTGACAGCGAAGAAATTCATACAGTGAATGTTCAGAGGAACGAAAGCTCTCTCAGTGAATAAAATCACTTCAAGTGGGATGACACTCCCGTTGCAAAAATCTTCCATCAACAAAGGGGGACTTGGTTTGGTATTGTCCAATAAATCAGGGGCAGTCCAGTCAAGATTTCAACAAATCTTTCAAAGTTCAGTGAACCTGGGGCAGTCCAGTCAAGATTTCAAGAAATCTCTCAATTGCAGGATAACCTGGGGCAAGTCTCCCTCACCATCACTTAGGGCATTAAAACGTCAAATCTCAACAAAGGGTTACGTACAGTCCAAGTTTCCTGGCAATACCACAAACATCTGATACTAAGGGCAGTGATGAACCTCTCCGAAATCTTTCTGAAAAGAAATTCAAGCGTGCTCGAGAAGTTTATCACCTCTCTAGCAGACCAGCAATCATGGGTTTACTTCCCCAACATTTGTCAAGGATTTATTCTCCACAAAAAATTACATTTCAAATTCACGGTCATTAAAAAATTCCTTCATCACTTGTTGGAATTCACGGTTATTGTCATCAAAGATTCCTTCATCACCTGTCGGAAGTTACAGCCACCAACAGAATAACGGACAACTGAAGCTCCTAAAAATCTGTTTCTCTCAAGAATGAAGATTCTCATCCTTAAAACCTCAAGAGATTGGTATACTCTCAAGCTCCTGATACCCACCAACAGAATAACAGACAACTGAAGCTCCTAAAAATCTGTTTCTCTCAAGAATGAAGATTCTCATCCTTGAAACCTCAGAAGATTGGTATACTCCCAACCTCCTGACCCTTAACAGAATGAAGATTATCATCCTTAAAACCTCAAGAGATTGGTATACTCCCAAGCTCCTGATACCCACCAACAGAATAACGGACAACTGAAGCTCCTAAAAATCTGTTTCTCTCAAGAATGAAGATTCTCATCCTTGAAACCTCAGAAGATTGGTATACTCCTAACCTCCTGACCCTTAACAGAATGAAGATTCTCATCCCTAAAACCTCAGAATATTGGTATACTCCCAAGCTCCTGATACCGTTAACAGAATGAAGATTCTCATCCTTAAAACCTCAGAAGATTGGTATACTCCCAACCTCCTGACCCTTAACAGAATGAAGATTCTCATCCTTACAACCTCAAGAGATTGGCATACACCCAATATTATGACCCAAGACCTGAATGAAGATTCTCATTTTGGCTTCCCCAGTAGATTGGCATACACCCAACCTCCTGATGTTCCCGACAGAATGAAGATTCTCATTCTCAAAGTGGTATACAATCCAACCCCGACAGAATGAAGATTCTCATCCTCAAAGTGGTATACAATTCAACTTCCTGATATTCCCGACAGAATGAAGATTCTCATTCTCAAAGTGGCATGCAACTTGACTTCTGAACTTCCTCCAAACAGGAATAAACTCCTCCAACAGGATAGCTACTTTTCAACAGTATGGCTATTCCCCACAAAATTTCAGATCCCTGGAAGAGTTTTCAGATATTCCCCAGCGGAGTTCTCCTCAAACAGCAAAGCAGGAATCCCCAGTAGATTGGCATACAACCCAAACTCCTGATTTTCCCCAACAGCGGTCCCATGACTTCTCATTTTCAACGATCAAAGGATTTTCAATCCCCAACGGCAGTCAAGGATTTATTTTCCCCGACAGCGGTCAAAGATTTTATCATCTCCAACTATCCAGGATTTATCTTCCTTAGCAAGACAGCTACTCAGCTTACATGCGCATCCATTACATTCATATATCATAAACATTGATGAAGTACAGTTCATTGTATCATACATATCATGCAACATAACTTTATGTTTCAGCTAACATTTTACCCTTTTCAGGATAAGATTAAAAGGCTATCGTTAACAATTAGTCAAATACAGTACAGATATACCCCAGACACGGCGGTCATTCTACTACTCATTCAGACTTCAGCAATCCGATACAGACTAGATATGCTCCAGACACTGCGGCCATTCTATCCCTCATTCAGATTCAACTATCAACTTCAAGTTCAGATATGCTCCAAACACGGATGCCATTCTGGCCTTTGCACCAGCATTTTGATTTTCCCCAGTGCATTCGCCACGGAAGTCATTCTGTCACTTATTCAGATTCCAGTTATAGTCTCAGATATACTCTAAACACGGAAGTCATTCTGCTACTTATACAGATCTCAATCACAGTTACAGTCTCAGATATACTCCAGACACGGAAGTCATTCTATCACTTATTCAGATCCCAGTTACAGTCTCAGATATACTCCAGACACGGAAGTCATTCTGCTACTCATACAGACCCTAACTTTTGAAAACAGTTTACGGATGCTTCCCAACATGGATGCTAATCTATTGTTTATTCAACTTCAAGACTTCTGAAAACAGTTTACGGATTCTCCAAACACGGATGTTAATCTTTCGCTTGTTCAGATTCAACTTCTGAAAACAGTTTACGGATTCTCCAAACACAGATGTTAATCTATCGCTTGTTCAGATTCAACTTTTGAAAATAGTTTATGGATTCTTCCCAACATGGATGTCAATCTATTGCTTATTCAGACCCCCGACTCAGAGATGTTCCAAACACGGATACTTTTCTGATACTCATCCACTCACCTACAATATACAATTCAGCAAACATTCTTGGATGGCATCTTTAAGCCCATCTCCGACAAGATTCAGTCACATCTCCAAATGGCATCTTTAAGCCCATTACCTCAACTTTGCTTTGAAGAGTGCAAATTTTTTGGGCACTCTAGTGTCCAATCATCTTTTACCTTCGAGTCGCGAACGACAAAATTGCCAATCTAACTCTTCAGGTTCAAGAAGATTGAACGGGGGCAACTGTTGTACCCCAAAATTTGCCCTCCCTTTTTCACAGGAAATCACAACCTCAGGGTTTTCTCTGATTTTTCAGATCGGCTCGAGAATCGGTCAAACAGACTCTTCAGTTAATCCAGAATTAGGGTTTCCACTGATTTTGTTGAGATTGGCTCGGGAATTGATCAGGCAGATCTTTCTTCGGCAGTAATCCAGGATTAGGGTTTGCGCTCGCATTTCTCAGAAGAAATTGAATCAATAATAATTCAATTGACTGTTACATTATTTTTACGCTTGTTCTAGATTACCGGTTATTTCTCAAAACCTAAATATTTGGGATAGGAGCTGAGGCTTTGTTTGAAACTTTGAGGCATTGGTTTGATCAGTGGAGTGAAAAGTGTATGGAATGCTTGTTTGTTTAACTGTACAAAGCATGGTTAATTGGAATGCCGGGTATATTGTGATTAATGCGAGATTGCGAGACGACAAAGTTTGTTGATTATTTATTTCATCTGGATTAAAGTTATTGGGATGCATTTCCAGTTGTTTTAATTTAAGAGACTTAAATAATTAAATAGGCAATACAAGGAAAGAATGGTGTGATCGGTGGAAATAGAACTGACTGTTTTTAGCTGGTTCGTGAAATGTCGCGGTAAGCAAGAGTCGCCACCGTCTTTTATGTTCTCCAACATGGAAAGGACAAAAGCACAGCAAAATTCCTTATCGAGAATGTTTCTCGGTTCGGGAGGTAGATTTATAGAAAGGGAAGGTGTTAGCACCCTTTCTATCCGCGGTTATCCACGGGCTCTTAGGTACTTGCTCTTATGTTTTCAAAAATTTGTTTGCTTTTCAAGTGTATGTGGGTTTTGAAAAAAGTTTCGTTTGAAAAATTTCTAAGTAACTCTTGTATCTGTCCTCAAGAGTGTATGAAAAATTTGTTTGAAAACTTTTTGAAAGTGTCAGTGTGAAAAGTATTTTTGTTTATTTTGGAAAAGAGCAAGTACCAATGAGATCTACCTACTCTAAGGAATTAGGCTGTGTAAGAGTCCTTTAGATAGTGCTATCCCACTATTGAGAAGTAGGTAGCACCATCGTTGGAGGTATTCGGGTCAATTCGATTATAGGGACAGTGTGGTCACCGAAGCAATAGTAGGACGCCTTAGCGGTAACCCTAATGTCCTAGATCCTTTTTTTATCCGAGGCAACCGTTTCGAGGCAACTGGATCTTAGACAGGAGGGCGAACTCTAAAACACGCTATACTTGACGACCACGTTCGAGGCAACCAATGAGGCGTACCCTAAGAGTGGCATGTGCTTGTGTGTTTTTTTTTCAGTTAATGTTTATCTTGTACATGTCATTTGTGAGCTATGATTGATTTTATTTTACATACAGTCTTGCAGGCATAATTAACAGTTAGGAGTGCGGAAAATAAAGTGCGGAAATATGAATCTACGCTATTACAAGGCGCGGGTCTATACATCGCCAAAAACAAAAACCCGTTTTGAAGTAAAGAAGTGCGAGAAAGTAAAAAAAGCGGTAAATCCTAATTACTATTACATCCTTTGAGCAGATACATAAATGATCAAAATAAATAATGTGCGAAAAGAAATAAAATCGGGACGTCCTTAGGGTTTTGACCCTTTTTTGAGAAAAAAATAGCAATTTGTCCTTTTTTGCAATTTAATTAAAATATTAAACCTAGTACTAATTAATTATTTAATTAAAAGAAAAAAAATGTTTTTTGTGTTTTATATTTTTTAATGAAAATAAAAAGAAAAGGAAAAAAGTTAGTGAACAAAACCCTGATTCTAAGCTAATTTTTATTTATTGTAAAAAGGATTAAAGTTAACCTAATTTAACTAAATTAATTAATTTACATTTTATTTATAAAATAATTAAATAGTGAAATTAGTAATAAATAATAATAAAAATAATGTTTTATGAATTAATTATGAAAATAGTTGTTTGTTAGTTAATAATGATGATAATAATAATTATAATTGAAAGAAAATAAAAGAAAGAAACTAAAAGAGAAAAATAGAAACCAGGGGGTGCAGGCCTTTTTTTGGAGGTGCTGATTGCAGTTTATGGCCCACTAAGCTCAGGCCTGCGTTGACTTTGCTAATCCTCCATAGAGCTTGTTGACTGGGAGCATGGTGCTCATCCATCCCATAGCCATTGGATTGAGGATTGTGGACACATGGCATGATGTAGCTGGGAGCGCATGGTAGAGCCTTTCAGGAAGCCTGCATGTGAATATAGAAGAAAAAATAGAAATAAAGATTTGGGGGACCTGGGAATCGAACCCAGGTCCCAATGCTTATGGCACGCGTTCTCAACCAACCCAACCACCTGCTTGAATTGTTAATAGAATAATGAACAAATAATATATTAATGAATTAATCCACATGCTGTAATTTATGAAAGCGCGCGCCATTATTTGAACGAGCCAGTGGTACGCTTCCACGTCTTCATCGTCCCCAGATTCCCTGTAAAAACAAAGCTAAATAGCGGGGGGTTTTAACCCCCACAAAATTCCAAAAGGAAAAATAGCGATTAGGTCCCTGATGCATATAAAAATGGCGCGATGGTTGGGTTGAATTCGTCTGGCCTTGACGAATTCAACCATATGCGTAAGAAAGTTCAATTTTTCCTGTGCTGGAAACCCCCAAAAGCAAAGCTTCGGAACCCTAAAACTCTCCAATGGCAACTTGCGTTTCAGAGCGTGTTAATGCAATTAACCTATGCCAAAAGATTCCTGTGGATTCAAGCAACACAAAACACCCAAAAAATCACATTAAATATGCATGAATATTGATTTACGATTATGAAAAAATAAGCAAACCGTTTGACTTGTTCTGGGCAGTTTCTTGAGCTTTGAAGTTTGGTTTTGATTGCAACGCGTTCTGGAGACTCCCAGCAATGTATCTGGATCCACAAAAGTCCTTAGTTTGCCCTATAACACTGAAAATAGTTTTGTGTTTTTCTTGCTTTTTTTCAGTATTGATTATGGTGTTCTTGCAGCAATCTCACGTGAAGGCTTTAGGGTTTGCTTCAGCATATATAGTAGAATGAAAACTAGGGTAAATCTTGGTCAAAGATCCATTATATTGAAGTTTGTATATTTGATTTTCAATCAAATATTTTTGCATCTTTTTGATTGCCAAAATTTTCCAAAATTGGATATTCTTGTCTCTTTGATTGGCACATGAAATCTCCAGCTCATATTGGTCCTATTTGCTTCATGAAAAGATTTGAAAACCAAATCTTCATATTTTCCTACATTTAAAATCAATTAAATGAATTAATTTTAATAAAAATTCAATTAATTAATTAAAAATAAGAAAATAAATCAATTTAAGCTCAATGGGTCGTGCATAGGCTTTGGATAAAGTTTCAAGAAGAAATTTGAGGCCCATTAGCAAAAACAAGGTGTTTTAGGCAAAGTTGACTTTTGCAAAATCGCAAAAATGTCCCAACTTCTCCAATGCATATCTTGCTCAATTTGGAAGCTATGAACATGTTCTTGGACATTTTGGAAAGGTCTTGAAGTCCTCTAACCAATGCCTTTGGTCCCATGTCATTTGGATTTACCAATCTCAAGTTATGGTCTTTGACTTAAAGTGCCTTTTTGTTGACTTTTGAAAATGACCTATAATGTAGAAATTGATAACTTTTTGTGAGAGCATTTCTTGGACTTGGAATGTGAAGATGAGTTGTAGGAAATGTCATCACCTTCAAAATGAGCATTGGATGGGATTTTTCTGATGAACCATGAAAAAGTTATGCCTTGGTCAAGTTACAGTTGACTTTTCAGCTGTCCAAAAATAGAAACTTTTGGCATCTTGATGATTTTTGAGCCATGCTTGTGGAATCATGATCAAGACTTGATCAGATGATGATTGTGGCTTCAAAATAATATGTTGACCAAAAAGTTTGACTTTTGACTGTAAAATGACCATTTTACCCCTGTAGTTGATTGTGAAGCAATTAGGGTTTTTGACCGTGCAATTTGATGTTGTGAACCTTGAGACTTGACATGTAGATGCTTGACAATGTATATGGGAATATGGGACTTGATTGAGCCCTTGAAAACCTCAACTTCCTTGAGAGAAACAAAACCTTAATTTGACTGGCTTAGGAGGATGTTTGAACTGTGCAATCCTTGAGGAATCTTGAAGCATTTGAAGATTGATCTTGACAAATCTTGAAGAATATGGGAGGGAAAATTTTGGGGTACAACAGTTGCCCCTGTTCAATCTTCTTAGACCTGAGGATGTAGATTGGCTTGCATGCCTTTCGTGATCCGAAGGTGGAAGATGATTGAACACTAAAGTGCCCAGAAATTTGCACTCACATAGTAGAGTATCAGTAATGTGATGGCGGGAATGGGCTTACAGATGCCATTTGGAGAGATGGTGGATAGGATGATGGGCTTATAGATGTCATCTGGAGGTGTGATAGAACCTTGTCGGGAATGGGCTTATAGATGCCATCTGGGGTGTCGATCGCGTAAGAGATTCCTTAGCGAGAACTTGCGTACCTGAGAAAGAAGGATAATTACCTGGCCTGTTACAGGTGTTGATCTTCAAACTCTTCATGCAGATATGCCCTGGCTAGATACAGGCATCGAATCTACAATCAATCGCTCACAGATATGCCCTGGCTAGATACAGGTATCGAATCTGGAACTTCAAAAGGTGGATGGATTGTCTCTACTGACAGATTATCTCAGAAAAATCTTTAGGGATCGATTTAACTGAACCATGGGAGGTGTTGTCTTCTTTGACGAGTCGTCTCTTTTAACGGGTTGTCTTCATGGATGGGATGGTCTTTATTGCCAGGTTGTCTTTAACGACGGGTTGTCTATAACGTCGGGTGTCTATAACGACGGGTGTCTATAACGACGAGTGTCTATGACGATGAGTGTCTATGACGACGGGTGTCTATGACGACGAGTGTCTATGACGAAGAGTGTCTATGACGACGGGTGTCTATAACGACGGGTGTCTATAACGACGGGTGTCTATAACGACGGGTGTCTATAACGACTGGTGTCTATAACGACGGGTGTCTATAACGACGGGTGTCTATAACGACGGGTGTCTATAACGACGGGTGTCTATAACGAAGGGTGTCTATAACGACGAGTGTCTATATTGACAGGTTTCTATAACGACGGGTGTCTATAACGACGGGTGTCTATAACGACGGGTGTCTATAACGACGGGTGTCTATAACGACTGGTGTCTATAACGACGGGTGTCTATAACGACTGGTGTCTATAACGACGGGTGTCTATAATGACGGGTGTCTATAACGACGGGTGTCTATAACGACGAGTGTCTATATTGACGGGTGTCTATAACGACGAGTGTCTATAACGACGGGTGTCTATAACGACGATTGTCTATAACGACGGGTGTCTATAACGACGAGTGTCTATAACGACGGGTTGTCTTTCTTGACTTTAGGAATTAATTTAACTGGACTTGTCTTCTTTGACTGGATTGGTCTCTTTTGACTGTATTTGTCTCATTTGACATAGCTGATCATTTAACTGTATCTTTCCTGAAAGGTAAAGGTCAGTCACATGCAACACATGATATGGATCAAGCAATGATGTTCTCGACATAAATGAGATTGTATGATATGATGCGTATATGCATGTATCATGATGTATGACGATGCGATGTTTATGAATGTATCTTCGTCTGGGAAAATAAATCCTTGACAAATGTCGGGAAGTTTGTTGAATCCTGGGCTGATGTTGAAGAGTGGAGTTCTTCGTTTCCGCTGGGGATGATGGTTGCAAGAATAAACCGGTAGGGGAAGATGACTCCGTTCGGGAATAAACTTGTTGAAGAGATTACTCTGCGAGGAAATACTCTGTGGGGAGAGATATTTCGCGGAGGTTTGATGTTAACTCCGCTGGGGATTCTGTTGATATGTTTTGTTGAGGAATTTGATGAACTCCACTAGGGATAGGAAGAACTTCGCCAGGGACAATCTTTCCGTGGTAATTAGCTGAGGATAACCCAGTTATAGGCTCTGGTGAGGAATAACTCTTTGAATAAAGCCGGGGAGATGCGTTCGTACTCTGCAGGGTATAAGCTTCCATAATCTACTGGGGATAAGCTTCCAAAATCTACTGGGGAGGATGATTCAACTCTCCTGGGGAAACTTTTGGGGACTGCACTGGGGAATGGCTCCACTGGGGTGTTTTATATTCCACCGTGGAACAATCTTATATTAAGACTGCCGGGGATGCTCTTATGCTTGCTGAGGAATATCTACATACTCCGCTGGGGAATATTGAGATCTTCTGGGGATATCCAACTTCCTTAAGGCTGACAGTAGTCTAACTCTGCTTTGGAGAGAGTATCGCTGACTTGCTAGGGATACTGTGCCTTTTTAGGGCTTATGGAAGACCAAATCTGCTTGGGGGAGAGTATTGCTGATTCTGGTCTTACTCTTGGGGAGTGGAGGTATCTTGGTCGTATTCTTCAGCCGAACCTACCTTGGACCTGGAGGAAAAAGCAGTTTGTACAATTCGGATAATTCTTATTGCCCCAGTTTTTGCGGGAGAAGAAGGCATATGAGGTGCTTGATAACCGCCGATCGACAAATCTTCTTCTGGTAGGCAGGTGACGAGATGACGGGACATAGTCGTACGCTTTAATCCCTAATTTTTGCCTGGACCGCCCTTTCGGGTTTTCAGTCCACCGGGATACCCATTTTTGCCCAAGCCGCCTTTTCAGGTTTTCGACTTGCCGGGTGTACAAATTTTTCCATTTCCATCCCTTATTTTGCCCGAACCCTTTTGGTTCACCGGGAAGCCCTTATTTTTGCCTAGGTGTGTCAACCTAGCAGGTCTTTGATTATGCACAGTATTTTTTCGACTATGTCCGTACTCTCCAGATGTAGGGAGTTGTCACTTGTCAGTAGTGTTGGGTCGCCATACCACCAGAAGATGCTTGATCGTGCAAGATTCGTCGCTGGAATTCCTGTTCAATGCCCCGAGTGACTCGGATGGAGATCTGCCCCTGGCTATTTGGCATTTTTGAGAGATTCTCTGAATCTTGACCTGACTGCCCCAGATTATGGACAATGTTCATGTCTGCCCCTTGGTGGGAAGTGCTTTCTTCCACTTGAGGTAATCCTTGAGGAGATTCTTGTTCACTAGATATTCGTCGTGCGAATTTCTCTGCTGTTCGAACAAATAGTCATATGCAAGCAATGTTATATTAAAAATGCAAAGCTTATGTCTGTCTTGAAGTTTTTGAAAATGCATTTTTTTCATAAAAACAAGTGAATTTTTTTTGTAAACTGTGATGTCAACTCGTTATTTTATCGCAAGCCTTAAGGAGTCAGGATACCTTTTGTAACAGTATGCTTTCGAACTAACCCATGCTTCAACTAGGACTTTTGAGGGTTATAACGTGCCCTGGTTCACGGTTTAAGAAACAAAGGATAAAGGCTCAAATTTTATTTGTACCCACCCGCTCTTCGTGATGTTCTTCAATCCTAAACCCAGCTGATCGTGCGTTAGACCTTGTTTAACTCTTTGCTCTGATATGCCAGTGATGGTTCGGATGTTGACAATTTGTTTTGAATAGGCAGTCAATTCATTTTTGGTTGAGGGTTTGTAGGACCTCTTTTTTTTTGATTTCGTTATCCCTGTCTTTTTGCCTGAACTGTTTCTTTTGTGATTACAGTCAGCGGGATGTCCCAGTTTTTTATAAGTCTCCTTCATAGGTTTTGACTTATTGGGCTTTTGTTGTTGAAAGATGATGACTGCATGTCTTTATGATTATTCGGAACCATCACTGTCTTTTGTTTTGTAAGGACTTCTTTGGTGCCATTTGTTGTGCACTTGGATCAACTGAGAGAACTACCCTGCCCCAGGTTATGATTAAGGGTTTTAATTTTCGAAAAGAAAAACTCCAACTTCTTTGGCTCCAAGGGGTTGACGAGGGATTATCTTCCTTATAACTCCAGTGTTTAGGAATTGAAACAATGCTTGTACCTCATCAACGGGGTCTGTTCAAAAGTATACTGTAAATTGTGGTATCGTTTTCGTCATCCTCCCTCAAGAGGCTTAGAATTTTCAATCAAGAGTTGATCATCACAAAAATATGAAAACAGTTTGCATATAGTGAATACGAAATAATTACTTCAAAACAGACATGTGTAATGCATTAATGAAATAACAACGTTTGACACGAATAAAATGTTTGAACAATCAAAGAAAAATACAACTTGAACATTTGAATGAAATTTTTTTTTCAATCCTAGCCATGTTTTGGCAAGGGAGCAGTGATCACATTGGGAGTCTCTGGAGAGTCGAACTGGACTTCCTTTGCGTCAATCAGATCCTGAACCTTGTTCCTCAGAGTCCAACAATCATCTGTAGCATGCCCCGGGCTGTCAGAATGATAAGCGCAGAAGGCGTTGGGGTTATACCTTGAAGGTGTCCTGTTGGGATTCTTAGGAGGGTCCCTGAGAGTTATCAAATTGGTCTTCAGCAACTGTGGCAATATCTAGGACAAGGTCATGCTGAGTGGAGTGAACTGCCTTTTAGGTCTCTCTTCCCTTTGTTGATTGTGACGCTGAGAAGCACTGGCCGGTTTTGAAATTACTACCGCGTTGACAGCTTGGCGGCGTTCCGGTTTACTTTGTTTCCTCGACCCATAAACAACACTAGATTCATTTTTGAATGGTTTCTTTTCAGAACTTGAGGATGCACCTTTCTGTATCTTCCCCGACTTAATACTAGCTTTTATCCTCTCACCAGTCAGAATCAGGTCTGTGAACCCAGCAGAAGAATTACCAATCAGGTGGTTGAAGAACGGACCAGACAGGGTCCCCAAGAACATGTCAACAAGCTCACGGTCAATCAAAGGTGGCTGCACCCTTCCAGCCAGGTCTATCCACTTTTGCGTGTACTCTTTAAAACCTTCTCCCGATCCTAGCGACATACCCTGGAGTTGGGTACGCGTAGGAGCGAGGTCGGAATTATACTGATACTGCTTATAAAATGTAGTAGCCAAGTCCTCCCAGTTACGAATGTTGGCTCCATCCAGCTGATAGAACCATTCGAGTTGAGTCCCTAAAAGACTATCCTGTTAGAAATGGATCCACAAATTCTTGTCAGCCGTGTAGGGTTGGATCTTCCTTACATACGATCGGAGATGCAGCTTAGGACAGGAGGCTCCGTCGTATTTTGCAAAGGCAGGTGCTTTGAATTTATGTGGGATCACCACCCCAGAGGACAGACCTAGATCTTCGAAGTCCAGGCCGGGCACTTTCTGAATCTCCATAACACTTAACCGGTCTTCCAACTGCTTGTACCTGTCCTCCGCAGGAGGGTACTGTTCATCATTAAAATCTGTCTCGTTGTCGGAGACCACAGGACTAGGAACCCTTCTCTCTTGGGGACTGTCTTTGCCCATAGAGGAGGTAGTCAGCTCAGCCTCAATCAGTAATCCATTCCCAGATCTGCGTCTAGGGTTGAACAAAACAGTCCTCTTCTTCTTCTTCTTCACAAGCAGGGTCTTCAACTCCTGTTGACCCTGGGCTAGGCTCATAACCATCTCTTGGAATTTGGCATTCTGAGCCTGGAGGGCCTGGATAGCTTGTTCATTGGATGATTCAGGATTCGTGATGATTGCTGAAATAAACAGCGAAGAAGGTAAGTGACCTGTCAAAAGGGTGCCTGTAATGCAATGATATGTATGTATGCATGCAATGTTTCCAAGGATCTCACGGGGTAAACAAGAAAATTGTTAGCATTTGAATCTGGTGGCTTGATTGAAGGAACTTCCTGTTGTTGAGAGTCCTTCTTCAAGAGTCAAGGCTCACCATATCGAGTGGGTCATAGCCCCTGACTCAAGTCATCATCCCGGCTAGAGGAAAATAAATCCCCTTTTCCCCTTGTTAGACATTCTGGTTCATCATGACCTGCATCACAAGCCCTTGAGATCCTTGAAATAGGTTAGTCCTTATGCAGGATGTATGCAATGGTATGATGGTATGATGTTATGTTATGCATGGAGTGATGTAAGTGAACCCTGTTATGAGTCCAAATTAAGGACTGTAAACAAAACCTGCAAGAAACCCGTGTTGTTAGATAACAAGTATGCAAGTAATTCAAGTATGAAGGCACACAAGACACTCCTTAGAGTTCAGGCCAGCATGAAGTTTGGGTACTACCCTCTTGAAGTTGGTGGGCTCAAAACCTGTCCTATCAAAAGTAACCGGGTTCTAAGGAGCTCAATATCATAGGGTTGTTTTCTATGTTCATTGTTTTGATTTAGCCACTGAACTGGCGATCAAAATATTCCAAGAAAACAACCCTCAATGAGTGTAGTATCGAGTATCTACCGACTTCGGACTGCACCAAAGTCGGTCATCTCACTACCCCTAAAGAGGCCAGGATGGTCAAGTAAGGTTCCTAAGGTCAGTTGATGCTTCACGACACCACGCGGCGTCCCCGTACTCTCCTTGACTTGACTCAAGGGTTACCGGTACTCACCAAAGTGCCACATCAACGTAGCAACTGCTTCAACCATGTCGGTATACCCCGCACAGTTCCCTCACAGTTTGTTGCTACCTAAAAGGTATCCCCCAGATCCGGGTTAGGATCTATGAAACTCCCAAAACAGGCCCACAATATTAAAGCAATCAAAACAGGCAATTGAAAACATAAGAGTGGTCTAATCCTAAGGTACACCTCACTTTTAAAAGTATCCCCAGCAGAGTCGCCAGTTCTGTGATCGGTGGAAATAGAACTGACTGTTTTTAGCTGGTTCGCGAAATGTCGCGGTAAGCAAGAGTCGCCACCGTCTTTTATGTTCTCCAACATGGAAAGGACAAAAGCACAGCAAAATTCCTTATCGAGAATGTTTCTCGGTTCGGGAGGTAGATTTATAGAAAGGGAAGGTGTTAGCACCCTTTCTATCCGTGGTTATCCACGGGCTCTTAGGTACTTGCTCTTATGTTTTCAAAAATTTGTTTGCTTTTCAAGTGTATGTGGGTTTTGAAAAAAGTTTCGTTTGAAAAATTTCTAAGTAACTCTTGTATCTGTCCTCAAGAGTGTATGAAAAATTTGTTTGAAAACTTTTTGAAAGTGTCAGTGTGAAAAGTATTTTTGTTTATTTTGGAAAAGAGCAAGTACCCATGAGATCTACCTACTCTAAGGAATTAGGCTGTGTAAGAGTCCTTTAGATAGTGCTATCCCACTATTGAGAAGTATGTAGCACCATCGTTGGAGGTATTCGGGTCAATTCGATTATAGGGACAGTGTGGTCACCGAAGCAATAGTAGGACGCCTTAGCGGTAACCCTAATGTCCTAGATCCTTTTTTTTATCCGAGGCAACCGTTTCGAGGAAACTGGATCTTAGACAGGAAGGCGACCTCTAAAACACCCTATACTTGACGACCACGTTCGAGGCAACCAATGAGGCGTACCCTAAGAGTGGCATGTGCTTGTGTGTTTTTTTTCAGTTAATGTTTATCTTGTACATGTCATTTGTGAGCTATGATTGATTTTATTTTACATACAGTCTTGCAGGCATAATTAACAGTTAGGAGTGCGGAAAATAAAGTGCGGAAATATGAATCTACGCTATTACAAGGCGCGGGTCTATACATCGCCAAAAACAAAAACCCGTTTTGAAGTAAAGAAGTGCGAGAAAGTAAAAAAAGCAGTAAATCCTAATTACTATTACATCCTTTGAGCAGATACATAAATGATCAAAATAAATAATGTGCGAAAAGAAATAAAATCGGGACGTCCTTAGGGTTTTGACCCTTTTTTGAGAAATAAATAGCAATTTGTCCTTTTTTGCAATTTAATTAAAATATTAAACCTAGTACTAATTAATTATTTAATTAAAAGAAAAAAAATGTTTTTTGTGTTTTATATTTTTTAATGAAAATAAAAAGAAAAGGAAAAAAGTTAGTGAACAAAACCCTGATTCTAAGCTAATTTTTATTTATTGTAAAAAGGATTAAAGTTAACCTAATTTAACTAAATTAATTAATTTACATTTTATTTATAAAATAATTAAATAGTGAAATTAGTAATAAATAATAATAAAAATAATGTTTTATGAATTAATTATGAAAATATTTGTTTGTTAGTTAATAATGATGATAATAATAATTATAATTGAAAGAAAATAAAAGAAAGAAACTAAAAGAGAAAAATAGAAACCAGGGGGTGTAGGCCTTTTTTTGGAGGTGCTGATTGCAGTTTATGGCCCACTAAGCTCAGGCATGCGTTGACTTTGCTAATCCTCCATAGCGCTTGTTGACTGGGAGCATGGTGCCCATCCATCCCATAGCCATTGGATTGAGGATTGTGGACACATGGCATGATGTAGCTGGGAGCGCATGGTAGAGCCTTTCAGGAAGCCTGCATGTGAATATAGAAGAAAAAATAGAAATAAAGATTTGGGGGACCTGGGAATCGAACCCAGGTCCCAATGCTTATGGCACGCGTTCTCAACCAACCCAACCACCTGCTTGAATTGTTAATAGAATAATGAACAAATAATATATTAATGAATTAATCCACATGCTGTAATTTATGAAAGCGCGCGCCACTATTTGAACGAGCCAGTGGTACGCTTCCACGTCTTCATCGTCCCCAGATTCCCTGTAAAAACAAAGCTAAATAGCAGGGGTTTTTAACCCCCACAAAATGCCAAAAGGAAAAATAGCGATTAGGTCCCTGATGCATATAAAAATGGCGCGATGGTTGGGTTGAATTCGTTTGGCCTTGACGAATTCAACCATATGCGTAAGAAAGTTCAATTTTTCTTGTGCTGGAAACCCCCAAAAGCAAAGCTTCGGAACCCTAAAACTCTCCAATGGCAACTTGCGTTTCAGAGCGTGTTAATGCAATTAACCTATGCCAAAAGATTCATGTGGATTCAAGCAACACAAAACACCCAAAAAATCACATTAAAGATGCATGAATATTGATTTACGATTATGAAAAAATAAGCAAACCGTTTGACTTGTTATGGGCAGTTTCTTGAGCTTTGAAGTTTGGTTTTGATTGCAACGCGTTCTGGAGACTCCCAGCAATGTATATGGATCCACAAAAGTCCTTAGTTTGCCCTATAACACTGAAAACAGTTTTGTGTTTTTCTTGCTTTTTTTCAATATTGATTATGGTGTTCTTGCAGCAATCTCACGTGAAGGCTTTAGGGTTTGCTTCAGCATATATAGTAGAATGAAAACTAGGGTAAATCTTTGTCAAAGATCCATTGTATTGAAGTTTGTATATTTGATTTTCAATCAAATATTTTTGCATCTTTTTGATTGCCAAAATTTGCCAAAATTGGATATTCTTGTCTCTTTGATTGGCACATGAAATCTCCAGCTCATATTGGTCCTATTTGCTTCATGAAAAGATTTGAAAACCAAATCTTCATATTTTCCTACATTTAAAATCAATTAAATGAATTAATTTTAATAAAAATTCAATTAGTTAATTAAAAATAAGAAAATAAATCAATTTAAGCTCAATGGGTCGTGCATAGGCTTTGGATAAAGTTTCAAGAAGAAATTTGAGGCCCATTAGCAAAAACAAGGTGTTTTAGGCAAAGTTGACTTTTGCAAATTCACAAAAATTTCCCAACTTCTCCAATGCATATATTGCTCAATTTTGAAGCTATTAACATGTTCTTGGACATTTTGAAAAGGTCTTGAAGTCCTCTAACCAATGCCTTTGGTCCCATGTCATTTGGATTTACCAATCTCAAGTTATGGTCTTTGACTTAAAGTGCCTTTTTGTTGACTTTTGAAAATGACCTATAATGTAGAAATTGATAACTTTTTGTGAGATCATTTATTGGACTTGGAATGTGAAGATGAGTTGTAGGAAATGTCATCCCCTTCAAAATGAGCATTGGATGGGATTTTTCTGATGAACCATGAAAAAGTTATGCCTTGGTCAAGTTACAGTTGACTTTTCAACTGTCCAAAAATAGAAACTTTTGGCATCTTGATGATTTTTGAGCCATGCTTGTGGAATCATGATCAAGACTTGATCAGATGATGATTGTGGCTTCAAAATAAGATGTTGACCAATTTTTTTGACTTTTGACTGTAAAATGACCATTTTACCCCTGCAGTTGATTGTGAAGCAATTAGGGTTTTTGATTGTGCAATTTGATGTTGTGAACCTTGAGACTTGACATGTAGATGCTTGACAATGTATATGGGCATATGGGACTTGATTGAGCCCTTGAAAACCTCAACTTCCTTGAGAGAAACAAAACCATAATTTGACTGGCTTAGGAGGATGTTTGAACTGTGCAATCCTTGAGGAATCTTGAAGCATTTGAAGATTGATCTTGACAAATCTTGAAGAATATGGGAGGGCAAATTTTGGGGTACAACAAATGGAATATTTGACAGTAGAAAATTCTTATTTGACAAAGACTTTTTATTTATTTATTTCAAATATTGTTACAAATGTTATTCGAATATTGTAAATTTATAATTTACAGTGTTTACAATAATATTTATTACAATAAATGAAAAGAAAATAAATCTAAAGCCTAAATCTCTTGAAATCTTTGATCTTCTACTGCTTCTTCCATTATTCAATTGGTACCTACCTACAAAGGACAGAAGAAAAAGGAAATCAGTGCAATTAACTGAAAAGCATTTTCAAGCAGATAAATAAAAAAGGGTCATCATTATAGCTTGTTAGCCGGAATCAGATTGTTATTGGGTTCATCATGTTTTACTTGTTCTCTTTGCAAATCACAAGAAGATTTCTCTTCTTGGTTCACAAAGAGGAGAGTAAAAACAATTTGCAAGCATACAATTAACTCAACATGCAAAGATATAAGGCAGCAACGCAAAGCAAACTGGATTCCCAAACTACATTAGTCAACCAAAGGCACAAGGCTGCACACAAAAGCAAACTAAGTTGCAAAACTGTCAAACTAAGTTGCAAAGCTGTCAAACAAAGTACACAAAGCTGTCAAAGTACACAAGCTGTCAAAGAAAGAACAATGCAGAAAATATGGAAAGAAAGTACAACAATGCAGGAGAAGAACCAAGTTACAAGCAAGCAGGCTTGTCAAATTAATCATCATATTCTGGCCAACAAGCTTTTCAGATTAAAATATAATAAGCAATTTAAAATGCTTTTATGGAGAGAGAAAGAGAGAACCAGAAAAAGGTTTGCAGTTTTGGCAGGCTTAAAAGATATAAGAGAACAAGTCTAACAGTTCAAGAGGAGAAGAGAGAGCAAAAACTGCAAAAAAAACTGTTTGTAAACTAAAAAACCTGCAGTTTTCAAAAACTACAAAAGCAACAAGCTCACAAAAACTCAAGGGCTCAGTTGAAGACAACCTCCAAAACACCCAGGCCTGCCTTACCAAACACTAAAGCCTGCCTAAAGCTTACCAGAAGCCTGCCTAAGACTTACCATAAACCTGCTTCCAAATCAGAAAAACACAAAAAAATTGCATAACCTGCAAAAACTCACAAGCCTTCAAGCCTTCTTTCAAAACCAAACTCAACCACCTATAAAAACTGCTATAAAAATTCCAAACCATTCAAACCTCTCAAAACAAAAACAGCAAGCCTGCCTTCAACAAACAAGCCTGACTTCCCAAAAAGCTCAAACAACAAACTTGTAAAACTAAAACACTGCAAGTTATCAAGCCTGCATAACTGCAACTCAAAAACCTGCCTAAAGCTTACCAAAAACTTGTAAGCTTACTAAAACACTAAAACCTGTTAAACTGCATCAAGCAAAGCTCAACAAACATCCAGGCCTGCCTCACAAATCACACAAACCTGTGTTACAAACTCAAACCCGCGAAAATCAAAACCATTCAAACTTGTCAAAACTGAAAACACACAGGCCAAAACTCAAACTTGCAAAACTCAAAACCATTCAAACCTATCCAAACTGCCTAGCCCGTAATCCTGCAAACTCACAAACTTACAGCCTGCAACTCAAACAAATCCAAACAAGCCAACTAATAATCTCATCTTCAACAAGAGAAAGGAATAGCTTGCAGAACAAGCAAAACAACAAATATATTTTTCAGAACACATTTACTCATCATCAAAAGTCAATATCCTAAGAAGAGGAAGAGGTTCAAAAGTGAAAGTTCAAACAAAAAGTCTCAGAACAAACATTCATCATCGACAGAAATCACCAGTTCAAAATAAGAAGTTCTCAGAAGGTAGTTTCATCATCAAACAATCAGTAATCAACAAGACCAAAATACAATAGTTTTCAGATTCATCACCGTCTCATCATCTAATATCCAACGCCCAAAGAAAGGGAGATTTTTAGAAATAAAACAAAAGGTTTCAGAATATATCAATCATCATCAACTAAAGCCAACAGAAACACATAAAAAAAAGGTAAGTCTCAGAACGTCATCATCAAAAGTCAAATATCCTAAGAAGAGGAAGAAGTCCAGAAGTGAAGAAAAGAAATAAGTTTTCAGAAATAATATCATCATCAAACAACGAAAAGATACAAAATACCAGCAAGTGATCATCACGCTCCTCCCTCCGCCTTGGCCACCTGAGAGCGCCACCAGTCCCACATTCCTCTCCCTCCATCGCCTTACAGAACAAAACGCTCAAGGTATGTCCTTCAAACTCATACTACATGTAAACATCAAGGAAATCATGGATTAAAACATGCATGTAACATTCAAGTTAAATAAAAGTGTAACTGTAAAAAACACGTTTAAAGACGAAAGGAAACAATACCTTCTCAACCATCGCCCTGGACAGTCGTGGAGAGAAGAAGGTGGAGGAAACGCTCTGGCATCTTGGAGGTGGGAGAACAAATCATTGCTCCGGTTGAGAACGAAGATGAGATGCGAAGAAGATGAGAGGAGAGGCGCCGCTGTACAAATTGCCAAACCCTAGATTTTTGAATGCACAAAGCGAAACCCTAACAAATGTCCTTCAACATCATATGGGCCTTTGCCCAAACCATTCAGCCTAAGCCCAATGCTAACATCGCCCACCCCCTTTTTTTTCTCTTTAATTTGTTCTTCTTCTTAATTTCCTTATATTGGGCCATCCAAAAAACATTTGTTTAGGCCCATTATCTTTTCTTTTTTAATGTTTTTAAAACTAACACTTTTTATTTTATTTTCATCTTTTACAATATAATTCTTCTTTTCTTTTGTTAAAAAATATATATACACATTAAATAATTCTCCTTAATATTTATTACATTTAATTAACAAAAATACAATAATAATTATACTTAATCTTTCTTAGGTTAAAATATTTTATTTGATCATTTGTAGATAAATATACGCATCTCATATCTCTTCGATTTTTTATTATCTTATACTTTGTTATAATTTTACATTGAAAATGCGACAGTTCGATTTGGTTGTAACATAATACTTGGACATTATTATTCTGATAAGACTCATCCCCATTTATAAACATTTATACCCCCATCCCCGGATACTTATTTGTAATAACTTAGACTTTAAAATTCCCGCAATTTATTGCTTTCAATATACTGTATAATAATTAGGGTTTGTATGCGAAGATTCAAAATCAATCGCTAGATGACCTAATACAAGATAAAATGCATGAAAATCAATACACAATTCACACTTGCACCTCTAGGGTAACCTCGCTTGTTGCCTCGGAAAATGCAATCATGTCCCTCGAGTATGAGACACTCTAGCAAATGTCCCTTCGATAAACAAAGGTCGTAGTCCCTCGATGAACCTCGATGTTGCCTTCGATAAAACGATCTCGTCCCTTACAAAATTGCTAGAGCGTCTCACAAGTTGCTTTCAATGATTGTATACGATGACCCGCGCCTGTCCCGTTTAACATCCTAACACAAGGTTGTTCACCAAATACAATGGTGAAACAACACTGTTAAAAGGGTTAAAAACATAAGAAAGATCTTTGAGTAAAATAGGGTAGATAACTCTTAGTTACTTGATCAAAAATCTTGCAAAACATCCTTGCCATTTTTCAAACACACTTCACAACACAACTTCAAAACAGTTTCAAAAAAACAACTTTCAAAACATTGAATTATCTTTTCAAAAAGACACACACCTTTGTATATATTCAAATAAGAATCATTACAAAGGTTGCCTAGACAAGGCATCTTTTTCAAAACATTTTCAAAACCACACACACAAAGCACCATTTCAAACAATTGAAAAGCAAAGGCAAGTGATCTAAAACAAGTAACTAAGAGCCCATGGATAACCATGGATAGAAAGGGTGCTAATACCTTCCCTTTCTATAATCTACCCCCCGAACCCAAGAAAACATCTCAAAGGTCTTTCCTGTGCTTTTTGACCTTTCCTTTGGATAAAATAAAAAGTCGGTGGCGACTCTTGCTAAACCGAACAAGTGAGAATACAAACGCAAAATCCCAAGTCAGTTCTCCCACCGTATCACATTATCCAAGAAACCTTTAACCCCACTCCGAGTCTCCCAGTTAGATATTACATCAGCCATTTTTAGATGTAGGGCTGAAGCAATATCCTCTGGCCTAGGAGCTATCTCCAAACTTGAAAAGGGTGTCTGCTCGAGGATAGATATACCCAGTAAATCAGAAAACTCCTCCAAAGTAGGGACTAACTGATAGTTCGGGAAGGTGAAACAGTGATGTAATGGATCAAAGAACTGGAACAACACGCTCATCATTTGCTCATCCAGCTTTGAAGTGACCAAGCTAAGGAGGTGACCATGTCTTCTAACAAATGAAGAAGTATCAGGAACCTTTGAGGCTAACTCTCTGAGTTGTGCAGGGATTTGCACGAAGTTGATTCGAATGGTATTTCTGCGCATAGAAGCCATAATCTGCAAAACAGAACAAAGATGAATCCCCTCGATCTTTGAAATGGTTAGTCTAATGAAATATGCATGCGATGTCATGATGCATGATATCATGATAAAAACACACCACAGGTATCACAGATAGAAAACATGGTAAAGGCAAACAAGTCACACAAGAGCCCTTAAGTTTCAGGCTGGCATGGAGTTTAGGTATTACCCTCTTTCAATTTAGTTGGTTCAACCTGTCCTAATAATAGTAATCGGGTTTTAGAGGTTCTCAATATCACTGACCATCCTCCATCGGTCATAATTCCAGTCACGCAATCTTTTCTCGCGGCCGGAACCATCTCGAGAGTATGGTCTTAATGACTGTAGCATACCACTACTTCCTATGGCCAAGTTGGTCAATTATAGGTTCTAAGGTCAGTTGATGCTTAATGACCCATTAGCAGCCCCATACTCTCCTTGTTGCTCCACAAGGGATATCGGTACCAACTAATGTGCCACATCAATGTAGCTACTGCTTCAACCGTATCGGTCTATGTCGTACAGTTTCCTCACAGTCTATTGCTACTTACCTAAAAGGTGTCCCCCAGATCCGGGTTAGGATCTATAGTAACTCCGATACAAAGCCCACAAAGATAAAGCAATCAAATCAAATAATAGAAAACAGTATGATGAACTAATCCTAAGGTACACCCCACTTAGTTTATTCCCCAGCAGAGCCTCCAGTTCTGTGATACGGTGGCAGAACCGGGACTATTTCTTTTAGGAATTACTGGTTTGCGTTTTGCGTTTGTGTTTGCAAAATGTCGCGGTAAGCAAGAGTCGCCACCGACTTTTATTTTATCCAACAAGGAAAGGAAAAAAGCACATAAAAATTCCTTTTTCGAGATATTTCTGAGTACGGGGGGTAGATTATAGAAAGGGAAGGTATTAGCACCCTTTCTATCCGTAGTTATCTACGGGCTCTTAGGTACTTGCTCATCATTTTCAAAATTGTTTTCTTTGTGTTTGTGTGATTTGAAAAGCTTTTGTTTTGACTTCGATTTAACTCTTGCTTCTGTCTTCAAGAGTGTAATGAAGTGTTTTTGAAAACTTTGTTTGAAAAGGAGTGTAAGTGTGAAAAAGTTTGTTTGGATTAAGCAAGTAATTAAGAGCTAATCTACCTACTCGAAAAAATAATCGTTCTATGTTCGTTTCCTTTAGACAATGCTATCCCACTATTAGTGAATAGATAGCACCGTCGTTGGAGTTTTGAGGGTCAATTCGAAAGGGACGTACGGTCACTAAAGCAATGTTAGGACGTCTTAGTAATAACCCTAATGTCTTAGATCAATTATCCGAGACAACAATATCCGAGGCAACCTTTCCAAGGAAACTTTGATCTTTGGACAAAAGGATGACCACTAAAATACCCTATACTCAATGACCGTTTACCGAAGGCAACCAAGTGGGAGTGTACCCTAGGAGTGCACATGTGCGAGTGATTCAATTTCAGATTATTTATCTTTGCACATTTTAGGGTTATCTAACTGTTTTAAAATTTACATACATTTTTGTCATGCATCTTAATATCATACATCTAACCGTTTAATATTTTGCGGAAATTAAAGTGCGGAAATTAAACTAAGCTATTACAAGGCTTCAGGTATTTACATAGCCAAAAACAAACCCTTAGAAAATAAAGCGAAAAATGAAAATAAAAGTCCTAATTAATTATTACAACTTGTGAGCAGTTACAATAATAGGGTAAAAATAAAATAATAAAGCGCGCGATGAAAATTAGAACGAGTGCGAACTAGGGTTTTGACCCTTCTATCCTAATTAAAAGAGAAAATGTTTTTGTTGTTTTTAATAAAAGAATTAAGTTTTTTAAATTAAATATGCAATTAATTAGTTAATAAATTAATTAATAAAAATAATTACATGGTCTCTTTTTTGGTTTTTTGTTATTTTTTGGAAAAATATAATATAATTAAATTTGGACAAAACCCTAATTTTCTAATTATTTTTAATTATTTACAAAAGGAATTAAAGTTATTTAATATTAACAACCTAATTAAATTAAATTAATTTGTTTTTATAAAAAAAATAAAATCTAAACCTAATTTGTGAAAATTATTATTTTTATGATTTTTAATAAAAAGAAAATAATTAATTTTGTTAGTAAAATAAATAAATAAATAAATAAAGTAAAATATAAAAAGAAAAGGAATAAGAAATTGGGCCTGAGAAGAGCAGCTTGGGGGTGTGAATATCAGATTTTGGTCCCAAAAGATGGTGACCCACGTTGACCTCCATGATCTCCTGTTGTGCATTGACTAAGTCCCATGATGGTCCTCCATGTGCTAGCCTTCAGATCTGACTTATTGGTAATCTGATGGTTAGGAGTTAATACCGTATGGTAGCCTTCACGCCTTGTGGAACATGGGATCTATAGAAAGAATTTAGAAAAAATGCAAACGTTGGAGGCAGGGGTCGAACCCCTGACCTCAAGCTCCCCAACGCCTTAACGCTTTCCTGGCTACCATTGGGCCAATTGTTCTATTTTTTATAATAATACAAAATAATAATGAAATATTAAAAAGGCCACATATATCAATTCAACGCGCGGAAATTTGAACAGGCCAATGGTTGCTTGCCAGCTAGTCATCTTCCTCCTTGGATCTGTTGGTAAAAGTTCCTAACTTTTACCTACGGACGTTTGTCCGTAGCTACAAGTCCTGCAAATCTCAAAACTCAACACAAGCGTGATAAATAAAAACGAAGGCCATGGCAGCTTCGTCTGGACCTGCTGAGTTCATTGGTGGCCCTTTCATGGCCCAATTTTGCCTGTAAGCAAAACTCCTAAATCGAACCATAAAACCCTAGCTATGGTGAAATCTTATACAAGCCATGAAAATGCAATCAAATGTTACAGGAAGCTTGCAAACATGATGGTGATCAAGAATATATCATTAATTCATGCTATCAATGCCTAAATCATGAAAACTGAATTCAAGAAATAAGCAATGTCGTGATGGACTTACAGTGAGGTATAGGGCTTGGGAACGCTTGTTCTTGATTGCTTTCGCTTGCCTACACTCCCAGGAATCAATTGGGATAGCTAGAAGGCCTTGAGGATGCCTAGAAATAGGAATTTGTGTTTACACTTTTTCTTGTTTTTTAAAGTTTTGTTTCTGGTTCATACGCCTCCTTTAACCTCGTTTTAGGTCTGCATTGCTTCTATATGTATTGAGGAATGGATTAGGGTTAAAATTCTGGCCTCAATCTTCCTCCATCAATGTCCTTGATCTTGATTTGATTCACCTTAAAATCTTTCCAAAAATAGGCCTAATCGAATCTTTTTGTGCACACCATGCCTTTACACGAATTTGATCTCATGCTAGCTGGAATTTAAGACCTGAAACAAGCACAAGATCTTTGAGTTTCAATGTTTTGGATTTTATATGATTTGTTTTGATTTAAAATGATTTAGTTCAAATGAAAATCAAAATAAATAATATAAATAAGATAATTACAAGTGGAAAAGGCTAGGGCTCGTGGACCATGTTGCCAACTCAAAACAAGTGAAAAAGATTGGGCCCATTTGGCAAAATTTGAAGTTTTAGGCATAGTTGACTTTTGACAATTTTGCAAAAAAGGTCAACTTCACCAATGCATAACTTCCTCAATTTTGACTCTTTGAGGGTGTTCTTGGACTTTTTAGAAATATTGAGATGTCCTCTAGACAACCCTTTTGGTCTCATATCAATTTTATATTCCATGCTCATGTATGAAGCTTTGACAAAAAAGGTGTTTTTGTTGACTTCTCAAAATGACCTATAATGTCCAAATTCATAACTTCTTGTGAGTGCATATTTTGAACTTGGGAGATGAAGATGGATTGTAGGTAATGGCATCCTTTTCAAAATGAGCTTTGTATGGGTCATTTATCATAAAGTATGAGAAAGTTATGCTTGGTCAAATTTGAGTTGACTTTACCTACAAAACCCTAATTTACAACTTTTGGTTCTTGAGGAATTATGATCAATCCTTGATGAATCATGATCAACCCTTGATCAAATGATGAAATATACTTCAAAGTGAGGATGTTGCCCAAAAATCTTGAAGTTTAACTGTATGTAGGCCACAATTGACTTTTACCCTAGCACAGTCGATTTTCAGGTCTTTTTGAGTAATTGATTGAGCAAATTTCCTCTGTAGGGCTTGAAACTTGACATGGATGATCTTGAGAACATATTAGGACATTGATGAGAATTTGGGATCCCTTGGACTCAAGTATCTTGATGTAATGTGAAACCCTAATTTAAGGTAGACTGCCTTAGGAGAGAGCTTGTCTGGTCAACCCTTGGACTTCCTTGAGCAATTTGAGGATCTTTATTGAAATGTTTTGAGAAATATAGGAGGGAAAATTTTGGGGTACAACACTTATCCCTTACAAAGAACATGTTTTGACATTGCTACCACATTTTGAGAAGATTACCTTCGAGCATTTCCCGCGAGAAGAAAATCAGCTAGCAGACGCTCTAGCCATAATGCCATCTATGTTTAAACTTAATTGGGATAACGAGGCTCCCCAGATCACCATCGAACGGATGGATGAACCGGCATATTGTCACGAGATTAATATTGAAGAGGTAGTGGACCAACCTTGGTTTCATGAAGTCAAGAGGTATCTCGAGGCTCAAGAATATCCAAAAGGAGCTTTAGTCAATGATAAGAAGTTCTTAAGGAGATTCTCTGTTAAATTCTTCCTTAGTAATGGCATCCTGTACAAACGCAATCATGACTCCATTTTGCTTCGGTGTGTGGATAAGGTTGAAGCTGAAAAGATCATGGCTGAATTACATGAAGGTACTTTTGGCACCCATTCCAGTGGGCATACGATGGCAAAGAAAATCCTACGGGCAGGCTATTATTGGTCTACCATGGAAGCAGATTGCTATCAACATTCTCAAACCTATCATAAATGTCAAATTTATGCTGACAAGGTGCACGTACCTCCGGTTCCTTTGAATGTCTTGACGGCTCCTTGGCCTTTTGCTATGTGGGGAATTGATATGATTGGAAAGATAAAGCCTACAACCTCCAATGGACACCACTTCATCCTAGTGGCCATTGACTATTTTACAAAGTGGGTCGAAGAAGCTTCCTTCGCTTCCGTTACCAAGAATGTTGTTGCCCGCTTCATCAAGCAAAACCTCATTTGCCGGTATGGTATCCCGGAAAGGATCATCACTAACAATGGTACAAATCTCAATAACACTATGATCACCGCCATGTGCGAGCAATTCAAGATTCAGCATCACAATTCTTCTCCCTATCAGTCAAAGATGAATGGTGTTGTTGAAGTTGCAAATAAAAACATTAAGAAGATCATACAGAAAATGACAGTCACATGCAAATACTGGCATGAGATGCTACCATTCGCTCTCCACGGTTATCGTACCACGGCTCGCACATCAACCGGGGCAACACCCTATTCTTTGGTTTACGGCATGGAGGCTGTCTTGCCTATTGAGGTTCAGATCCCCTCTCTGAGAATTATGAAGGATGCAGGATTGAATGAAAATGATTGGATCCAGACTCGACTTGATCAACTGAACTTAATTGATGAAAAGAGACTTACTGCTGTTTGCCATGGTCAGATGTATCAAAAACGGATGATCAAGGCTTTCAACAAGAAAGTCAAGCGCCGAGTATATCAAGTTGGGGATCTAGTGATCAAGCGTATCATCTTGCCACCAAGTGATCCCAGGGGCAAATGGACTCCTACCTATGAATGACCGTTTGTAATCAAAAAAATATTCTCCGGAGGGGCAATGATCTTGATCACCATGGATGGCGACGACCTGCCACACCCTGCAAACGTGGACATAGTCAAAAGATACTACGCATAAGAGACCCGCTAGGTTGACACACCTAGGAAAAACAAGGGGCATCCCGGCGAACCAAAAGGTCCGGGCAAAAATTAGGGATAAAATTAAAAAAAAATTGTACAGCCGGCAAGTTGAAAACCTGAAAGGGCGACTTGGGCAAAATAGGGTTTCCCGGTGGACTGAAAACCCGAAAGGGCGGTCCAGGCAAAATTTAGGGAATTAAAGCGTATGACTATGTCCCGTCGGATCACTTGACGGACAACCTTTGGATTCCACTGACAAACTCAGTTTCTGATCAATTCAATCATCTTCGGACAAGGAAAATAGACAAGATAATCGGAGAATGCGAAGGCTATAGCAGGATGGGAACCCCATGGTATTATTACACGTAGCTATCCTTCTCTGTATAAATTTTTCTTGTTTTACGACAGCATTCTCTTACTAGAATGTTTGTCCCCTTTGTTAAAAATATTTATTCAAAGTCAATACAAAGATACCCCTTTGAAAGTGCAAAAACTATTTGTCTTTTTCTTTACGCTTGTGTTTTGTTTACAAAAAAGTCCAATGATTCATTGATGAACATATGCATTTGAACATAATTATTGTGTACAAATAAAACAAATGGGAGAGACAATTACTAATGGGTTGAGAGAAAAGGAAAATGTCTCTAGACTATTCCGTAAGTAATCCCCTAAAGTACATCATTTAAATCCCCAGCGGAACAAAACTTCAAGTTTTTAATCCCCAGTAGAAATCCTCAAATTTCTCAGGATTCCCCAAGCAAATCTTACAAGCAGTACATGGCATTTCCCTCACAACAAAATTTACTTCTCTCAACAAAAGTTCACCAGTACTTCAACTTCAAGACATGAATTTCAACATGTCCTCAACAATATTCAGGAATTTATTTTCCTCAAGCGGACAACAATACAACAAATCAGCTCACATGCGCATACATTGCATCCATATATCATGAAGATTAATGAGGCAAATACATTGCATCATACATTTCATGCAAACATAACTTTGTATTTCAGCTAACAATTTACCCTTTTCAGGATAAGATTAACAACTACCATTAACAATATGCAATCATGATACAGTTCATATATACTCTAGACACAAATGCCATTCTGATACTCATTCAGATTCAACTTTCTGATATAGTTCAGATACGCTCCAAACACGGATGCCATTCTGATACTCATTCAGATTCAACTTTCAGATACAGTACAGATACGCTCCAAACGCGGATGCCATTCTGATACTCACTCATATACAACCTTTCAGATACAGTTCAGATACGCTCCAGACGCGGATGCCATTCTGATACTCATTCAGATTCAACTTTCAGATACTGTTCAGATACGCTCCAGACGCGGATGCCATTCTGATACTCATTCAGATTCAACTTTCAGATACAATACGGATACGCTCCAGACACGGATGCCATTCTGATACTCATTCAGATTTAACTTTCAGATACAGTTCAGATACGCTCCAGACGCGGATGCCATTCTGATACTCATTCAGATTCAACTTTCAGATACAATACGGATACACTCCAGAAATGGATGTCATTCTGATACTCATTCAGATTCAACTTTTAGATACAGTACGTATACGCTCCAAACATGTATGCCATTCTTATACTCATTCAGATACAACCTTTCAGATACAATTCAGATACGCTCCAGACACGGACACCTTTCTGATACTTATGCTTTCAGTTTATAACTTACAATTCAACAAACATTCTTGGATGGCATCTACAAGACCATCTCCAACAAGACTCTATCACCTCTCTAAATGGCATCTTTAATCCCATTCCTTCAACTACACACCGTTGAGTGCAAATTTCTGGGCACTCTAGTGTCCAATCATCTTTCACCTTTGAGTCACGAATGGCAAAACTCGCCAATCTAACTCTTCAGGTTTAAGAAGATTGAACAGGGGAAGCTGTTGTACCCCGAAATTTTCCCTCTCATTTATCAAGACTTTTCTCACAAAATCTCTTTGACTCAAGACTGGATTAGGGTTTGACCAGCTCAAGACATCTCATCATGCACTGATAACCCAAAATTAGGGTTTGGAATTGCACAAATATTTTTGGACTATCAATGTTTCATATGACTTTCAAGTATAAATATGGACCCCTAAGATTACTCATATCATGTTTTAAGCCTTGAATCACATTTTTGATCAGGCAATTGGACAGTTGACCTAAAAATTAGCTGTATTGGGGAAAAAGTCAACCATGGCCAATTTACAGTCAAACTTCATAATTATTTATCCACATCAACATTTTAGACTCATATGTATCATTTGATCAAGTTTGGACCACATTTCCTCAAGAAATTTGATCAAATCATCAAAAGGGCAAAATGGTCAAAATTAGGGTTTTGACTAAGGAAGGGAAAATTCTGATTTTTGACCTAGAAAATGACCAATTGGTTTGAAGCATGATTACAAGGGCTCAATTGCATCATCATGACCTAATGACATGGTTCAAAACATTGCAAATCCATTGGATTGACAGATGAAATTTGCAGTCAACTGATCAAAAGTCAACTGTATACTAAGAAGTCAAACTTTGACTTTTTTGGTCAAAATCAAATGCCAAGGATCACAATTTATCAAAAAATGTCAAAATGTGAAACTTGCTCATCAAGAAATCAAAGATTGAAGATTTCGTTTTTCACCATGATACAAGATGATTCAAAGAAAGTTCCCAACATGAAAGTTGTAGATCTCTGTTGCACCCCAAAATTTGCCCTCCCATATTCTCCAAGAGATTGCCAAGCCAAGTCACAAAATTCCCCAAGGGTTGTGCAGTCCAACTGTCTCCTATACAGTCAAAACTAGGGTTTGTGTTCTGATCAAGAGAAGGAAGTTTTCAAAGGGCCAATCAAGTCTCATATGCTTACAAAGATGGTCAAGTATCCTCATAGCAAGTTTCAAGGCATTCAGCTCAAAGTTGCACAGTCAAAACCCTAGATTGCACTACAGTCAACTGTAGGGGCAAAATGGTCATTTGACAGTCAAAAGTTCAAATTTTTGGTCAACATATCATTTTGAAGCCACAAACATCATTTGATCAATGCTTGATCATGATTCTCAAAATTTGGCTCAGAAATCATCAAAGATGCAAAAGTTACTATATTTGGACAGCTGAAAAAGTTAACTGAAATTGACCAGGGCATAACTTTCACATGGATTATCAGAAAAATTCCATCCAAAGCTCATTTTGAAGAGAAAGACATTTCCTACAACTCATCTTCATACTTCAAGTCCAAGAAATGCTCTCACAAAAAGTTATCAATTTCAACATTATAGGTCATTTTCAAAAGTCAACAAAAAGGGACTTTAAGTCAAAGGCCATAACTTGAGATTGGTAAATCAAAATGACATGGGACCAAAGGCATTGGTTAGAGGACTCAAAGACCTTTCCAAAATGTCCAAGAACATGAGAAAAGCTTAAAAATTGAGCAAGTTATGCCTTGTGGAAGTTGGGAAATTTTTGGATATTTTGAAAAGTCAACTTTGATCCAAATGACCTAAAATTGCTAATGGGCCCATTTTTCTTCCATGATTCATCATTCCAAGCATGTGCACGACCACTTGGCCCAAAGGGAAGTATTTTCTCATTATTTATTTATTTATTTGAATTATTATTCATATTAATTCATTTAAATTATGTAAATATGTGAAAAATATCTAACATGACCTAACCAATCTTTTTATGCATGTTTGATACTCAAGATTTCGTGTACAACTAAATAGGGAAAGATTTGGACTAATTGGATCATGATTTGCACAAGAACATGTGAAAAAAGATATGAAAATAATGGTGGAAAATCAAATATTGAAATCAATGAATGAAAAAGATTTTGGCCAATTTTGTTAACCTAATGCCTTCACTACATAATCAGAAACAAAAACCTAATGGAAAAGGACGAAAAGCTGCGCCCAAAAAGCCATTGTGAAACTTGATTTTTCTCCAAAAAAAAGCAAAACTGAATTCATTGTTAGAGGTTGATTCAAGGCACGAAATTCATTCTAATAGCTTCCTCAAGCATTCCTGAACGCATTCCAATCAAAATCATCCATTCAAACCCCAAGAACTGGTATATCGAGCATGAACTGCATCAAAAAAAATTGACAATTGTGCATCATGATTCACGCATACTTTGCATTTTTTATTCATTGATTTATATTCCTTATGATGTTCTGATGCTAACCAACATAATCAATTGCGTTTTTGTGATGTATATGCGGTTTCACCATGGTTGAATGTTAGGGTTTCCAGAGCTTCAAATTAGGGATTCTTAAAAGAGGAAAAATTGGACATCCTCAGTACCATGGTTGGATTCAGCGTATAGAGACGAAGAAGAATCAATTGTCGCGCCTAATTTATATTCAATGAGGACCTAATCGCTATTTCTTGGAAACCGGCCTAAGGCAACGCGTTTAAAACCGTTGCTCAAATGTTTTAGTTTCAGGGAAAACGAGGAAGATGACCTCGTGGCAAAGCATGATTCGTTGGTTTAAAAATTCGCGCGTTTTCCAGCACTAATCTTGTTCTTCTTTTATATTATTTGTTTAATATTTAATGTTAACGCACGTCAATTGGCACAGTTTGTTGGAGAAAGCGCTGGTAACCCTCATGACCTGGGTTCAAGTCCCAGGTCTTGCATATCTCAATATTATTTTTCCCTAATAACTCCTATGCAGCACTCACGTTAAGGATCATCATACACGCTCAGAAATCAACGTCCACGCGTCCAAGGGATGCAGATCAAGGGCTCAGAATTGAAGAACACCATGAGGACTAGTCAACACGCGCATGCGTGGCCTGGAAAAGTCAAACAATTTCAAGCTTAATGGGCCAGAATTTCACACTAAGACCTCCGCTTTAGGGCCTGAACCCCCCCTGGTTTGCCTTCTCCATATTTTTATATTTTATCTTTATTATTTTATTTACTTTATCATCTTAATTTAATTAATTATTATTTTTGCAAAATATAAAAAACATCATAAAAATCAGAAAAGACAAAAAATGTAATAAATATTTTTATTTTAATTATTTTCATAAATAAATTGTATAATTGAATTTAGTATAATTAGGTTTTTTTGCAATTTTAATTCTTTTTAATAAATAAAAAAAAACATAGAATTTAGGTTTAATAAATTTTATTCCTTTCAATTCTTCTTTTTGTCATAATAATAATATCACTTATTTTATTTTCATAATTAAATTGTACATAAATTAACTTAGGTTTAATTTAGGTTATATTTTAATATTTTCACAATAAACTTAAAAAACCATTAGAATTAGGGTTAGTTAATTTCAATTAATTCTTTTTTTATTAAATCTTAAAAAACATAAAAATACCAAAAACATTTTTTTAGTTTTAATTCCTTATTAATTTAATTTTTGCAAAAGGGTCCAACGCCCATATTCTTAATTTTATTTAATTTCGCATATTTATTTTATGTCATCATGTACCTCTCCCAAAGCTTTGTAACTTAAACTTCTCGCACTTTTCAATTTTGTTATTTACTTTGCTTTATTTACTTCCCGTCAAATCGGGTCCGGTTTAATTTTGGCGATGTGGACCCGCGCCGTTTGTAATAGCCTAGAATTTACTTTTCCGCAAATATTTTTAACTATTAACAAAAGCATGAAAGAATG
Organism: Vicia faba; assembly: GCA_948472305.1. Lineage (NCBI taxonomy): Eukaryota > Viridiplantae > Streptophyta > Magnoliopsida > Fabales > Fabaceae > Vicia > Vicia faba. The sequence continues at coordinate 1,213,737,384 of OX451740.1, read as the reverse complement.
TATGGCCTTAAATAAAATCAAGCGTAGATCACAATGAACATGACAAGACAAATATCAATGAAAACGACACACGAATCGCACACACCACCCCTAGGGTACGCCTCACTGTTGTCTTGCCTCGAAAGGTGATCGTCGAGTAGAGGACGTCTTAGTAAGTCCTCATGATCCGGGAACCTGGCATGAGGGTAGCTTCTAAGGTGTCTTCCCATTGCTCTGGTGATCACCATGTCCCTACAAACTCGAATTGACCCGAACACCTCCAACGGTGGTGCTACCTACCTCTCAATGGTGGGATGGCACTACTTCAAAGGACATTTACACAGACGAATTCCTTAGGGTAGGTAGGTTCTCAAGGATACTTGCTCTAATTTCAAACAAAAATACTTTTCACACCAACACATTTTCAAAAGCTTTCAAAGCAAATTTTTCAAACACTCTGACGCACGAGTCGAACTGAAATTTTTCAAAGAAACTTTTAAAACCCACAATTGAAAAGCAAGCAAACCATTTTTGAAAACACAAATGAGCAAGTATCTAAGAGCCCATGGATAACCATGGATAGAAAGGGTGCTAACACCTTCCCTTTCTATAACCTACCTCCCGAACCGAGAGCAATCTCTATAAGGAATTTTTCTGTGCTTTTGTCCTTTCCATTTGGAGAAAATAAAAGACGGTGGCGACTCTTGCTTCCGCGACATTTTCGCGAACCAGCTTTAAACAGTCAGTTCCAGATCCACCGATCACAATCTCCATGAAATCTACAACTTTTCTTCACACATTTTCTCCTAAAGATGCTTGGATCTCAAGATAAAATTTTGTGAATACATGCCCATGAACTAAAATAACTTAGTGAAATTTTGCCCTAATTTAGGAAGGTTTTTGACCTAACTTCATGAAAACTTTTCACCTAGTTCCAAGAGGAGTCTTGAAATGCATTTCCAAGATGAGTTATAGATCACGTTGCAAGCTTTCCAAAATGTCTAATAACTCCTTGAGATCATTTTTGAGTAGGGAGAATCGAAGATATGAAGTTGGCAATTTCTCACTTTGATTTCAAGCTATTCCATGAAGAACAAAATTCAAATCTGAACATATGCTGCCTAATCCTTGCTTTACAGGTCTCAAAATTGTTTCTCACTTCATAATTTAATGCTTACACAGTTGATAAAGCCTTAATCAAAGCATAAGAGTCTTTGTCCAAGCTTTAATTCCATAAATGGCACAAAGTTGCCATTGCCATTTTAGTAAAGCATAACTTTTGCAACTTTTCACTTCTTGAGCTTTGCACCTGAAATTCTGGCAGCAGATACTCAATGTCACAGTGAATGTTATGACACCGTATCTGACACACTTCAAGACAGTAATTTTAAAAGCAGTCAAGAACACAATCAATTGTTTACCCAGTTCAGTGTGTAACAACACCTACTCTGGGGGCTACCAAGCCAGGGAGGAAATGCACTATAAGAGATGTTAATTTAGGAATAAACTAAACAGTTTATCTCCTTCACTTAAGACCTACCCAATGCAACTTCAATCTAAGATCAACTTAAACCTGAGTTCCTGCTCACTCCCCCTCAATCACAACAGTGATACTAAACTATTGATTAATGAAATTATGAAGATACTCTTCAGTACACACACTTGATTTTGCTTCACAGCTTTAATCAAGTGACAAACACTCTTGCTTCAAAGCTTTGAGTGATACACAACCCTAACTTGACTTTGCTTCAAAGCTTTAATCAAGTGACACAGACACTCGTGCTTCAAAGCTTTGAGTGATACACAACCCTTACAATCAAATCCTACTCCAAGTCACTTATCACAATGATAATTGCTTGGATCATAGTAGTTACAACTATACAACCCCTTATTGATCTTCTGTCAAAAAGTGTGCTTCACCAACAGTCTTCATGAGGAATATATAGATAGTTATTCTTCAGTTAGGGCTTCCACGAAAATAGCTAGGGTTAATTAGGGTTAACCCAAGACTTGGTCATAGGTCTTTAACAACCAGATTAGGGTTAAGCAGAGTTAACCTAATGTCTACGTGAGAATCTGATCTGGACTGTATAAACCAGATTCCTGAAAATTCTCAGGAATAACAAATCTGCACAAATGTTAGATCAGTACAAGATGTCTTAACATTGGTTATGACAACAAGAATCCTGTTTACTGATTTTGGTAGAATGCAATAAATATGATCATTGCTTAATGATCAGCTAAACACTCATATTGAGTAGCTCTTGTATGACATTCTTTTTCTGCAGAATGTACCTTGTATCCCAGAATGTTATGACATCAGTCATGACATTCACACAACTGGTTTTACCAAAAAAAATGCCAACAACCAAACACTTACAAGCTCCCCCTTTGGCAAATTTTTGGCTAAAACCCCTAAACAATCAGAGATTAGAAAGCAGCGGAATTTTTAATAACATCTACCAAGTCTAATTCTACCAAAATTATCACAAAATATTCTCCCCCTCTTTAGCCATAAATAGGCCAAAGATACTTGTACTTTTAAGTTATATAGTCATCCAAAAGGAATAATAAAAACACAGAGAGAAAAAATCAAAAGTCATTTGCAGCAACAGGTACCAGCAGCAAACTTGTCAACTACACTGATCTTCAAGCACTGTCATCTTCAGAGGAGGCACTATCTTCATCATTATGCTGGTCTTCATCAGCATCCTCTTCCCTTCTTTGTCCTTCATTCTCCTCCTGTTCTATTCTAGCAATCAGGTCCTCAAGAGTCCTTTTTCTTGTATCAAGCTCTTTGTAGGTTTCCTTCAGCACAACTATAACATCAGTTTTCTTGGAATGAGATTTGACAGTTGATGTCTCAGCAGATGTCATGACAATGTCAGGAACATGTGTTCCCTGAAATAGCTTATAGTGCAAACCAAGAGCAGGGGCTCTTTTGCATACAGTATCTTTTTCAACTAGAATGTCAGGATGCTGAGCAATGACTATACCACACAGGAGAGAGGGAAAGGCAATAGGGCCTTTAATAGCACAGCTTCCAGCATGTTTCAATGTTTGATCAAAGATATACTTTCCATAGTCAAAGTTTGTCCTGGTTCCAACAGCATAAATAAATCTTCCCAAGCCTGTGGAGATGGTTGATTTATGGTTGGTGGGAACCCAGTTAGCTGCACCAATTTTGTGCAGAATGGAAAATTTCATGCTCAGCTTGCTTGCATTCAGCTTCCCTTTTAAGGGCCAGCTCTTGACTTGATTTGCAGTGATGGTTTAACACATTTGGTTGTCAGTAACCTCAAGCTCAGGGCAAGCATCATCAGGTCTTCCTAGGAATTTGTTTATTTCAGAGGGAGAGAAATTTACCTTCCTTCCTCTCACATACACACACTTAAAATCAACTGACTTTCCATCAGCACACCCATCAGATAAATTTACTATGAATTCTTTGACAAGAATTTCATAGCAGTTGGTAAACTTTACCACAATATTTATTAGACCAGCAGTCTTGATTAGATCCATGATCTCCTTACATTCCATGGCACTGTTGTTCAGCTCTCTTTCCAAGGCGATCCTTTTCAAAAATACATACTTCCACCTGTTTGTATTCTCTGGATGGTGAAAGGAGATGTTGTCAATGGCAACTTCAGGGACTTTAGGCATTTTGCTCGAAGAGAGTTTCTTTCTGAGAGGAATGTCTGGAACATTACTCTCAACATCAAACTCAAATTCTGATTCCTCATCAGATTCAGTGGGTTCAGGCTCCTTCCTTTTCTTGGCTATTGGTTGTCTCAAAGGTTTTGAGAGACTACCAACAGGTACTCTAGTTTTCACCTTCCCTTTCTCTTTTAACAATCCAGCCTTCACAGCTTCTACTCCAGTCTTGTTCTCAGACCTGGTTTTCTTATGAACAACTTCAGTAGCCTTCTCTTTAGAGAGGCTTTTGGCAGCATCCTGCTTTCCTTTTCTTTTCATCATCCTTCTAGCTATTCTAGGGTTGATATTGGCAATTAAGTCATTGTCAGAGTATTCTTCATCAACATCAATAACCGGGGGTTCAACATCCTTCTCAGTAGGGTTCTGGTGATCATCAGGAGATTTCCTAATGTTGTCATCAGGTGTCTCAACATTCTGAGTGACATCTGGATTCATTTCAACATTTGGACTAGCAGATTCTTGGTTCAAAGGTACAGAAATGCCAGGTACAGAGTGATTCTCATTTAGAATCCTAGTGACTAGTCTAGCTATAGCTTAATGAACATAAACAGAACCTTCCCTATTTGCTATTTCTGGAGGAACAAAAGATGATGGTTGAGAGGATTTACCAGATGGAGAGGCTTATGATCTTCTTGCATGTCTGGTTCGCAGCTTCTTGACCTTAGTGGGGTCAGCTGCCAGTTCATGAAGAGGAGTTATCTCCAGAACATCAGAATCCATGCAGTTTGTGATTGCCCTAGGTTCGCGATCAGAGGATGCGGAAGAAGCAGTCGCCTTTGAAGAGGATGATGACATGGATAGTTGAGACATTTTGAGTGATTTAGAAAACAGGTAACAGTGATAGTGAAATCTTCATTTGAGAGATTGGAGATTGTTGCAGAAACGCGAGAGGAGGGAGATATATGAATGTCTATTCAACTTCTTAAAATTTTGGAAAGAAATAGAGAAACAGATGATTAACCCAATCAGAGTAGACTTAACTAAAATATCTCTCTCATCCCTTGTTTTAAGCAAAATTAATTGCTAAATTTCTTCATGTTGGCAAATACCCAGCTTGCCCCTCAAATTTTCAAATTGACTAGCATCAAGTGCCTTGGTAAAAATGCCAGCCAGCTGTAGTTCAGTGGCAATATGTTCCAGGTTAATCGCCTTTTCCTCCACAATATCTATGATGAAGTGATGTCTAATGTCAATATGCTTGGTCCTGCTATGCTGAATAGGATTCTTGGAAATGTTGATAGTACTCAGATTGTCACAGTACAATGTCATAACATCTTGTGTGACATTATACTCAGTAAGCATCTGTTTCATCCAGATCATTTGAGAACAGCTACTACCAGCTGCTATGTATTCAGCTTCAGCAGTAGATAGAGACACACAGTTCTGTTTCTTGCTGAACCAAGAGACAAGATTATTTCCCAAGAAGAAACATCCTCCAGAGGTGCTTTTTCTATCATCAGCACTTCCAGCCCAATCAGCATCACAGTAACCAGTCGGAGTTGGTTCACATCCATGAGAGTACAATAAGCCATAGTTGTAAGTTCCACTCACATACTTCAGAATTCTTTTCACTTGGTTGATATGACTTACTTTGGGTTCAGCCTGGTATCGTGCACATACTCCAACTGCAAAAGCAATGTCAGGTCTGCTGACTGTTAAGTATAGTAGACTTCCTATCATGCTTCTGTACAAGCTTTGGTCCACCTTAACCCCACTTGAATCTTTGGACAGCTTTAAATGAGTAGGTGCAGGAGTCCTTTTGTGACTGGCATTCTCCATCCCAAACTTCTTGACAATGTTATTTGCACACTTGCTTTGAGACAAAAAAATTGAGTCTTCCATCTGTGTGACTTACAGTCCAAGAAAGTAGGTCAATTCTCCCATGAGGCTCATTTCAAATTCAGCTTGCATCTGGTCACCAAAATGTTTAACCATTTTATCTGACATTCCCCCAAACACTATGTCATCAACATAGATTTGAGCTACCATTATCTTTCCTCCTTCATTTTTGACAAAAAGAGTTTTATCCAAGCCTCCTTTCCTGTATCCTTTGTCAGAGAGGAATTTTGTCAACCTGTCATACCATGCTCTAGGAGCTTGTTTCAGTCCATATAAAGCTTTCCTCAATTTGTAGACATGATCAGGGCAGTTTGGATCCACAAATCCTTTAGGCTGTTCTACATAAACTTCCTCATTTAAGTACCCATTAAGGAAGGCACTCTTTACATCCATATGAAATAACTTGAACTTAAGGAGACAAGAAATTCCCAATAGGAGTCTGATTGATTCCAGTCTGGCTACAGGAGCAAAAGTCTCATCAAAATCAACCCCTTCAACTTGAGTGTATCCTTGAGCAACAAGTCTTGCCTTATTCCTGGTGACAACTCCTTCAGCATCTGATTTGTTCTTGTAGATCCATTTTGTGCCAATGATGTTTGTTCCTCCTGGTCTAGGAACTAACTCCCATACTTCATGTTGCTTGAATTGGTTCAATTCATCTTGCATTGCTCCAATCCAGCATTCATCAGTTAAAGCCTCCTTAACATTTCTTGGTTCAATCTTAGATACAAAGCAAGAGTTTGTGATGATTTCTCTAGATCTTGTAATGACTCCACTGTTAGGATCTCCTATGATGAGTTCCTTAGGATGATCTTTCTGAATTCTGATGGAAGGGTCTTTGTTAGCTTCCTTTGATTCAGATTCTGATGAAGTAGTTTTAGGAACGTCATCCTTTTGAGTTGAGGTCTCAAAGAATGTCTCAACATCATATGGGACATTTATTTCCTCATGGTAATCATCAACTATGACATTTATAGATTCCATCATAACTTTGGTCCTGGAATTGAATACCCTATAAGCTCTGTTGTTGGTAGAGTATCCTAGGAATATTCCTTCATCACTTTTAGGGTCCATCTTTCTCCTTTGTTCACGATCTGTCAGAATATAGCATTTGCTTCCAAATACATGGAAGTACTTCACTGTAGGCTTTATTCCTTTCCAAAGTTTATAAATGGTGGATGATGTTCCCTTTCTCAAGGTGACCCTGTTATGGACATAACAGGCTGTATTCATAGTTGTAGCCCAAAAATGAATAGGAAGTCTTTTGGCATGTATCATTGCTCTGGAAGATTCCTGTATAGTCTTGTTTTTCCTTTCCACAACTCCATTTGGTTGAGGAGTTATGTGTTAAGAGAATTCATGATTAATTCCTTCTGAGGAGCAAAACTCATCAAATTTACTATTTTCAAATTCCTTGCCATGATCACTTCTGATTCTGACAATGCATCCTTCTTTTTCTCTTTGAATTCTTTTGCACAGTTCCTTAAATACTTCAAATACATCAGACTTTTCCCTAATGAAGTTAATCCAGGTGAATCTGGAAAAATCATTCACAACAACATAGGCATATCTTTTTCCACCAAGACTTTCCACCTGCATTGGTCCCATCAGATCCATATGTAGAAGTTCTAGCACCTTAGAGGTGGTCAGATGTCTTGTCTTTGGATGTGACATTCTAGTCTGCTTTCCAACCTGACATTCACCACAGACTCTCCCTTCATCAATTTGCAGCCTTGGAATCCCTCTGACTGACTCCATGGATATAATCCTTTTCATTCCTCTTAGATGTAAATGACCAAGTTTTTGGTGCCATAGTTTCACTTCTTTTTCTTCTTTGGCAATAGAGAACACAGAAGAATAATTAGTGTTCTCAGACTCCCATAAGTAGCAGTTGTCTTTAGATCTGACTCCTCTCATTACAACTTCTTGTTTTTCATTAGTTACAAGACATTCAGACTTGGTGAAGTTGACCTTGAATCCTAGATCACATAATTGACTGATACTTATGAGATTAGCAGTCAAGCCTTTTACCAGCAATACTTCATTTAGGTTTGGAACTCCAGGGCAGTCCAAGTTTCCAACTCCTTTGATTTCTCCTCTAGCACCATCTCCAAAAGTCACATAACTAGTAGTGTGAGGTTTAACATTATTGAGAAGATTCTTGATTCCAGTCATGTGTTTAGAGCATCCACTGTCAAAGTACCAGTCTTCCTTTGCAGAGACTCTAAGGGAGGTGTGAGCTATCAGGGCAGTAGCCTTTTTCTTCCATATAATCTGAAGCAGAATGGCTTTATGTGACCAAACCTCCCACAATGATGACATCTCCATCTTTGATACTTTTTCTTCATATTTCTATGTTCTCGATGTTGAGTGCCATGTTGTGACATTTGCTTTGACATTTGTTTATCAGGCCTGATTTTCTTCTTGTCTACAATAGATTTCTTTGCTGCCACAAATCCTAGACCAGACTTGTTTCCCACATTTTGTCCAATCTGAAGGATTTCTTCTAATTTGTCAGTTCCATTTGTCAGCATCTTGACAGATTTGGTCATTTGGTCAAGTTTTGAGTTTAGCATTTGAACTTCACTTTCGAGATGACTTATAGTATCAGTGCCTGCCTTCTTCTCAGCCTCCAACTTTACTATGAGTTTTTTTTGTCTCTCATTTTGCTGACAGACTTCAGCACTTCTGATACATAACTTCTTGTAGGAGTCAGCCAGTTCTTCAAATGTTACTTCCTCATCACTAGAGTCACTATCAGAGTTACAAATACCAGTTAGTGTAGTAACTAGTTTGGAAGATTCTTCTTCAGAATTACTTTCTGAGTCACAATCAGACTAAGTAACAGACATTCCTTTCTTTTGTTTCTTAATAAAGGTAGGACATTCAGCTCGAATGTGCCCATATCCTTCACATCCATGGCATTGGATTCCTTTGCTTTAATTTCCCTTCTCTTCAGACTTTGGTCTTCTGCTAGAGTCATAAGATCTGTTAATGTCAGAGGGGATGTTCTTGACATTTAACCTTGCCTTTGGGTCCATTCTCTTGATGAGTTTGTTGAAATGCCTTCCAAGCATGGCTATAGCTTCTGAAATATTTTCTTCTTCATCCTCCTTGTTTTCATCTTCAGTATTAGATACAAGTGCTATGCTCTTGTTTTTCTTGTCGATATTGTCACTGATCCCCATCTCAAAGGTCTGAAGTGACCCAATGAGTTCATCAACCTTCAAGTTGCAGATATCCTGACTTTCCTCTATAGCAGTCACCTTCATTGCAAATCTTTTATGCAAGGATCTGAGAATCTTTCTCACCAGTTTTTCTTCTGACATCTTTTCTCCCAATGCTCCTGAGGTGTTGGCAATTTCCAAGATGTTCATGTGAAACTCATGAATGGTCTCATCTTCCATCATCCTTAGGTTCTCAAATTTGGTAGTCAGCATCTGAAGCCTTGACATTTTTACTTTGGATGTGCCCTCATGGGTAGTTTTGAGAGTGTCCCAAACATCCTTGGCCAGTTCACATTGATGTACTAGTCTGAATATGTTTCTATCAATTCCATTGAACAAGGCATTTAATGCTTTGGAGTTACCCATGGCTAACTCATCTTCTTCTTTGCTCCATTCTTCCTCAGGTTTCAGACTGGTTGTCCCATCTTTCCCAGTTATGGTGGGATGGTTCCATCCTTTGTCAGCAGCTCTCCAAGCCTTTTTGTCCAGCGATTTTAAGAAGGCAATCATACGAGGTTTCAAGTAGTCATAATTTGATCCATCCAGAATGGGTGGTCTGTTCCCAAATCCTCCTTCTTTGTCCATAGCGCCAGAAAATAATATCCCTAGATCTCACCCAGTAAGACAGGCAGGGTGCCTGCTCTGATGCCAATTGAAATTCTGGCAGCAGATACTCAATGTCACAGTGAATGTTATGACACCGTATCTGACACACTTCAAGACAGTAATTTTAAAAGCAGTAAAGAACACAATCAATTATTTACCCAGTTCAGTGTGTAACAACACCTACTCTGGGGGCTACCAAGCCAGGGAGGAAATGCACTATAAGAGATGTTAATTTAGGAATAAACCAACCAGTTTATCTCCTTCACTTAAGACCTACCCAATGCAAATTCAATCTAAGATCAACTTAAACCTGAGTTCCTGCTCACTCCCCCTCAATCACAGCAGTGATACTAAACTATTGATTAATGAAATTATGAAGATACTCTTCAGTACACACACTTGATTTTGCTTCACAGCTTTAATCAAGTGACAAACACTCTTGCTTCAAAGCTTTGAGTGATACACAACCCTAACTTGACTTTGTTTCAAAGCTTTAATCAAGTGACACAAACACTCGTGCTTCAAAGCTTTGAGTGATACACAACCCTTACAATCAAATCCTACTCCAAGTCACTTATCACAATGATAATTGCTTGGATCATAGTAGTTACAACTATACAACCCCTTATTGATCTTCTGTCAAAAAGTGTGCTTCACCAACAGTCTTCATGAGGAATATATAGACAACTATTCTTCAGTTAGGGCTTCCACGAAAATAGCTAGGGTTAATTAGGGTTAACCCAAGACTTGGTCATAGGTCTTTAACAACCAGATTAGGGTTAAGCAGAGTTAACCTAATGTCCACGTGAGAATCTGATATGGACTGTATAAACCAGATTCCTGAAAATTCTCAGGAATAACAAATCTGCACAAATGTTAGATCAGTACAAGATGTCTTAACATTGGTTATGACAACAAGAATCCTGTTTACTGATTTTGGTAGAATTAAATAAATATGATCATTGCTTAATGATCAGCTAAACACTCATATTGAGTAGCTCCTGTATGACATTCTTTTTCTGCAGAATGTACCTTGTATCCCAGAATGTTATGACATCAGTCATGACATTCACACAACTGGTTTTACCAAAATAAATGCCAACAACCAAACACTTACAACACTTGTTCTCTCTACACACACAAGTCCTATAAACCAAAAGCAAATTGTCTAGGATTTATACCAACTCCAAGCAGGCTTGTACAAGCATGTACATAGTTGTCTCCTCACTTTTCTTAAAGGACATGCAATAGAGCAAAAAGCCTACAATTGAGAAATTTGTTGTGGAGCTGACTTGAAACCTTCTCTATACTTATACACAAACACATTGCAACCTAACACACGATTGCTCAAGGCCAGAAACTCTCTAAAACTCCATATCACCAAAAAACTGTCATAACTTGTAGTTTGAGACTAAGCATAGCAACCCAAAAATCTACTCGTGTGTTTCAAGTTCTAATCACTTAAACACTTAACCTACCTCATATCTAAGTGTTCCAGACCATCACCCCTTCACTGTAACTCCTCCTTCTCCATCTGCCATTTTTGCATTTCAAGCTTGCAGGTTGACTTGGATAGAGAGATTCAAGCACTTTCAAAACAAGGCAAGGATTGGAACACACTCAGGGAGGTTCAGGAAAGCTAAAGGAATCTTCAGGCCTTCATAAAACTCACTCAAACTCCATTCACGATCTCAGCTGAAGGAGGTAAGAACTCTAACTTCTATCTCTTCATACAGACATCCATTGGTCTCGATTTGTGAAAGGAAAATGTAGATATTATTATGCTAAAGCCAACCATGTGCATAGATTTCATTTATGTTCATTATGTATACAGAATTTTAGATTTCAAATTTCTGTAAAAATTAGGTTTAAAATTAGGGCCATTGAAATTAGCTTTGATCTTTGACTGATAGTTTACATGAGTTACATGGTTGAAATCGTGGGAAAAAGTACTACCATTTTCATGTTTGAAGTTTCCATTTTCATGGAGAAATGAGAAAGATACAGAGGTTCTGGCTGGCTTGAGGAAGAAGATGAAGTACAGGGCAAGGAGGCGTTATGTGTTATGTGTTTTTTTCCATATGAACTAATGGATGTACAACCACCCCAGTGGCAAGGCAGAGCACGCTGAGAATGCCAAGGTCATGGGTTCGAGCCTTGGTGCCTGCCTTTTGCATATTTTCTCATTTTATTGCCATTTTTCTCATTTTTGCAGCGCTGGGCTTTTGTTCATTTGGGCTTATGTTTTATCTAATGTTACCTCCTGATTACTCAGGACACCCCTGGCCCAATTCATTTTCATTTATTTATTTTTATTTTTTGTCATTTCATTAAATATTTTCTTTAACATAAAAAATCATAAAAAATATAAAACATGATAAATATTGCATTTTGTTTATTTTATTTTATTTTCATATAAAAAATATTTTTATTAAATTATATACTAACTATTTTTCTTAAATAAACTTGTAAAATAAAATAGACTTAGATATATTTTTATCCCTTTTTTCTTCATACTTGTAAATATTTATTTTGACATATAAAAAGACTAAATATTTTCATAAATATTATTTATTATTTTAAGACAAAAAATACACAAAAATAATACTTAAAGAACTTTATTTTCTTAAGTTAGAAATTAGGGTTAACCACTTTTCAAGAAATAATTTCCTTTTTTTAATATTATTAGGTTTAATTCAAAACTCTTCTTTATATGAAAAACAAAACAAAAATCTTTTTCTTGCATACATACCATTGCATATTTATATTGTATATTATTTATTCAAATATTCGTACAAATTCGATTTGGTTGTAATAGCTTAATTAGATTTACATTATTGCAAATCCCCATTCATAATTTGTATACCCCCTCCCATAAAATGTTGTAATAACGTAGTAATTTTTAAATTACGCAATTTACCGCTTTTATATACCATGCTAGTAATTAGGGTTTGAATGACAAGATCAAAACAAATCAAATAGAAAACCCTAATCCAAGACAAAATCAAGCATGAAAATATTACACTTGCACACAATCACCCTTAGGGTTACTCCACTTGGTTGCCTTACATAAAAGTGGCCATATTACACATGCGAAGTATCTTGGCAAAAACAAACAAGTATAAGAGCATAGTCCCTCGATGACGCTATTCAAAGTTGCCTTACAAAAATGATCTTAGTCCCTCAAAAAATGCCAAGATACTTTGCAACATTGCTAATCATGGTTATACGATGATCCACGCCCGTCCCGTTTACATCTAAAGATAGGGTTGCTTACCAAATCAATGGTAAGGCAACAATATCAAAGGAAAATAAAATGAACAAGAAAGACATTTTGAGTAGGTAGATTACTTCTAGTTACTTGCTTCATTTCAAAACAACTATCCTTGCTATTTTCAAAACAAACACACACATTTCCAAACATCTTACAAAGATTGAAAAACATTTTCCAAAAGACAAACATCTTTGTATACATTCTTACGAACGAGAATCATTACAAAGATTTCCTAAACAATGGCCTCTTTTACAAAATACTTTCAAAACCACACAACGAACAATTTTAAAACAAAAAAAGCAAGTGATCTAGTAAGTAACTAAGAGCCCATGGAAAACCATGAATGAAAAGGGTGCTAATACCTTCCCTTTTCATAATCTACCCCCCGAACTCAAGAAACAATCTCAAAGGTCTTTCCTGTGCTTTTTCACCTTTCCTTTTGGATAAAAGAAAAGTCGGTAGTGACTCTTGCTAACCGCAACATTTGCGATAAAACACAAAACCCTCAAGTTAGTTCTCCCACTGTGTCACACCATCCCTTCGGCAGTAAAGTGGAAGAAGGCACTTAGAATGGATTGACTTACGGAATATTCAGTGTTGAACATTCTAAAAGTGGCAGAGCCGGATAGGTGCTCATCTTGTCACACGGCAGGTTGTATGAGAACGAGTTCAAAAATTCCAAGGTTAGCGACTCGTATGTTGGGAGGTTCTGCATGCAGATGGACGTTAAATCAGAGTGATGGAGTAACCACTAGACACTATTGAGCAAGCCTAATTTTCGGAGGCACTCAGTATCCATGTACCGCGTCGGTACGATGGAGCATTGATAGAACTTGAGGTACTGAGCCTTTTGGTGCTCTTCGGCTTCTCCGTTACAAAATATAATGCCGGAAAGATCAGGTTCAGGTCTGGAATTTCTTCGTGCCATTTTTGAAGCAAGGAAAGGAGAAGGGTGAAGGTTTATGTGGGAAATTGGGGATTTTAGAATGAAAAAGGGTTTGGAGATGATTTATGTAGAGAGATATAGTGGAGGTGATATGTGGGTTTTAAATGGATTTTTATGGAAATGATAATGGGGAGAGATTTAGGCAATGGTTCAATGTATTGTGAGCAGCGGTTGAAAAAGATGGAAGGTTGAAAAGGTTCAGCGAGGGTTTCTGTAATAATACATGAACGCGTCTGTATTATCAGTGTGTGTCGAGTGTCATACATATGTGTCGAGCAGCACTGGGCTATGTGAAGCGTGACGGGCGTCACGCTTGTGTGGTGAGTGGCACGAGTCTAAAACTGAATATTTTGCATGTCTTATATTACAGTATACCTTTCCAATAATTCTACATAAATATATATGGGTAAATGATATGGAACAATTTAAGCATATATATATATATATATATATATATATATATATATATATATATATATATATATATATATATATATATATATATATATATATATATATATATATATATATATATATATATATATATATATATATATATATATATATATATATATATATATATATATATATATATATATATATATATATATATATATACACACACACACACACACACGTAGATATGATACTAATGTAGAATAAATGAAATAAATAAAACTCATAATAAAATTGAACTGGAGAAATAAATAAGCATTGTACTGAATGATAAAGTTCCAAAAATACTAGAAAAAATAAAGTGTCAATAAATAATTAAAATAAAACTTCTCTCCACACTTAAACAAAACATTGTCCTTAATGTTTAAATGTGGAAATAAAACAAAGCAGTATGTCAAGTGAATCAGCCACGACGGTCCAGCGATGTGGAGAAAAGATGATGATAAATGTAATCCAGTTGTTCGACTACCGTGTCCATAAAGGAATGGAAGTCAATCCGCAAGATAACAAGCTCGTCCTTCAACATATCAATCTCTGATTGAATGGCTGTTAAAGGAGGAGCAGGATGAAATACAGGAGGCGTAGAAACAACTGGAAAGTCGGGGAAGTTTGAGCCTATCTGTTCGAGAGATGGGAAGTCATGGTAAAAGGGAGGGGTCTCAGGGTCAATATCCTCATCGGACAGGAAAGCATCTAGGTCGTCATAAATCAAGGGAGTCTCAAGAGTGGATTGTGGTGACATGTGTGGTGTGTCCCAATCATGTAACCAGTTACTTCGGTCATGTATGCTTGTCATAGGGTCAGGTAAGGTGAAAAGTGGCATTAAATGATTGTTAATGAGTAGGTCGAAGTTACCTGGGCCTAGATTCCCGATGATACCCCTATTGAAACAAAAATTAATATCCATAGGCTGGAATCTACCCTGAGGGACAAGGTCTAGCAGTTGTTGTCTCAATCCGATAGCATTAGCTATCATGGTCACTAAGACACCTATAAGAATGGGTTCATGTACCGCTCTCGTAAGACAATGAAAATTTGCCAGCATAAATGTAGCTCCATTAATGGGGCGGTTTTGCGAGGCGCAGAGCATGACAAAAATCTCAGCTCTAGAAACAATGGTAATGTTTTCGGCTTTACCGAAAAGGGTGTGGGCTAGGATTTTGTGAAAGTATCTTAAAGCTGGGTTGTGAGTGCTTTCAGAATGCATGTCCTTAGGCTCGGGTTACTAATGCCTGTAATGTCCCCCCCAGAAATAATCTAGCTCTCCTACATTAAAAATCTCTTCCTGGACTATGATAAATGCATCCAGGCTATGTGGGAATCCTAGTAACTTTGTTGGCTCTCTGTGGGTGAAGGTGTACTCTATACGAAAAAGTCGAAATCTAATCAATCCTCTATTGAATCCCAGACCATGGTCAGGTTTGTAGACCAGGGAGCTTAAGAACTCTAAAGTTAGTCTATGGTAAGAGCTAAATTTTCTCCTCATAGCAGATGTATCCCATCCTATTTGGCTCAATAAAAATATAACACTATCATGAATCCCTAAGGTGATCATGGCTGGTCCGTCAGGGTAGGTACTTAATCCTATCTCCCTATCAGTAAGAGACTCAAACCTCCTCTGTTGGTTCCTCCCTCTAAACACAATGCCCAATGTTGTACCCCAAAATTTGCCCTCCCATTTCTCATTGATCTCTCCTCACAAAGCTCTTGAAGCTCAAGACTCAGTTAGGGTTTCATCTGCTCAAGACCTCCCCTTGCACTGTGGACTCAGAATTAGGGTTTGTGTTTGCACAAAGTTGTTTTGACCCAAAGTGCCCAATATGACTTTCATGCTTCATATTGGACTCCCAAGATTATCCATACCAAGTTTCAAGTCTTGATTCCAAGTTTTGCCCAGTCAATTGGACAGTTGACCTAGAAATCAACTGTATTGGGGAAAAAGTCAACTGTGGCCAATTGACAGTCAAATCTCATGAAATTTGATCCACATCAACATTATGAACTCATATAAACCATTTGGTCAAGTTGGGATCACAATTCCACAAGAAATTTGATCAGATCACCAAAAGGGCAAAATGGTCATTTTTAGGGTTTTGACTGTACAAAGGCAATTTTTGACTGTTTGACCTAACCAATGGCAAACCAAGCTCATATATGGACTCAAGGACCCCATGGAATTATCTTGACATGTTCATCAAACCCAAAAGATCCCAAGTACACAAGATTGACAGTTGAATTTCCCAGTCAATTGATCAATTTTGACTGTATACTGAAAAGTCAAACTTTGACTTTTTGGTCAAAATCAAGAGTCAAGATTCATTTTTCATCAAAATATGCCAAATCATGAAACTTGTTCACCAAGAAATCACAAATTGCAAATTAGGGTTTGAAAATGGAATTTTTCATAACTTAGAATTTTTCTAAGTTATGAAAAACCCTAATTTTTTCCCAACTTTGCCCCATCTTTTCACCATGATCCATTTTGATTCAAACAAAAGTCAAAACATGAAAGTTGTAGATTGTTGCATAATCTACAACTTTGATTCACAAAGTTTTCTCATTTGAAGCTTGTATCTCAAGTTATAATATTTTGAATAAGGGCACTAAACCATTTTTAACTTAGTAGAATTTTAACCTATTTTGACAAGGTTTTCTACCCCACTTCAAGGCCATTTTTCATACCCTTCCACTTGGAATTTCAATTTTCATTTCAAAGATGGATTGTAGTACACATTCCAAGCTTTCCAAAATGTCCAAGAACTTCTCAAACAAGTTCATGGTTAGGGAGAATCGAATTTCACAATATAGCAAAAACTCACTTGTGAATTAGCCATTTTTCATGTTCATAAGATTATGCAACTTCTCAAAACCAGCATGCCCTTGATTACAGGTCCCTAAACCAAGTTACACTCATAAATTTAATGCATATTCTTTGTACCAAGACCAAGTTCTTTGAGTTCAAGCTTTGTCTAAAGGATTAATCCCAATTTGGAAAAAGTAAACTATCCATTTTTGCAAAAGGTCACTTTATGTCAAATTAGAAATCCAACAAGTACAAGCTAAATCTGAATGGCACAAGATTATGGACAAATTGCTCTGATCAAGAGAAGATTATGCAGCCCATTAGGAGGCCCCCTACATGCCTAGAACATCAAGTGGCATTTTGTTGCTTAGAAAAGAAGAAAAGTCCATAACTTGTGAGAACTTGAACCTCAGCTTACAAACACAACACAAAAGATATCAAACACACTCAGTACATCCCAACCAAGCTTTTGCACGAATCCTTGACCTCTCAAACACTCCCATTGCCATAATCATCCTCAAACTGCAAAAACAGGGTTGCCTCTGCAGTTTGAGTGCAAACTCCCATTTCCCTCGAGCATTCTCACCAAAATCAATTCATACACCTTCCATACAACATATGCAAACTAACCATGGCCTAAAACCTGACCTGTAATCACTCTAACAGTTTCCACCATTTTTAATTTTTCCTTTTGCAGTTGAAGTTCCACAGCTCGATACAAGGAGTTTCAAGACAAAGTAAGCATTGAAAAAGCATCCCTGGACCTCAAGGAAGCTTTTCCAATCATCACCTTGCACTGAAAGTTCCTCATTCTCCAGATAGAAGTCCAACTGAATAGGTAAAAGTTTGAATTCGTATCTCTCTTATCATGCATATTTAGTCTTAAGTTTGTAAAGAAACAAGGTCCTACTCATAGCCCTGAACATGTACATAGCTTTACTTTTCATTTCTTTTGTCTGAGTAGAGAGAATTTGAGCTCTGAAAATGGTAGAAAAGTTAGGTCAGAAAAGAGGGGGAGAGAAATTCTCCCTCATCTTAGAGAGATAGTTCATGTTCTTTATATGTATGAAATCGTGAGATCATGCTTTACATGTTTTGTGTTGGAAGTTTGTTCAAAGGATCAAAGAATCAGGACATTCAAAGGGAGCTTGTTGGCGCGCGTTTTTGAACAAAATCTGTTCAGAGGTTGAAGAAGAAGTGGATTGGGCTGGGCCTGTGTTATTTTTGCTATCCACACCATTTTTTCTGTTTCACACCCCTCAGCCCATTTGCTTCATTTTTTGACATTTTTGACTTTTTCTTTTTTTGTTTGACTTGTTTATTTTTTCTTAACATATTAAAATTTTGAAAATATTTTTCTCATCATTTTTTGATTTTATTTGGTTTTTATTTGATTTTCTTTTTGATTTGTATATAAATAGATATATATTGTTATTTAAGATAAATAGAAAATATGTAAAAAATACTTCTATTTGCATTTTTATTTTTATTTACCTTCTGAAAATATTTCACATAAAAAATACCTTTTTATTTATTTTATTAAAATATTAAGTAAATACTTATTTTGTATATAATACATATTTATAATATAAATATACATATATATATATATTATTATACTTAGAATAAAAATGCCAAAAAATGTACATATTTTATTTTAATATTTAATATAAAAAAAAAATGACCTTTGTTCAAATGTACCATATTTTATTCTTGTATGTAAATAATAAATATTATGTGGATTAATTAATTAATATACATTTTGATTAAAACTAGGGTTTTGCCCTAAATATGAAAATACTCAAAAATAATATCTTTTTATTTTCTTATTTTTATCTTTACATAAATAATATTTTTTCATACATATAAAAACTTTCCTTTTTGCATTTTGCACATTTATTTAATTTCTATTTAATTGTGCAATTTATTTACCTTGCAAATATTCAAAAGTGATGTAATAATCTAGATTTAAATCCTTGTCTAATATCCCCCATTTGTAAATTTGTACCCCCCTCCCTATATTATTATGTTGTAATAGCGTAGGAATTTAAATTTCGCACTTTATACGCTTTCTAATTATGCCATGTTAGAATTAGGGTTTGCATGCGAAAAAACGATAAAAAATAGTTTGACCTAATACAAGATAAATGAGCATGAAAATAAACAACACTTCTCACACTTGCACCCCTAGGGTATTCCACTTTGTTGCCTTCAAATAAATGGGCCATGTTGTATGTTGAATTTCTTTGGGCAAAGCAAACAATATGAATGATCATAGTCCCTCGATAAAACTTTTCAAAACAAACAAAAACAAATGATCAAGTCCCTTAAAGAGAATTGCCCAAAGACATTTAACGCCGTTGCAATTATGGTCCAAACGATGACCCGCGCCTGTCCCTTTTCATCTCCTAAGACAAGATTGTCCACCAAATGCAATGGTGGAACAAAAGTTGTCAAAAGGTTTAAAACATAATAAAAAATCTTTGAGGAAATTTTTAGGGTAGATAAACTCTTAAGTACTTGCTAACTTTCCAAGAAAACACTTGCCTAAATTCAAAACCCACTTCACAAACACTTTCAAAATCAACTTTTCAAACCCTTGAAACATCTTTTTAAAAGATAAAACACCTTTTGTAAAACATTCGAGTAAAGAATTGTTACAAGGTTAGCCTAATACAAGGCATCTTTTCAAAACATTTTCAAAACCACACACAAAGCACCATTTCAAACAATTGAAAACCAAGGCAAGTTGATCTAAGCAAGTACCTAAGAGCCCATGGATAACCATGGATAGAAGGGGTGCTAATACCTTCCCCTTCTATAATCTACTCCCCGAACCCAAGAAAAATCTCAAAGGTTTTTGCTGTGCTTTTTTAACCTTTCCTTAGGATAAAATAAAAAGTCGGTGGCGACTCTTGCTAACCGCAACATTTGCGAATACGAACGCAAACCTCAAGTCAGTTCTCCCACCGTATCACAGAACTGGCGACTCTGCTGGGGAGAACTTTAAAGTGGAGTAACCTTAGGGCTTAGATCACCCTTTTGCATGACTAATTGTTTGATTTGTTTGCTTTATTCTTTGGCTCCATTGTTTGGGTTTACAATCCTCCACCCGGATTTTGGGAAACATTCATAGATAGCAATACGTTGTGGAAACTGTGCGGGGTATACCGACACGGTCTAAGCAATAGCTATATTAGTGCGACATATTTGTGAGTACCGGTAACCCTTGAGTTCAATCAAGGAGAGTACGGGGCCGCTGAGTGATGTCACTAAGCACTAATGACCTAGAACCTTACTTGACCATCTTGGCCTTTTATTAGGAGTAGTGAGATGACCGGCTTTGGTGCAGTCCGAAGTTGGTAGATACTCGATACTACACTCATTGAGGGTTGTTTTCTTGGAATATTTTGGTCGCTAGTTAAGTGGCTAAACCAAAACAATGAACAATGAAAACAATCCAGTGATATTGAGCTCCTTAGAACCCGGTTACTATTTATAGGACAGGTTTTAAGCCAACTACACTCAAGAGGGTACTTACCTTTGGAACCCCATGCAAGCCTGAAACTAGGGTTTGGTGTGATTTGCTTGTACATATGTTTTGTGCATACATCATAAACATCATGAAACATCATATGCATTTACTAACCATTTCAGGGGTTTGGATCTTCATCATTGTTCCTGTTTTGTAGGTCATGGAAATATCTCGCAGAAATACCATTCAAGTCAACCTTGTGAGAATCTCTCCTCAACTCAAGGAGATCACTTCAAGAATTCCGGAAAATTCATCCTTCAGTGAAAGACATGGTAGACTGCTCAGCTTAGTCAACACCAACATTGAAGAAGACATGATGAAAGTGCTATTCCAGTTCTTTGACCCTCTTCACCATTGCTTCACTTTCCCTGATTATCAGTTGGTCCCCACTTTGGAGGAGTTTTCTCAACTCCTAAGAATCCCTATCCTTAATCAACTACCCTTCAACGGTACGGAGAAGGAACCAAAGCCTGAAGATGTTGCTCGAGCACTACATCTACAACCATCTGAAATCAAGGGGCATTGGGAAACCAGAAGCGGCGTCAAAGGATTCTTAGCAAAATTCTTGTTTGAAAAGGCACAAGAATGTTGGAACTCATTGGATCTTCAAGCCTTTGAAGAAATTGTGGCACTCCTGATCTATGGGTTGGTTCTGTTTCCAAACTCTGACCAATTGATAGATGTCAACGCCGTCAAAATCTTCTTGTCCAGAAACCCGATACCAACATTACTTGGGGACATTCTTCACTCATTTTACACACGAACAATGAGAAAGAGGGGTGTCCTCATGTGCTGTACTCCTATCCTCGCAAGGTGGTTTATTTCGCACCTTCCACAATCTGTCCTGAAAAATGATCAAGGTACAAGGTGGTCCCAACGGTTGATGACTCTTACTCATTCTGATGTGCATTGGTGTTCTCGGTCCAGAGAAAATGTCATCATTGTCGATCGCTGCGGAGAGTTTCCTAATGTCCCTTTGCTTGGAATCAGAGGAGGTATCACCTACAATCCTTGCCTAGCTTTGAGACAATTTGGATACGCACGGAGGGATGGCCCTCATGACATGTTGATTCCTGGCTTAGTTTTTGACTTCGACAACGATGCGCAAGGACTTCGTCAAAGATTCATCAGAGCTTGGGGAAAACTCAACAAGGTTGATAGTAAGACTCTGGGACACAAGAACTCCATCCCTCTTGAGCCCTATCTCAAGTGGGTACGAGCCCGAGCCCAAAGTCTTATGATGCCTTATCCTCATGTTCTCCCGGTGATTAAAGAGCCTGTTAAGGAAGGAGAGGTTCCCTACACCATCCTACATCCCGACATGCCTACGTCGTGGGAGGAAATGCAGAAAAGTTGGATTCAGCTCAAGGAGGAACGAAACACTTTTGAAACTAGCTATTACGCCAGTGAAAAGAAGGTTCTAGAGCTTACCCGCCGACTCCACGAGCAAGAGGCCCTCAATACCTACATCGCACCAAAGAGGATGCGCAATGTCTTCCTACCTTGAGAAGTTTATTTTGTAATATTTGGCCCATGGGGCATTTATGTACTAACAAGTTTCTTCTTATTAATATGACGTGCGTTCTTCTTTGTCTGAAACAATTTTGAATGTTCTAAACCCTTGAATGCATTGCATACATAAGCATACCATTCATCATGTGCATAAGCAGGTCTCACTCCAGGGTTCCTTATCTATCTGCTGTTTATTTCAGTAGGATGGATCTCGAACAAACAGTCAAAGACCTACAGGCTCAGAACGCACAGTTCCAGCAACTCTTGATGACCTTGGTCAAGAGTCAAGAGGATATCAAGACTCAACTGGAGAATAAGGACCCAGTGAAGAAGAAGAAGAAGAGGGTAGGAGTGGCCACTTTGGGGAGAAGATTCAACGGAGAAGCTCGGAGAGTGCTCGATTTTCCTCCAACTTCTGATGAAGGGACTAGTAAAAGAGATCAAGTTGTGGTGCCTTCCGAGTCTGATGCGGAAGAGGAAGAAATTGAAGAGGAGGAAGATTATTCCGACCAGCAGTATCCTCCAGCTGATGACAAATACAAAAGTTTAGAAGACAGATTGGCTGCCATGGAATTGCAAAGGGTACCGGGTTTGGATTTTGAAGACATGGGCTTGGTCGCCGGAATCGTGATTCCACCAAAATTCAAAGTACCAGTGTTTGTGAGGTACGACGGGCTATCCTGTCCCAAAATGCATCTCAGGTCTTATGTGAGAAAAATTCAACCCTATACGGCAGATAAAAACCTCTGGATTCACTTCTTTCAAGACAGTCTGTCGGGAGCTCAGTTGGAATGGTTTTATCAGTTAGAAGGAACCAGTGTTAGAAGTTGGGAAGATTTGGCCACCGCTTTCTACAAACAATACCAGTATAATTCCGATCTTGCTCCTACTCGTACCCAACTTCAGGGTATGTCACTAGGAACAAGTGAGGGATTCAAAGAATATGCACAGAAGTGGAGGGATTTGGCTGGCAGGGTGCAGCCTCCTTTAACCGATCGTGAGCTCGTTGATATGTTTCTCGGGACCCTATCTGGGCCATTTTTCAATCATTTAATTGGTAAGGTTTACTGATTTGATCTTAACAGGCGAGAGAATTGAGGCTGGCATCAAGTCAGGAAAAATTCAAAAGGGTGTTACTGCAAATGCTGAGAAGAAACCTTTTAAGAAGGAGACAGCTATGGTATATTCTCAAAAAAGAGCAGGGAAGGTGGAGCGTCGGCCGACTGTGGGGGCCGTAATGATTCAAAACATTCCAAGCGAGCAGCCTCGCTATAACCAGACCAAACCAAATCAGCAACGGGTAGAAAGGCCACACCGGCAATTCACCCGTATTAATATGACTCCAGCACAGGTGCTTCCCCATCTGTTGAAATTGAATCTTGCCACTATCAGGGAAGCGCCAAAGAATGTGAATACGTCTTCCCCGCATTATCATGCCAATGCCAAGTGCGCCTATCATTCAGACAGTGTTGGACACGACACCAATGATTGTTGGGCACTCAAGCATAAGATTCAGGACCTGATAGAGGCTAAGGAAGTAGAGTTTGACGCTCCAGAAAAACCCAATGTGATATCTGCACCTATGCCGAAGCACGGTCGGAATGTTAATGCCATTGAAGAGGATCTGTATGTTGTTGACGTTAGTGATCTGACTACTCCACTGTTAACCGTTAAGTTGAATTTGTTGAGGGCCGGGATCTTCCCGGGGTGTAAGGAAGATTGTTACTGTTGCCACTCTCTGCCGTTTGATTGTCCGCTATTGAAGAAGGGCATCCAAGGCCTCATGGATAGCCGACAAATTTTGTTCGAGAAAGTTCTTACCGTTCCAGTTCATGTTGAAAATATCTCAATCATAACCATTCACGCCAATCTTTCCGAGGCCGTCAAAAAGCCAGTTAAGATTACACCAGCTGCAAAGTCTATACCTTTGAAGATAACAATGCCAGGGCCCGTTCCCTATGTCTCCGAGAAGTCGATACCTTGGAACTATGGTGGTGACATCTACTACCATGGTATCAAGCAAGTTGAAATAATTGAAGAAGATTCAGATGATGAAGAAGCCAGCATTAGTAATATTGCGGGCACCAGCAAAATCACCAGGAGTGGGAGGATATTTTCTCCAGAGATTGCTCCTCCAAAAGCAGTCTTTGGACCCTCATCAGCTAAAGAAGTCATCCCTGCACCAGTGAAGCTCTCCGCCAGAACGCCTTTGATTAAAGAAATTTTCATTCCTAGTGCTGTCTCTCCTACCATTGCCGATAAAGGAAAGGGAATACAAGATGAACCCGTCAGGACGAGGGCTCAACCTTTGGTAATTCCAGAAGCTTCCAAGAAAGAAATGGACGAGATTTTGAGGATAATCAAGAGAAGTGACTACGATGTGGTGGAACAGTTGGGGCAAACCCCCTCCAAGATCTCCATGCTGGCACTATTGCTTTGCTCAAAAGCGCACGCTCAAGCTTTGATTAAGTTTCTGAAGGCAGCTCATGTGCCCCAGGAAACCTCTGCGGATCAATTTCAGAATTGCGTGGCTAGCCTGACTGCAGACAATGGGCTAGGCTTTTCTGATGCCGACCTGACCCCTAAAGGCCGAAACCACAATGATGCGTTGCATATTTCAATCGAGTGTCGCGGAACCACCCTTGCACATGTTCTGGTTGATACCGGTTCATCACTGAATGTTTTGCCTAAGAAGGCCTTGGACCGGCTAGATTGCGAAGGATTGGAATTGAAGCCAAGTGATATTGTCGTCAGAGCTTTTGATGGGTCGAAAAGAATGGTCCATGGAGAAGTTGAAATTCCTGTCAAGATAGGTACTGAGGTGTTTAAATCCACTTTCTACGTAATGGACATCCGCCCATCATACTCCTGCCTACTGGGTAGACCTTGGATACACCATGCTGGGGCAGTCACCTCATCCCTGCATCAGATGTTGAAATACCCAGTCAAGGGAAAGATCATTACTGTCCACGGCGAAGAAGAGTACATGATTAGCCATTTAAATTCTTTCCGGTACGTGGAAGTTGAAGGGGAGTTTATTGAGACACCATTTCAACATTTCGAAGAAGTGTTTCCTGAGATAGCAGTGGCAAAATTGACGGCTGAGACACCAGGGCAGATGGCCAGGATGGCATCTCTGGAAGATGCAAGGGCTGCAGTTAAAGAAGGGAAGAACTCAGCGTGGGGGCAGCTACCCGATTTTCCGCATAAGGTTGGCAAGTCTGGATTAGGTTTCACAGCTGCCGGTCAGAAGGCTGTACGCCGGTCAAAGATTGAGAGGGCGCCAATCAAAATTTCTCCTTACAGAATCAACGCCTTGGAAGATGAAGACCAGGACAGCAACATTGAAGATTGGATTTATCCAACTGTCAGAGGAGGGTTGAGCAATTGGGAGGCAAAAGACCTTGTCCCCATCACTTTTATTCCTCAGTAATTTATCTATCGAACATTTCCTATTTTGGTCTGTAATATTTTACTTTCAAACAATCCGTACACTATCTTTTTCACCTCCTGCCTTGCCCGGGGCATGTAGGTCTACTTGTAAGGGTTTTGACTATTTTTCATATTCATATGCCATGTTTAATGATTCATTGGACGTTTTTCATTTGATAAACTGCTTGTGTTCATTTCCTTTCCTTTTGCATTTTTGTTTAAGGATGGCTATCCCTTACACACACCCACCACTCACCAATGCAGGTACTCATCCACTCCGGATTCCATGGGTGACTATTCTGCTGTATCTTTCAATAACTCTGAAGACCTGGTCAATCTAGCCGAGTATGAAGATGACGAAGGTTGTGAAGTACCAGGGGAACTAGCCAGACTTCTGCAACAAGAGGAAAGAGCCATCTTACCGCATGAAGAGCCATTGGAAACTGTCAACTTGGGAACCGAGGAGAATCGGAAGGAGGTGCAAGTGGGTGCCAACCTGGAACCAGAAGTTAAGGAACGCTTGGTACAGTTACTGAATGAGTATGTTGAAATCTTCGCTTGGTCCTATGAAGACATGCCGGGTTTGGACACAGACATCGTGGTTCACCGTCTCCCCACAAGAGAGGACTGTCCACCGATCAAGCAAAAGGTTCGCCGAATGAGGCCTGACATGTCCGAAAAGATCAAAGCAGAAGTAATGAAGCAGTTCAATGCTGGCTTTTTGGCTGTTACATCCTATCCTCAATGGGTCGCTAACATTGTGCCAGTGCCTAAAAAGGATGGCAAAGTCAGAATGTGTGTGGACTACCGGGATTTGAATAGGGCCAGCCCTAAGGATGATTTCCCGCTACCTCATATTGACATCTTGATCGACAATACAGCTCAGCATAAGGTGTTTTCCTTCATGGACGGGTTCTCGGGATATAATCAAATCAAAATGGCCCCCGAGGATATGGAGAAAACAACTTTTGTCACACAATGGGGCACTTTCTGCTACAAAGTGATGCCGTTCGGGCTGAAAAACGCCGGGGCAACTTATCAACGCGCCATGGTAGCTTTATTTCATGACATGATACATCATGAGATTGAAGTTTACGTAGACGATATGATAGCTCGGTCGCAAACAGAGGAAGAGCACCTTGAACATCTGGAAAAGCTGTTTGCCAGATTGAAAGAATACAAATTGAGGCTGAATCCAAGCAAATGCACTTTTGGAGTTAGGTCCGGTAAACTCTTGGGATTCATTGTAAGCAACAAAGGCATTGAAGTCGACCCAGCGAAAGTAAAAGCAATACAAGAGATGCCTGCTCCCCGTACTGAAAAGGAAGTTAGAGGTTTCTTGGGGCGCATAAACTATATTGCCAGGTTCATCTCACATCTGACCTCTACCTGTGAGCCAATTTTCAAACTCTTGAAGAAAGATCAGGTAGTGGAATGGAACGACGATTGTCAAGCTGCTTTTGATAGAATCAAGGAATATTTGCTAGAACCTCCTATTCTGATGCCACCCGTCGAAGGAAGACCTTTGATCATGTATTTGACCGTCTTGGATAATTCAATGGGGTGTGTTCTAGGCCAGCATGACGAGTCTGGTCGAAAAGAGCATGCTATTTATTACCTTAGCAAAAAGTTTACCGACTGTGAGACTCGCTACTCACTGCTCGAGAAAACTTGCTGCGCTTTGGTATGGGCTGCTCGCCGACTAAGACAGTATATGCTGACTCATACTACCTTGTTGATATCCAAAATGGATCCTATCAAATATATCTTCGAAAAGCCCGCTTTATCTGGAAGGATAGCTAGATGGAAAATGATCTTAACTGAGTATGACATCCAGTACACCACCCAAAAAGCTATAAAAGGGAGTGTATTAGCTGACCATCTGGCTCATCAGGCTATTGAAGACTATCAACCCATGAGATTTGACTTTCCAGACGAGGACATCATGAATTTGGGCAACATTGAAAGTGACGGACCGTATGACGGACCTGAAAAGGGATCCCGATGGACCCTGTACTTTGATGGTGCTTCAAATGCACTTGGAAATGGTATTGGCGCGGTACTCATTTCTCCGGAAGGATGCCACACTCCTTTCACAGCCCGACTTTGCTTCAGCTGCACAAACAACATGGCTGAGTATGAAGCCTGCATCTTTGGTCTCAAGGCTGCTATAGACTTGGGGATCAAATCTTTGGTCGTATTCGGGGATTCGGCTTTGGTCATCAGCCAGATCAAAGGAGATTGGGATACCAAACATCCCAATCTTATTCCATACAAAGAACATGTTCTGACATTGTTGCCTCACTTCGAGCAAATTACCTTCGAGCACTTCCCGCGAGAAGAGAATCAGCTAGCAGATGCTCTAGCCACAATGTCCTCCATGTTTAAACTCAACTGGGATAACGAGGCTCCCCAAGTCACCATCGAGCGAATGGATGAACCCGCGCATTGTCACGAGATTAATATCGAAGAAGTAGTGGAACAACCTTGGTTCCATGAAATCAAAAGGTATCTCGAGACCCAAGATTATCCTGAAGGAGCTTCCGTGAATGACAAGAAGTTCTTAAGGAAATTCGTTGCTAAGTTCTTCCTGAGCAACGGCATCCTTTACAAACGAAGCCATGATTGCGTATTACTCCGGTGTGTGGATAAAGCTGAAGCAGAGTTGATTATGACCGACATACACAGCGGACCATTTGGCACTCACTTGAGCGGGCATACAATGGCTAAGAAGATCCTAAGGGCAGGCTATTACTGGTCTACCATGGAGGCTGACTGCCATCAGCATTCCCGTACTTGTCACAAGTGTCAAGTCTATGCTGACAAAGTTCATATCCCTCCGGTTCCCCTCAACGTCCTGACTGCTCCGTGGCCCTTTGCAATGTGGGGCATTGATATGATTGGAGAGATCAAGCCCACGGCTTCCAACGGACATCGCTTCATCCTGGTTGCCATTGACTACTTCACTAAATGGGTCGAAGCGGCTTCCTTCGCCTCTGTCACCAAAAATGTGGTTGCCCGCTTTATCAAACATAACCTCATATGTCGGTATGGTGTTCCAGACAGGATCATCACGGATAACGGTACAAATCTGAATAATACGATGATCACTGCATTATGCGAACAGTTCAAGATTTATCATCACAATTCATCTCCCTATCGGCCGAAGATGAACGGTGCTGTTGAAGCTGCGAACAAAAACATTAAAAAGATTATTCAGAAAATGACAGTCACTTACAAAGACTGGCATGAGATGTTACCGTTTGCTCTGCATGGATACCGCACGACGGCACGTACTTCAACTGGGGCAACCCCATTTTCTCTAGTTTATGGCATGGAGGCTGTTTTGCCTATGGAAGTTCAGATCCCTTCTCTAAGGATCATGAAAGATGCAGGTCTGAAGGAAGATGATTGGATGCAGACCCGACTTGATCAACTCAATCTGATCGACGAAAAGCGACTTGCTGCTATATGCCATGGTCAGACGTATCAAAAACGGATGATCAAGGCTTTCAACAAGAAAGTTAGGTGTCAAGTGTATCAAGTCGGAGATCTAGTAGTCAAACGGATTATCTTACCGCAAAGTGATCCCAGGGGCAAATGGACTCCTACATATGAAGGACCATTTGTGATCAAGAGTATATTTTCTGGTGGTGCAATGATCCTGACCACCATGGACGGTGACGATTTGCCGCACCCCGCGAACGCAGACATAGTCAAAAGATACTACGCATAAAGTAACCCGACAAGTCGAAAACCCGAAAGGGCGGCTTGGGCAAAAAATGGGTATCCCGGTGAACCGAAAACCCGAAAGGGCGGTTCAGGCAAAAATTAGGGATAAAAACAAAAAAAAATCTGTACACCCGGCAAGTCGAAAACCCGAAAGGGCGTCTTGGGCAAAAAGGGGTTTCCTGGTGGATCGAAAACCCGAAAGGGCGATTCAGGCAAAAGTTAGGGAATTAAAGCGTATGACTATGTCTCGTCGGATCACTTCAAAGACAGTCTCTTCATCAACCGGCTCCAGGTCTGATCAATCCAGCCATCGTCAAACGAAGCATTGAATGGACAGAGGTTCAGAGTTGTGAAAGCTACAGCAGAACAGAATCCCATGGAATTATTTCACATAGCCATCTTTATTTTGTATAAATTTTCCAAATATTTACGGCAAGATCCTCTTACTAGGATGATTGTTTCCTTTGTACAAATATACTCAAAGAAAATCAATACAAATACTCTTCCCAAAATTTGTGTCATTTCCCTTTTTCTTTTTTTCTTTTTTTCTTGCACTATTCGCTTTATTTTGAGAAACGTCCAATGTTTTGTTAAATAGGCATATGCATTTGAAACATGATCAATTCCTAATTAAAACCTAAGAAGAGGATTACTGATAGGATGAAAGTACAGATGGATATTTTGACACCTTTTCAAAGGAAATCCCTCAAGACCTGTAATCCACATCCCTGGCAAACCCTGAGGTCTCTCTCCAGCAGACCCTCGAAGCTTGCCCCCAGTAAGGTTCTGAAAGGTATTCCCCGCAGAGTACGGACGCCCCTCCCGGGTTTTATTCAAAGTTATTCCTCACAGAGGCTTATAACTGGGTTATCCTCAGCTAACAACCAGGTGAGATCGCGCTCGCCAAAATTCTTTCCATCCCCAGCGGAGTTCCTCAAATTTCCCCCAACAATAAATTATCAAATACAACCCCCGGAGGAGCTTATCTTTGCAAATCCCCAACCAGAGAATCTTTTGGAAATCATTTTCCCTCAGAATTTAAGCTTCGGTATCCCCAGCAGATCAAGAGCTTCAAATGGACTATCCCCAGCGGAGTCAGACTCTTAAACTATCTCCCCACAGAGTTTTTTGTGGGAAGAAAAATCTTGAGTTCCCCAGTAAAATCTCCGGGGTACTTCTCACCAAGCTGAAGATTCTCAATCTGGCCTCCCCAGCTTTAAGTCTACTAGTTTGGTACCCCCCAGTAGAAGACTTCAGGAATCCCCCAGAAGATTGGTATACAACCCAAATTCCCAATTCCCCAGCAACAATCCAGGATTTATTTTCCCGGCAGCAGTCAGGATACTTCTATCCTCCGCTACCCCGGATTCATCTATCCTGTGCAAGACAGCTCTCCAGCTTACATGCACATCCATTTACATTCCTAACGCATGAATATACATTGTATCGTGCATCATAGCATTGCATACAGCTAACTCTTTTCCTTTTCAGGAAAGGTCAGTCGACAGACTAATATCATTCAAATCTCAAGAGTTCTGAAAACAGTTCACGGGTTCTCCAAGTAAACGGATGTTAACCTATCGCTTGTTCAGATTCTTCTCAAGACTTCTGAAAACAGTTTATGGATTCTTCCCAAGTAACGGATGTTAATCTATCAGCTTGTTCAGATGCAACCTTTGAAATTAGTTTCCGGACGCTTCCCAACAACGGATGCGACTCTATTGCTAATTCAACTTCAAGAGTTCTGAAAACAGTTCACGGGTTCTCCAAGTAAACGGATGTTAACCTATCGCTTGTTCAGATTCTTCTCAAGACTTCTGAAAACAGTTTATGGATTCTTCCCAAGTAACGGATGTTAATCTATCAGCTTGTTCAGATGCAACCTTTGAAATTAGTTTCCGGACGCTTCCCAACAACGGATGCGACTCTATTGCTAATTCAACTTCAAGAGTTCTGAAAACAGTTCACGGGTTCTCCAAGTAAACGGATGTTAACCTATCGCTTGTTCAGATTCTTCTCAAGACTTCCTGAAAACAGTTTATGGATTCTTCCCAAGTAACGGATGTTAATCTATCAGCTTGTTCAGATGCAACCTTTGAATTTAGTTTCCGGACGCTTCCCAACAACGGATGCGGCTCTATTGCTAATTCAACTTCAAGAGTTCTGAAAACAGTTCACGGGTTCTCCAAGTAAACGGATGTTAACCTATCGCTTGTTCAGATTCTTCTCAAGACTTCCTGAAAACAGTTTATGGATTCTTCCCAACAACGGATGTTAATCTATCAATTTGTTCAGATGCAACTTTCTGAAAACAGCTTACAGGTTCCTCCCAACAACGGACGTCAACCTATTGCTTGTTCGGACCCCCAATTCAGAAATGGTCTAATATTCCCTTCCAGATGGCATCTTTAAGCCCATCCCCGACAAGTTTCTGTCACTCTCTCAGATGGCATCGTTAAGCCCATCTCCAAATGGCATCTCTAAGCCCATTCCCGCATCCAGTGCTTTGACGAATGCAAATTTCCGGGCACTCTAGTGTCCAATCTCCTTTTACCCTCGAGTCGCGAAAGGCAAGCCTGCCAATCTAACTCTTCGGATTCAAGAAGATTGAACAGGGGCAACTGTTGTACCCCAAAATTTGCCCTCCCATTTCTCATTGATCTCTCCTCACAAAGCTCTTGAAGCTCAAGACTCAGTTAGGGTTTCATCTGCTCAAGACCTCCCCTTGCACTGTGGACTCAGAATTAGGGTTTGTGTTTGCACAAAGTTGTTTTGACCCAAAGTGCCCAATATGACTTTCATGCTTCATATTGGACTCCCAAGATTATCCATACCAAGTTTCAAGTCTTGATTCCAAGTTTTGCCCAGTCAATTGGACAGTTGACCTAGAAATCAACTGTATTGGGGAAAAAGTCAACTGTGGCCAATTGACAGTCAAATCTCATGAAATTTGATCCACATCAACATTATGAACTCATATAAACCATTTGGTCAAGTTGGGATCACAATTCCACAAGAAATTTGATCAGATCACCAAAAGGGCAAAATGGTCATTTTTAGGGTTTTGACTGTACAAAGGCAATTTTTGACTGTTTGACCTAACCAATGGCAAACCAAGCTCATATATGGACTCAAGGACCCCATGGAATTATCTTGACATGTTCATCAAACCCAAAAGATCCCAAGTACACAAGATTGACAGTTGAATTTCCCAGTCAATTGATCAATTTTGACTGTATACTGAAAAGTCAAACTTTGACTTTTTGGTCAAAATCAAGAGTCAAGATTCATTTTTCATCAAAATATGCCAAATCATGAAACTTGTTCACCAAGAAATCACAAATTGCAAATTAGGGTTTGAAAATGGAATTTTTCATAACTTAGAATTTTTCTAAGTTATGAAAAACCCTAATTTTTTCCCAACTTTGCCCCATCTTTTCACCATGATCCATTTTGATTCAAACAAAAGTCAAAACATGAAAGTTGTATATTGTTGCATAATCTACAACTTTGATTCACAAAGTTTTCTCATTTGAAGCTTGTATCTCAAGTTATAATTTTTTGAATAAGGGCACTAAACCATTTTTAACTTAGTAGAATTTTAACCTATTTTGACAAGGTTTTCTACCCCACTTCAAGGCCATTTTTCATACCCTTCCACTTGGAATTTCAATTTGCATTTCAAAGATGGATTGTAGTACACATTCCAAGCTTTCCAAAATGTCCAAGAACTTCTCAAACAAGTTCATGGTTAGGGAGAATCGAATTTCACAATATAGCAAAAACTCACTTGTGAATTAGCCATTTTTCATGTTCATAAGATTATGCAACTTCTCAAAACCAGCATGCCCTTGATTACAGGTCCCTAAACCAAGTTACACTCATAAATTTAATGCATATTCTTTGTACCAAGACCAAGTTCTTTGAGTTCAAGCTTTGTCTAAAGGATTAATCCCAATTTGGAAAAAGTAAACTATCCATTTTTGCAAAAGGTCACTTTATGTCAAATTAGAAATCCAACAAGTACAAGCTAAATCTGAATGGCACAAGATTATGGACAAATTGCTCTGATCAAGAGAAGATTATGCAGCCCATTAGGAGGCCCCCTACATGCCTAGAACATCAAGTGGCATTTTGTTGCTTAGAAAAGAAGAAAAGTCCATAACTTGTGAGAACTTGAACCTCAGCTTACAAACACAACACAAAAGATATCAAACACACTCAGTACATCCCAACCAAGCTTTTGCACGAATCCTTGACCTCTCAAACACTCCCATTGCCATAATCATCCTCAAACTGCAAAAACAGGGTTGCCTCTGCAGTTTGAGTGCAAACTCCCATTTCCCTCGAGCATTCTCACCAAAATCAATTCATACACCTTCCATACAACATATGCAAACTAACCATGGCCTAAAACCTGACCTGTAATCACTCTAACAGTTTCCACCATTTTTAATTTTTCCTTTTGCAGTTGAAGTTCCACAGCTCGATACAAGGAGTTTCAAGACAAAGTAAGCATTGAAAAAGCATCCCTGGACCTCAAGGAAGCTTTTCCAATCATCACCTTGCACTGAAAGTTCCTCATTCTCCAGATAGAAGTCCAACTGAATAGGTAAAAGTTTGAATTCGTATCTCTCTTATCATGCATATTTAGTCTTAAGTTTGTAAAGAAACAAGGTCCTACTCATAGCCCTGAACATGTACATAGCTTTACTTTTCATTTCTTTTGTCTGAGTAGAGAGAATTTGAGCTCTGAAAATGGTAGAAAAGTTAGGTCAGAAAAGAGGGGGAGAGAAATTCTCCCTCATCTTAGAGAGATAGTTCATGTTCTTTATATGTATGAAATCGTGAGATCATGCTTTACATGTTTTGTGTTGGAAGTTTGTTCAAAGGATCAAAGAATCAGGACATTCAAAGGGAGCTTGTTGGCGCGCGTTTTTGAACAAAATCTGTTCAGAGGTTGAAGAAGAAGTGGATTGGGCTGGGCCTGTGTTATTTTTGCTATCCACACCATTTTTTCTGTTTCACACCCCTCAGCCCATTTGCTTCATTTTTTGACATTTTTGACTTTTTCTTTTTTTGTTTGACTTGTTTATTTTTTCTTAACATATTAAAATTTTGAAAATATTTTTCTCATCATTTTTTTATTTTATTTGGTTTTTATTTGATTTTCTTTTTGATTTGTATATAAATAGATATATATTGTTATTTAAGATAAATAGAAAATATGTAAAAAATACTTCTATTTGCATTTTTATTTTTATTTACCTTCTGAAAATATTTCACATAAAAAATACCTTTTTATTTATTTTATTAAAATATTAAGTAAATACTTATTTTGTATATAATACATATTTATAATATAAATATACATATATATATATATTATTATACTTAGAATAAAAATGCCAAAAAATGTACATATTTTATTTTAATATTTAATATAAAAAAAAATGACCTTTGTTCAAATGTACCATATTTTATTCTTGTATGTAAATAATAAATATTATGTGGATTAATTAATTAATATACATTTTGATTAAAACTAGGGTTTTGCCCTAAATATGAAAATACTCAAAAATAATATCTTTTTATTTTCTTATTTTTATCTTTACATAAATAATATTTTTTCATACATATAAAAACTTTCCTTTTTGCATTTTGCACATTTATTTAATTTCTATTTAATTGTGCAATTTATTTACCTTGCAAATATTCAAAAGTGATGTAATAATCTAGATTTAAATCCTTGTCTAATATCCCCCATTTGTAAATTTGTACCCCCCTCCCTATATTATTATGTTGTAATAGCGTAGGAATTTAAATTTCGCACTTTATACGCTTTCTAATTATGCCATGTTAGAATTAGGGTTTGCATGCGAAAAAACGATAAAAAATAGTTTGACCTAATACAAGATAAATGAGCATGAAAATAAACAACACTTCTCACACTTGCACCCCTAGGGTATTCCACTTTGTTGCCTTCAAATAAATGGGCCATGTTGTATGTTGAATTTCTTTGGGCAAAGCAAACAATATGAATGATCATAGTCCCTCGATAAAACTTTTCAAAACAAACAAAAACAAATGATCAAGTCCCTTAAAGAGAATTGCCCAAAGACATTTAACGCCGTTGCAATTATGGTCCAAACGATGACCCGCGCCTGTCCCTTTTCATCTCCTAAGACAAGATTGTCCACCAAATGCAATGGTGGAACAAAAGTTGTCAAAAGGTTTAAAACATAATAAAAAATCTTTGAGGAAATTTTTAGGGTAGATAAACTCTTAAGTACTTGCTAACTTTCCAAGAAAACACTTGCCTAAATTCAAAACCCACTTCACAAACACTTTCAAAATCAACTTTTCAAACCCTTGAAACATCTTTTTAAAAGATAAAACACCTTTTGTAAAACATTCGAGTAAAGAATTGTTACAAGGTTAGCCTAATACAAGGCATCTTTTCAAAACATTTTCAAAACCACACACAAAGCACCATTTCAAACAATTGAAAACCAAGGCAAGTTGATCTAAGCAAGTACCTAAGAGCCCATGGATAACCATGGATAGAAGGGGTGCTAATACCTTCCCCTTCTATAATCTACTCCCCGAACCCAAGAAAAATCTCAAAGGTTTTTGCTGTGCTTTTTTAACCTTTCCTTAGGATAAAATAAAAAGTCGGTGGCGACTCTTGCTAACCACAACATTTGCGAATACGAACGCAAACCTCAAGTCAGTTCTCCCACCGTATCACACCCAACGTATCAACCAAATTCATCTGGTTAGTATAACTAGCTAATCGGAAAGTTAGCCTGAAGTAGGTTGACAATTAGCATTAAGTTAGTAGCTGGCAAAATTAAAGAAACAATACTTCATATTTTAATAACAATAATAATAAAAGCAAGAAAAGAAAAGAAAAGCAAAAACAAATAAGCAAAGAAAAAATAAAATACTTAAAGTTGGGTTGTGTAATACGGTGGTAGAATCGACTGTTATACTGGTTTGTGTTTTGCGTTTTTATTTGAAAAATGTCGCGGTAAGCAAGAGTCGCCACCGACTTTTATTTTATCCAATCGTGGAAAAGGAAAAAGAACAGAAAAAAACTTTTTTCGAGATTTATGAGTACGGGGGGTAGATTATAGAAAGGGAAGGTGTTAGCACCCTTTCTATCCATAGTTTTCCATGGGCTCTTAGGTACTTGCTCATTTTTCAAATTGCTTGTGTGTGCTTGTTTTGAAAATGTTTTATTTCGTGATAACCCTTGTATCAGTCCTCAAGAGTGTGACGAAGTTTGTTTTGAAAATTTGTTTTGAAAGGGGTTTGTATGAAAAGTTTTTATTGAGCAAGTACTTAAGATTCTACCTACTCGAAAAAATATTGTTTGTTCTCGTTTCCTTTAGACAGTGTTATCCTACTATTAAGGAGTAGGTAGCCCCGTCGTTGGAGTTTGTAAGGGACATTTGAAAGGGACAAATACAATCACTAAAGCAACAGTTAGAAAACTTTAGTAGTAACCCTAGAGTCTTAAGATCTTTTTTTAGGCAACATTTTTGAGGCAACATTTCTGAGGCAACATTCGAATGGGACACTTTGATCTTTTAGACTGGAGGGAAACTACTAAAATATCCTATGCTTAATGATTGTTTACCGAAGGAAACCAAAGTGAGGTAAACCCTAGGAGTGAATATGTGCATATGAATTGTTTCAGTTATTTAATCTTTGCACATTAGGTGATCTACCGTTTAAATTTCCAGATATTCTTTCCATACAGTCCTATTAGCATACATCTAGAAAGTTAAATATTTGTAGGAATTTAAAAGTGCGAGAAAATAAACCTAGCTATTACAAGGCTTCGGGGGATGGGGATTAATTACATAACCAAAGAATCGGGGATTAAAGCAGTAAATAAAACCATAGTTTAACTATTACAAACCATTGGCAGTTACAAAAATAATGGAAAAGAAATAATTAAATGCGCTGCGAATTAAATATGAGGGATGTTGAAAAATAACCTAAACCCTAATTGAAAGAAAAAAGATTTTTGTACATTTTTTATTGGAGAAAACAATGAAATTGCAAATTAAATAAAACCCTAATTTCTAATTGCTTTTTAATTATGAAAAAAAAGTATTTAAGTTAACCTAATTAATTAAAATAAATATTTTAATGAAAAAAATGATTTTGGTGTATTTTTAAAGAAAATTAACTAAATTATGTACAATTCAAATCCTAAGTCTAATTATTTTTAATTATAAAAAGAGATTAAATTGCCCTAAGTTAATTAAACTAAATTAATTAAGAAATAAAATATTTTTATTAAAAAAAGATTTTTGTAGTTTGTTGTGATTTTTTGATTAAAAAAAGAAAATGATTTTTGTGTTAATTAAGAAAAAGGAAAATAACTAAAGAAAGTAAATAAAGAAATTAAACAAGTATAGAAAAGAAAGAATTGGGCTTGTATGTTGAAGTAGAAATGGGGTATGATTCTGAAATTGTTGGGTCCAAGGTTGTTGGCCCAGCCTATGTGAGATCCTGTATAGCACTCTCCTGAGGGTCTACCATGGGTCTCTCCTTGATGAGGCGTTGGATCTGATGCCATGGTAATCAAGAGGCTGGATGCGAGGGTGTATGGAAGGCACCTGAGATTGGGATGCATTAAATTTGTTGAAAGAAAATGAAATAAAGAAATTTGTTGGGACCTGGGATCAAACCCAGGTCCTCACGCTTGCTACCACTGAAGCGTTGCCAGCTGAGCTATGGTTGTTAGTTGTAAGTATAATAAGAAGAATATATAATATATAAAAAAAAAGTGGTTAGTTGACAAATAAAACAAAACGCGCGAAGATTCAAAAACTCCAATGGGGGGATGCTGATGGGCTTTTACTGTATAGTCTAAATTATAACTGCAAGTGCACAACCTATTGAAGTAATATATAAGATTATCGAACCATAGAGACCAATTGTCAATATATCGACTCTATTGTTAAGGTGCTTATCTAAGGCAGATCAGTAAGGGATTGAGTTTAGTACAGGGAAATAAAAGCGAATAAAATTAAAGAGATAAAACAAACGGGATCGAATGTAAATCACGAGATCAGACAGTGTCCTAGCATGCATGTATAGTATTTACTTTTGGGCAATATTTTCCATTTATAGCAAAGAACTGTTTAACAGGAACTTGTAGCTTTCGCATACTAAGAACCGAGTTTACTCTTTAAATTAAATTCCTTTATTGTCACTTATAAAGGGTGCCTAACGCGTTAAAGAAGTAAACCTATTTTTAAGAAACAAGTTATTTTGACTTAGTGATAAAGTGTTTTGATTTGGAAACTTAACTTAAAGAGATCCTTGGCTTTTGACCAAGAATTAGATTTTAATCCCACAAACGCGTCCGCAAATAGTTTCAAAATTGTTTTCTAAAATTATATCAAGTAATCCTACTTAACCAAACAAACTGCTTTCGCTCTTTTCGTTTGGTCAAGAACTAATCTGGCTTAATCTCAAGTATGGACGGCTTTCGATCTTACCCATAAACTTTTAAACACATTTAAACCAGTATTAAAAACTAAAACATCCCAAAGGTATTTCTATTAGCATGGCATGCAGAACATAGTTACGATTCGATCCTTACATTCTAACCCTAATAAATTTAGCTAGACATGGTAAGCATTTAAAGTCTATAAAACATGTAGACTATGATAAGAGCGTTTAAAGTCTATAAAACATGTAGACTATGGTAAGAGCATTTAGAGTCTATAAAACGTGTAGACTATGGTAAGAGCATTTAGAGTCTATAAAACATGTAGACTATGGTAAGAGCATTTAGAGTCTATAAAACGTGTAGACTATGGTAAGAGCATTTAGAGTCTATAAAACATGTAGACTATGGTAAGAGCATAAAATAAATGAAAGCAATTAAATTAGAACCTTGCTCCAATCGGAGGCTTGAATCTGATACAAGTCGTGGAAATGTAAAAGATAGTATGATAAACTTCAACCAAAGTGCTCCAAACTTGAATACAAACTCGCACACTCAAGTGTGATAACTTCTCGATGTGATAAGACTATCACTTTACAAAGTAGTAATATATGCATAAGCAGTAACTTGACTGGATCTAAGTTTGCATCTAAGTTTGGATGAAAACTAAAATGAAATGAGCTTGCTATTTATAGAAGATCCTGAAACTCTGTAAAGACGAGCATGCCCCTCAACTCCTTCTGAGCGGGAAATGGTTTGTGAAGGCCGCGGGCGCGGCCACCCTCCCTGCGGGCGCGGTGAGTGAAAATGGAAAGATCGTGGGAACGTGGCAGTTGGCCCCTGGGTGAAAGTGCGCCATGTCAGCGCGTTCCCTGTAGTCGGCGCGGAGCTGGACGCCATGTGTGTATTTTCTTTTGAAAAACCCTATTTTTCTGGCGTTTTCGCTCGTTTCTTCTCTGAAGGCTCTGAAAGGACATGTGACCTGAAAACAAAGGAAACAAGGGCATAATACTAGAAAAACAATAATAAAACTAAGGAAAACATGTGATATTCGAGTCAGAAACATAGTGCGATTCGGTGTTATCAAATTCTCCCACACTTAAACCTTTGCTTGTCCTCAAGCAAAACTCTCAGAAGTAGTCAAAGGGATACAAGTGTTTTTTTTCTAGTTATCGAGCTAAAGCAGTAAGGTTCAAGTGAGAGTGTGTTCGACAGGTACCAACTATTTGAACTAAGAACATCGAAGTGACACTTTACCACAGAATGCGGACATAAACCTTATTCCTACACAAGTCAACTCCTATTACTCCCACTATGCTAAGACTTCTCTTCTAGGTAAGGTCCTTTCCATTCAGGTGTAATCACATTAAGCTCGTTATCCGTACATACTCATAGTGTAGTGACCGGTTAATGATTCTGATCTTTGCAATGTGATTCTGGTACAAGAATTGGTGTAATCCCGTTATTACCAAATTATAGCTGTGGGGGATCAGATCGTAATCTGCCCTACCGAGTTCAGCACCAGATACCTCTGAACCAGCCATA
Source organism: Vicia faba (assembly GCA_948472305.1). NCBI lineage: Eukaryota > Viridiplantae > Streptophyta > Magnoliopsida > Fabales > Fabaceae > Vicia > Vicia faba. The sequence goes on along the minus strand of OX451740.1, from coordinate 1,213,697,306 downwards.
ATGGGTAATGTCTTTTATTATTATTTTTCACTTTTTATTTTTTGTGGATGTTCGCGACCAGTGGAATTAAATGATCGTGTGAGGATCACCCAATTCATGGTCGTAACCATACATTTTTTTTTACATATATATATATATATATATATATATATATATATATATATATATATATATATATATATATATATATATATATATATATATATATATATATATATATATATATATTCAAGACAAAAAGATCATTCACTTACTTTCATCGATCCTACACGTAGCGCATGCTTAGGCCGGAGCTGACTACGAGAATAAACTACTTAGGACCCGTTTTGTAAAATTAAAATCATAGCATGGGGAGAAGACGTAATTAACTCTAATATTTACAAGGTCTATGGTGTAAAAGACGATGTTGATTTTTCAAAAAGGGTACCTAAGACTAATCACACTCTATCCTAAACCTAAAAACTTTACTTATGGCTCAAAAAACTGAAAACGTGTTGTATTCATTTTTAACAAAAAAATTTCTCAAGGCTAGGAAGTGGTAGAGAACTTAAGGATACACTGCGTAAAATGACTCGTCAATCACATGTATTTTATTTAACGGCTAAACTACTAAAAGGGAAATAACTAAAAGATACTGAAAAATAAAGTACTGAAAAGGGAAATAACGGAAAAATAAATAACGGAAAGGAAATAAAAGCGATAAAATGCTCCTCCTACACTTGAATTGGACATTGTCCCCAATGTTCCAAAACAAGTCTAGGTAGGAGATACCTGGTAAAACTAGTAAGGTCCACTAGTACCCTCGCCATCCTGAGGTGGACGTCCGGAACGGCGGCTACGACTACGGCGGCGGCGATCTCTATCGAGACTAAACTGTGCCATGCACTCAGTGAGAGCAGCATTTGCAGCTTGTAGCTCCCTAGTCCGACCAATCAATGTGCCTTGTGTGGCCTCCATTAATTGGAATTGAGTAGAGAAGCTAGTCTGCTGACGGTGCTGCTGGTTCTGGAAAGCCAATTGACTTTCCATAATGGTGGTCAGAGAGCGGGCATTTTGAATTTGAGACGCCTGCATGAAAGCCATGTTGTCGGCAACCTGTTGCTGGATTGTAGAAAGGAGGGCATCACGCCTCTACTCTCTAGCCACATGCTCTCTCCACATGTCCTCAGTGACATGGAAGCTCGGGACAGTACCTGCAGGAGGGTTAGAAGAAGATGGTGCAGTGTGTGATGGTGTAAATCGAGGAGGTGACTCTGTTTGAAAGTCATACTCGTCATCAGTGTTGTTCCCTTCCTCTAAAGGAACATTCGGAGGTAACAGACCAGTGAAAGAGGGAGCGCTTAAATCATAGGTCCAGTTACGCTCCAATCTAACGTCAGTGCGACGGGTACAGGGGAGGGCAACACTTGGTACAACAACATTACCAATCATAAGGTAATAGCCACCTTCCCTTCTTGCTTTGCAGAGGCGCGTATCTTTCAAAAATTTCAGGCCTGTAGTACGAGGAGGAAGTGGCTCTAAAGTAGCAAGCTCGATGGCCAAGCCAAGGGCATGAGCGATAGTAGTAACCAGGCCACCAAAAGAAATCGGTGCCCCCTTTTTTCGGGCATAGCTCATGTGAGCAATCATAAAGGGCACCGGGTTAATTTTGGTGTCGGTGAGGCATGCTTGCATAATAATTAACTCTTTAGCATTCACCATGTTCGGGTTTTCCCGAGAAAAGATGGTGGATGCTAAAAGGTATCGGAAGACACGGATGGCTGGATTATGGACACTCGAGGCTAGCAGGCCATCAAAAGAATTTGCTTCTTGGTTTGTAAGTTTTTTTCCAGAAAGCATAGCCAGCGATTGTCCATTCCGTATCCTAAGGTGCTTCACAAATAACACCTTCCCGAAAAGGCATCCCTAACAACTCAGCTAAACCGTCGGTGGAGTAACTATATTCACGGTTAAACATTCTAAATTGTACCCCACCTACGGTACTAGCAGTGTTAGGTGTGACATTATAAATAAGTGAACTTAAAAACTCATATGTCAACCTTGGGTAGGTAGGTTCTTTTGCAGAGAAAATATTATGCATGCCTATTTTATCTAATAAATGAAAAACACTATGATAAATACCTAAAGTGTAGAGACAATCTTCGTCAATATACCTGGTTGAGTAAATTGCCGTAGACTGTAGCTTTTCGAGCAGCTTCCTTTGTGTGGATCCCGGTTTGCCGCTTCGAAGAACATACCCATTGAAGTCCATTTTGATTGTTTTGAACGATTTGGAGAAAGAAAAATAGTATGGTGAAGGAAGAAAATAGTGATTTTTATAGATTTGGAAGGTTTGTAGTGGGAAAAGAAATATAATAGAGAATTATTTGAAGTGGAGAAATTATGGAAGGTAAGGTATGAAAATGTGGGTAAAATGAGGAAGAAAATGGGGTTTAATAGGAAAAAATGGAGTAAATGGTGAGTTTTCTGAAAATTAGCCGTTTATTACTGTTGGAGGTCCGCGGGCGAGGTCCTTCCCTCCGCGGGCGCGGCCTGTTGAATTTCTAGCTGGACCAAATTTTGTCCTTTGGGCAATTGGGCTTCAAAAATGGTGGCTTGCTCTTGTCACTTGGGGTGTACCTAGCGTTTTAAGGTGAATATATATTATTTTTTTGTAAAATATATGTGTATATCATACACATACATTTTATTATCTAATTTTTGCAAAATAAAATAAAACAAGTTAAGAGAAAATAAAATAAACACACAATATATATGTAAATGTAAGTGAGTACGAAGTGCAACTGAACTGAAAAACAGAAAAAGTAAGTCTGAGAAATAAAATAAAAATAGTATAATAATAATAGAAATGGTGGACGTCTCATGATCAGATATCAGCAAAGTCACGTCCTCGCAGCTCAGCCACCTGGCGTCTGAGCTCAGCAATCTCGTGTGTCAAATCGTCGATCTCGCCAGCATATGTGGCACCATCTAGCTCTACCTGTAGGGTGAGATCAGCCACCTCCTGGAAAAGTGTAGCCATCTCAACTCTCATGGCTTCCATCTGCGCTCTCATGTCGGGCTCCTGTAAGGTCAAGTTATTAGTATAAACAACGGTATGCTCAACCTTAGGTGCAGGCGTGTACTCTGGAGTAGGATTCTTTGTAACCGGATCCTCAGTGATCGGGTCGTCTGACTCTAGCTCTGAATATGGTGAATACTCTGGCTCTGGCAGATCAGTGATGTCTATAACTGTCTTTCCCCAACCCTCTAAAGTGTAGTTCCAGTTTTCCCGGTTGGAGACGCATGTCATCTGTGGATCAGGCAGGGTGAAATAGTAGACAGTCTGATCATCAATAAGGAGCCTGTACTGATATGGATGAAAAGAAGCTCGGCGCATAAGGCCATGGTCTAAGCAGAAGTCAATGTCGATGCGTGTACTACCACAGTATGGTGTCAGGCGGAGTAACTGGATATCCAAGCCCAGAGCAGATGCAATCAGCGTCACATTCCCACCAGCGTGCAAGTATCCCTCAAAGGATGATGCAACCATATCTAGACTTTCTATCAAGAAATCCACACTCGCAATGGGATGCGACTGACTAGCGCAGTATAAAAATAGTATCTCCTTTGCAGTCACTAAATGATCGCAATAGCTCCTCCCGAAGAAGGTATAACAAAGAATCATCTCAAAGTACCTGAAAGCTGGGTTATGAATCCTCTTAGACAGTTGCTCAGATGGGTCGAGGCTGCCCCCGTCGGTAATAGCTCTCCAGAATCTGTCTATATCACTGCTCATGAAATACCCTAGAGGAAGCTCAGGGATGGCAGTAAGTGCAGTCTCGAATCCAAGCAGATCTCTAAACTGTCTCAAAGTAAAAGCATACTTTGCTCCGAACATGCGAAAACTAATCCGGCCACGGTCCTCTCTGGTGCCAACATAGGGCTCATACTCTAGTGAGCTTAGGAACTCCAAGGTGAGGTTCCTGTAGGTCACGTGGATCTCGTCAGCATATGCATCCCAACTGACCTGATGGCACAGATAATGGATACTGGCCTCAATGCATAGTGCATCCATGCAAGCAGAATCAAGGTATCTAGTCGGAAGCATCGGTCGAGCAGACAGTGTAGCAAATCGCTCCCTCTGAGTGTCGTCTCTGAAGATGACATCGAGTCCATCAACGAAATCCATCTGAAAAAGGTGATATAAGAGCACTTGGTCCTGAAAAAGATAGATGAGTCAGTCCAAAATTACAAATTTAATTAAAGTTTAAAAATTAAAAATAAAGAAAAAAGATCGTGGGTTGCCTCCCACGCAGCGCTTTGTTTAACGTCGTTAGCTTGACGATAAGATCTCACTTTTCACGTTGGGATTGGTGGGTCTATCAGAGTCTTACTAGAGTAGTCAATAGGCAGGTCACCTCCTCTATACAACTTCAGTCATTGTCCATTTACCACGAAAGGAGCGCTTGAGTTATTCTTGATTTCTACAGCTCCTGATACTAACACTTTTGATACCTCGAATGGACCTGTCCATCTTGAACGTAGCTTGCCAGGAAAAAGTCGTAATCTGGAATTAAACAGAAGAACAGGATCACCTACATTGAATTCTTTCTTAGTAATTTTCTTGTCGTGCCATATCTTTGTTCTTTCTTTATTGATGATGGCATTCTCATAAGCATTTAGGCGGAGTTCTTCCAACTTATGTATGTCCAGAATTCGTTTCTCTCCAGCTCTTAGGTAGTCTAAATTCAAGGATTTTATAGCCCAATAGGCTTTGTGTTCTAACTCGAAAGGTAAGTGGCAGGATTTTCCATAGACCAATTGATATGGGGTAGTTCCAATAGGGGTTTTGTAAGTTGTTCTATAGGCCCAAAGTGCATCTTTCAGCTTTCCGGACCAATCCTTTATGGATATTGACACGGTTTTTTCTAGGATTTGCTTGATTTCCCTATTCGATACCTCCACCTGGCCACTGGTTTGAGGGTGATATGGTGTTGCTACTGTATGTTTGACTCCGTATTTGTTTAAAAGTTTATTGAATATCTTGGATATAAAGTGCGATCCTCCATCACTTATGACTAGACGGGGTGTTCCAAATCTAGGGAATATGATGTTCTTGAACAATTTGATCACTACTCTCGTGTCGTTTGTGGGGGCCGCTATTGCTTCTATCCACTTGGACACATAGTCAACTGCCACAAGAATATATTTATTTCCCATTGATGATGGAAAAGGCCCCATGAAATCTATACCCCATATGTCAAAGAGTTCTACCTCTTGAATATTTCTTAATGGCATTTCATCACGCCTTGAAATGTTCCCAGTGCGTTGACACAGGTCACACTTGGTGACGTAAGTGTGGACATCTCGCCATAAAGTTGGCCAGTAAAGGCCTGCTTGAAAGATTTTGGCACATGTCTTTGATGTGCTTGCGTGTCCACCATAAGGCGCGGCATGACAATGTTTGATGACGCTTTCCACTTCTTCCTCTGGAACACATCGTCTAAAGATGTTGTTTATTCCTTTTTTGAACAAGAGTGGTTCATCCCAATAAAAGCTTTTGATGTCATTGAAGAACTTTTTCTTTTGTTGAAAACTTAAGTCTGGGGGTATGATGTCAGCAGCTAGATAGTTCACAATGTCTGCGTACCAAGGTACGTTTCTTATAATTGAGACTTTTTCCAGTTTAAATTCTTTATAGGTTTCAGAGTCATCCTCGCTCATTGTGTTTATCCTAGCTATCAGTCCGTCGTAAGTGAAGTGATCGTCTATTGGTATTAGATCTGGTTTCAAATGTTCTAGCCTAGATAGATGATCGGCTACTAAATTCTCAGTGCCTCTCTTATCCTTAATGTCTAAGTCAAATTCTTGGAGTAAGAGAATCCACCTGAGCAATCTCGGCTTAGCGTCTTTTTTATTTAACAGATATCGGATTGCTGCGTGATCAGTATAAACTACAATCTTAGCTCCTACTAAATAAGATCGGAACTTATCGATTGCGAATACTACAACTAGCAATTCTTTTTCTGTAGTTGTGTAGTTAAGTTGGGCGGTATCTAGGGTTCTACTGGCATAGTAAATGACATGTAATTTCTTGTCTTTTCTTTTCCCTAAGACAGCCCCAACTGCATAGTCACTAGCATCGCACATGATTTCAAATGGTTGCTCCCAGTCAGGGGGTTGAATGACAGGAGCTGAAATCAGCACTTGTTTTAGAATGTTGAAGGTTTCAAGACACTTCTCATTAAAGTCAAATTCAGCATCTTTCATAAGAAGGTTAGTTAAGGGTTTTGTTATTTTTGAGAAGTCTTTTATAAAGCGTCGGTAGAATCCAGCATGTCCTAGAAAACTTCGTACTTCCCTAACAGTTTTAGGTGGGTTGAGGTTCTCTATAACTTCTATTTTTGCTTTGTCAACTTCTATCCCTCTCTCGGAGTTGATATGCCCTAAAACTATTCCTTCGTTGACCATAAAATGATACTTCTCCCAATTCAACACAAGGTTCACTTCCACACATCTTTCTAAGATTTTCTCAAGGTTCGAGAGACAATTTTTGAAATCGAATCCATATACAGAAAAATCATCCATGAATACTTTCATAATTCCGTCGAGATAGTTCGCGAAAATGGACATCATACAATGTTGGAAGGTGGCAGGTGCATTACAGAGTCCAAAGGGCATCCGCCTATAGGCAAACGTTCCATAAGGACAGGTGAATGTAGTTTTTTCTTGGTCCTCTGGGTGAATAGGGATTTGGAAAAATCCGGAATATCCATCTAGATAACAGAAATACAAATTCCTAGCTAGACGTTCGAGCATCTGATGTATAAATGGAAGTGGGAAATGATCTTTCCTAGTCACCTTATTTAGCTTTCTGTAATCGATGCACATACGCCATCCTCCTTCTGTTCGTTTTGCTACTTTGTCTAACTTATCATTTTCAACAACCGTGATGCCTCCTTTCTTCGGCACCACATGTATAGGACTTACCCACTCACTATCCGATATCTGATATATTATACCAGCTTCCAATAACTTCAGAACTTCTTTCTTAACTACATCACTCATAATAGGATTTATTCTTCTCTGATGCTCTCTAGAGGGTTTCGAATTTTCTTCTAGCATGATCCGATGCATGCATACGGACGGGCTTATCCCTTTCAAGTCAGAGATTTTATATCCTAATGCTGAAGGGTATCTTCGCAAGGTATCTAAGAGTTGATTTGTTTCGTTTTGGCCTAGAGTGGCGTTAATTATAACTGGGCGATTCATCTCTTCGTCCAAAAACTCATATCTTAGATTCTTGGGTAGTTCTTTGAGTTCTAGAGATGGCTTTTTAAGACACGGCATAGGATCGGGTGTAAGAGCTAAACATTCAAAGAGGTTGTCATCAATGTAAGGTTCTTTATATCCATCATCCTTTAGAATGGGTGTTGGTGGTAGTTTAATTAAGGATTCATCTTGCTCAAGTTCGTTTAGGCATTCATCAATGATGTCGATTGCATAACATGCATCCCCTATCACAGGTGCCATAAGGAATTTAGAGAGGATAAATTCTATCTTTTCATCTCCTACTTCGAAGGTAAGTTTTCCTTTCTTAAGGTCGATTATAGCTCCGGCGGTTGACAAGAATGGTCTTCCTAAGAGAATCGGGATTTCGTCATCTTCTTTAATATCCATTACCACGAAATCGGTTGGGATATACAACTGACCTATTCTAACTGGTATATCCTCTAATATCCCTGTGGGGTACTTGACAGATCTATCAGCTAGTTGTAAAGACATTTTGGTTGGTTGTAGTTCTCCTAAGTTTAACCTCTTGCAGACTGCCGAAGGCATTAAGCTTATGCTTGCTCCTAGGTCTAAGAAAGCTTTGTCGATCATATGATTTCCTAGGATGCAAGGAATAGAAAAACTTCCAGGATCTTTGTCCTTTTTTGCAAGTTTATTTTCAGAGATGGAATGACATTCTAGGGGTTTAGGATCGTCGAGTCTGTGTTTGTTTGACAGGATGTCTTTTAAGAATTTAGCATATGATGGTATTTGGGTAATCGCTTCGGTAAAGGGAATCTCTACATGGAGTTTCTCTATTACTTTGATGAATTTTTGGTATTGGATTTCTATCTTGGTTTGTTTAAGTCTTTGTGGGTATGGTATTGGAGGTTTATAGGGTGGAGGTGGTGTATAAGTTTTATCTTTCGATTCTTCCACCTGGTTCTGTTGGGTTCTTGGTTCCTCTGGTTTCTCTACTTGGTCCTCAGGTATGCTATCTTTTTTTGGTTTTTCGGGTACACACATCGTTGGAAGTTTCGGTCCATCGTAAGCGGTTCCACTTATTAGAGTGATAACATTCGCTTTTCCTTTAGGATTAGGTTGAGTTTGTCCAGGGAATTGTCCTCCAGGTGTGGTTTGCATGGCTTGTGTTTGAGCTACTTGCGAGATCTGAGTCTCGAGCATCTTATGATGGGTCATCATTTGGTCAAACTTAGTTGCTAGTTGTGTTACTAGTTTGTTTGTATGGGAGTTTTGGTTCATAAATTCTTTGTTTTGCTGAGTCTGGGTTGCGATAAAAGTATCTAGGGTTTCCCTAATATTTGGTCTTGGTGGCACAGCTTGCATAGGTTGGTTTTATTTTTGAGGTTGAAAACCTTGCGGTCTGGGTGCTCTAGGATGTTGGATTGGATTGTTGTTCTTATAGGAAAAATTCGGGTGATTCCTCCATCCAGGGTTATAGGTGTTCGAGAACGGGTTTCCTTGGGTGTAATTGACTTGTTTTGAGCTAGACTCATTCAACAGGTAACAATCTGAAGTTGGATGTCCTTGGGTTCCACAGAGTTTGCATTCCGAGTGAAGTGCAGCTACTGTGGCAGGGTTTTGGGATATGTTATCTACTCTTGAGGCTAGGGCGTCCATTTTAGCTTGCATCATGTTCATGATACTTATCTCATGCACCCCTCCTTGGGTCTCCTTCTTCTCCACTGTCTCTCGTTCTGCCCCCTATTGGTAATGGTTTTGGGCCATATCTTTGATCAGGGCACAAGCTTCAGCGTAAGGTTTGTTCATCAGCGCACCACCTACGGCAGCGTCGATAGACATTTTGGTATTATAATGGAGTCTATTATAGAAGGTGTGAATGATCAACCATTTCTCTAGGCCATGGTGTGGACAAGATCTTAAAAGGTCTTTATATCTTTCCCAAGCTTCAAATAGAGATTATCCCTGGTTTTGGGTTAATCTAGTGATCAGGTTTCTAAGAATAGCGGTTTTGCTAGAGGGAAAATACCTGGCAAGGAACACTCTTCTAAGGTCCTCCCAAGTTGTTATCGAATTGGCAGGGAGGGAATCTAACCAATCGTGAGCTTTCCCTCTTAGAGAGAATGGAAACAATCTTAGGCGTATTGCTTCAGATGTGGCACCATTTGCTTTCAGGGTGTCGGCTAATTGGATAAATGCCTTCAAGTGTTGATTCGGGTTCTCGGTAGCGAGACCAGCGAATTGGTTTTGTTGAACTAATTGTAATAGCGAGGGTTTTAGTTCAAAGTTGTTAGTTGTTATAGCTGGATTTACTATACTAGAACTAGGTTCCTCGTTAGATGGTTGGGCAAATTCCTTAAGCGGTCTTTGATTACGGTCTTCGGCCATAGCTTTCTTCAACTTTCGTATAAAGAGACGGGCTCGAGCGAAATGTTCATGTTCTACTAAAGGATCTATTAGGTTACCGGTGCTACAATTTCTACGCATCTACCGGCTAAATAAGTAGCCTTTATCTAAACGGGATAACAAAAAGGGTATGAAATTTGGCAAAGTTGGTCCCCAGCAACGGCGCCAAAAACTTGATGGGCTTTTACTGTATAAATTTAGCTAGACATGGTAAGCATTTAAAGTCTATAAAACATGTAGACTATGATAAGAGCGTTTAAAGTCTATAAAACGTGTAGACTATGGTAAGAGCGTTTAGAGTCTATAAAACGTGTAGACTATGGTAAGAGCATTTAGAGTCTATAAAACATGTAGACTATGGTAAGAGCATTTAGAGTCTATAAAACGTGTAGACTATGGTAAGAGCATTTAGAGTCTATAAAACATGTAGACTATGGTAAGAGCATTTAGAGTCTATAAAACGTGTAGACTATGGTAAGAGCATTTAGAGTCTATAAAACATGTAGACTATGGTAAGAGCATTTGGAGTCTATAAAACGTGTAGACTATGGTAAGAGCATAAAGTAAATGAAAGCAATTAAATTAGAACCTTGCTCCAATCAGAGGCTTGAATCTGATACAAGTCGTGGAAATGTAAAAGATAGTATGATAAACTTCAACCAAAGTGCTCCAAACTTGAATACAAACTCGCACACTCAAGTGTGATAACTTCTCGATGTGAGAAGACTATCACTTTACAAAGTAGTAATATATGCCTAAGCAGTAACTTGACTGGATCTAAGTTTGCATCTAAGTTTGGATGAAAACGAAAATGAAATGAACTTGCTATTTATAGAAGATCCTTAAACTCTGTAAAGACGAGCATGCCCCTCAAATCCTTCTGAGCGAGAAATGGTTTGTGAAGGCCGCGGGCGCGGCCACCCTCCCCGCGGGCGCGGTGAGTGAAAATGGAGAGATTGTGGGAACGTGGCAGTTGGCCCCTGGGTGAAAGTGCGCCATGTCAGCGCGTTCCCTATAGCCGGAGCGGAGGTGGACGCCATGTGTGTATTTTCTTTGGAAAAACCCTATTTTGCTGGCGTTTTCGCTCGTTTCTTCTCTGAACGCTCTGAAAGGACATGTGACCTGAAAACAAAGGAAACAAGGGCATAAGACTAGAAAAACAATAATAAAACTAAGGAAAACATGTGATATTCGAGTCAGAAACATAGTGCGATTCGGTGTTATCAGCTGCCACCTAGTCGTCTTCTTCAAGGCTCTGTCATGTTAGGTGTTCACCTATACCCACGGACAATGTTCATAACCATAGCCCTGTAACATTCAAAAATCCACAAAACGCGAGATAAATGAAATATAACTATATAGATCAACTCGTTTTGATCTTGTGAACATCATGGTACCCTTCTTTTTACCCAATTTAACCTGTAGAACAAACCCCTAAACTGCACACGCAAACCCTAACAATGGCAAAGGCACATATAAGCGTAAAAAATTCAATTGAATCATGCAGTTAGCTTGCAAACATCTCAAACATCACCAATATACCAATTAATCATGCTAATGATGCAAGAAATACAATAATAGATTTTGAAAAAAAAGCAAACCGAGTGAACTTGTATCGCGCGATTCTGGGTGTTTCAGGCTTTGCAAACGATCCAATTGGCTTCAATGCACACCCAGGAAGAGGTTGCTGGCTTTAAATGGCTTTGAGATGGCCTGTTGAATGAAAACTGAGTCACACTTTTCTTTGAAATTTTTTGAATTTGTTCTGCCTTTTTTACGACTGCTAACCCTTGTGCCATGCTTTGTTCTTGTCCAATATATATCTAGGAATGCATTAAGGTTACAAACTTGGATTGAATCTTTGCAATTATGAGAGATTTGATTTGATTTTCAAGCTACATGTAAACTTTATATTTTGAGCCAAATCATCCCTTTCTTGTACCAATTATGCTTGATTCGTTTTGGCCTTGATAACTCAGCATATTTTGATTGCCAACCTGTCTAAAAACCAAATCAAATCATATCTTTGCTATTATTCATCAATTATTTGATTTAATTCAATTTTTAATTAATAAAAAATCAAAATAAATTAAAAAATGAAGCAAATAATGGGTGTATGAATATTTGGGTTGTGGACCACATTATAAGTGAGGTGCAAGCATAAAAAGTTAGGCCCATTTAGCAAAAAATGCATTTTTGAGCACATTTGACTTTTGGCCATTTTGCAAAAAGGGTCAACTTTGACAAGGCATATCTCCTCCAATTTTAACTCTAGAGAGGTGTTCTTGGACTTTTTAGAAAGCTTAGGATGTCCCCTAAGCAACCCTTTTGGTCTAATCTCAATTTAGTCTTCCATGTTCATGAAAGAAGCTTTGACCCAAAAGGTGTTTTTGTTGACTTTTCAAAAGGACCCATAATGTAGAAATTCATATATTTTTATGAGTGAATATTTTGAACTTGTGTGATGAAGATGAGTTGTAGGGAATTTCATTCTATTCAAAATGAGCTTTGGATGGAAAATATCTGATAAAGCATGTGGAAGTTATGCTTGGTCAAAGTTTGGTTGACTTTTACTAAGAAACCCTAATTTAGCAACTTTTGGGTTTTGATGATTTTGGAGCATTACTTGGGGAATCATGATCAACCTTTGATCAAATGAGGAAAGTCACTTCAAAATGTTAATGTTTACCAAAAATCTTGAAGTTTGACTGTATGTGGGTCACAGTTGACTTTTGACCTAATACAGTCGATTCTCAAGCATTTGAGCAGTTGATTGAGCAAACTTCTTGTGCAAGGCATGAAACTTGACATATAGGGCCTTGAGAACATATTAAGATCAAGGAGAGCATATGAGGTCTTTTGAGTCCACCCATCTTGATGAAAATGGAAACCCTAGTTTGAGACACACTGTCTTAGGAGAGAGTTTGTCTGGTCAACTCTTGGGCAAACATCAGCCAATTGAGGACCTCTAGGAGTATGTATTGAGTAAAATGAGAGGGAAAGTTTTGGGGTACAACATCTTCCCCTGTTAAATCTTCTTAAACCTAAGGATGTAGATTGGTTGTTCTGCCTTTCGTGATATGAAGGTAGAAGATGATTGAACACTAGAGTACCCAGAAATTTGCACTCGCATGAAGGGGCACTTGATTTATGATATCAGGAATGGGCTTACAGATGCCATTTGGAGGTCGATAATAGAATATTGTCGGAGATGGGCTTAAATATGCCATCCTGGATGCGATGGATAATTGTCTGAGATGGGCTTAAAGATGCCATCTAGGATGTGGCGGAATACTGTCAGAGATGGGCTTAAAGATGCCATCTAGAATGTGGTGGAATATTGTCGGGGATGGGCTTAAAGATTCCATCTAGAGGATGTTGATTTCCTGAGACATTACTTCGATGAGAGTTCCTGTTGCTGTTGTTGATGAGGAATCTGTTGAGGAACATTGGTATCTGTCTTGGGAGAAATAGAATTTTAGGAGCTTCAGTTGTCTATTACTCTACTGGGGAAATGACTCTGGCTTGAGGAAGCGGAAGTGAACTGCATATCTGGTCAGGGTATATGTTGCACCACGACTTACTGGGGAAATGCGAAACCAATTGTGTTTGATCAGGTCCAAGTCCTACAGTGTTGTGGACTACTGTCTGGAGATAAGAGAGGAGGAACCTGGATAGTAAGGTTATGAGAAGGAACCTGGATAGTAGGGTTACTTCGATATGAAAGCCTGGATAGTAGGGTTGTGAGAAGGAACCTGGATAGTAGGGTTACTTCGATATGAAAGCCTGGATAGTAGGGCTGTGAGAAGGAACCTAGATAGTAGGGTTACTTCGATATGAAAGCCTGAATAGCAGGGCTGTGAGAAGGAACCTGGATAGTAGGGTTACTTCGATATGAAAGCCTAGATAGTAGGGCTGTGATAAGGAACCTGGATAGTAGGGTTACTTCGATATGAAAGCCCTGGTAGTAGGGCTGTGAGAAGGAACCTAGATAGTAGGGTTACTTCGATATGAAAGCCTGGATAGTAGGGCTGTGAGTAGGAACCTGGATAGTAGGGTTACTTCGATATGAAAGCCTGGATAGTAGGGATGTGAGAAGGAACCTGGTTCGTAGGGTTACTCCAAAGTGATAGTGTAGATTAGTTGACCCGCTTAGTCTCGGGAACTGAGTTTCTATTAGTTGTCTGTAGATGTAATTTGTATAACTGCTGGATTTGTTGAAGCTAATCATATTTTCATGAAAAGATATCAGGGTTAGTTATATGCGATGTATGAAATGCAGGGTGAGATAATGTTCTCAAAATAAATGAGATCATGCTGCATGTGATATGTATGTGTATGTCATGATGTATGTTTATGACATGCTATCGGGGTATGCTCGCGTCTGGGAAAATAAATCCCTGACGGTTGCTGGAGATTTGTAAATATTCTGTCGGGAAGAGATGCTGGAGAATAACTCTGCGGGGACCAAACTTAAGGGGAAGAGATACTTTGTTGGTAGTCCTGCTGATCTGGAGGAATAAACTCAGCTGGGGATGAAATTTCATTGTCGGAGATGTTGATCTCTGTTGGAGATTGAGCTTGTGTATTTGTAGAAATAAACTCCGCTTGGGGGATGAAATTTACTGACTCGCCCGTGATTATGAACCTCGGTTGGGTATAGTTATGTTCTGTTTCGGGGAAGCTGACATCAATGCCTTTGGAAACTTTTACTCAGTGGGGGAGTATATGTACCAATAATTATGTTCCCAAGCTGACTCTATCCCGGTACCTGCTGGGCAAAGTAACTGTAGGGTTTGGCACTTCCTGTTTTTCCCTGTTTCTGGAATTACGAGTAATTGCCTTTGTTTCTTATGTAAATATTTATGAGCAGCAATCATTTTCAAATGCATATATCAAAAATAAATTATTGGACGTTCTTGCAAAACAAAACAGAAAAAGAAAAAACAAATTGAAGTTTTGTGAAAATGACTTGTATTGATTTTGAAGTCGGCCTGTAATAGGCCTTTTATACAAAGAGGATGACGTTCTAGTAAGAGAACACCGCCGAAAGATAGAAATTATACAATTTGTGTAAAAGAAAGAAAAACAGCTATGTGAAACAACCCCATTGGGTTCCAACTCTGCTATTGCCTTTATATCTTCAAGCGTCTCATCACTTTGCTACTTGGCCGAAGGTTGATCAGATTGGTTGGCGCCGTCCGAGCTTGATAGTCGATACCGAAGTCTGGTCGCAAGTTGATCCAATGAGACATAGTGATACGCTTTAATCCCTAACTTTTGCCTGGATTGCCCTTTCGGGTTTTCAATCCACCGAGATACCCTTTTTTGCCCAAGCCTCCCTTTCGGGTTTTCGACTTGCCGGGTGTACATATTTTTTTCATTTTCATCCCTTACTTTTGCCCAAACCCTTTTGGTTCATCGGGAAGCCCTTATTTTTACCTAGGCCAGTCAACCTAGCAGGTCTTTTGATTATGCGTAGCATCTTTTCACTATGTCTGCTTTGACAGGGTGAGGAAGGTCGTCACCATCCATGGTGGTTAGAATCATAGCTCCTCCCGAGAAAATGTTCTTAACCACAAATGGCCCTTCGTACATGGGGGTCCATTTTCCCATGGGATCACCTTGCGGCAGAATGATGCATTTGATCACTAGATCCCCGACTTGATATTCTTGGTGTCTGACTTTCTTGTTAAAAGCCTTGATCATTCGCTTTTGATACGACTGACCATGGCAGATAGCAGTAAGTCTCTTTTCATCGATTAGATTTAACTGATCAAGTCGGGTTCGGATCCAGTCGTCTTTGTTCAAACCTGCGTCCTTCATAATCCTAAGAGAAGGTATCTGGACTTCGATTGGTAGGACTGCCTCCATGCCATATACCAGAGAGTAGGGTGTTGCCCCTGTCAACATCCGTGCTAAGGTACGGTACCCATGAAGAGCGAATGGTAACATCTCATGCCAGTCTTTGTATGTCATCGTCATCTTCTGTACAATCTTCTTGATGTTCTTGTTAGCTGCTTCGACAACACCATTCATCTTCGGCCGGTAGGGAGAAGAATTATGATGTTGTATCTTGAACTATTTATAGATCTCGGTGATCATTGTGTTGTTGAGATTCATATCATTATCAGTAATAATTCTCTCTGGCACACCATATCGACATATCAGATTATGTCGTATAAACCGCGCTATGACGTTCTTGGTTACTGTAGCAAAGGAAGTTGCATCAACCCACTTCGTGAAGTAATCCATGGCTACTAGGATGAAGCGATGTCCATTGGAAGCGGCGGGCCTAATTTCTCTGATCATATCAATGCCCCACATTGCAAAGGGCCACAGAGCCATCAAGATGTTTAAGGGGACCAGAGGCACATGCACCTTATCAACATAAATTTGACACTTATGACAAGTTCGAGAGTGTTGATAGCAATCGGCTTCCATAGTGGACCAGTAATATCCTGCTCGTAGGATCTTCTTATCCATGGTATGTCCACTAGAATGGGTTACGAATGTGCCTTCATGTAGATCTGTCATGATCCTCTCTGCTTCCCTCTTGTCTACACACCGTAGTAGTGTGGAGTCATGGTTGCGTTTGTAGAGGATTCCATTACTGAGGAAGAACTTTGCAGCAAACCTTCTCAGAAACTTCTTATCATTGACAGATGCCCCTTCGGGATACTCTTGAGCCTCGAGATACCTTTTGACTTCGTGAAACCAGGGTTTGCCTGCCACTTCTTTGGTATCGATCTCACAACAGTGTACTTGTTCATCCAACCTCTTAATGGTGATTTGGGGAGCTTCATTGTCCCACCTAACCTTGAACATAGAAGACAAGGTAGCTAGTGCGTCTGCCAACTGGTTCTCCTCTCGTGGCAAATGTTCAAAGTTTACCTCCTCAAAGTGTGGGAGCAATTTCAGTACATACTCTTTGTAAGTGTGATACGGTGGGAGAACTGACTTGAGGTTTTGTGTTTGTGTTCGCAAATGTTTCGATTTAGCAAGAGTTGCCACCGACTTTTATTTTATCCAAAAGGAAAGGTAAAAAAGCACAGGAAAGACCTTTGAGATTGTTTTTGGGTTCGGGGGGTAGATTATGAAAAGGGAAGGTGCTAGCACCCTTTTCATCCACGGTTTTCCATGGGCTCTTAGTTACTTGTTTTAGATCACTTGCTTTTGCTTTTCAATTGTTTGAAATGGTGCTTTGTGTGTGGTTTTGAAAGTATTTTGAAAAGAGGCCATCGTTGTGGAAACCTTTGTAATGATTCTTGTTTGAATGTATACAAAGGTGTTTGTCTTTTGAAAAATGTTTCAATGTTTGAAAGTTTTGTTGGGAAATTGTTTTGAAATTGTGTATATGTTTTTGAAATTAGCAAGGATGTTTTGCAAGTTTGATCAAGTAACTAGGATTTGTCTACCCTACTCAAAGATCTTTCCTACACATTTTTAACCCTTTGACATTATTGTTTTACCATTGCATTTGGTAAACAATCCTATCTTTGGATGTTAAACGGGACAGGTGTGGGTCATCATATGACCATGATAGCAATGGTGCCAAGTATCTTAGCAAGTTTTTTTTTGAGGGACTAGATCATTTGTGTATAGGCAACCAAGATAGCGTCATCGAGGAACTATGATCTTTTGTTTTGATTTTTGTTTTGCCAAGATATCTAGCATGCTTACCATGGCCATTTTTAAGGCAACAAGTGGATGAAACCCTAGGGGTGCTTGTGTGCATTGTGTTGTCATTTTTCATGCATTTTTGTCTTGTGTTTAGGCAAGCTATTTGTTTAATTTTGGTCTTTTGCATAAAAACCCTAGTTTTACTATCATGGCATTTGAAAGCGATAAAATGCGTAAAAGTAAATCTAAGACTATTACAACATTATTATGGGGAGGGGGGTACAAGTTTGAAATAAGGGGATATTGCTCAAAAATAAAGCCCTAAAACTATTACAACCATATTGAATTTATTTGTACAAATAAATAAATAAACAAATATTTAAATATGCAATTAAATATAAATGTGCAAAAATGTTTTTGTATTTATTTTTATGTATGTAAAAAATAAATTTATTTATGTATCAAAAATAAAAAAATAAAAAAAATGATTATTTTTGAAAGGGTAGAAACCCTAGTTTTTGTTTTAAGAAAATATATATTCTATATTATTTATTTATGTACAAGAAAATAAATAAAAATATATATAAAAATGTTAAAAAATTAAAATGTGTTAGAAAATATTATTTAAGTGTATAAATAATTAAAAAAATATATGATATTTTTGTATTATTTACAAATTTTAATTAAGAAAATAAAGTAATATTAACCTAATAATTATTTATTATGCAAATAAAAATAAAATAAAAATATGATAAAATGCCAAAAATAAAGAAAATATTTTTTGTGATTTTTAATGTTCAAGAAAAAATAACAAAGTCAGAAAATAAAAATAGAAATGAAAAAATATGCAAAAATAAAGAAATGGGCCAAGGGGGTGCAAAAAGTAAGCTAGGGGTGTCAAAAGCAGAAGCAAGCAAGCCCAGCCCACGTTCCAGCTTCATCCCCAACCTTTGAACAAAAATGCGCACGCCTGCAACTTCAAACCTGTTCTCTCTATTCTTTGCTTGAAATCAAAAACTCATAACATGAAAATTATAGAGCTTTAAACCATGATTTCAATGATA
Organism: Vicia faba; assembly: GCA_948472305.1. NCBI lineage: Eukaryota > Viridiplantae > Streptophyta > Magnoliopsida > Fabales > Fabaceae > Vicia > Vicia faba. Next base: position 1,213,678,977 of record OX451740.1, on the reverse strand, counting down.
TAAAGAACTTGATCTAACTCTAAGAAACCAGGGAGAATTTTATCACCCCCAATTTCTGACCTAAAAAATTCAGCAACTTCAACATCCAAATTCTCCTAGCTCAGCTAACATAAATGAATTATATGCATATGTACTGTTCAAGGACATTAAGGGCTACATTTTTGCTTCACAAACCTAAGCCTAATGATTCCTAAATAAGGAGATAGAAGTTTAGAAAATACATGTTTCAGCTGAAGTTGGCTATGGCAATGTAGCAGCTTAGGGTGAGGCCTGGAGGTCTTTTGAGCTTGCTTGAAGTTCACTCAACCTTCCCTAATGCTTGGCTTGCTTTGAACTTGCCTGAATATGTTTGTAGAACTCAACATGCAAAGCTTCAAAGTAAAAATGGTGAAGTATGAAAATGGAGTTACAGTTGCTTGAGAAGGGTTTGGATAGCTTAGGTATATTGTTTAGAATGTGTTTGAAGTGGTTTGGGACAAAACACACGAGTGGATTTGGTTTTGGCTTGTGATTTGCAGAACTTGCCCTGTTTTGGGCAGAAGTTGGTGTTTTGGTGTTTTGGAGGGTTTGAGAACTTGTTAGCTCGTGTTTCTGGCCTTAGACAATGTGTAAAACTTGTTTGAAATGATAACAAACTTTGTTCTTATCAAATGGAAGAGTTGTGGAGTTTTTACACACTTGCTTGTTTTTGAAGTAAAAGGTGAGTTGACAATGCCAAGGCCTGTACAGGCTATCTCAAAGCCTGCACATAGTTGGTACCAATTACCTGATATTCATGGACTTTGTTTGCTGCAAAAGATTGGGTCCTTGGCTCAAGATAAACAAAGTTGCTAAAAGTGACCTTTATCAAAATGGCATTGTTATCTTTTTGCCAAAAATGGATGAATTCAATGTGTAATGATCTAAAGCTCAGAACAAAGCCTCTAACCAATGTATTTGCATTTAATTTATGAGTGTAGAAAGGATTAGAACCTGTAAACCAAGTACAAGCATGATCCAAACTGATTTGCAACTTGAACCAATATGAAAAATGCCATGGACAAAAGTGAGAAATGGCCATTTTATTTTCTTCGATTCTCCCTAACCACAAATGATCTTGGAGAGTTCTTGGACATTTTGGAAAGCTTGAAACATGATCTACAATCCATATTTGAAATGAATTTTGAGATTCCACTTGGAACTATGTGAAAAATTGCCATGAAGATAGGTCAAAATCCTGCCTAAACTAGGGCAAAATTTCACAAAGTTAAAGTTTCATGGACCCCTATTCACAAAATCATAACTTGAGATCCAAGAATCTTTTGGGAAAACTTTGTGAGTAAAAGTTGTAGATTTTGTGGAGGACTATAACTTTCATGTTGGAAGTTTTGTTTGAATCCAATTGCATCATGGTGAAAAAGTTAGGAAAAGTTGGGAAAAAATAAGATATTTTCATAACTTAGAAAATTTCTAAGTTATAAAAATTTTCCATTTTAAACCCTAATTTTCAAAATTAGGTTTCTTGGTCAACAAGTTTCATGTTTTAAAACATCTTGATGAAAAATGACCCTTGGCACTTGATTTTGACCAAAAAGTCAAAGTTTGACTTTTTAGTGTACAGTTGATTTTTGATCAGTTGACTGGAAAATTCATCTGTCAATCCAATGCATTTGAGATCTTTTGAACCTTGTGATTAGGTCAAGATGATGCCATTGAGTCCTTGAATCCATGCTTGAACCGAATTTTCCATTGGCTAGGTAAAAAATCAGAAATTGCCCTTCTGCAGTCAAAACCCTAAAAATGACCATTTTGCCCTTTTGATGATCTGATCAAATTTCTTGAGGAGTTGTGATCCAAACATGATCAAATGTTTCATATGAGTCTATAATGTTTATGTGGATAAACAATTATGAAGTTTGATTGTAAATTGGCCACAGTTGACTTTTTCCCCAATACAACTGATTTTTAGGTCATCTGTCCAATTGACTGGGCAAAAAGTTGATTCAAGGCTTGAAACTTGGTATGAACAATCTTATAGGTCCAACATGAGGTATGAGAGTCACATGAGTCATTGGAAACCAAAAATCCCTGTGCAAACTCAAACCCTAATTTCAGGTCAAAAGTGCAAGGAGATGTCTTGAGCAGAGCAAACCATAATTCTGTCTAGAGTCCAAAGAGTTTTGTGAGGGGAAATCTTTGAAAAAATGAGAGGGAAAATTTTGGGGTACAACAGTAAGGAATGAGATTCGGGTGGTTCGTATCCCACTCGCCTTTGATCTGACTTATCACCAGAGTGGAATCCCTGAATAGACCCAAGAACTTGATCCTTAGGTCGATAGCAGCCCTAAGACCCATGATGCACGCTTCATACTCCGTCGTGTTGTTGGTATAGTTGAAACATAATCGAGCAGTGAACGAAGTATGACAGCCCTCGGGGGATATGATTACAGCGCCAATGCCGTTACCCAGTGCGTTTGAGGCTCCATCAAAATACATAGACCATCGGGATCCCTCCTGTGATACGGTGGCCAGAACCGGGATCGTGGTTTCCCTATTTCGTTAAGGAATTTTGCTGGTTTTCATTTTTTGTGTTTGCAAAATGTAGCGGTAAGCAAGAGTCACCACCGACTTTTATTTTATCCAACAAGGAAAGGAAAAAAGCACAGAAAAATTCCTTTTTCGAGATATTTCTGAGTACGGGGGTAGATTATAGAAAGGGAAGGTATTAGCACCCTTTCTATCCGTAGTTATCTACGGGCTCTTAGGTACTTGCTCATCATTTTCAAAATTGTTTTCTTTGTGTTTGTGGGCTTTGAAGCGGTTTTGTTTTAACTTCGATTTAACTCTTGCTTCTGTCTTCAAGAGTGTAATGAAATGTTTTTTGAAAACTTTGTTTGTAAAGGAGTGTAAGTGTGAAAATTTTGTTTGGAATGAGCAAGTACTTAAGAACTAATCTACCTACTCGAAAAAAGAATCGTTCTATGTTCATTTCCTTTAGACAATGCTATCCCACTATTAGTGAGTAGGTAGCACCGTCGTTGGAGTTTTGAGGGTCAATTCGAAAGGGACGTACGGTCACTAAAGCAATATTAGGACGTCTTAGTAGTAACCCTAATGTCTTAGATCATTTATCTGAGGCAACAATATCTGAGGCAACTTGATCTTTGGACAAAAGGACGACCATTAAAGCATCCTATACTCAATGATTGTTTACCGAAGGCAACCAAGTGGGAGTGTACCCTAAGAGTGCGCATGTGCGAATGATTCAGTTTCAGTTTATTTATGTTTGCACATTTAGGGTGATCTAACTGTTTTAAATTTAGTCATACATTCTTGTCATGCAAACCCTAATCATTCATACATCTAACAGTTAATAATTTGCGGAATTTAAAATGCGGAAATTAAACTACGCTATTACAAGGCTTCGGGTATTTACATAGCCAAAAACAAACCCTTTGAAAATAAAAGCGATAAATGTAAAAGTCCTAATTAAAATTATTACAAACTGTGAGCAGATATAATAATTGGATAAAAATAATAATAAAGCGCGCGATGACAAATTAGATCGAATGCGAAATTAGGGTTTTGACCCTTCTATCCTAATTAAAAGAGAAAATTGTTTTTTGTTGTTTTTAATAAAAGAAATTAGTTTTCTAAATTAAATGTGCAATTAATTAGTTAATTAAATTAATTAATAAAAATAATTACAAGACATATTTTTGGTTTTTTGGTTATTTTAGGAAAGAAATAAAATATAATTAAATTAGTAATGAAACCTATTTATTCTAATTAATTCTAATTATTTGCAAAATAAATTAAAGTTGTGTAAATTAATCAAACCTAATTAAATTAATTAATTTATTTTAATAAAAATAAGATCTAGACCTAATTTGTGAAAAATAATATTTTTGTGATTTTTTTAATAAAAAGAAAATAATTTTTTAGTTAGTAATTAAATTAAATAAGTTAAATAAAATAAATATAAATAAATAGAGAAAAAGAAATGGGCCTGAAAAAATGGGGGTGCCAAGAGCAATTTCCTGGGCCCATTACTGATGATCCATGCTGACTTTCTTGGATCCAGTATGATGCGCTGACCCTGGCCCATGATGCACCTTCAGTGGTGGCCATCAGATTTGGCCATCTGGCCATCTGGCCTGATTGATGATGAGGGCGTATGGTAGACGTTTGCTTCTTGTGTGCACATGATCCTGAAACAGAAAATGATATAGAGAAATTGGTGGACCTGGGATTTGAACCCAGGTCCTGAGGCATATTCCATACACTCCGTTGCCACTACGCCACCTGTTTCTGTTTGTTCAATAATGAAATAACAATAATAATATGCAAAAACATGCATTAGTGGAGAATTATCAAAAACCGCGCGCCAAAGTTTGAATAGGCCAATAGGAGGGTGCCAGCAAATTGTCCCCTTCCTCTCTCCGTCGCTAAAGGTTTGATAACCTATACCTACGGACAAACGTCCGTTGCTACAGACCTGATCTTTCTCAAAATCTTCCACAGGCCATGGAAATAACATCTAAACCCATGGTTGTGTTCGTCTCGTCCTCCTGAACATGATAGTACCACTTACAAAGACCAATTTTCCCTGTAATCAAAATCCCTAAACAAAGCTTCGAAACCTATAAATGGTGATTTACAGTATAGGCCATATAAATGAAATTGAATGATGCAGAAAGTTTGCATATGTTCCATAGATCAAGAATGTACAATTAATTCATCCTAACAATGCCTATATTATGAGATTCGAATTCAAGAACAGGGATATGTCGTGATGGACTTACAATACGTTTTGGGACTGGAATGGACTTGTTTTTGATTGCTTTAGCTTGCAGAGACTCCCAGGAAGTGATTGAGATAGGCAAAAAGCCTTGAGGATGCCTCTAAGTGCAAATTCGATCTCACACTTTTCTTGGTTTTTTTCAGTTTTTGTTCTGCCTCTTACGCATGTTTCTAACTTCTTTTTAGGTCTGCACGCACTCAATATGTACCAAGCAATGCATTAGGATTGATAACTGCATCCAAATCTTTATCCTTCAATGATTTTTGATTTGATTTGATCCTCTTTGAAAACTTTCCAAATTTGGCCTATTTCAAATCTTTTGTGCACACGTGCCTTGATACGAGTTTGAATGGATTGCTAGCTGTAATTGGAACCTGAAACAAGCACAAAATCTCTTACTTTCAATATTTTGGATTTTATTTGATTTGTTTTGATTTAAATTCAAATAATTCAAATAAAAATCAAAATAAATAATAAAAATAAGATATGGACAAGTGGCAAAGGCTAGAGCTCGTGGGCTATGTTGCCAACTTAAAACAAGTGAAAAATATTGGGCCCATTTGGCAAAATTTGAAGTTTTAGGGATAGTTGACTTTTGGCAATTTTGCAAAAAGGGTCAACTTCACCAATGCATAACTTCCTCAATTTTGACTCTTTGGAGGTGTTCTTTGACTTTTTAGAAAGCTTGAGATGTTCTCTAATAAACCATCTTAGTATCATCTCAATTTTATATTCCATGATCATGTATGAAGATTTGACAAAAAAAGTGTTTTTGTTGACTTTTCAAAATGACCTATAATGTCCAAATTCATAACTTCTTGTGTGTGCATATTTTGAACTTGGGAGATGAAGATGGATTGTAGGGAATTGAATCCTCTTAAAAATTAACTTTTGATGGGTCATTTCGCATAAAGTATGAGAAAGTTATGCTTGGTCAAAGTTGAGTTGACTTTTCCTACAAAACCCTAATTTAGCAACTTTTGAGTCTTGATGAATTATGAGCAATCCTTGGTGAATCATGATAAATCCTTGATAAAATGATAAAATATACTTCAAAATGAGGATGTTGACCAAAAATCTTGAAGTTTGACTGTATGTGGGCCACAGTTGACTTTTTCCCTAGCACAGTCGATTTTCAGGCCTTTGAGCAATTGACTGAGCAAACTTTCTCTGTAGGACTTGAAACTTGACATGGATGATCTTGAGAACATATTAGGACATTGGTGAGCATTTGGGATCACTTGGACTCAAGTATCTTGATGCAATATGAAACCCTAATTTGAGGTAGACTGCCTTAGGAGAGAGCTTGTCTGGCCAACCCTTGGACTACCTTGAGCAACTTGAGTATCATTCTTGAAATGTTTTGAGAAATATGGGAGGGAAAATTTTGGGGTACAACAGCTACCCCTGTTCAATCTTCTTAAACCTGAAGATTTAGATTGGCTTGCCTGCCTTTTGTGATCTGAAGGTGGAAGATGATTGAACACTAGAGTGCCCAGAAATTTGCACTCGCATGAAGTGGTAATTGTCTTGTGATGTCGGGAATAGGCTTACAGATGCCATTTGGAAATTGCTGACGGGGGATAGGCTTAAAGATGCCATCCAAAGGAGTATTGATCGCATAAGCGATTCCTTAGCGAGATCTTGTATACCTGTCGTTGAGGAAGATTCCGATGGGGAAGGCTGGTCTTTGTTGAGAGAATTAGAATTTTAGGAGCCTCGGTCGTCCGTTATTCTACTGAGGAAATGTCTCTTAGTCGAGGAGGTGAATATGAACTGTTATCTGGTCGTGGTCCAGGCTTCATAGTAATAAGACCGATTACTATCTGGTCATAATCCAGGCTTTATAATAATAAGACTGATTACTATCTGGTCGTAATCCAGGCTTTACAGACTTACTAGGGAGATGAGATTAAACTTGCTATCCGGTTGTAATCCAGGCTTTGCCATTTCTCGATTCTTATCTGGTTGTAATCCAGGTTTCAGAAGGAATTCAAATGTTATCTGGTCGCATCCAGGTTTAACTCAAATTTAGGGCACACTGATATCCGGTCGACCCCGATCTTCTTAGTAACTGTCCAGGTAAACTGCTATTTAGTCGACATCCAAACTTTGCAGGGTCTTGTACTACTATTTGGTCGTAATCCATGCTTCAATCCTTTTATCGTTATCTGGTCGTAATCCAGGCTTCATGGTGTTCTGTACTACTGTATGGTCGTAATCCAAGCTTCACAATACTTTACTTCTTATCTGGTCGCAATCCAGTCTTCAGAAGAGATCAAATGGCTATCCAGTCGTGATCCGAGCTTCCATTTGGCTTTGGGCCTACTAACATCCGGTTGTAATCTGAGCTTCATAGTATCTGGCCGGGTGAACTTCTGTTTAGTCGTAATCCAAGCTGCACAGTATCCCTTATCTGTTATCTGGTCGAAATCCAATCTTCACAATACTTTACTTCTTGTCTGGTCGTAATCCAGTCTTCAGAAGAGATCAAATGGGTATCCGATCGTAATCCGAGCTTCCATTTGGATTTGGGCCTACTAACATCCGGTCGTAATCCGAGCTTTATAGTATCTGGCCGGGTGAACTGTTGTTTGGTCGTAATCCAAGCTGCACAGTATCCTTTATCTGTTATCTGGTCGAAATCCAGCCTTCACAGTGTCTTTAACCGCTATCTGGTCATAATCTAGGTTTCACAAGAACTTGTATTGTTGTATGGTCGTAATCCAAGCTTCACAATAACTTGCTGAGCTGTTATCCGGTCGTAATCCGGGTTTTACAGCTTAAATTTTGTGAGTATCTTCCCTGAAAGGTAAAGGTTAGCTGTATGTAATGCATGATATGTATCAAGCGATGATGTTCTCAAGATAAATGAGATTGTGCTGTATGATGCGTATATGCATGTGCCATGATGTATGGAAATGTGATGTTTTTAGCTGGGGAAAATAAATCCTGGATTACTGCTGGAGAAAAGAGTTGAATTCTTCATTTCCATTGGGGATAGTGGATGAAGATGTTTGTGAGAATAAACCTGCATGAGAGGATAACTCTTTTGGGGATGATTTGACGAGAGAATGACTCTATAGGGAGGAGATGCTCTGTTGAGGATTCCGTTGATAAATTCAGTTGGGGATGAATTACCGTTGTTGGTGATAATGAAACATGTTGGGGGTGAATTTCTGTTTGTGAGAGGAATAAACTTTGTTGGGGATGATTTTCTAGTTGCGACTTCACGGGGAAAACCTTTTAGACTCTACTGGGGACAATCTTCCAGAGTCTACTGGGGACAATTCTTCAAACTCCACTGGGGATAATTTTCCAAACTCCACCGGGGATATTTTTTTCAAACTCCAATGGGGATATTTTCCAAACTGATGGTAGATGAACTCTGCTTGGGGATAATACTACCGATTCATTTGTGGTTGTGAGCCTCGGATGGGGAGGGTTAACATTATTGTCTTTCTCCTTACTCCGCGTGGAATGAATGTACTTTCAATCGTTTCCTCCAGCTAGGTCTATCCCTATACCTGGTGGGCAGAGCAACTGTACGATTTAGACATTTCTCGTTTTCCCCTGTTTCTGATATTACAAGTAATCGTCTTTTGTTTCGCATGTAAATATTTATGAGCAGCAATTAATGTTCAAATGCATATATTAAAAATGAACATTGGACGTTCTTGAAAAACAAAACAGAAAAAGGAAAACAGTTTGAAATTTCTTTGTAAAAATGACTTGTATTGATTTTTAGCCTGAAAATAGGCATTTTTGTACAAGAGGTTGATGTTCTAGTAAGAGAACATCGCCGAACAAATAGAATTTATACAGTTCGTGAAAAACAAAGAAAAACAGCTATGTGAACAATCCCACTGGGCTCCAACTCTGCTATTGCCTTTATGTCCTCGAGCATCTCATCACTTTGCTACTTGGTTGAAGGTGGATCAGACTGATTAGCACCGTCTGAGCTTGATAGCCGATACCGAAGTCTGGTTGCAAGGTGATCCAATGAGACATAGTGTTACGCTTTGATCCCTAATTTTTTCCTGGACCGCCCTTTCGGGTTTTCAGTCCATCGGGATACCCTTTTTTGCCCAAGCCGCCTTTTCAGGTTTTCGACTTGCCGGGTGTACAGTTTGTTTCATTTTCATCCCTTATTTTTGCCCGAACCCTTTTGGTTCGCCGGGAAGCCCTTATTTTTGCCTAGGCCAGTCAACCTAGCGGGTCTTTGATTATGCGTAGTATTTTTCACTATGTCTGCATTGACGGGGTGAGGAAGGTCGTCACCATCCATGGTGGTTAGAATCATATCTCCTCCTGAGAAAATGTTCTTAACCACAAATGGCCCTTCGTACGTAGCAGTCCATTTGCCCTTGGGATCACCTTGTGGCGGTATGATGCGCTTGATTACCAGATCCCCGACTTGATATTCTTGTCGTCTAACTTTCTTGTTAAATGCCTTGATCATCCGCTTTTGATACGTTTGACTATGGAAAATAGTAGTAAGTCTCTTTTTGTCGATTAAGTTCAGCTGATCAAGCCGGGATTGGATCCAGTCGTCTTCGTTCAAACCTGCGTCCTTCATAATCCGAAGAGAGGGTATCTGAACTTCAATGGGCAAGACTGCCTCCATACCATATACCAAGGAATAGGGTGTTGCCCCTGTTGACGTCCGCGCTGAGGTACGGTACCCATGAAGAGCAAATGGTAGCATTTTGTGCCAACCTTTGTATGTCACCGTCATCTTCTGCACAATCTTCTTAATGTTCTTATTAGCCGCTTCAACAGCCCCATTCATCTTCGGCCGGTAAGGAGAAGAGTTGTGATGTTGTATCTTGAACTGCTTGCAGAGTTTGGTGATCATGTTATTGTTGAGATTTTTACCATTGTCCGTAATGATCCTCTTTGGTACACCATATCGACAGATCAGATTGTGCCGAATAAACCATGCCACGACGTTCTTGGTTACGGTAGCAAAGGAAGCTGCTTCAACCCACTTCATCAAGTAATCAATTGCTACCAAGATGAAACGATGTTCGTTGGACGCAGTAGGTCTGATCTCACCGATCATGTCGATGCCCCACATTGCAAAAGGCCAAGGAGCTGTCAAGACATTCAGAGGTACTGGAGGTATGTGAACCTTATCACCATAGACTTGGCACTTATGACAGGTCCGAGAATGCTGATAACAGTCGGCTTCCATGGTGGACCAATAATATCCTGCCCGTAGGATTTTCTTTGCCATGGTGTGTCCACTGGAATGAGTTCCGAAAGTACCTTCATGTAACGCTACCATAATCCTTTCTGCCTCGTTCTTATCCATGCAATGTAGTAAGGTCGAGTCATGGTTACGCTTGTAAAGGATACCATTGCTGATGAAGAACTTCGCTGCGAACCTCCTCAGAAACTTCTTATCATTAACAGATGCACCCTCAGGGTATTCTTCCTCAAGATACCTCTTTACCTCGTGAAACCAGGGTTTATCTTCTACTTCTTCAGTCTCAATGTCACAGTAATGTGTAGGTTCGGCCAACCTTTCAATGGTAATCTGGGGATCCTCATTGTCCCATCTGACCTTGAACATAGAAGACATCGTAGCTAGCGCGTCCGCCAACTGATTCTCCTCTCTAGGGAAGTGTTCAAAGGTTATCTCTTCGAAGTGTGGAAGCAAAGTCAGTACATACTCCTTGTAAGGAATAAGATTTGGGTGTTTCGTATCCCACTCACCTTTGATCTGACTGATCACGAGAGCGGAATCTCCGAACATACTCAAGAACTTAATCCTTAGGTCAATAGCTGCTCGAAGGCCCATAATGCATGCTTCATACTCCTCCATGTTGTTGGTGCAGTTGAAACATAGCCGGGAGGTGAACGGAGTATGACAGCCTTCAAGAGATATGATCACGGCGCTAATGCCATTACCCTAAGCGTTTGAAGCCCCATCAAAGTACATAGACCATTGGGATCCTTCCTCAGGTCCTTCATCCGGTCCAGGTGTTTCACAGTCAGTCACCAACATGATGTTCTCATCCGGGAATTCAAAGTTCATAGACTGGTAATCATCCACTGCCTGATGTGCCAAATGATCTTCCAACACACTTCCCTTGATTGCTTTTTGGGTTGTGTATTGGATGTCGTACTCAGTCAATATCATATTCCATCTTGCTATTCTTCCGGAGAAGGCAGGCTTTTCGAAGATATACTTGATTGGATCCATCTTTGATATCAATAGGGTAGTGTGAGTCAGCATATACTGTCTCAGCCGGCGAGCAGCCCATGCCAAAGTGCAGCAAGTTTTCTCAAGCAACGAGTATCGGGTCTCGCAGTCGGTAAACTTTTTGCTAAGGTAATAAATAGCATGCTCTTTTCGGCCAGACTCGTCATGCTGCCCCAGCACGCACCCCATTGAATTATCGAGTACTGTCAAGTATAAGATCAGAGGTCTCTCTTCAACTGGAGGCATTAGAATAGGAGGCTCTTGGAGATATTCTTTGATCCTTTCAAAAGCGTCCTGACATTCATCGTTCCATCTTACTACTTGATCTTTCTTTAGTAACTTGAAGATTGGCTCACAAGTAGCAGTTAGGTGTGAGATGAATCGGGCAATGTAGTTCAGACGTCCCAAAAAGCCTCTGACTTCTTTTTCTGTTCGGGGAGCTGGCATTTCCTGTATAGCCTTTACCTTGGCTGGATCCACTTGAATACCTTTATCACTTACGACGAAGCCCAGCAGCTTACCAGACCTCACCCCGAAGGTGCACTTGTTCGGGTTTAACCTCAGCTTGTACAACCTCAACCTGTCGAATAACTTTTGGAGATGGTCAAGATGTTCCTCTTCAGTCTGGGACCTTGCAATCATGTCGTCAACGTATACCTCAATCTCATGATGAATCATGTCATGGAATAAAGCGACCATGGCGTGCTGATACGTTGCCCCAGCATTCTTCAATCCAAATGGAATGACCTTGTAGCATAAGGTACCCCACTAATGTTGTCTTCTCCATATCCTCGGGAGCCATCTTAATCTGATTATAACCGGAGAAACCATCCATAAAGGAGAAGACCTTATGTTGTGCGGTGTTGTCAACCAGAACATCGATATAAGGCAGAGGGAAGTCATCCTTGGGGCTTGCCCTGTTCAGATCCCTATAGTCAACACACATTCAAACCTTACCATCTTTCTTCGTCATTGGAACCACGTTGGCGACCCACTGCGGGTAAGAAGTAACGGCTAGAAAACCGGCATCAAACTGTTTCATAACCTCAACCTTGATCTTTTGAGACATCTTTGGGCGCATTCGGTGAACTTTCTGTTTCACTGGAGGACAATCTTCCTTAGTTGGCAAGCGATAAACCACGATATCGGTATGTAACCCAAGCATATCTTCATAAGACCAGGCAAAGATCTGAACATAGTCACGCAGCATCTGAATCAACCGTTGCTTAACACTAGACTCCAGATTTGCACCGATCTTGACCTCTTTCTTGTCTACCTCTGTACCCAGATTTACTGTTTCCATTGGCTCTTCATGGGGCTGTATGGCCCTCTCTTCCTGAAGTAACAGTCTAGCAAGTTCACCAGGCACTTCGCAATCATCCCCACCTTCGTCCTCGGCTTGGTTGATCATACTTTCAAAGTCATAACTGGCAGTAGCAGAGTCGTTATCAGTGGGATCCAGAGTGGATATAGACCTGAATATGTGAGTGTGTGTAAAATAGCTATTTTGCAAGATAGAAAAGAAAAACAAGGAACGCAAAATTCGTAATGCAAGAAAACTTCCAATGCTTTTATTGATGATATATGGAAATGACACATAATAAGCCCTCAAACAAAGCCACGGTGTCTCGGGTAAGGCACCGGGCCGTAAAGTTTAAAATTGTCTGTTACAAATCCAAAACAAAAGTCTATTACTGTGTAATAAAAGAAATTGGCACGAAGTCCTTTGCCGTCCAATTGCTTAATCTGCTATCGGTAGTCGGGTAAATCCAGCTGTCAATATCATACTCTTCATCATCATCCTCAATTGCATTTACTCCCGCGTCATGTTTTGGCATAGGAGTCGTTATGACATTAGGCTTTTCCGGTGCTTCAAATTTAATCTCTTTAGCTTCAATCAAATATTGTACCTTATTCTTCAAGGCCCAACGGTTATTTGTATCATGCCCCGGGCTATCGGAGTGAAAAGCACACCGGGCGTTTGGGTTATACAGCGATGATGTAGTAATGGGATTCTTTGGAGCTTCCCTCAGAGTGACCAAATTTGTCTTTAACAATTGCGGCAGAATTTGAGATAGAGTCATACTGAGCCGAGTAAAATGTCTCTGAGGCCTCTCTGCTCTTTGATGATTGTTGCGCTGAGGGGAAACAGTTGGTCTTGAAACTACCGCATTAACTGCTTGGCGGCGTTCTGGTCGATTTTGGCTCTTCGAATTGTAAACTGCACTAGATTCTTTCTTGAAAGGCTTTTTCTCGGTACTTGATGAAGCACCCTTCTATATTTTTCCAGTTTTGATACCGGCTTCAACCCTTTCCCCCGTCATAATCAATTCAGTAAACCCGGACGATGAACTATCGATCAAATGATTGAAATACGGACCAGACAAAGTCCACAGAAACATATCCACCAACTCGCTATCAGCCAGAGGGGGTTGTACTCTTCCTTCCAGATCTCTCCATTTCTGAGCGTAGTCCTTAAAACCTTCGCTCGCACCCATAGACATACCCTGAAGTTGGGTACGCGTGGGAGCAAGGTCGGCATTATATTGATACTGCTTGTAAAAAGTAGCAGCAAGGTCCTCCCAGTTGCGGACATTAGCACCTTCTAGTTGATAGAACCATTCAAGTTGAGTCCCTGACAGACTATCTTGAAAGAAATGAACCCATAGGTTCCTATCAGCAGTATATGGTTGAATCTTTCTGACATACGAGCAGAGGTGTAACTTCGGGCAGGAGACCCTGTCGTACTTAGAAAATGCAGGCACTTTAAATTTGTGTGGGACCACCACCCCAGATGCCAAGCCCAAATCTTTGAAGTCCAACCCAGGTATCTTCTGGATCTCCATTGCACTTAGCCGGTCTTCGAGTTGCTTATATCTATCCTCGGCAGGAGGATACTGGTCTTCATCAAAGTCAGTGTCGTTGTTAGAAACCACGAGGCTAGGAGCCTTCCTTTCTTCTTGATTCTCTCCCCCTCCAGATGAGTGAGAAAAATCAACTTCCTCTCGCAACCTGTCCCCAAATCAGTGGCCCATATTCAAGAGGACCGTCTTCTTCTTCTTCTTCTTCTTGTCCTTCAAGATAAGGTTCTTCAAATCTTTCTGCCCCTTGGCCAGGTTCAAGAACATTTCCTGGAACTGAGCATTCTGAGCTTGTAGAGCATTAATAGCTTGATCAGTAGGTGTTTTAGAAGACATGTTGTGCTGAAATAAACAGCGAAGAAGATGAGAAACCTGTAAGGGTACCTGTAATGAGGTGTATGGGAATGGAATACGTATGATATGATTTCATAGACTTTAGGGATATTCAAATTTGTAAACCAAAATAAAACACACTTTTATTAGATTAAAAACTTGAAACAATGTTTAACAAATTCCTTTAAGGCGTTACAAAAAGAAAAACTGAAAAGTAAATCAAAACTAGAAATAGAAAAAGACATCAGCGCTCCCATGGTCGTTTTCCTTGCGTGCCGGCATAGTCGTTGAGGACCCTCTCATTCTCCAGCTGCCTTGTAAGCTTCAGGATCTTCCATTCCTGTTCATGATACTTCTCTCTGTAAGTATCCCGTTCTTCCCTTAGATGGATCCAAGACTTCTTTAATGCCCCAATGTCAGTAGGCATGTAAGGATGGATGGCCGTACAAGGAACCCCTTCTTCATCAGCATGCTCCATAATTATCGACAAGACAACTTCGTATGGCATCCCCAGCTTTTGAGCATGGGCTCGAACCCACCGGAGATACGGTTGCATCGGGAGAGAAGTCTTCATTCCTAGCTCATATGGATCAGACCTGTTCACCCTATCCCAAGCTCGTACAAATCAGTGGCGATGTCCCTCAACATCTCCTTGGAAGTCAAAGACAATGCTTGGAAGCAGCAACTCATGAGGGCCGTCCCTTCGAGCTCGTCCAAACTGTCGTAAGGCCAGACAAGGATTATAGGTTATTCCTCCTCTAATTCCTAGCAATGGAACATTGGGGTACTCTTCGCACCGGTCAATGAAAGCTACCTCTTCCATATCCTTAGTACTCCAGATGATGTTCGTGTGAGCAAGGGACATGATCCTGTAAGCCCAACCCATACCTTCCTCATTCTTCAGTACAGATTTAGGGAGGTGAGAAATAAACCACCTCGCCAGCAGCGGTGCACAACACATAAGGGTTCCCCTTTTCCGAGCAGTACGGGCATAAAGAGTATGCAGAATGTCACCTAAGAGAGTGGGCACTGGATTACGGGACATGAAGATCTTGACTGCATTCACGTCGATGAAAGAATCTGAATTAGGGAACAGAACCAAGCCATAGATGAGAAGTGCCAGGATGTCTTCAAATGCTTGAAATTCCAAACTATCCCAGAAATGTTGAGCTTGATCAATCAGGAACTTAGCCAGGAAGCCTTTCACCCCACTCCAAATGTCCCAGTTAGACATTACCTCAGCCTTTGTTAGATGTAGGGATGTAGCAATATCTTCTGGCCTAGGAGCTATCTTCAAACCTGTAAAGGGCGTCTGCTCTAGAATAGATATACCAAGTAAATCAGATAACTCCTCCAAAGTAGGGACCAACTGATAGTCCGAGAAGGTGAAACAGTGGTGCAACGGGTCAAAGAACTGGAACAAGACGCTCATCATTTGCTCATCTAACTTGGAAGTGACCAGGCTGAGGAGATGACCATGTCTTCTGACAAAGGAAGAAGTATTAGGAACTTTAGAAACCAACTCTCTAAGCTGAGCAGGTATCTGCACGAAGTTGATCCAAATAGTATTTCTGCGCATAGATGCCATGATCTGCAAAACAGAACAAAGATGAATCCCCTCGGTCTTTGAAATGGGTTAGTCTAATGAAATATGCATGCAATGTCATGATGCATGATGTCATGATAAGAACACACCACAAGTATCACAGATAGCAAACATGGTAAGGGCAAACACGTCACACAATAGCCCTTAAATTCCAGGCTGGCATGGAGTTTAGGTATTACCCTCTTTCAGTTTAGTTGGTTCAACCTGTCCTAGTAATAGTAACCGGGTTCTAGAGGATCTTAATATCACTGACCATCCTCAATGGCCATAATTCCAATTTAGCAACTTTTTCTTGTGGTCAGAATCATCGCGAGAGTATGGTCTCAATGAGTGTAGCATACTGCTACTTTTATATGGCCAAGTTGGTCAATTATAGGTTCTAAGGTCAGTTGATGCTTAATGACCCCTTAGCAGCCCCATACTCTCCTTGTTCCTCCACAAGGGATATCGGTACCAACTAAAGTGTCACACCAACGTAGTTATTGCTTCAACCGTATCGGTCTACACCGTACAGTTCCCTCACAGTCTATTGCTACTAACATAAAAGGTATCCCCAGATCCGGGTTAGGATCTATAGTAACTCCGATACAAAGCCCACAAAGATAAAGCAAACAGATCAACCAATTAAAAACAATATAATGAACTATTCCTAAGGTAAACCCCACTTATTACGATTCTCCAGCAGAGTTGCCAGTTCTGTGATACGGTGGACAGAACCGTGACGTGGTTTCCCTTATTTCGTTAAGGAAATTTTTTGGTTTGCGTTTTGCGTTTGTGTTCACAAAATGTCGTGGTAAGCAAGAGTCGCCACCGACTTTTATTTTATCCAACAAGGAAAGGAAAAAATCACAGAAAAATTCCTTTTTCGAGATATTTCTGAGTACGAGGGGTAGATTATAGAAAGGGAAGGTATTAGCACCCTTTTTATCCGTAGTTATCTACGGGCTCTTAGGTACTTTCTCATCATTTTCAAAAAAAATTTCTTTGTGTTTGTGGGCTTTGAAAAGTTTTTGTTTTAACTTTGATTTAACTCTTGCTTCTGTCTTCAAGAGTGTAATGAAGTGTTTTTTGAAAACTTTGTTTGTAAAGGAGTGTAAGTGTGAAAATTTTGTTTGGAATGAGAAAGTACTTAAGAACTAATCTACCTACTCGAAAAAAGAATCGTTCTATGTTCGTTTCCTTTAGACAATGATATCCCACTATTAGTGAGTAGGTAGCACCGTCGTTGGAGTTTTAAGGGTCAATTCGAAAGGGACGTACGGTCACTAAAGCAATGTTAGGACGTCTTAGTAGTAACCCTAATGTCTTAGATCATTTATCTGAGGCAACAATATCCGAGGCAACTTGATCTTTGGACAAAAGGACGACCACTAAAGCATCCTATACTCAATGACTGTTTACCGAAGGCAACCAAGTGGGAGTGTACCCTAAGAGTGCGCATGTGCGAATGATTCAGTTTCAGTTTATTTATCTTTGCACATTTAGGGTGATTTAACTGTTTTAAATTTAGTCATACATTCTTGTCATGCAAACCCTAATCATTCATACATCTAACAGTTAATAATTTGCGGAACTTAAAATGCAGAAATTAAACTACGCTATTACAAGGCTTCGGGTATTTACATAGCCAAAAACAAACCCTTTGAAAATAAAAGCGATAAATGTAAAAGTCCTAATTAAAATTATTACAAACTGTGAGCAGATACAATAATTGGATAAAAATAATAATAAAGCGCGCGATGACAAATTTGATTGAATGCGAAATTAGGGTTTTGACCCTTCTATCCTAATTAAAAGAGAAAATTGTTTTTTGTTGTTTTTAATAAAAGAAATGAGTTTTCTAAATTAAATGTGCAATTAATTAGTTAATTAAATTAATTAATAAAAATAATTACAAGACATATTTTTGGTTATTTTAGGAAAGAAATAAAATATAATTAAATTAGTAATAAAACCTATTTATTCTAATTAATTCTAATTATTTGCAAAATAAATTAAAGTTGTATAAATTAATCAAACCTAATTTAATTAATTAATTTATTTTAATAAAAATAAGATCTAGACCTAATTTATGAAAAATAATATTTTTGTGATTTTTTTAATAAAAAGAAAATAATTTTTTAGTTAGTAATTAAATTAAATAAGTTAAATAAAATAAATATAAATAAATAGAGAAAAAGAAATGGGCCTGAAAAATTGGGGTGCCAAGAGCAATTTCCTGGGCCCATTAGTAATGATCCATGCTGACTTTCTTGGATCCAGTATGATGCGATGACCCTGGCCCATGATGCACCTTCAGTGGTGGCCATCAGATTTGGCCATCTGGCCTGATTGATGATGAGGGCGTATGGTAGACGTTTGCTTCCTGTGCGCACATGATCCTGAAACAGAAAATGATATAGAGAAATTGGTGGACCTGAGATTCGAACCCAGGTCCTGAGGCATATTCCATACACTCCGTTGCCACTACGCCACCTGTTTCTGTTTGTTCAATAATGAAATGACAATAATAATATGCAAAAACATGCGTTAATGGAGAATTATCAAAAACCGCGCGCCAAAGTTTGAATAGGCCAATAGGAGGGTGCCAGCAAATCGTCCCCTTCCTCTCTCCGCCGCTAAAGGTTTGATAACCTATACCTACAGACAAACGTCTATTGCTACAGACCTTAGCTTTCTCAAAATCTTCCACAGGCCATGGAAATAACATCTAAAGCCATGGTTGTATTTGTCTCATCCTCCTGAACATGATAGTAGCACTTACGAAGACCAATTTTCCCTGTAATCAAAATCCCTAAAACAAAGCTTCGAAACCTAGCAATGGTGATTTACAGTATAGGCCATATAAATGAAATTGAATAATGCAGAAAGTTTGCATATGTTCCATAGATCAAGAATGTACAATTAATTCATCCTAACAATGCCTATATTATGAGATTCGAATTCAAGAACAGGGGTATGTCGTGATGGACTTACAATGCATTTTGGGACTGGAATGGACTTGTTTTTTATTGCTTTAGCTTGCAGAGACTCCCAGGAAGTGATTGAGATAGGCAAAAAGCCTTGAGGATGCCTCTAAGTGCAAATTCGATCTCACACTTTTCTTGGTTTTTTTTCAGTTTTTGTTTTTCCTCTTACGCCTGTTTCTAACTTCTTTTTAGGTCTGCACGCACTCTATATGTACCAAGCAATGCATTAGGGTTGATAACTGCATCCAAATCTTTCTCCTTCAATGATTTTTGATTTGATCCTCTTTGAAAACTTTCCAAATTTGGCCTATTTCCAGTCTTTTGTGCACACATGCCTTGATACGAGTTTGAATGGCTTGCTAGCTGTAATTGGAACCTGAAACAAGCACAAAATCTCTTACGTTCAATATTTTAGATTTTATTTGATTTGTTTTTATTTAAATTGAAATAATTCAAATAAAAATCAAAATAAATAATAAAAATAAGATATGGACAAGTGGCAAAGGCTAGAGCTCGTGGGCTATGTTTCCAACTTAAAACAAGTGAAAAAGATTTTGCCCATTTGGCAAAATTTGAAGTTTTAGGGATAGTTGACTTTTGGCAATTTTGCAAAAAGGGTCAACTTCACCAATGCATAACTTCCTCAATTTTGACTCTTTGGAGGTGTTCTTTGACTTTTTAGAAAGCTTGATATGTCATCTAATCAACCCTTTTGGTCTCATCTCAATTTGATATTTCATGCTCATGTATGAAGCTTTGACAAAAAAAGTGTTTTTGTTGACTTTTCAAAATGACCTATAATGTCCAAATTCATAACGTCTTGTGTGTGCATATTTTGAACTTGGGAGATGAAGATGGATTGTAGGGAATTGCATCCTATTAAAAATGAGCTTTGGATGGGTCATTTCTCATAAAGTATGAGAAAGTTATACTTGGTCAAAGTTGAGTTGACTTTTCCTACAAAACCCTAATTTAGCAACTTTTGAGTCTTGATGAATTATGAGCAATCCTTGGTGAATCATGATCAATCCTTGATCAAATGATGAAATATACTTCAAAATTAGGATGTTGACCAAAAATCTTGAGGTTTGACTGTATGTGGGCCACAGTTGACTTTTGCCCTAACATTATCGATTTTCAGGCCTTTGAGCAATTGACTGAGCAAACTTTCTATGTAGGGCTTGAAACTTGACATGGATGATCTTGAGAACATATTAGGACATTGGTTAGCCTTTGGGATCACTTGGACTCAAGTATCTTGATGCAACATGAAACCCTAATTTGAGGTAGACTGCCTTAGGAGAGAGCTTGTATGGCCAACCCTTGGACTACCTTGAGCAACTTGAGTATCATTCTTGAAATGTTTTGAGAAATATGGGAGGGAAAATTTTGGGGTACAAAACCTCCTCAGATCCTTCATTCGGTCCAGGTTCTTCGTAGTCAGTCACTAACATGATATTCTCATCCGGGAACTCAAAATTCATGGACTGATAGTCGTCCACAGCCTGATGAGCCAAATGATCAGCCAATACACTCCCCTTTATTGCTTTTTGGGTTGTATATTGTATGTCGTACTCAGTTAGGATCATTTTCCACCTTGCTATCCTTTCGGAGAGTGCGGGCTTCTCGAAAATGTACTTGATCGGATCCATCTTTGATATCAACAAGGTAGTGTGAGTCAGCATATACTGTCTCAGTCGGTGAGCAGCCCATGCCAAAGCGCAATAAGTTTTCTCAAGCAATGAGTATCGTGTCTCGCAGTCGGTAAACTTTTTGCTAAGGTAGTATATTGCGTGCTCTTTTCGACCAAACTCGTCATGCTGCCCCAGCACACACCCCATTGAATTGTCTAGCACTGTCAAGTACAATATCAAAGGTCTTCCTTCAACTGGAGGCATCATAATTGGTGGTTCTTGAAGGTATTCCTTGATTCTTTCAAAAGCAGTATGGCATTCATCATTCCACTTTACCACTTGATCTTTCTTCAGAAGCTTAAAAATTGGCTCACAAGTGGCAGTCAGATGTGAAATGAACCTGGCGATATAATTCAGGCGTCCCAAGAAACCTCTAACCTCTTTCTTTGTCCTTGGACTTTTTAGAAATATTAGGATGTCCCCTAAGCAACCATTTTGGTCTCATCTCAATTGAGTCTTCCATGTTCATGTAAGAAGCTTTGACCCAAAAGGTGTTTTTGTTGACTTTTCTAAAGGACCCATAATGTAGAAATTCATATCTTTTTATGAGTGCATATTTTGAACTTGTGGGATGAAAGTTAGTTGTAGGGAATTGCATCCTTTTCAAAATGAGCTTTGGATGGAAAATTTCTGATAAAGCATGTGGAAGTTATGCTTGGTCAAAGTTTGGTGGACTTTTACTAAGAAACCCTAATTTAGCAACTTTTGGGTTTTGATGATTTTGGAGCATTCCTTGGGGAATCATGATCAACATTTGATCAAATGATAAAATTCAATTCAAAATGTTAATGTTGACCAAAAATCTTGAAGTTTGACTGTAAGTGGGTCACAGTTGACTTTTGACCTAATATAGTCGATTCTCAAGCATCTGAGCAGTTGACTGAGCAAACTTCTTGTGCAAGGCATGAAACTTGACATATAGGGTCTTGAGAACATATTAAGACCAAGGAGAGCATATGATGTCTTTGGAGTCCACCCATATTGATGAAAATCGAAACCCTAGTTTGAGACACACTGCCTTAGGAGAGAGTTTGTCTGGTCAACTCTTGGGCAAACCTGAGCCAATTGAGGACCTCTAGGAGTATGTATTGAGTTAAATGAGAGGGAAAATTTTGGGGTACAACAGGTTGTCTCCCAAGAAGCACTTTGTTTAAAGTCGTAAGCTCAACATTACATGGTGATTAGTCTGATGAATTGGGTGGCAGCGCATCTAGCCTAATTGCTATGTAATATTCCTTGTTATCTATGCTATGATAATGTTTTAAGCGCTGTCTGTTTACATTGAACGGTTTGCAACTCATTCCTTTGATTTATATCGCACCATTTTGAAAAGCTTTAGTGACTTTGAATGGACCAGACCATCTAGAGCGAAGTTTTCCCAGGAATAATTTAAGTCTAGAATTAAACAAGAGAACTATATCGCCTCCATTGAATTCTTTTCTAGATATCCGTTTATCGTGCCATTTTTTTGTTCTCTCTTTATATATCCGAGCGTTTTCAAAAGTGTCTAGTCTAAGCTCTTCTAGTTCGTGGATATCTAAGATTCGTTTCTCACCCGCAGCAGTGTAATTTAATTTATGGGTCTAAATGGCCCAATAGGCTTTATGTTCTATTTCTACCGGCAGATGACATGATTTCCTATAAACTAGTTTAAATGGTGTGGTTCCAATCGGAGTTTTATATGCTGTCCTATATGCCCATAGAGCGTCATGTAACTTAGATGACCAATCTTTCCTAGAGGTTGCTACAGTTTTTTCAAATATTTCCTTTACTTCTATGTTGGAGACCTCTACTTGCCCACTTATTTGTGGATGATAAGGTGTTGCGACGCGATGTCGGACTCCGTATTTCACTAATAATTTTTCTAGGATTTTGGAAATGAAATGGGAGCCACCGTCACTGATGACGAGTCTTGGCACACCAAATCTTGGAAAGATTACGTTCTTGAAAAGCCTGACTACTACTCACGCGTCATTTGTTGGAGAGGCTACAACCTCGATCCATTTCGAAACATAGTCGACAACAACAAGTATGTAGTGATTTCCAAAGGAAGACGAGAAAGGTCCCATGAAACTGATTCCCCATACATCAAAGACTTCAACTTCTAGAATGTCCTTTTGAGGCATCTCATCGTGTCTAGAGATGTTTCCAGTGCGTTGTCATTGGTCACAATTTTTAACCGCGATATGGACGTCTTTCCAGAGACTAGGCCAATAGAGGCCAACTTGTAATATCTTAGTGCAGGTCTTTGAAGTACTTGCATGCCCTCCATAAGGGGCAGCATGATAGTGGAAAATTATGTTTTTGATTTCATTTTCAGGAACACATCAACGAAATATACCATCGGTGCCTCTTTTGAAAAGCAAAGGCCCGTCCAATAATAATGTTTAAGGTCATGAAATAATTTCTTCTTTTGTTGATAAGACATATCAGGTGGAAGCACTCTATCAGCCAAGTAGTTGACTAAATCGGCATACCATGGTAGTATGGTTGTGGTGTATATTGCTTCCATAATTTCGTTTGTGTTCTTGTCTTCATAAGTCACAGGGTACTCAGTTATGATACTATCTAATTCTAATTGGGCTAAAAGGCGTTCATAAGGAAAATCATCATTGATGGGAATATGATCTATTTTGATGCCTTCTATTCTGGATAGGTGGTCAGCTACTACATTCTCGGTGCCTCTCTTGTCTTTTATTTCTAAATAAAATTCTTGTAGAAGTAAGATCCACCTTAGTAATCTTGTTTTGGCGTCTTTCTTACTCAAGAGGTACCAGGTTGCAGCATGGTCAGTATAGATAATTATCCGTGCTCCTACTAAGTAAGAACAGAATTTATCTAAAGCAAACACAACAGTTAACAATTCTTTTTCAGTGGTGGCATAATTTTCTGCGCAATATCTATAGTTCTACTTGCGTAGTAGATCGCATGAAGCTTTTTATCCTTTATTTGTCTTAAAATTGCGCCTACGACATAGTCACTGGCATCACACATTATCTCGAATGGTTCGTTCCAACCAAGAGGTTGCATAATAGGTGCTGAGATTAATGCTTTTTTTAGAGTTGTAAACGCGTCCAAACATTTTCGGTGAAAATGAACCCAACATCCTTCATTAGGAGTTTGGTCAGAGGTTTGGTTATTTTAGAGAAGTCTTTAATGAAACGTCGATAGAAACCAGCGTGTTCTAGAAAGCTTCTTATCTCTCTAACGGTTTTGGGTGGTTGAAGATTTTCTATAATTTCGATCTTTGTTTTATCTACTTCAATTCCCTTATCAGATACTATGTGCCCTAAGACAATTCCTTGTCGGACCATGAAGTGGCGTTTTTCCCAATATAATACGATATTGACACTTATGCATCTTTCTAGTACCATTTCAAGGTTCGATAAACATCCTTCAAAACCTTCTCCACAAACAGAGAATTCATCCATAAAAGCTTATATCATGCCGTCTAGAAAATCAAAGAAGATGGACAGCATACATCTCTGGAATGTTACAGGGGCATTGCATAATCCGAATGGCATTCGTCTATAGGAGAACGTACCATAAGGACAAGTGAAAGTCATTTTTTATTGGTCGTCGGGATGGATAGGAATTTGGAAAAATCCAGAATAACTGTCTAAATAGCAGAAGTGGGAGTGTTTAGCTAGTCGTTCAAGCATTTGATCAATCAAGGGTAAAGGAAAGTGATATTTACGAGTGAATTTGTTTAACTTTCTATAGTCGATGCACATTCTCCACCCGATGTGAGTTCGTTGCGCTATAGATTCTCCTTTAGTGTTACTGACAACCGTAACACCACCTTTCTTAGGTACGACATGTACTGAGCTAACCCATTTACAGTTGGATATTGGGTATATGATTCCTGCTTGTAGTAGCTTTTCTACTTCCTTTTTGACTACAACGCTCAAAATGAGGTTTATTCTCCTTTGATGTTCCCTAGAGGTTTTACAGTCTTCCTCCAGCATAATATGTTGCATGCAGATAGAAGGGCTTATTCCTTTTAGATCTGATATGTTATAACCTAGAGCGATCAGGTATTTTCTTAGGACATGTATTAATTTTTCAGTTTCTATTTGTCCTAGGACTGCATTGACTATAACTGGTCGTTCAAGTTTTGTGTCTAGGAATTCATATCTTAGGTCTTTTGGTAGTGTTTTGAGTTCTATGGCAGGCTTCTTTTGACAGGGTATATGGTCAGGATTTAAGGCTAGGCATTCACTTATATTTTCATCTTGATATTCAGGATGCCAATTATCATCTTCGAGAATCGGGGGTATGGGAATCTTTAATACTTATGAATAGGTGGTTTGTTGTTTCTCCAATTCTTTCACGCATTTATCAATTACATGTAGGAAACAACATGAATCGCCGATGGATGGTGCCATAAGGAATTTAGATAAGATAAATTCAACCTTTTATTCTCCGACTTCGAAAGTCAGTTTTCCATTTTTAACATCTATTATGGCTCCTGCAGTAGCTAGGAGTGGTCTACCTAATATGATAGGTGTGATACGGTGGGAGAACTGACTTGAGGTTTTGCGTTTTGTGTTCGCAATTGTGAGGTTTAGCAAGAGTCGCCACCGACTTTTTATTTTATCCAAAGGAAAGGTCAAAAAGCACAGGAAAGACCTTTGAGATGTTTTCTTGGGTTCGGGGGGTAGATTATGAAAAGGGAAGGTGCTAGCACCCTTTTCATCCATGGTTTTCCATGGGCTCTTAGTTACTTGTTTAGATCACTTGCTTTTGCTTTTCAATTGTTTGAAATGGTGCTTTGTGTGTGTGGTTTTTGAAAATGCTTTGAAAAAGAGGCCATCATTGTGGAAACCTTTGTAATGATTCTTGTTTGATTATATACAAAGGTGTTTGTCTTTTGAAAAGATATTTTAATGTTTGAAAGTTTGTTTTTTGGGAAATGTTTTGAAATTGTGTTGTGAAGTGTGTTTGAAAATAGCAAGGATGTTTTTGCAAGTTTTGATCAAGTAACTAAGAGTTGTCTACCCTATTTTACTCAAAGATCTTTTCTATACGTTTTTAACCCTTTTTGACAGTGTTGTTTTACCATTGCATTTGGTAAACAACCTTGTATTTGGATGTTAAACGGGACAGGCGCGGGTCATCGCATACAATCATTAAAAGCAACTTGTGAGACGCTCTAGCAATTTTGTAAGGGACGAGATCGTTTTATCGAAGGCAACATCAAGGGTCATCGAGGGACTACGATCTTTGTTTATCGAAGGGGCATTTGCTAGAGTGTCTCATATTCGAGGGACATGATTGTATTTCCGAGGCAACAAGCGAGGTTACCCTAGAGGTGCAAGTGTGCATTGTGTTTGTCATTTTCATGCATTTAGGTCTTGTATTAGGTTATCTAGCGATTGATTTTGGATTTTCGCATACAAACCCTAATCTCTAGTCATGGCATATTTGAAAGCATAAAGTGCGAGAATTAAAAGTCTAGGCTATTACAAAAGTATCTGGGGATGGGGGTACAACTATTTACAAATGGGGATGAGTCTCATAAGAATAGCAATGTCCAAATATTAAGTATTACAACCAAATCGAATTGTCGCAATTCAATACAAAGCTATAACAAATTAAGAAATCAATAATATTATGAAATGCATGTATTTACTTAAAAATAAAATCTATTCTAAAAATAAAGATTAAATATTTTATTATTACCCTTTTTCTGTATTTTATTAATTATGAAAGGAAAAAGTTTTAAAGAAAGAAAATTTAATTTAAACTAAATCTCTATTATTTTTTTTGGTATTTTCATTTGTAGGATAATAAAAAGAAAATGATTTTAAAAAAAACAATTTATTTACAAAAAATGAAGTTTTAGAAATAATTGTTAGTATATTATTTTAACACAAAGAAATAAAATAAATTAAAAGAAGAAAAAGAAAATTAACTAAAAATATTAATTTAATTTACTATATAAAAAAATGTATTGAGTTTCTTTGATGAATTTTATTAAAAAAAAGGTGAATTTTAACAAAATGAAGATGGGCCTAAAGGTTTGTGTTGGGCCCAAATAAAATGAAAGAAAACAAAAAAAATCAAAATGGAGGGGGTGTGAGCCAGCATTTCGTATTGGGCTTAAGATTATTTGGGGCCAGAAAGGCCCAGCGCAAAGTTTTGTTCACATTTTGTTAGGGTTCGTGCAAATCAGGGTTTGTGTGATTAGGGTTTGTAAACCCCTTTACAGCGGCGCCGTTGCTTCGTTCTTCCTCTTCATCTTTCTCAGTCAAAAACGTTATGGCCTTCCCCTAAGCCCTAGCCGCCGGAATGCTATCTCCCTATCTCATCTCCTCACAATGATCCAAGGCTTTGGTTGCAAAACAGTATAGTTTGTTTCTTGTTTGAGTTTTACAGTTTCATGCTTATTTGATTTTACAGTTTGGCTAATCTATTGTATTGCATGGCTTATTGAGGTGAAAAAACGTACCTTGGGGTTTTCTCTGTGACAAAAGAGAGTGGTGAGGCTTGAGGGAGGTGAGGGTGTTCCTTGGTGGCTAGAGGCGGAGGGGAGATGATGACGGTTGCACTCACACTCTTCTGGTATCTCTTTTGTCCCTTTAGCACCTTGAATGATGATGCTTGAATGCTTCTGACTTTGTTTGTTTGTTGATGATGAGTACAGTTCTGAAACTTTATTTCTTTTCCACTATCTTGAATATTGAATGTTGATGATGATTAACTGTTCTGAAACCTTGTTCTTTGTTCTTGATTGTTGAATGTTGATGATGATAACTGTTCTGAAACCTGATTTTTGAAACTCCTTCCTCTCTCTTGATTTTGGATGATGATGGTTAAACTGATTTGAACTGAGTTTTGATTATTGGTAGTGGATGTTGATATTTTTTGGTTGATGATGATGCTTGTTGCAAGTTTCTGAAACTTTTGTTGGTCTGTTGGATAATAGTTTTTGGCTGTTTTTTGGACTGTGTTCTGCAGTTTGTGATTCACAGGGTTTTTGTGATTGTAGTTTCAGGCTTGGTATTTGTGTTTTGTTTGAGAACTGCAGGTTTGTTCTTTGGTGGTTTTGTTAGTTTGGGGTATTTGGCTCTGTTTGAGAACTGGTTTGGTTGAGAGCTTGTTTCTGTTTGAAACTGTTAACATATTTTTGGCTGTGGTCTTGCAGCTTCAGGCCTGTTTTCTCAAACTGTTATTCAGTTATGTTTTTTTTATTTACAGTTTGGCTGTGCACTTTTGGCTTGTTTGCAGTTTGGCTGTGCACTTTTGGCTTGTTTGCAGTTTGGCTAGGCAGTTTTGGCTAGGCAGTTTTGTTTACAGTTTGGCCAACTGGTTTTTGTTTGGGTTTGATAGCAGGTTGGAGAGTTTTTTGTTGTAGCTTGTTAGCAAGTATGGGAGCTGTTGGCTTGTTACAGTTTGATAACAGGTTGGAGAGTTTGTGTACTGCTCACAGGTTTTTGACTTATGTTTTATAACAGATCCCTCTACCTTTGGTTAGCAGGTTGAGACTTATAGTTTTTTGCTTGAAATCATTGGGCCTTTTCTTCTTGCTGTTTTTATGGTATTATATCTTGATCCATTTTCTTAGCCATCTGTACAAATACTAAAAAGGTGCTCCCTTTTCTCTCTTTCTCTCTCAATGACAAAGCAAATTTGCTTTTTTTTTCTTATTTTCTGAAAAGTTTGCCTATAATCTGGAAAATGATGAAAAGCCGTGACAAGTCTTTGACTTGTGATTTTGGTTTACCTCCTGCATTTTACTGCTATCATGCTGCATTGTACTTGCTGCATTTGTACAGTTTGCATCCAATTTGTTTTGTAACTCAGTTTGGCACTTTGCGCTTTGTAGCTCAGTTTGGCACTTTGCTTGTGCTGTTTGTACAGCAGGTTCCAGTTTTCCTTGCTTTGTAATGTTGTTATGTTTGGTTTGCTGACTGTTTGGTTTAGTTGATATGCTTCAGTTTGCTGACTTTGTTTGGCCTTGTTGCAATTTGGCCTGCTGTGTTATTTAGTGTTTTGGCGCCTTGTTACATTTGAATAAATTGCTTTGTTTGCATTCTTCTTTTGCATTTTTATTTTTCTCTTTGTGAACCAAGAAGAGAAATCTTCTTGTGATTTGCAAAGAGGAAAATAAAAACATGATGAACAATAGCACTTCTGATTCCAGACGGCAAACTTTAATGATGAAAATTTTCCTTTTCTTTTTCTGTTTGAAAATTCTTTTCATATTCAACTGATTATACTAATCCCTTTTCCTTTGTCTTTTTCATGTGAGCACAAATTGGGTGATGACAAAGCAGAGGAAGCAGAAGACTTTGAGCATGGGAGCAATGGAGCAATGGAGGCTTAGGCTTAGATTAGAGAGATTTTCCATTAATTGTAACAATTTATTTTTCCAAGTACTATAAGTTGTAAAACCTACAGTATTCAAATGATAAATTATTTTTGTAACAACATTTGAAATAAATGAAGAAAGCTTTCATGAGATCATCTGATATCCAATAAAATCTTCTACTGTCAATATTTTGCAATTCTCTCTCTGGATCTTCACTTAATCCTTTAAGATTCTCATATCAAAATAATTGAAATTGCATTCCAACAATTCTAATACAGATAACTTAAACTCTAAGTAATACGATAACTTTGTAGTCTCGTAACCTTGCAACAGCATTCCAATCAAAATACGCACTGGGTATTCCAATAAACAAGCATTTCATTCCATTAACAAGCAAACGTTTTAACAGACGCACATCATCTAGTTAACCTGGATCAGACAAAACCTGAAAGTTCCAAATGACAGTCTTAGCTCCTATCTTATCCCAGATAATCAGGCCTTGAGAACAACCAGTAACCTTTCAGCAAACTTGAAAAAGTGTGAAAACATGTGACAGTTAACTGAATCTGAGAAATGCGAGAGAAACCCTAATTCTTGATTTACTGCCATAGAAAAGTCTGTCTGATCGATTCTTGAGCCAATCTTAAAAATCTGAGAAAACCCTAGGGTTGTGATTTCTTATAAAAAAGGAGGGCAAATTTTGGGGTACAACAGCTGCCCCTGTTCAATCTTCTTGAACCTGAAGAGTTAGATTGGCAAGTTTGCCGTTCGCGACTCGAAGGTAAAAGATGATTGGACACTAGAGTGCCCATAAATTTGCACTCGTCAAAACATAGTTGAGGGAATGGGCTTACAGATGCCATTTGGAGATGTGACAGAATCTTGTCGGAGATGGGCTTAAAGATGCCATCCAAGAATGTTTATTGAGTTGTATGTTATAGGTGAAATAATGAGTATCAGAAAGGTATCCATGTCTGGAACATCTCTGAGTTGGGGGTCTAAATAAGCAATAGATTAGCATCCGTGTTCAGAGCCTCCTAAACTATTTTCAATGAGCCGAATCTGAACAAGCGATAGATTAACATCCATGTTTGGAAGCACCCGTAAACTGTTTTCATTATCCTTGAGTTTGAACAAGCAATAGATTAACATCCATGTTTGGTGCATCCGTAAACTGTTTTCAAAAGTTGAATCTGAACAAGCGATAGATTAGCATCCATGTTTGGAGCGTCCGTAAACTGTTTTTAGTGAGCCGAATCTGAACAAGCGATAGATTAGCATCCATGTTTGGAGCGTCCGTAAACTGTTTTCAGAAGTTGAATCTTGAACAAGCGATAGATTAACATCCATGTTTGGAAGCACCCGTAAACTATTTTCATGATCCTTGAAGTTGAATAAGCAATAGATTAACATCCATGTTTGGTGCATCCGTAAACTGTTTTCAAAAGCTGAATCTGAACAAGCGATAGATTAGCATCCATGTTTGGAAGCATCCGTAAACTGTTTTCAGAAGTATACTGGTAGCTTGTTAATTTTATCCTGAAAAGGGTAAAATATTAGCTGAAACACAAAGTTATGTTGCATGAAATGTATGATGCAATATATGCGTTTTATCAATGTTCATGATATATGAATGTAATGTATGCGCATGTAAGCTGATAAGTTGTCTTGCTGAGGAAAATAAATCCTGGATAGCTGGAGATAATAAAATCTTTGACCGCTGTCGGGGAAGATAAATCCTGGACCATTGTTGAAGAGTATGTGTGTCTTCAAGTTTTTTTGACAACCTCTGTGGGGAGAAGCTATACTGCTGGGGAAATCAGGAGTTTGGGTTGTATGCCAATCTACTGGGGATTCCTATTTTGTTGTTTGAGGAGAACTCCGCTGGGGAATATTTGAAAACTCTGTGAGGAAATGAGAATGAGAATCTTCATTCTGCTAGGGGAATTTGTGCTGAGAATTCAAGAACGAGAATCTTCGATCTGCAGGGGATTAAAAAATCTGACCAATTTATGCTGAGAGTAAAGAAGGCTCTGGCAACTTTGCTGGAGAATCAAGGATGAGAATCTTGGTTTTGTTGGGGAGTAAAAACTCTGTGGGGAATAGCTATATTGTTAAGGAGTAGCTATCCTGCTGGAGAGTAAGCTCAAGACTCTGGGGAAAAGTTTATTCCTGTTTGGAAGAAGTTCAGGAGTTTGGGTTGTATGCCACTTTGAGAATGAGAATCTTCATTCTGTCGGGAATATCAGGAACTCGGGTTATATGCCACTTTGAGAATGAGAATCTTCATTCTGTTGGGTTAGGAGGTTGGGTGTATGCCAATCTACTGAGGAAGCAAGAATGAGAATCTTCATTCAGGCGTTTGGGTCAGGAGGTTGGGAGTATGCCAATCTTCTGGGGTTTTAAGGATGAGAATCTTCATTCTGTTAACGGTATCAGGAGCTTGGGAGTATGCCAATCTTCTGAGGTTTCAAGAGTGATAATCTTCATTCTGTTAACAGTATCAGGAGCTTGGGAGTATGCCAATCTTCTGAGGTTTTAAGGATGAGAATCTTTAGTCTTGAGAGAAATAGAATTTTAGGAGCTTCAGTTGTCCGTTATTCTGCTGGGGCATCATCTCTATTGAATTTTGGGAACCTCGATCGTCCGTTATTCTGTTGAGAAATCATCTCTATTGAATTTTGGGAACCTCGATCGTCCGTTATTCTGTTGAGAAATCATCTCTGTTGAAGATGAAAGTTGGATGCACTACTATCTGGCCGTGGTCCAGGCTTCATAGCTTGAATTTGATTGTATCTCTCGTTGGGGAAAATAAATCCTGAACTGGTGATGGAGAAAAGAGTTGGATTCTTCGTCTCTGATAGTGAAAAATCTGGAAGTGAATCAGAATAAATCGTTAAGAATCAGGGAGATCTTAGTGTCGATCTGACTGTACCAGAGAAGGTCTTGGATTAACTTTGACTCAACCGGACGATGAAGGAATCTTTGACGACTGCTACTCCCAAAAGGTGATGAAGGAATCTTGGACGATTACTACTCCAAAAGGTGATGAAGGAATCTTGGACGACTGCTACTCCAAAAGGTGATGAAGGAATCTTTGACGA
Organism: Vicia faba; assembly: GCA_948472305.1. Classification (NCBI taxonomy): domain Eukaryota; kingdom Viridiplantae; phylum Streptophyta; class Magnoliopsida; order Fabales; family Fabaceae; genus Vicia; species Vicia faba. The sequence continues at coordinate 1,213,647,099 of OX451740.1, read as the reverse complement.
TTACTACTCCAAAAGGTGATGAAGGAATCTTGGATGATTACTACTCCAAAAGGTGATGAAGGATTCTTGAATGATTACTACCCCAAAAGGTAATGATAACCTTTACCTTCCGATCAATTTGCATATGTTATGAATTTTGTTGAAATGTAATTTTGTTTTGGAGAATAAATCCTTGACAAGTGTTGGGGAAATAAACCCATGACCGCTGGTCTGCTAGATGTGATGAACTTCTCGAGGATTCTTGAATTTCTTTTCAGAAGGGTTTTGGAGAGATTCGTCATTTCCCCTAGTATCAAATGTTTGTGGCACTTTCAGGAAATTTGGACCGTACGCAACCCTTTGATGAGATTGACGTTTAATGCCCCAAGTGATGGAGATGGAGACTTGCCCCAGGTTACTCTACAATTGAGAGATTTCTTGAAATCTTGACTGGACTGCCCCAGGTTTACTGGACTTTGAGAGATTTCTTGAAATCTTGACTGGATTGCCCCAGGTTTACTGGACAATGCTATGTCAGGTCCCCTTTTGTTGATAGGAGATTTTTGCAACTGAAGTGTCATACCACTTGAAGTGATTTTGTTCACTGAGAGAGTTTTTGTTCATCGTAACTTTCACTGTATGAATTTCTTCGATGTCAAACAAATAGCCATATGCAAACGATGATATTCAAATAATGCAAAGTTTATGCTTGTTGAAATTTTGAAAAATGCGTTTTTTAGCAGAAAACCTTTATAAGACAAATTCAACACAAGATTTAGAGCAAAGCCTTACAGGAGTCAGGATGCCTTTTGTAATAGTATGCTTTCGAACTAACCCATGCTTCAATTAGGACTTTTAAAGGGATGTAATGTGGCTTGGTTCACGGTTTAAGAAACAAAGGATAAAGGCTCAAAGTATATTTGTACCCACCCGCTCTTCGTGATGTTCTTCAATTCTAAACTCAGTTAATTATGCATTTGAACTCCAAATGAGTCTGGAACGACGTTTTGGTGATGGTTCACACAAGTTGAATTTGTTGGAAGGCAGTCATCATTTTTTTTTGCAACATTTTTTCATGTTGTTGAGGATTTGTAGTGACCTCTTTCTTCTCTTTTTTTCGTTATCCCTAATTTTTGCCTGACTGTTCTTATTTTCGAGATTACAGTCAGCGGGATGCCCCAGTTTTCTTAAGCCTCCTTCGTAGGTTTTGGCTCAATGGGCTTTTCTTTTTGAGAGATAATGACTGCCTATGAGATAAATAACCATCACTATCTTTTGATTCCAAAGTAATGTTTGATGTCATTCGTTGTATTACGAAATGAGAGTTTGCGACTTTAACACGCACTTTTTGAATTAACTGAGAGACTACCCTTCCCCAGGTTTGATTAAAGGTTTCAATTTGCGTTAAAACAGAAAACTTCTACTTCTTTGGCTCGAAGGGGTTGACTAGGGATTATCTTCCTTATAACTCCGGTGTTTAGGATTTGAAAGAAACGCATGTACATCGTCAGCAAGGTCTGTCCAAAAGCATATTGAATGAAATTATGGCATTGTTTTCGTCATCCTCCCTTTAAAGGCTTGTAACTTTTAGCAAGAGTTAAATGTCATCAAGAAAGTAGAAAGCATAGTATAGTGAAAATGAATGGATGAATTCAAGACAAACATATGCAATGCATTAATGAAATAGAGTTTGACATTAATAGTTAATTATCTGAATAACAAAAAGAGATTACAACTTTAAAATTCAAATGAAACAAAGGCATTCTCAATGATTTGGCATAGGAGCAGTGATCACATTTGGGGTCTCTAGAGGGCCAAACTTGATCTCCTTGGCATCAATCAAGTCTTGAATCTTGTTCTTCAAAGTCCAACAACTGCCAGTGTCATGTCCAGGACTGTCAGAATGGTAGGCACATCTCCCACTCGGATTATACTTAGAAGAGGAAGTATCAGGATTTTAAGGAGGATCCTTTAGCGTGATTAGCTTCAATTTCAGCAAATGTTATAATGCTTGAGACAAAGGCATGTTGATGTTGGTATACTGCCTTTCTTGATATCTTACCCTACGCCTATTACTCTGTCTTTGTTGAACAGGCGTGGGATCAGAGATCAGGATTTCCCCTACATGTTGATCATGACGACTCTTTCAACCAGTCACTGCATTGGACTCTTTCTTCCCATTAAAGGGCTTTTTCTGATCATCAGAAGGTATTTCTTCTTGAATCTTCCCACTTTTGATGCCAGCTTCGACCCTTTCGCCGGTCAGTATTAGCTCAGTGAACCCGGCTGAAGAGCTTCTGATCAAGTGTCTGAAGAAAGGCCCTGTCAAAGTTCCCATGAAGATGTCAACCAGCTCCCTGTCAGTTAAAGGAGGTTGTACCCTACCAGCCAAATCTCTCCACTTTTGAGTGTATCCTTTGAAGTTCTCGTCAGAACCCATGGTCATGTTCTGCAATTGCACACGAGTTGGTGCAAGATCAGCGTTGTACTGATACTGTTTGTAAAAAGCAGCAGCTAAATCCTCCCAGGTATGGATGCGAGAACTCTCCAATTGATAAAACCACTCAAGTTGAGTCCCTACCAGGCTTTCTTAGAAAAAATGGATCCAAAGCTTTGGATCAGTTGTGTATGGTTGAATCTTGTGGACATAAGACTTTAAGTGCATCTTAGGGCAAGAGACTCCATCGTACAGGGCAAAGGTATGGACTTTGAACTTTGGCAGGATGACTAATCCAGAAACTAAACCCATGTCTCCTGATCGGTAAAATAGCAAGTGTACTATTTTATCGATGTAGTAATAATGGGAAAAACCCCAAAGTCGATCTCTTGAGGACTGCACAGTGAAATTAAGTTTGTTCGAATGAATATCAATTGAACAAAAGCAATAGTAGATTGTTTGTTTTGAACTACAATACTACGAAAACTAATTTTACGAGAAGTTTATATGTTACGATGAGAATAATGCCAGGACGGTGTATGAATCGCGATACAATGACCAACTTGTTTCGTTATTATAAAAAATCTATGTTTCACCTTTTCTTTCCCTATGCCTAAAGTTATTTTTCCGCAATTCCTTTTAAGAAAAACCTTTGGTATTCTCTCTTTGCCCTAATTCCTCAGCTGCCAAGAGAGAATATCAAGCTCTATTTCAGACAATAAAATAGGTAGTCACAGGGTATTCTAATTCCTTAGGAATATCTACTATGATAAAAGTGATGCAACAGGATTAGGATTGCTGATCAGGCCAACCCTAATTACGATCAATAATCATTTCTTCCAAGCAGATTAAGCATTAAAAACGTTGCATCCAATAAAGAATAAGGTTTTAACATAAAACTCACAGTATAAAACATCAACTATTCATTACAAAGCAATTCAGGGACACCTCCCTGACATTGGGATGTTTAGCTACTCATGTTCATAATACTCATGAAAACAGGATCAAGAAGAAAATTCATTACAATAGGATTTGGATAGGTTGGATCGTCGATTGCTTCCGCTCTTGATCGATCCTCCTTCTCCTTGAATCACCACTCTAAGATTTTCTCCAATATGTTCTTTTCTCCAAAAATGCATCCTCTGGTTCCTCACCCTAGTCTCCAATATAACAGTATTCTCAAATCTTCCCAGAAATGTCCAAACTGCCCTCCAACTTGCCCCAGTCTGCGCGTCAAAAAAAATAGAAATTTTGCCTCAGGATGCCTGACACGGGCCGTGTTGTGGGACACGGGTGACCGTGTCAGGTCGCTGCTTCACATAAATGTAATCCACGCCTTCAGAGGGCACAACACGGTCCGTGTTGTGCAACACGGGTGGCCGTGTTGTGTTGCTGGTTGTTGTATCTTTGTCAGCTGCAGATGCCACGACACGGGCCGTGTTACACGACACGGGCACCCGTGTCACGCTTCTGAAATCTTCACTACCGTGCGTTTCTTCTGTATTTGGATCATTTTCGCATTGGTGTCGGGTAGCCAACTAGACAGAAACCTGAAACACCTTGAAACAACAACCACATTACACGCACCAACGGTAAAAATGATGAAAACATGGACACCTGACTTGCTTATCCAAAATCAGAGAATACTGTTGAAACATAATTAAAATATTAAAAGAAAACTCATGAAAACACAAGAAACGATACTAAAACCTGTTTGGAAAGTACGACAAAAGATCACTGATCAAACTCCCCCGAACTTGAACTTTTGCTTGACCTCAAGCAATAGGCTTGCATAGCACCTAATAACCCAATCAATAGCTTAAATTCTGCGGATGAAACGATGATACTCGTACGTGAGTTTTCGTTCTAAGTCACCGGATGAGTACTTCCTAGTACTTCTCTCTCAATCGAGGTATCGCACGAACACTAAACCGCAGTGTACCACGGATCTCAATCTCCCTTGTGGTAACCTCTCTAACTATGCTTTGGGCTTAGGTCTTATTTTTCGATTTTCTACCCTTTTCATTCGGACAATCAATTTTAAGGCTTTTTATGATTTTTCGTTGCATGCACAAGATTGATCAAATGTATTTTTCTTTACACCCCTTTCTTCTTTTTTTTTTCTTGCCCCTTTAGGGGCGACCTTTAGGTTCAATCGCCGTTAGGTTGAATAACCGGGTGAGGGTTACCCAACTTAGAAGGATCGATTGTCTAATTGTCTTTATTCATTTTTTTTTCGTTGCTTTTTTTTTCTTCGATCAACCTTGCACACACACTTAGTATAGATTAAGCCTGGCTGTCAGTAGAAACTATTCAGGGCATACTTCTCAGATCAAAGTACCATGGCACAAATCTACACGTTAGACTCGTTCCTTACTCAGAAGACTCAGTGTGTTCGTGCTATACCTCAACATCAAGATTTTTCTAATTTCCCCAACCGGTATTTATCACTCAACTCTACATACTTTCTCCTCACTTCACTCACAACAAAAAAAAACCAATGTAATACGCAGCACTTATCAATTTTTTCGTCCAAGTCGGGGTGTTTTCACAACGGACTTTCAACATATTTCCAAACAAGCAACTTCAAAAAAAAAACTATTGACTCAAAAGAAAACTGACACAGAGGAAAGAAAACTAGAATACTACAGCAAAACACATAAATACACAAATAAATACCCCCACACCTGAACTCAACAGTGTCCTCACGGTTGAAGAACGAGTGCAGGAGTGGACTCACTGAGATCACTGAGGTGGTTGTTGGCCGTGCAGCCGCATCTGTTGCATCCACTCATGCATTTCCCCAATGAGCTTCCCTTGGCGGAGCTGCTCCTCCCTGTCTCTTTTCTGCTCATCGCCTTGCCTTGTCTGTTCACTACGGATGTAGCATATCTGATCGTGCATCCAATCTCAATCGTTTTTGGTCATGCTCCACGAACCGGTCGACGAGTCACCAGGATTCGGCATAGGAGTCTCTTCTGGGATAGGGTCCTCACCAGGTTGATTATCCGCTTCACCTTCCGAACCTGCCCAAACATCAAAATTTTCTCCATCGTCTTGCATGGGACTTGCGTACAACCAGTTAGCTTGTTTGTCAATAGAAATAAAATCAGGAGCAGGTAAAGCTAACAAATGGTGATTACGGGAAACCAGGGAATAATAATCATTAAAAAATTTTATCATACCTTGGGTGGTGAGTGTAGCTAAGTCAATCTTAGTCTTACCTCCCACTGTGGGTTCCTCCATCAGGTGCGGACCGTAGCCGAAGTAGTCAGCTATCTGGGTGATCATCCCTCCAACAGAAATGTCACCAGTAGCGGCATTGGCTACCCGCTTCAGGTGATCGGCAGCAAAAGCAGCGATATTGATGAGTTCCTTGTTAGCCATGCCATAGAGCAAGTATAGCTCTCTTTGTGTGGCCACCCCGGTACTATCCCCTCGGCAGAAAAGGGAGTAAGCCAAACCCTTTTGGGCATATCAGAAACAAGGGTTGTGAATGCAAGAAGCCTTGGCCCCCTTAGCGACATATTCAGAATTTCCTGTAATTGCTTTCCAAAAGTCGCCTGCAACAAAAGTGGTGGGGGGTGCCCCAGGGCCAAAACTCGGGAGCTTAAGAACGCGCCCCAACTCCTCGACCGATAGAGAATGGTCATTATCAAACAATCGAAACTTAAGAGTGCCAAAATACTCCTCATCCGAGCCTGTCCACCTATGACGAAGCTGAAAATCCAAAGAACTCAAAAATTCGAAGGTTATGCGCTCAAATGTCGGCGCTTCAAACTGCATAAATTCAAGCATGCCTAAAGTATGAAACATCCTATGTACCTCCATTCGCAGCCCTAAGTTATCTAAAGTTTCATTACAAATGTACCTGGCCGGAATCAATTTACGTTTCACCAATCGAACATACTTGCGTTGATGGTCCGGATCCTCAAACAGAATACCATGAGCATTCGCCATGCGATGAGCACGTTTCTTCGGGCGGGAGGATTCAACGACACCCTTTCCAGTATCTCTGCGCGGAGGCATGGTAAGAACCTGTAATAATACAAATCAACAAAAATTCGACAGAGAGATTAGACGCAACGGAGACCGTAGAAATAACAATGGAGGTGAGATGATCAACTTTCTCAACAGGGATGAGGAGTTTTAGTGAGTGGGTAATGCCAAAAATGAAGCTTAAAGGAAGAGTAACAATGGAGGCTAGGGCTTGGAGAGTGAGAGAAAGGTAGAAGAAGAAAGGTTAATAACAAAATAATAAGAGAGTTAAAAGAGGGAAAAGGATTAAAACTCGTGGGCCCCACTAAAAAGTATAAGTTTCGCCCCCTGGTCTGCGCGACACGGGCCGTGTCACACGACACGGGCACCCGTGTTGCATCCCTGCTTCACCCCAAAATTAATTTTTTAGCCTTGTCCTTCAGTAGCCACGACACGGGCCGTGTCACACGACACGGCCACCCGTGTTGCATCCCTACTTCCCTCCAAAAGGAATTTTCAATCACTGTCTTCAGTAGCCACAACACGGGCCGTGTTGTACGACACGGGCGCCCGTGTTGTATCCCTGTTCTACCACGCACTTATCTTGTAAACCCAATTCCTAACACGGGTCGTGTCAAGCAACACGGGTGGCCGTGTCAGGGCTCTGAAATCACACCAATTCAAGAATCATGCTGCTTTTTCGACCTCGTTTATTCGACACCTCTCTTTCCGGCTTGATCAGTGAGACACATCAACTACAGACCTACAAAATGAACAAACAAAAATTAGAAAAAAAATCGTGGGTTGCCTCCCACGTAGCGCTGCGTTTATCGTCGCGTGGCTCGACGGTCCGTTGTCCTACTGAGTAAGACGAATGACCTCAACCTGTCTAACCTTTTGACCTTGAAAATAAGGTTTAAGTCTCTGCCCATTAACTTTGAAGATGTCTCCATTGGCTTGATTCTTAATCTCGACCGCTCCATACGGAAACACCTTATGAACCACAAAGGGTCCGGACCATTTGGACCGCAATTTTCCTGGGAATAGCTTCAAGCGGGAATTGTACAGAAGGACCAGCTGTCCTTCCAAAAACTCTTTTTTCTGGATTCTCTCATCGTGCCACTTCTTGGTCTGCTCCTTGTAAACCTTGGCATTTTCATACGCATAATTCCGAAACTCTTCTAATTCATGCAGTTGCAGAATCCTAGAATTTCCTGCTAGAGATACGTCCATGTTCAAGAATTTGGTTGTCCAAAAGGCCTTGTGTTCCAACTCTAGAGACAGATGACAGGCTTTGCCATAGACAAGTTGGTACGGTGACATGCCGATAGGTGTTTTGAAAGCAGTTCGGTAAGCCCATAATGCATCATCTAACTTTGTCGCCCAATCTTTTTGTGACGAACTCACCGTCTTCTCCAGAATCTGCTTGAGCTGTCTATTAGACACTTCGACCTGACCACTCGTTTGAGGGTGGTAGGGAGTGGCTACTCGGTGCTTCACATTGTACTTTTGAAGGAGTTTCTCCATGAGGTGATTTAGGAAGTGAGTTCCTCCATCACTTATCAATGCTCGCGGTACTCCGAACCTGGAAAAGATGTTCTCTCGCAAGAACTTGACTACTACCTTAGCATCATTGGTTGGTAAGGCTACCGCTTCCACCCATTTCGATACATAATCTACAGCAACAAGGATGTAATTCTTCCCGAATGACGGTGGAAAGGGACCCATGAAGTCAATTCCCCAAACATCGAATAACTCGACCTCTAGCATGAAATTCTGGGGCATTTGATTTCTCTTTGATATGTTCCTGGTCCGCTGACACTTATCACACTCCTTCACCATCTCCTGGGCATCCTTGAACAATGTCGGCCAGTACAATCCGGATTGCAAAACTTTAGATGCAGTGCGGTCACCGCTAAAATGTCCACCGTATTCGGAATCATGACATGCTCTCAACACATCCCTCTGTTCTTCCTCAGGCACGCATCGTCGTATCAACCCGTCCACTCCTCTCTTGTACAGGTAAGGGTCGTCCCATAGATAGAACCTGCAATCATGAACAAACTTTTTCTTACGGTTAGAATCATAATCATCTGGTATTATACCGCCAACAAGGTAGTTTGCATAATCCGCAAACCAAGGCACTCCAATAACAACTAGGATGTGTTCATCAGCAAACTCATCCTTTATTGGACGCCGATCTTCAGTCTCCTCAATAGGTGACATTCGAGAGAGGTGATCAGCTACGGTGTTCTCACACCCTTTCTTGTCACGAATTTCTACATCGAACTCTTGGAGGAGTAAAATCCACCTCAGGAGTCTCGGCTTCGATTCCTGCTTAGCAAAAAGATATTTCAAAGCAGCATGGTCAGTGTACACAATTACTTTGGAACCCAATAGATATTGCCTGAACTTATCAAAGGCATAAACAACCGCTAACAACTCCTTCTCGGTAGTTGCATAATTCATCTGTGTAGGGTTCAACACGTGACTAGCATAATAAATAACATGAAGCAGCCTTTCTCTCCGCTGTCCAAGAACAGCCCCTACCGCAATGTCGCTCGCATCACACATGATCTCAAAGGGGAAAGACCAATCCGGCGCGATCACAATGGGTGCCGACACCAGTTTATTTTTTAGTGTCTCAAAAGCATCGGCACACTCTTTGTTGAATACAAAAGGTTGGTCCTTAACTAACAATGTCGTCAATGGCTTGGCTATTTTCGAAAAATCTCTGATGAACCTACGGTAGAACCCCGCATGGCCTAAGAAACTCCGAATACCTTTCTCATTCACAGGCGGTGGTAATTTCGAGATAACCTCCACTTTAGCTTGATCGACTTCGATCCCCTTGTGAGAAATCTTGTGACCAAGAACAATGCCTTCTCGTACCATAAAATGGCACTTTTCCCAGTTTAGGACCAGACTGCTTTCTTGACATCGCTGCAAAACAGGTGAAAGGTTAGCTAGACAATCATCAAATGAGGATCCAAAAACAGAGAAGTCGTCCATGAAGACTTCCATATGCTTCTCAAGCATATCAGCAAAAATAGAAGTCATGCATCTTTGAAATGTTGCTGGGGCGTTGCACAACCCGAATGGCATCCTTCGATAAGCAAAGACACCGTAAGGGCAAGTGAAGGCCGTCTTCTCTTGATCCTCTGGTGTAACTGCAATTTGGTTGTATCCGGAGTATCCATCCAGAAAACAATAATAGTCATGCCCAGCTAACCTTTCCAACATCTGGTCAATGAATGGCAGCGGAAAATGATCTTTTCTTGTGGCTTGGTTTAGTCTCCGGTAGTCAATGCACACCCGCCACCCAGTGACCGTTCTAGTTGGGATCAAATCATTCTTTTCATTCACGACTACCGTAGTACCTCCTTTCTTGGGCACCACATGAACGGGACTCACCCATGAACTGTCGGAGATAGGATAGATAAGTCCTGCATCTAACAGCTTTACAACTTCTTTTCTCACCACCTCCTTCATAACCGGGTTCAATCTCCTCTGGGGCTGCACCACAGGTTTGTGATCTTCTTCCATGAGAATTTTATGCATGCAAACCGTCGGACTAATACCTTTGAGGTCTTCGACTTTCCAACCAATGGCACCTTTGAAGTTTTTAAGAACTTCAATTAACTTGTCTTCCTGCACACTTTGCAAATTAGAGCTAATGATAGCGGGACATTTTTCATCAGTGTCAAGGAAAATGTACTTCAGATTCTCAGGAAGTTGTTTCAACTCCGAACTTTTTGGCTTGTCTTCATTACCGTTCAACTCTATAGGTTGCCTTAGGTTTTCCCACCTATGTGTCCGGGATCTTTTTAGAACAGGTTGAATATTCAACATTTCCACCACTTCCACTTCACTACTATCAACTGCTTCATTTTCCTCAAAAATTGACATACTCAAAACTCTTTCGAGAGGTAATTTGGATACACTCTCCACATGATCCCTTTCTTCTACTTGCTCAAACACTTGAATGTTGCTACTTGTGCCAAAGTCCTCTTTATGTCTCATGGTATTACGAACATCTATTTTCAACTCTTCATCATAAACCTTCAAAGTAAGTGTACCCCCTTCCACATCGATCATAACTCTCCCGGTTTCCAAAAATGGGCGGCCTAAAATTAGCGGAATCTCTTCATCTTCCGGCATTTCAAGGATCACGAAATCCACTGGAAATACAAACTTATCCACTTTCACAAGAACGTCTTGAACAATTCCATAAGGCCGCTTAACAGAATGATCCGCAAATTGGAGAGTCATCCGAGTATCTTGGACAACACCAATACCTAACTTTTTGTAGATGGATAGAGGCATGAGACTGATACTAGCACCCAGATCGATTAATGCTCTCTTGAAAGATCTATCTCCAATAGTGCAAGGTATGGTAACTGCTCCTCTATCTTTCTTCTTCACTGGAATCTTTAGGCCCTGCAAAATAGCACTACAAGTTTCGGTTAGAATAATAGGTTCATCTGCACTGGTTCGTTTCTTAGCGATGATGTCCTTCATGAATTTAGCATATGTAGGCATCTTCTCAAGTGCCTCCAATAACGGAATATTCAGCTCCAGCTTTTTGAACAACTCAAGAAACTTCTCAAAATTCTTCTCTTGCTGCCCCTTTTTCTTATTTCTTTGGGGGTAAGGGAGTTTGATCATTGGTTTTGGCTCTCCCACTTTTTCTTTAGTAACCGAGGCTGGTATTACCAATTCCTCCTCAACTCTCTCATTCTCTTTTATGTCTAACTCCACTTCCAACAGTTTATCTTCATTTACCGATGTCTTTTCCACTTCTTCAACTGGTTTCCCTCTCCGTGTAGTGACAGCATTGACTTTATGATTGTCCTTAGGATTAGGCACAGTTGCGCTTGGGAGCGCCCCCGGTGTTTGAGGAATTGCAAGATGTTGGGCGATTTGACTCATTTGCACTTCAATATTCTTAATTGAGGCTCCGGTATTCCTGAAATTGCTCCTTGTTTCTTCTTGGAATTGAGAGCTGTGAGCAGCCATCTTCTCAATGGAGATTTCCCAATCCGCCTTTCTTGGACCCTGTGGTTGGTCTTGCTGTTGAGACTGTTGGTAAGGTTGTTGTTGCGGGCGGTATTGTTGTTGTTGAGGTTGGTAAGGTTGTTGCTGTTGATAAGGTTGCTGGCCTTGGACCGGTTTTTAAACGTTTCCCTGTTGGTCCCTCCATGAGAAATTTGGGTGATTTTTCCAACCCGGATTATATGTGTTGGCATACGGATTATTCTGCCTTAGCATTTGAATCTGCTCAACCTGTTCTTGAGTTGCTACACAATGCATAGCAAAGTGTGGTCCACCACATATTTCACAAAGGACAGCTTGAACTGGTTCCACCTTTGCCACTGTCTGAGTTCCAATATTCATTTTTTTCAACCTTCTCTCTACTTCTGCAGCGATTTGATCTTCCATTTTCACAACCTGCTCCGCCAGCTTCAAATCTATCTTGCCATCCGGTTGGTTCACAGTACGGTCATACAACTCAAGATGCTCGTTGGCAGCGATAGCCTCTATAATTCTTCTGATACCAGTAGCTGTTGAGAAATTTGTAGATCCACCAGCAGCAGTATCTATAAGCTGTTTTGTCTTTAAACGTAAGCCATTCACGAAGTTTTGCATCTGCTCAGTTGCGTCCATGTTGTGAGTAGGACAGGCAGTTAGACATCTCTTGAACCTCTTATATGCATCCCCAAGTGATTCCCCTTCTTTTTGTTTGAAATTGACAATATCGTATCTTTTTCGGATGAACACTGAAGCAGGGAAATACTCGTTGAGGAATGTTGTTTCCATCTCTTGCCATGTTGTGATGCTCCCAGCTGGAAGTGAGTAGAACCACTCTTCCGCATCATCAGTAAGTGTAAAAGGAAACATAACAAGTCTCTTTGCCTCCTCGGAATGACCCTTGATTTTCAACGACGTGGTGGTAGTAAGAAATCTCTGAAGATGCTTATTTGCATCCTCGTTGATTCTTCCGGCGAAAGGTTTGCTTTCCAACTGGCGGATGGTAGACGGATGTAGCTGAAAGTGTGCTACATTCACCGGTTGATTGACAATGGTCATCCGGTTTGGTTGAGCGTTTGCCCCTCCGTAGTCCCCTAGCAATCTCTCTGCTGGGGGTTGACCTCCTGCTACGCCACCATGATTCGGATCCATCTCTCTGTCAAAATCTGAGTCGCTGTGCTCAGATTGCACAGACACTTCGTCTTCTGTTTCTTGATTTATAGTACTGGGTTCTGCACTTGGTGCTGTCAGTCTTTCAACTCTTAATTGACGGCGTCTCTCGTGCAATGCTCTTTCTGGTTCTGTGTCAAAGGAAAATTTAGCTGAGGTCTGACCTCGCATAAAAAGTCAGACAAAAGTTAGAACAGATAGCACAAATTTGATAAAATAAAATAAAATAGCAGAAGAATAAAATTTTAGTCGCGGAGCAACAAAATTTCAATTGAAATAGTTCAACTAAACTTAATTATTTGGCAGTCCCCGGCAACGGCGCCAAAAACTTGATCGGTAAAATAGCAAGTGTACTATTTTATCGATGTAGTAATAATGGGAAAAACCCCAAAGTCGATCTCTTGAGGACTGCACAGTGAAATTAAGTTTGTTCGAATGAATATCAATTGAACAAAAGCAATAGTAGATTGTTTGTTTTGAACTACAATACTACGAAAACTAAATTTACGAGAAGTTTATATGTTACGATGAGAATAATGCCAGGACGGTGTATGAATCGCGATACAATGACCAACTTGTTTCGTTATTATAAAAAATCTATGTTTCACCTTTTCTTTCCCTATGCCTAAAGTTATTTTTCCGCAATTCCTTTTAAGAAAAACCTTTGGTATTCTCTCTTTGCCCTAATTCCTCAGCTGCCAAGAGAGAATATCAAGCTCTATTTCAGACAATAAAATGGGTAGTCACAGGGTATTCTAATTCCTTAGGAATATCTACTATGATAAAAGTGATGCAACAGGATTAGGATTGCTGATTAGGCCAACCCTAATTACGATCAATAATCATTTCTTCCAAGCAGATTAAGCATTAAAAACGTTGCATCCAATAAAGAATAAGGTTTTAACATAAAACTCACAGTACAAAACATCAATTAGTCATTACAAAGCAATTCAGGGACACCTCCCTGACATTGGGATGTTTAGCTACTCATGTTCATAATACTCATGAAAACAGGATCAAGAAGAAAATTCATTACAATAGGATTTGGATAGGTTGGATCGTCGATTGCTTCCGCTCTTGATCGATCCTCCTTCTCCTTGAATCACCACTCTAAGCTTTTCTCCAATATATTCTTTTCTCCAAAAATGCATCCTCTGGTTCCTCACCCTAGTCTCCAATATAACAGTATTCTCAAATCTTCCCAGAAATGTCCAAACTGCCCTCCAACTTGCCCCAGCCTGCGCGTCAAAAAAAATAGAAATTTTGCCTCAGGATGCCTGACACGGGCCGTGTTGTGGGACACGGGTGACCGTGTCAGGTCGTTGCTTCACATAAATGTAATCCTCGCCTTCAGAGGGCACAACACGGTCCGTGTTGTGCAACACGGGTGGCCGTGTTGTGTTGCTGGTTGTTGTATCTTTGTCAGCTGCAGATGCCACAACACGGGCCGTGTTACACGACACGGGCACCCGTGTCACGCTTCTGAAATCTTCGCTACCGTGCGTTTCTTCTGTATTTGGATCATTTTCGCATTGGTGCCGGGTAGCCAACTAGACAGAAACCTGAAACACCTTGAAACAACAACCACATTACACGCACCAACGGTAAAAATGATGAAAACATGGACACCTGACTTGCTTATCTAAAATCAGAGAATACTGTTGAAACATAATTAAAATATTAAAAGAAAACTCATGAAAACACAAGAAACGATACTAAAACCTGTTTAGAAAGTACGACAAAAGATCACTGATCATCTCCTAAATCCAAACCAAGTATCTGTTGAATCTCCATTGCATTGAGGCGATCCTCCAACTGTTTATATTTGTCATCAGCGGGAGGATATTGTTCCTCGAAGTAGTCAGCTTCAACTTCATCAATCTCCAAATTGTGGTCTTCTTTAAGACTATCCCTCATGTTGGATGGAGTTGAAAGATCTAGGGATTTAGGTCTTCTTCTCAAGTTCAGAACGCCTACTGTCTTCTTGGACTTCTTCTTCTTGTCTTTGAGAAGGAGAGCTTTCAGATCCTCTTGCCCTTTACCCATAGCCAGAAGCATTTGTTGGAATTGAGCATTTTGAGCTTGGAGATCTTTCACCGTTTGTTCCATATCCACCTTACTGAAATAAACAGTAGGAAGATAAGGAGACCTGCATGGGAGAAACCTGTCTTGATACGATGCATGATATGTGGATGCATGTTTTCAAGGATCTCACGGGGTAAACACAAGAAAATGTTAGAGGTTGAACTTTGATCAACATCTTTGATTGGAAAACTTTAGATTGGTGGATGTCTTTCCACGAGAATCAAGCTCACCATGTCAAGTGGGTCATAGCCCTTGACTCAAGTTGTTGTACTTGATCTTTGACGGCGTTTGTTTTAGAGGAAAATCCTCTTTCCCTTTGGTAGACGTCTGGTTCAACGTGACCCTGCATCAAAGACCCTCGAGACCCTTGAAATAGTTATTGAAAATGCTATGGTATGATGTTTATGATGTTATGTACAAATATGCAAAAGTAAGCAAGTGTATATACAAATAACCACGTTCACACAAAGCAGACAAGTCCTTAGGTTTAGGCTTGCATGGAGTTCATAGGTAAGTACCCTCTTGAAGTTAGTTGGCTCAACCTGTCCTATAAATAGTAACCGGGTTCTAAGGAGCTCAATATCACTGGATTATTTTATGTGTTCATTGTTTCAGTTTAGCCACTTAACTGGCAACCGAAATATTCCAAGAAAACAACCCTCAATGAGTGTAGTATCGAGCATCTACCAACTTCGGACTGCACCAAAGCCGGTCATCTCACTACCCCTAATAAGGCCAAGATGGTCAAGTAAGGTTCTAAGAGTTCGTTAGTGCTTCATGACATCACTCAGCGGCCCCGTATTCTCTTTGATTAACTCAAAGGCTACCGGTACCCACAAATATGTCGTACTAACGTAGCCACTACTTCAACCATGTCAGTATACCCCGCACAGTTCCATCTCAGTTTATTGCTACTTACCTAAAAGTTGCCCCCAAATCCGGGTGTAGGATTTAAAACAAACCCAAACAAGGAACCAAATGTAAAGCAATCAAAGCAAACAAGACAAGCATGTAAAGGTGATCTAAACCCTAAGGTTACTCCACTTTTAGATAATTCCCCAGTAGAGTCGCCAGTTCTGTGATACGGTGGAAGAACTGACTTGAGGTTTTGCGTTTTGTGTTCGCAATTGTGCGGTTTAGCAAGAGTCGCCACCGACTTTTTATTTTATCCAAAGGAAAGGTCAAAAAGCACAGGAAAGACCTTTGAGATGTTTTCTTGGGTTCGGGGGGTAGATTATGAAAAGGGAAGGTGCTAGCACCCTTTTCATCCATGGTTTTCCATGGGCTCTTAGTTACTTGTTTAGATCACTTGCTTTTGATTTTTAATTGTTTGAAATGGTGCTTTGTGTGTGTGGTTTTTGAAAATGCTTTGAAAAAGAGGCCATCATTGTGGCAACCTTTTAATGATTCTTGTTTGAATATATACAAAGGTGTTTGTCTTTTGAAAAGATATTTTAATGTTTGAAAGTTTGTTTTTTGGGAAATGTTTTGAAATTGTGTTGTGAAGTGTGTTTGAAAATAGCAAGGATGTTTTTGCAAGTTTTGATCAAGTAACTAAGAGTTGTCTACCCTATTTTACTCAAAGATCTTTTCTATACGTTTTTAACCCTTTTGACAGTGTTGTTTTACCATTGCATTTGGTAAACAACCTTGTATTTGGATGTTAAACGGGACAGGCGCGGGTCATCGCATACAATCATTGAAAGCAACTTGTGAGACGCTCTAGCAATTTTGTAAGGGACGAGATCGTTTTATCGAAGGCAACATCTAGGGTCATCGAGGGACTACGATCTTTGTTTATCAAAGGGGCATTTGCTAGAGTGTCTCATATTCGAGGGACATGATTGTATTTCCGAGGCAACAAGCAAGGTTACCCTAGAGGTGCAAGTGTGCATTGTGTTTGTCATTTTCATGCATTTAGGTCTTGTATTAGGTCATCTAGCGATTGATTTTGGATTTTCGCATACAAACCCTAATCTCTAGTCATGGCATATTTGAAAGCATAAAGTGCGAGAATTAAAAGTCTAGGCTATTACAAAAGTATCTGGGGATGGGGGTACAACTATTTACAAATGGGGATGAGTCTCATAAGAACAGCAATGTCCAAATATTAAGTATTACAACCAAATCGAATTGTCGCAATTCAATACAAAGCTATAACAAATTAAGAAATCAATAATATTATGAAATGCATGTATTTACTTAAAAATAAAATCTATTCTAAAAAGAAAGATTAAATATTTTATTATTACCCTTTTTCTGTATTTTATTAATTATGAAAGGAAAAAGTTTTAAAGAAAGAAAATTTAATTTAAACTAAATCTCTATTATTTTTTTTGGTATTTTCATATTGTAGGATAATAAAAAGAAAATGATTTTTAAAAAAAATAATTTATTTACAAAAAATGAAGTTTTAGAAATAATTGTTAGTATATTATTTTAACACAAAGAAATAAAATAAATTAAAAGAAGAAAAAGAAAATTAACTAAAAATATTAATTTAATTTACAATATAAAAAAATGTATTGAGTTTCTTTGATAAATTTTATTAAAAAAAATGTGAATTTTAACAAAATGAAGATGGGCCTAAAGGTTTGAGTTGGGCCCAAATAAAATGAAAGAAAACAAAAAAAATCAGAATGGAGGGGGGTGTGAGCCAGTATTTCGTATTGGGCTTAAGATTATTTGGGGCCAGAAAGGCCCAGCGCAAAGTTTTGTTCACATTTTGTTAGGGTTCGTGCAAATCAGGGTTTGTGTGATTAGGGTTTGTAAACCCCTTTACATCGGCGTCGTTGCTTCGTTCTTCCTCTTCATCTCTCTCAGTCAAAAAACGTTATGGCATTCCCCTAAGCCCTAGCCGCTAGAATGCTATCTCCCTCTCTCATATCCTCACAACGATCCAAGGCTTTGGTTGCAAAATGGTATAGTTTGTTTCTTGTTTGAGTTTTACAGTTTCATGTTTATTTGATTTTACAGTTTGGCTAATCTATTGTATTACATGGCTTATTTAGGTGAAATAACGTACCTTGGGGTTTTCTCTGTGACAAAAGAGAGTGGTGAGGCTTGAGGGAGGTGACGGCGTTCCTTGGTGGCTAGAGGCGGGGGGAGATGATGACGGTTGCACTCACACTCTTCTGGTATCTCTTTTGTCCCTTTAGCACCTTGAATGATGATGCTTGAATGCTTCTGACTTTGTTTGTTTGTTGATGATGAGTACAGTTCTGAAACTTTATTTCTTTTCCTCTATCTTGAATATTAAATGTTGATGATGATTAACTGTTCTGAAACCTTGTTCTTTGTTCTTGATTGTTGAATTTTGATGATGATAACTATTCTGAAACCTGATTTTTGAAACTCCTTCCTCTCTCTTGATTTTGGATGATGATGGTTAAACTGATTTGAACTGAGTTTTGATTATTGGTAGTGGATGTTGATATTTTTTGGTTGATGATGATGCTTGTTGCAAGTTTTTGAAACTTTTGTTTGTTTGTTGGATAACAGTTTTTGGCTTTCGTTGTTTGGACTGTGTTCTGCAGTTTGTGATTCACAGGGTTTTTGTGATTGTAGTTTCAAGATTGGTATTTGTAGTTTGTTTGAGAACCGCATGTTTGTTCTTTGGTGGTTTTGTTAGTTTGGGGTATTTGGCCCTGTTTGAGAACTGGTTTGGTTGAGAGCTTGTTTCTGTTTGAAACTGTTAACATATTTTTGGCTGTGGTCTTGCAGCTTCAGGCCTGTTTTCTCAAACTGTTATTCAGTTATGTTTTTTTTTGTTTACAGTTTGGCTGTGCACTTTTAGCTTGTTTGCAGTTTGGTTGTGCACTTTTGGCTTGTTTGCAGTTTGGCTAGGTAGTTTTGTTTACAGTTTGGCCAACTGGTTTTTGTTTGGGTTTGATAGCAGGTTGGAGAGTTTTTTGTTGTAGCTTGTTAGCGGGTATGGGAGCTGTTGGCTTGTTACAGTTTGTTAACAGGTTGGAGAGTTGTGTGTACTTCTCACAGGTTTTTGACTTCTGTTTTATAACAGATCCCTCTACCTTTGGTTAGCAGGCTGAGACTTATAGTTTTTTGCTTGAAATCGTTGGGCCTTTTCTTCTTGTTGTTTTTATGGTATTATATCTTGATCCATTTTCTTAGCCAATTGTACAAATACTAAAAATGTGCTCCCTTTTCTCTCTTTCTCTCTCAATGACAAAGCAAATTTGCTTTTTTTTTCTTATTTTCTGAAAAGTTTTCCTATAATCTGGAAAATGATGAAAATCTGTGACAAGTCTTTGACTTGTGATTTTGGTTTACCTCCTGCATTTTACTGCTATCCTGTTGCATTGTACTTGCTGCATTTGTACAATTTGCATCCAATTTGTTTTGTAACTCAGTTTGGCACTTTGCGCTTTGTAGCTTAGTTTGGCACCTTGCTTGTGTTGTTTGTACAGCAGGTTCCAGTTTTCCTTGCTTTGTAATGTTGTTATGTTTGGTTTGCTGACTGTTTGGTTTAGTTTCTATGCTTCAGTTTGCTGACTTTGTTTGGCCTTGTTGCAATTTGGCCTGCTGTGTTATTTAGTGTTTTGGCGCCTTGTTGCATTTGAATAAATTGCTTTGTTTGCATTCTTCTTTTGCATTTTTATTTTTCTCTTTGTGAACTAAGAAGAGCAATCTTCTTGTGATTTGCAAAGAGGAAAATAAAAACATGATGAACAATAGCACTTCTGATTCCAGACGGCAAACTTTAATGATGAAAATTTTCCTTTTCTTTTTCTGTTTGTAAATTCTTTTCATATTCAACTGATTGTACTAATCCCTTTTCCTTTGTCTTTTTCATGTGAGCACAAATTGGGTGATGACAAAGCAGTGGAAGCATAAGACTTTGAGCATGGGAGCAATGGAGCAATGGAGGCTTAGGCTTAGATTAGATAGATTTTCCATTAATTGTAACAATTTATTTTTCCAAGTACTATAAGTTGTAAAACCTACAGTATTTAAATAATAAATTATTTTTGTAACAACATTTGAAATAAATGAAGAAAGCTTTCATGAGATCATCTGATATCCAATAAAATCTTCTACTGTCAATATTTTGCAATTCTCTCTCTGCATCTTCACTTAATCCTTTAAGATTCTCATATCAAAATAATTGAAATTGCATTCCAACAATTCTAATACAGATAACTTAAACTCTAAGTAATACGATAACTTTGTAGTCTCGTAACCTTGCAACAGCATTCCAATCAAAATACGCACTGGGTATTCCAATAAACAAGCATTTCATTCCATTAACAAGCAAACGTTTTAACAGACGCACATCATCTAGTTAACCTGGATCAGACAAAACCTGAAAGTTCCAAATGACAGTCTTAGCTCCTATCTTATCCCAGATAATCAGGCCTTGAGAACAACCAGTAACCTTTCAGCAAACTTGAAAAAGTGTGAAAACATGTGACAGTTAACTAAATCTGAGAAATGCGAGAGAAACCCTAATTCTTGATTTACTGCCATAGAAAAGTCTGTCTGATCGATTCTTGAGCCAATCTTAAAAATCTGAGAAAAACCCTAGGGTTGTGATTTCTTATAAAAAAAGGAGGGCAAATTTTGGGGTACAACAATAGGAATATTGGAGTCTTCTTTAATGTCCATTATAAAATTAGTGGGGATATAGAATTGTCATATGCGTGCAGGAACATTTTCTAACATACCTAAAGGAAAACTCACTGATTGATCTGCTAATTGTACGGACATTGTTGTTGGTCTTAGTTCTCCCATATTGAGTTTCTTGCAAATTGATAATGGCATCAGACTAATATTGGCTCCTAAATCACATAGTGCTTTGTCTATGAAAATTTTTCCGATTACGCAAGGTATGGAAAAACTACCTGAGTCTTTAAGTTTAAGAGGCATGTTGTTTTCTATTATAGCACTGCACTCAGTAGTGAGCAATACCGTTTCGTTATCCTCAAGCTTTTTCTTATTGGACAAAATTCTTTAAGAATTTAGCATAGGAGGGCATTTGGGTGATAGCTTCTGTAAAAGGTATGGTAATGTTAAGTTGTTTCAAAAGTTCAACGAATTTCTTGAACTGCCCTACATTTTTAGACTTAGCAACTCTTTGAGGATATGGAATAGGTGGTTTATACGGTGGCGGAGGCACATAAGGTTCTTCTTTTTCTACGGCCTCTTCGTCACCTTCTTTTTCTACTTCCCTTAGTTCAGTTTCTTCCTCAATTCCTTTTCCATGTTTTTGGTACATGGCTGGTGTTGTACCCCAAAATTTGCCCTCTCATTCTATCAAGATTTCCCCTCACAAGGCTCCTTGAACTCCAGACAGGATTAGGGTTTTGCACTGCCCAAGACATCTCCTTGCACTGATGACCTAAATTAGGGTTTGAGTTTGCACATATATTTTTGGACCTCCAATGCTCAAAGTGACTTTCATACTTCATGTTGGACTCATAAGTTTGTCCATACCAAGTTTCAAGCCTTGAATAAAATTTTTGCCCAGTCAATTGGACAGTTGACCTAGAAATCAGCTGTATTGGGGAAAAAGTCAATTGTGGCCAATTTACAGTCAAACCTCATGAATTTTGATCCACATCAACATTATGAACTCATATGAACCATTTGATCAAGTTTGGACCGCAACTCCACAAGAAATTTGATCAGATCACCAAAAGGGCAAAATGGTCATTTTTAGTGTTTTGATTGTACAAATGCAATTTCTGATTTTTTGACCTATCCAATGGCAAATTGGGCTCAAACATGGACTCAAGGACTCAATGGCATCATCTTGACCTATTCAACAAGTTCAAAAGACCTCAATTGCATTGGATTGACAGATGAATTTTTCAGTCAACTGATTAAAATTTGACTGTACACTGAAAAGTCAAACTTTGACTTTTTGGTCAAAATCAAGTGCCAAGGGTCATTTTTCATCAAGTGCCAAGGGTCATTTCTAAGTTATGAAATTTTCTTAATTTTTCCTAACTTTGCCCAACATTTTCACCATGATGCATTTGGATTCAAACAAAACTTCCAACATGAAAGTTGTATTCCTCCACAAAGTCTACAAATTTGATTCACAAGGTTTTCCCAAAAGAAGCTTGGTTCTCAAGTTATGATTTTTGGAACAAGGGTCCCTAAAACTTTTAACTTAGTGAAATTTTGCTCTAGTGTAGGCAGGATTTTGACTTATCTTCATGGCCATTTTTCACATAGTTCCACTTGGAATCTCAAGTTGAATTTCAAATATGGATTATAGAGCATGTTGCAAGCTTTCCAAAATGTCCAAGAACTCCTCAAACACATTTGTGGTTAGGGAGAATCGAGGGCTTGAAGTTGGCAAAAACTCACTTTTCATCCATGGCATATTCATGTTCATCCAAGTTGCAATTTCAAGTCAGCATGCTTTGCACTAGATTACAGGCCTCTATTCCACTTCACACTCAATAATTTAATGCAAATCCATCAGTCTAAGGCATTGTTTTGGTCATTAGGGCATTGTACACAAAACTAATCCCTAAGTAGAAAAAGGTACATTGCCATTTTTGCCATAATCTTGCTTTATGTCAAACCACAATCTTTGAGCATTGGTCCAGATCTTTTGCAGCTAATCAAATCCACAAATTAGAGGGGCCAAGAGAAGAGGTTACAAGGTGTTGGATAGCCTGTACAGGCCTGTTACATATCACTTCCCACTTTTGCTTCATATACAAGAAATATGCAAAACACTTGAGAACAAGAACACCAGCCAAGATAAACTTATGCAAGCATTTTGAACATCTTTCTCACATCCCTCTGAGCCAGAAACACGATTGCTTGAGCCTCTAAACATCCCCTAGCCAGAAATCACCATCCATTGGAAAAACAGGGCAGAACCTGCAATTTGACTTCCATAACTCATTTGGCTCGTGCGTTTTGGCCAAAACCTGTTCAAACATATTCCATTCCATCCATCCAAGCTATCCCAAACCTCAAACACCAATTGTAACTCCATTTACAGGGTTTGCCATTTTCATTTTGAGCTTGTGCAGGTTGAGTTCTATAGGTTGATTCAAGGACATTCAAGGCAAGCTAGGTATTGGAGAAGGTCAAGTGAAGTTCAAGCAAGCTCCCAGACATCTCAAGCCTTGTTGAAAAGCTCCACATTGCCCTACACGAAGTCAGCTGAAACAGGTTTTTTGTCAACTTCCTATCTCTCTATTTAGGAACATTTAGCCTTAGGTTTGTGAATAAGAAATGTAGTATTCATTGTCATGAAGCTGTACATATGCTCAGTTTTCATTTATATTAAGCATGCTAAGAGAATTTCATCCATGAACATGCTGAAAAAATTAGGTTAGATTTTAGGGCCAGAGAAATTCTCTTTGGTCTTTGAGAGTTAAGACAAGTTGTTTATATGGTTGGAATCGTCTTGAAATACTCTACAAGTTTGATGTTATGTGTTTTTGCAATAGAGCTCGTATACAGGATCTGGTATTTGAACAGGACACGCGCGTTTTCAAAGTCAGAAGGTTGAAGATGAAGTTGGTTTGGGCTGGGCTTGGTCCTGGCTGCTTTTGACACCTCCCTTTTCCTTTTTGCACCCCCTGGCCCAATTTCTTGTTATTTTATATTTTGGCATTTTTATTTTTGTTTCCGATTATATTTTATTATTTCCAAATATAAAAAATGTTCAAAAATATTTTTATAATTTTTTCACATTTATTTTGCATTTTATTTTTATTTTTCTAACATAAAAAGCAATTAATTACTTTTGTCTTATTTATTAAAAAAAACTTGGAAATGATATATAAATCATACTTTTATTTTTATTCTTTATTTTTATTCACACTAAAATATTTTTCCTAAATATATTTTATTTTTGTATATATTTTATTTTATTTTATCATATTTAATATAATTAATACATATATATATATATATATATATATATATATATATATATATATATATATATATATATATATATATATATATATATATATATATATATATATATATATATATATATATATATATATATATATATATATATATATATATATACACTTTTATTTTTATTAGAATAAGAATAGGAAAATATTACACTTTTATTTTTTTATTATTAAATATACTTTAAAAAATACCTTTTTCTAAATATATTTTATTTTTGTATATATTAATATATTTTATTGTATATAAATAATTAATATATTTACTTTCTTAAAGAAAACTAGGGTTTTACCCTTAACCAAATAAAATTAATCTTTTTATTTATTTCTTTAAATATTTTTACATACATAAATAAACAAAAATATCTTTTTGCATATTCATACTATTTGATATATTTATTTATTTTGTTTATTTAAATATTGTCCATTTATTATTTATGCATTTGATACAATTTGGATGTAATAGTAAATTAGGGTTTTTATTTCTTGTCAAATACACCCCCATTCAAAGATTGTACCCCCATCCCCATAATCATGTTGTAATAGCTTAGACTTTTAATTCTCGCATTTTACGCTTTCAATTATGCCATGATTAGAGATTAGGGTTTGTATGCAAAAATCCAAAATCAACAAGTAGCTTGACCTAATGCAAGATCAAATGCATGAAAATCAAACACAATACACACTTGCACCCCTAGGGTTTACAATCCACTTGTTGCCTTAAAAGTGAGCCATGTTATGCATGTTGGGTACTTTGGCAAAACAAAAACAAAACAAAAGATCATAGTCCATCGATGATGCTATCTTGGTTTCCTAAACAAAAAGATCAAGTCCCTCAAAAATTTGCCAAAATTACTTGACACAATTGCTATCATGGTCTATACGATGACCCGCGCCTGTCCCGTTTAACATCCTAATACAAGGTTGTTCACCAAATGCAATGGTGAAATAACACTGCCAAAAGGGTTAAAAACATATAGGAAAGATCTTTTAGTAAAATAGGGTAGATAGCTCTTAGTTACTTGATCAAAACTTACAAAACATCCTTGCTATCTTCAAAACACACTTCACAACACAATTTCAAAACATTTCTCAAATCAAACTATCAAAACATTGAAACATATTTTCAAAAGACAAAAACACCTTTGTATACATTCAAACAAGAATCATTACAAAGGTTGCCACAATGATGGCCTCTTTTCAAAACATCTTTCAAAACCACACACAAAGCACCATTTCAAACAATTGGAAAAGCAAAGCAAGTGATCTAAACAAGTAACTAAGAGCCCATGGATAACCATGGATGAAAAGGGTGCTTGCACCTTCCCTTTTCATAATCTACTCCCCGAACCCAAGAAAACATCTCAAAGGTATTTCTTGTGCTTTTTGACCTTTCCTTAGGATAAAATAAAAAGTCGGTGGCGACTCTTGCTAAACCGAAACATTTGCGAACACAAACGCAAAATCCCAAGTCAGTTCTCCCACCGTATCACAGAACTGGCGACTCTGCTGGGGAAAATGACTTAAAAGTGGAGTAACCTTAGGGTTTAGATCACCTTTGCATGCTTATCTTGTTTTCTTTGTTTGCTTTACATTTGGTTCTCTTGTTTGGGTTTTGAAACCTCCACCCGAATTTTTGGGATACATTCATAGGTAAATAGCAATACGTTATGGAAACTGTGCGGGGTATACCGACATGGTTGATGCAATAGCTATATTAGTGCAACATATTTGTGAGTACCGGTAGCCTTTGAGTTAATCAAACAGAATACGGGGCCGCTGAGTGATGTCATGAAGCACTAATGAACTCTTAGAACCTTTACTTGGCCATCTTGGCCTTTTTTAGGGGTAGTGAGATGACCGACATTGGTACAGTCCGAAGTTGGTAGATACTCGATACTACACTCATTGAGGGTTGTTTTCTTGGAATATTTCGGTCGCCAGTTAAGTGGCTAAACTGAAACAATGAACACATAAAATAATCCAGTGATATTGAGCTCCTTAGAACCCGGTTACTGTTTATAGGACAGGTTGAGCCAACTAACTTCAAGAGGGTACTTACCTATGAAACCCCATGCAAGCCTGAAACTAGGATCTTGTGTGACTTGTTTGTACATATGTTTGTGCATACATCATGAACATCATAAAGCATCATATGCATCCACTAACCATTTCAAGGGTTTGGATCTTCATCTTTGTTCTTGTTTTGTAGGTCATGGAATCTCTTCGCAGGAAAAAAATTCAAGTCAACCTTGTGAGAATCCCTCCTCAACTCAAGGAGCTTACTTCCAAGATTCCAGAGAATTCTCTCTTTAGTGAAAGACATGGCAGACTTCTCAACTTGGTCAACTCCAACATTGAAGAAGACATGGTGAAAGTTCTTTTCCAGTTCTTTGACCCCCTACACCACTGTTTCACATTCCATGATTACCAACTAGTACCTACTTTGGAGGAATTTTCTCAACTCCTGAGGATTCCTATTCTTCATCAACTACCCTAAAACGGTACAGAAAGAGAACCAAAGCCTGAAGATGTTGCTCAAGCCTTACACTTGCAACCATCTGATATCAAAGGTCATTGGGAAACCAGAAGTGGTGTCAAGGGTTTCTTGGAAAAGTTTCTGTTCGAGGAGGCACAAGACTGCTGGAATTCTCTAGATCTGCAAGCTTTCGAGGAGATTGTAGCTCTTCTCATCTATGGGTTGGTCTTGTTCCCAAACCCTGATCAGCTTATAGATGTGAATGCTGTCAAGATTTTCATATCTCGGAATCCTGTGCCTACATTGCTTGGGGACATCCTACACTCATTTCACACACGAACAATGAGGAAAAGATGTGTTCTTATGTGTTGTACTCCTCTTCTAGCAAGGTGGTTTATTTCTCACCTTCCCCAATCAGTTTTTAAGAATGAGCAGGGTTTAAGGTGGTCACAACGGTTGATGACCCTCACACATTCTGATGTTCATGGGTGTTCTCGGTCTAGAGAAAATGTCATCATCATTGATCATTGTGGGGAATTCCCTAATGTCCCACTACTTGGCATTAGGGGAGGCATTACCTACAACCCCTGTTTAGCTCTGAGACAATTTAGGTATGCCCGAAGGGATGGCCCTCATGATATGTTGATTCCTGACTTGGTTTTTGACTTTGATAACGATACGCAAGAACTTCGACAAAGGTTTATCCGAGCCTGGAGGATGCCCAACAAAGTGGATAGTAAGACACTGGGGCACAAGAATTCCATCCCCCTTGAGCCTTATCTCAAGTGGGTACGAACCCGCGCCCAGAGTCTTATGATGCCTTACCCTCACATTCTGCCTATGATCAAAGAGTCTGTTGTGGAAGGAGAGGTTCCATACACCCTCCTACATCCAGACATGCCAACATCATTGGAAGAATTGCAAAAGAGTTGGATACAACTCAAGTAAGATAGGAACACTTTTGAAGCCAGCTTCTATGCCAGTGAGAAGAAGGTTTTGGAGCTTACCCGCCGACTTCACGAAGAGGAGACTCTCAACACTTATATCGCACCAAAGAGGATGTGCAACGTCTTTTTACATTAAGATTTTTTGTAATATTTTGCCCATGGGGCATTTATGTACTAACAAATCTCTTCCTATTAATATGACGTGTCTTCTTTTTGTTTGCAACAAATTTGAATTTCTGAATCCTTGAATGCATTACATGAATAACATATCATTCATCATATGCATAAACAGGTCTTCACACCAGGTTTCCTTATCTTTCTGCTGTTTATTTCAGCGAGATGGATATAGAACAGACGGTTAAAGATCAGCAAGCACGGAATTCGCAATTCCAACAACTCCTCATAACCTTGGCAAAGGGTCAAGAGGATCTTAAATCACTGTTAGAGAAAGAGAAGGAACCAGAAAAGGAGAAAAAGAAAAGAATCGATGTGGCCACTATGGTAAGAAGATTTGAGCATCAGGCTAGGAGAGTTCTAGAATTCCCCTCGACGTCTGACGAAGGGGTTGGTAAAGGAAAAGGAGTTGCAATGCCCTCCGAATATGAGGCTAAAGAGGAAGAAGAGGAAGAGGATGAAGATTACTCTGAACAGCAGTACCCTCCAGCGGATGATAAGTATAAGAATCTTGAAGACCGGCTAGCATCCATGGAAGTGCAAAGGGTACCTGGGCTAGATTTCGAAGAACTAGGGTTGGTTGCTGGAATCGTCATTCCTCCCAAGTTCAAAGTACCTACATTTGCTAAATACAACGGTTTGTCCTGTCCGAAGATGCATCTGAGGTCCTACGTCAGAAAGATCCAACCTTACTCTTCTGATAAGGATCTTTGGGTCCACTTTTTTCAAGATAGTTTTTCGGGTACGCAATTGGACTGGTTCTATCAACTTGAGAGATCTGATGTCCATAACTGGGAAGATTTGGCTATTGCTTTCTACGGAAAATACCAATACAACGTAGATTTAGTTCCTACTCGTACTCAACTACAGAGTATGGGTATGGCCTCTGTGATCGGTGGATCTGGAACTGATTGTTTAACGCTGGTTCGCGAAATGTCGTGGAAGCAAGAGTCGCCACCGTCTTTTATTTTCTCCAAATGGAAAGGACAAAAGCACAGAAAAATTCCTTATTGAGATTAGTTCTCGGTTCGGGAGGTAGATTTATAGAGAGGGAAGGTGTTAGCACCCTTTCTATCCATGGTTATCCATGGGCTCTTAGATACTTGCTCATTTGTGTTTTCAAAAATGTTTGTTTGCTTTTCAGAGTGGGTTTGAAAAAGTTTCGTTTAAAATTTCAGTTCGACTCTTGTATCAGTCCTCAAGAGTGTTTGAAAAGTTGTTTTTGAAAGCTTTTTGCAAAGTGTCGGTGTGAAACGGAGTTTTTTTTTATTTGTTTTGAATTAGAGCAAGTATCTACGAGTCGTCTACCTACCCTAAGGAATTCGTCTGTGTAAATGTCCTTAAGATAGTGTCATCCCACCATTGAGAGGTAGGTAGCACCACCGTTGGAGGTGTTCGGGTCAATTCGAGGGTTCGGGACATTGTGGTCACCAGAGCAATAAGAAGACACCTTAGAAGCTACCCTCATGCCATGTTCATGGACATGAGGACTTACTAAAACATCCTCTACTCGACGACCACTTTTCGAGGGGCAAGGCAACATTGAGACGTACCCTAGGGGTGGTGTGTGACTTGTGTGTCATTTTCAATTATGTTTATCTTGTCATGCATTGGTGATCTACGCTTTGTTTTTATTTTGGCATTCATTCTTTCATGCAAATTATTAACAGTTAAAAGGTGCGGGAAGATAAAAGTCCTACGCTATTACAAAGGCGCGGGTCTACATCGCCAAATTAATCCAAGACCCGATTTGAATAAAATAAAAATGCGGAAAGATAAATATCCTAATTAATCTATTACAAGGCTTTGGGGCAGGTACATGAAATTTAAAAAAAAAAGAAATAAAAGTAAATGTGCGAAAAGAAATAAAATCGAGAATGCGAGGGCGTTGGACCCTTTTAAAGAAATTAAATCGAAATCGTAAATTAATTAAATTAAACAAAAGCAAGAACTTATTTTTTTGGAGTTTTTTATATTTATGGAATTTTATGAGAAAATTAAATGGAATTTAAAAGTTAATTAAAACCCTAATTCTAAACTATTTTTAATTTATTAAAAAAATGTTTAAATTGTACCCTAATTTACATTAATTATTTACATGGCATATTTATTTATAAAAATAATTAATACTTAATAATGGTAAAAAGAAAAGAAAAAGAATAAAAGCATTAAAACCCTAATCTCTATATTTTTTAATTTATTAAAAAAAACATTAAAATTAAACCTAGAATTAAAACTAAATTAATTATTACATTTATTTACAAAATAATATTAATTAATATTAACAAAGCATATTTTTTATTGTTTTATGATTTTCTGTTTTTTTTATATTTTATGAAAATTAATTTTGATGAATTAACTAAAATAAATAAAACAAATAAATAGAAAAAATGAAAAGAAAGAAAATAATATGCAAACCAATGGGGGGTGTTGACCCCAATTTTGGAGGTATGATCAGCAATCAGGCCCAATGAATTCAAGCCCTTGGTTGACTTTTCAAGGACGCGTGTGGATCTGCTGACCAAGGTGCATGGTGGAGATCCTGTGTTGGCCCTTAGATTCATCTCCTGAGACATGTGGCAAGCTAGTAGGCAAGGCATTTGGTGGACCCTATCTGAAGCGCTGCAGGGAAATACGTTAAACAAAACAATATTGAGGAAGAGAGGGGACCTGGGAATCGAACCCAGGTCCCAGTACCTATTGTCCACGTTGCCCACCAACTGAACTAGCGTGTTTGCTTTTATGTTTATTGGACAACAATCATGATATGTGAATAAACGATGCTATGCTGGACAGAAACAAAACGCGCCAACGTTTGAACCCACCAACCACCTTCGTCCACGCATCATCTTCTCCACTTGTTCTTTATTTTTCCTGAAAAAACAAACTAGATAGCGGGGGTTTTAAACCCCCACAATCTGAAACACCAGAAAATAGCGAATAGAAAACCATTGGTCATAAATTGAGCGCGACATGTGGACTTAATTCGTATGAAGCTTCTGATTCTAATGGCATAGGTCTTGTTGTCTGATTTTTCCATATGCAAAAGTCCCCAATTTAGGAGCTTTGAAAACCTAGAAAATTTCCATGGCAGATTTCTATACAAGCAATATTAGTTCAATTCAATAATACCATAAGCTTCAGTGAGTCCATATTAACACAAATCGACAAGAAAAATGCATGGATAATGCGTATAAATCAAAACACGAACATGAACAATATCAAGAACAGGGCAGTTTCGTTCTACCGATTCTTAATGTTAGAGGTTGTGGTTTTGATTGGAATAGATCCCTGGTAACCTTGGCAAGCTATTGGAAATGTTATCTTGCCTTGAAACGCACTGAAACTGTGTTTTCAGTTTTGAACTTTTTCACAAAAAATGCAAAGTTTGTATTTGATTTGAGGCGCAGCTTCCAGGTTCTTTTGCATTAGGTTTAGGTTTATACTTATGTGAGGAATGAATTAGGGTGAGAATCAAAACCAAAAACCTTTGCATTCATGAATCCAATATTTGATTTTTAATGTAATCTTTTCCAATCTTTTTCACACTATTTTGATACCAATCATGGCCAAATCTTTCCATATTAGTGATGCACGAAATCTTGGAGTTATGATAGACCTATTAGCTGCATAAAAAGATTTAAAATGCATGCTTGAGTATTTTTGTCATATTTTATTTAATTAAATGAATTAATGGTGATAAAAATTCAAATAAATAATAAAAAATGATGAAATAACTCCCCTTTGGGTCAATGGGTCGTGCATAACTTTTGGATAATGATTCTTGGAAGAAAATGTGGCCCATTAGCAATTTTGAGGCATTTGAAGTAAAGTTGACTTTTCAAAATTCCCAAAAATTTCCCAACTTCCACAAGGCATATCTTGCTCAATTTTTAAGATTTGATCATGTTCTTGGACATTTTGGAAAGGTCTTGAAGTCCTATAACCAATTCCTTTGGTCCCATCTCATTTTGATTTACCAATCTCAAGTTATGGTCTTTGACTTAAAGTGCCTTTTTGTTGACTTTTGAAAATGACCTATAATGTTGAGATTGATAACTTTTTGTGAGAGCATTTCTTGGACTTGAAGTGTGAATATGAGTTGTAGGAAATGTCATTCTCTTCAAAATGAGCTTTGGATGGAATTTTTCTGATAAACCATGTGGAAGTTATGCCCTGGTCAAGTTACAGTTGACTTTTTCAACTGTCCAAATATGGAAACTTTTGCATCTTGAGACTTTTTGAGCCATGCCTTGAGAATCATGATCAAGAATTGTTCAAATGATGTTTGTGGCTTCAAAATAAGATGTTGACCAAAAAATTTGACTTTTGACTGTCAAATGACCATTTTGCCCCTGTAGTTGACTGTTGTGCAATTAGGGTTTTTGACTGTGCAATTTTGTGCTGTAAGTCTTGAAACTTGGTATATGGATGATTGACCATGTTTGTAGGCATGTGGGACTTGATTGGACCCTTGGAAACTTCAATTTCTTTGCCAGAACCAAAACCCTAATTTTTGACTGTTAGGAGGCCATTGAACTGTGCAACCCTTGGGAGATTTTGAAGCATGCTCTTGGCAAATCTTGAAGAATATGGGAGGGCAAATTTTGGGGTACAACAGTTACCCCTGTTCAATCTTCTTAAACCTGAGGATGCAGATTGGCTGACATGCCTTTCGTAATCCGAAGGTGGAAGATGATTGAACACTAGAGTGCCCAGAAATTTGCGATCACATGTTGGCAGTATGATGGTGGGAATGGGCTTACAGATGCCATTTGGAGATTGACGGGTAGGAATATGGGCTTATAGATGCCATGTTGAGAGATGATGGATAGGTGGATGGGCTTATAGATGCCATCTGGGTGTCGATCGCATAAGAGATTCCTTAGCGAGAACTTGCGTACCTGAAAAAGAAAATGATTACCTGTCCTGTTGCAGGAGCGGGTCTTCAAACTCTTTGTGTAGATGCGCCCTGACCGGTTACAGGAATTGAATCTGGAGCTTCAAAAGGTGATGAATGGACCAGGGGTGGTTACTACCTCAACGGGACGATGAGAGAACCTTGGGTGATTGCTACCTCAACAGGAACGCTGAGAGAATCTGGGGGTGATTACTACCTCAACAGGAACACTGAGAGAACCTTGGGTGATTACTACTTCAACAGGAACGCTGAGAGAATATGGGGGTGATTACTACCTCAACAGGAACGCTGAGAGAACCTTGGGCGATTACTACCTCAATAGGAACGCTGAGGGAATCTTGGATGTCTTCTACTGGGATAAGAATCAGGGAGATCTTAGGGTCGATCTGACTGAACCGGAGAAGGCCTTGAAATCTTCAACCGGATGAGAATCAGGGAGATCTTAGGGTCGATCTGACTGAACCGGACAAGGTCTTGGAATCTTCAACTGGATAAGAATCAGGGAGATCTTAGGGTCGATCTGACTGAACCAGAGAAGGCCTTTGACTGGATAAGAATCAGGAAAATCTTAGGGTCGATTTAACTGAAACGGACAAGGTCTTGGAATCTTCAACTGGATAAGAATCAGGGAGATCTTAGGGTCGATCTGACTGAACCATAGAAGGCCTTTGACTGGATAAGAATCAGGAAAATCTTAGGGTCGATTTAACTGAACCGGACAAGGTCTTGGAATCTTCAACTGGATAAGAATCAGGGAGATCTTAGGGTCGATCTGACTGAACCAGAGAAGGTCTTGGAATCTTTAACTGGATAAGAATCAGGAAAATCTTTGGAGTCGATTTAACTGAACCGGACAAGGTCTTGGAATCTTCAACTGGATAAGAATCAGGGAGATCTTAGAGTCGATCTGACTGAACCAGAGAAAGCCTTTGACTGGATAAGAATCAGGAAAATCTTTGGAGTCGATTTAACTGAACCGGACAAGGTCTTGGAATCTTCAACTGGATAAGAATCAGGGAGATCTTAGAGTCGATCTGACTGAACCAGAGAAGGCCTTTGACTGGATAAGAATCAGAGAAATCTTTAGGAGTCGATTTAACTAAACCAGACTAAAGTCTTGAAATATAACTGAGAACTTAACTGAATCTTTCCTGAAAGGTAAAGGTCAGTCATATGCAATGCATGATGTGGATCAAGCAATGATGTTCTCAACATAAATGAGATTGTAAGATATGATGCGTATATGCATGCTATAATGTGTGGAAATGCGATGTTTATGAATGTACGTTTTTGTCTAGGAAAGTAAATCCTTGACGGGTGCCGGGAAGTCACATCTTGGGCTGATGTTTGGAGAATAGTGCTTTGTTGTTTCCGCTGGGGATGATAGTTGCAAGAATACCGGTAGGAGAAGATAACTCCGTTGGGGAATAAACTTAATGAAGAGATTACTCTGCGGGGAATAACTACTCTAACGATCTTGCAGGGGAACAATGCTCTGTGGGGAGAGAGGTACTTTGCTGGGATATCGATGGTAACTCCGCTGGGGATACCGTTGTTATGTTGGAAGTGTTAATAGACTTCGCTGGGGATAAAAAGACTTTGCCGAGGACGATCTTCTCATGGATTTTGGATGAGGATAACCCAGTTATATCATGGTATGGAAATAACCTTTGAATAAGGTCGGGAGACGCGTTCGTGTTCTGTAGGGGAGAAGCTTCCAGAATCTACTGGGGATAAGCTTCCTGCTTGGGAGATGGATTCAAATTTTCCTGGGGAAATCTGGATTGGACTCTCCTGGGGAAATTTTGAGATGTATGGAGGAAGTGACTCCATTGAATGTTTGATGTACCGCCGGGGAACGATCTTTAGGTCAAGACTGTCGGGGATGCTTGTTTAAGAATATTCGTATATGTGCTGGGGAATGTTGAGATCTGCTGGAGGATACCCAACTTCCTTAAGGCTGATAATATAGCTTTGCTTGGGGAGAGTGTATTGACTTGCTGGCACACTCTCTGGGGAATTAAGGTGTACTGATTATGTTCTCCGGCCGGACTTACCTTGGTACCTTGGTGGACAGAACAATTAGATCGCTTAGACAACTATTATTGCCCCTGTTTCTAATGTTACCTATAATTAATCCTTTGTTTCGTATGCAAATATTTATGAGTTAGCAATTATTGTCAAATGCATATATCACAAATTGAACCTTGGACGTTCTTCGCAAAACAAAATAGAAAAGGAAAACAATTGGCAATTTTAACTGAAAAGTGTATTTATATTGATTTTTGAATTTGCCTGTAAATAGGCGTTTATGTACAAGAGACTGACGTCCTAGTAAGAGAACACCGCCGAACAAAAGAATTTATACAATTTGTACAAAGGAATATAAAACAGCTGTGTGAATAGGATAATCCCACTGGGTTCCAACTCTGCTATCGCCTTTATATCTCCGAGCGTCTCATCACTTGATGACCTAAATGAAGATGAAGCTGATTGATTGATGCTGTTTGAACTTGGTGTTGATACCGGATTCTGGATGCAAAGTGATCCAATGAGACATAGTATTACGCTTTATCCCTAACTTTTGCCTGGACCGCCCTTTCGAGTTTTCAGTCCACCGGGATACCCATTTTTGCCCAAGCCGCCTTTTCCGGTTTTCGACTTGCCGGGTGTACAGATTTTTTTTATTTCATCCCTTCATTTTGCCCGAACCCTTTTGGTTCGCAGGGAAGCCCTAATTTTTGCCTAGGTATGTCAACTTAGCGGGTCTTTTTTCATGCGTAGTATCTTTTAACTATGTCTGCATTGGCGGGGTGAGGAAGGTCGTCACCATCCATGTTGGTTAGAATCATGGCTCCTCCTGAGAACACATGTTTAACCATAAATGGCCCTTCGTACGTAGGGGTCCATTTGCCCCTTGGATCACTCTGAGGAAGGATGATACGCTTGATTACCAGATCCCCAACTTGATACTCTTGTGGTCTGACCTTTTTGTTAAATGCCCTGATCATCCGTTTTTGATACGTCTGACCATGACAAATAGCAGCAAGTCTCTTTTCGTCAATTAGATTTAGCTGATCAAGTCATGTCTGGATCCAATCATCTTCGTTCAGATCTGCATCCTTCATTATCTGGAGAGAGGGTATCTGCACTTCGATCGGTAAGACTGCCTCCATACCGTAGACCAAGGAGAAAGGAGTTGCCCCGGTTGACGTCCTTGCTGAGGTGCGGTACCCATGTAGAGCGAACGGTAACATCTCGTGCCAATATTTATGAGTCATTGTCATCTTCTGCACAATCTTCTTGATATTTTTATTCGCTGCTTCTACAGCCCCATTCATCTTCGGCCGGTAAGGAGAAGAGTTGTGGTGCTGTATCTTAAACTGTTCGCAGAGCTCAGTGATCATCTTGTTATTGAGGTTGGTACCGTTGTCTGTAATGATTCTTTCAGGGACGCCGTATCGACAGATCAAGTTATGCCGAATGAACCGTGCCACAACACTCTTGGTTACTGTAGCGTAAGAAGCTGCTTCAACCCACTTCGTAAAGTAATCAATCGCTACCAGGATGAAGCGATGCCCGTTGGATGCCGTAGGTTTGATCTCGCCGATCATATCTATGCCCCACATTGCAAAAGGCCAAGGTGCATTCAGAACATTTAGAGGAACAGGAGGAACGTATACCTTATCTGCATATATCTGGCACTTATGACATGTCCGCGAGTGTTGGTAGCAATCAGCTTCCATTGTGGACCAGAAATACCCTGCCCGAAGGATCTTCTTCGCCATAGTGTGTCCACTGGAATGTGTTCCGAAGGTCCCTTCATGTAGCTCTTCCATGATCCTTTCTGCTTCAGTTTTATCCACACAACGCAGTAAGGTCGAATCATGGTTTCGCTTATACAGGATGTCGTTGCTAAGGAAGAATTTCACTGCGAACCTTCTCAGAAACTTCTTATCATTGACAGAGGCACCTTCAGGGTACTCCTGAGCTTCCAAGTATCTCTTCACCTCATGGTACCAAGGCTTCTCAGTCACCAATTCAGTCTCGAGATCACAACAGTATACCGGTTCGTCCAGTTTCCAGATGATGATCCGGGGAGCCTCATTGTCCCATTTGACTTTGAACATAGAAGACATCGTAGCTAACGCGTCCGCCAGCTGATTCTCCTCTCTCGGGAAGTGTTCAAAGGTTATCTCTGTGAAGTGGGGGATCAAGGTCAACACACATTCTCTGTAAGGAATAAGATTCGAATGTTTCGTATCCCACTCCCCTTTGATCTGATTGATCACGAGAGCGGAATCTCCGAAGACACTCAGAAACTTGATCCTTAAGTCGATCGCAGCTTGGAGACCCATGAGGCATGCCTCATACTCCGCCATGTTGTTGGTGCAGTTGAAACATAGCCGGGCAGTGAGTGGAGTATGAGTGCCTTGAGGGGATATTATCACAGCGCCGATACCGTTACCCAAAGCATTGGAGGCTCCGTCAAAGTGCATAGACCATCGGGATCCTTCCTCAGGTCCTTCATCTGGTCCAGGTACTTCACAATCAGTCACTATTATGATACTCTCGTCAGGAAATTCAAAGTTCATTGACTGATAGTCGTCTACTGCCTGATGTGCCAAGTGGTCTGCCAATACACTTCCTTTGATAGCTTTCTGAGTTGTGTACTGGATGTCGTATTCTGTCAAGATCATTTGCCATCTTGCTATTCTCCCAGACAGAGCAGGCTTTTCAAATATGTACTTTATAGGATCCATCTTTGAGATCAACAAAGTGGTGTGAGTCAGCATATACTGTCTCAGCCGGCGAGCAGCCCATACCAAAGCGCAGCAAGTTTTTTTGAGCAGTGAGTATCGGGTCTCACAGTCGGTAAACTTTTTGCTAAGGTAATAAATGGCGTGCTCTTTTCGGCCAGACTCGTCATGCTGCCCCAGCACACACCCCATTGAGTTGTCAAGTACTGTTAGGTATAGTATCAGAGGTCTCCCTTCAACCGGTGGCATAAGGATGGGTGGTTCTTGGAGATACTCTTTGATCCTGTCAAAGGCGGCCTGACATTCATCATTCCAACGTACTACCTGATCTTTCTTCAGCAGCTTGAAGATTGGTTCACAGGTGGCAGTTAGGTGTGAGATGAATCGAGCAATGTAATTCAGGCGTCTTAAAAAGCCTCTGACCTCTTTCTCTGTCTTAGGAACTGGCATCTCTTGAATAGCTTTGACCTTGGCAGGGTCCACTTGAATACCCTTATCACTTACGACGAAGCCTAGTAACTTTCCATATCTTACCCCGAAGGTGCACTTGTTCGGGTTCAACCTCAGCTTGTACAACTTCAGACGGTCAAACAACTTCTGCAGATGATCAAGGTGTTCCTCCTCAGTTTGGGACCTTGCAATCATGTCGTCGACATACACTTCTATCTCATGATGGATCATATCATGAAATAAAGCAACCATGGCACGTTGGTAGGTTGCCCCAGCATTTTTCAACCCGAATGGCATGACCTTGTAGCAGAAGGTGCCCCACTGAGTAACAAAGGTAGTCTTCTCCATGTCTTCAGGATCCATCTTGATCTGATTATAACCTGAAAAGCCATCCATGAAGGAGAACACCTTGTGCTGAGCAGTATTGTCAACAAGGACATCAATATGAGGTAGGGGAAGTCATCCTTGGGGCTGGCCCTGTTCAGATCCCTGTAGTCGACACACATTCTGACCTTACCATCCTTCTTTGGTACCGGCACCACATTAGCAACCCACTGAGGGTAAGAAGTTACTGCAAGAAACCCGGCATCAAACTGTTTCATAACCTCGGCTTTGATCTTCTCAGACATCTCTGGACGCATACGGCAGACCTTTTGCTTGACCGGAGGGCAGTCTTCTTTGGTAGGCAAATGATGGACCACAATGTCGGTATCCAACCCAGGCATGTCTTCGTAGGACCAGGCAAAGATCTCCACATAATCATGTAACATCTGAGTCAACCGTTGCTTCACGCTGAGCTCTAGGTTGGCACCAATCTTAACCTCCTTCTTGTCTGTCTCGGTACCCAGATTTATTGTTTCCACCGGCTCTTCATGTGGTTGAATTGCCCTCTCTTCCTGGAGTAACAGTCTTGCAAGCTCGCCCGGCACTTCGCAATCATCTTCACCTTCGTCTTCGGCTAAGTTGATCGGATTTTCGAAGTCATAACTGGCGATAGCAGAGTCGTTACCAGTGAGATCCAGAGTGGATTGAAACCTGTATGAGTGAGTGTGTGTAAATACAGCTGTTTTGCAATATATAAAGAAAGGAAAGAAAGGAAAGGAGCATAAGATTTGAAGTGCGAGAAAACGTCCAAGATCTTTATTCATGATATATGAAATGACAATTAATATACCCTCACAAATGAAGCCACGGTGCCCCGGGTAAGACACCGGGCCATAGAGTTTCAAATCATTGTTTATTACAAATAACAAAACAAGGGAGTTTATTACTGCGTAACAAAAGTAACAGGAGTATGATCCTTAGCAGTCCAATTGGTCAATCCACCATCAGTCGTCGGGTAGATCCAGCTATTAAACTCTGACTCTTCCACTTCGTCTTCATCCCCAATAGCATTCACTCCTGGGTTGGTAATGAGCACAGGAGGTCTTCTGGTCTTTGCCTTGCGCACAGTCCTCTGAGCCTCTGCAGTAAAACCCAGTCCAAACTTGTCAGTTTTAAGAGTGAAATCAGGGAGCCTGTCCCAGTTAGCACATTCACCTTTCTCGATCACGGCCCGGGCATCCTTCAGGGAAGCCATCTTCAAAGGAACATCCTCTTCAACCACTGTTTCTGCCGCTGCCAATGTTGGAGGTACCTCTTCAAAATGCTGAAAGGGGGTTTCAATAAACTCCCCGTCCATCTCAATATACCGGAAGGAATTTAAGTGGCTAACCATATACTCCTCCTCCCCCTGCACAGTGACAATCTTCCCTCTGACGGGGTACTTGAGCTTCTGGTGTAGGGTAGAAGTCACTGCCCCAGCTTTGTGAATCCAAGGTCGACCCAGTAAACAGGAATAAGATGGACGGATATCCATCACATAGAAAGTTGAGTCGAATACTTGAGAACCCACACGAATAGGAATGTCTACCTCTCCATGAACCATCCTTTTAGAACCGTCAAAGGCCCTTACAATGATGTTGCTAGGTTTCAGCTCCAGGCCCTCACAATCTAACCGGTCTAAGGCCTTTTTGGGTAGCACATTCAGGGAAGAACCAGTGTCCACCAACACGTGCGCAAGAGTAGTGCCCCTGCATTCTATAGAGACATGCAGGGCATCATTGTGGTTCTTTCCCTTAGCAGTAAGGTCAGCATTCGAGAAACCCAAACCGTTGTCGGCTGTCAAATTGGCTACGCAATCAGTAAACTGGACTGCAGATGTCTCCTGTGGCACATGGGCCGTCTTGAGAAATGAAATCAAGGCCTTAGCATGGGCCTCTGAGCACAGTAGTAAGGAGAGCATAGAGATTTTGGAGGGTGTATGCCCCAACTGTTCAACGACATTGAAGTCGCTCTTCTTGATTATCTTCAGAATTTCCTCCATCTCTTGTTGGGAGGCCTCAGCATTCATTTTGGTGCCTCCATCCGGGCAGGCTCATCTTCAATCCCTTTGCCCCGAGCATTAGATGACTCGGCAGCAGGGGAAACAACTTGATCAGAAATGGGAATAGGTACACTTGCAGGTGTTATAGTGAGAGGTCTTCGAATAGCTGGTGGCGCAATGTCAGGCGAGAAGAGCCTGCCACTGCGGGTAACTTTGGTTGGACCAGTGATATTGCTGATACTGGTACTAGTGTTGAAATCTTGCTTTATACCATGTACATATACATCTATCCCATAGTGCCATGGGACAGCCTTATCAGATTCGTAGGGGAGAGGCCCCGGAACAGTAATCACAATGGGTGCGACAGTCATGATTTTAACTGGCTTCCTCGGGGGAGCCGTGATTGGATTTTGGAAAATGGTAATAACAGATACTTCTTCCACAGGAACAAACGGAACAGCGGTCTTCTTGAACAGAATCTCTTTGCTGTCCATCAGGCTTTGGATGCCCAACTTCAGCAAAGGACAACCAGAAAGGGAAACAGCACAGAAAAGGCAACCTTCGCTACAACCCGGAAATAAACCGGCTAGCAGTAGGTTCCTCTTAACAGTCATCAGAGGAGTAGCTACATCATTCACATAAACGGCATACACATCTTCATTAACGGCATTCACTCCATGCTGGGGCATAGGAGCAGTCACCACATTTGGCCTCTCAGGCGCTTCAAATTGTATCTCTTTTGCGTCAATAAGGTCTTGCACCTTATTCCTTAAGGCCCAGCAGTCATCAGTGGAATGCCCCGGGCTATCGGAGTGATAAGCACAGTGGGCATTTGGATTGTACTTGGGAGAGGCAGTGTTTACAACCTTTGGGGCCTCCCTGACAGTCACCAAGTTGGTGGATAGCAACTGCGGCAAGATTTGCGACAGGGTCATACTCAGCCGGGTAAACTCTCTTCTAGGTCTTTCATCCCTTTGTGGATTGGTTTGCCGAGGAGCGGCAACAGGTTTAGCAATCATTACCGCGTTGACAGATTGGCGGCGCTCTGGTTTATCATGTCTCCTAGGCCCATATATAGCACTGGCCTCCTTCTTAAAAGGTTTCTTCTCAGAACTTGAAGATGCACCCTTTTGAATTTTACCGGACTTCATTCCAGCCTCTATCCTCTCCCCAGTCAGGATAAGATCAGTGAACCCCGCAGATGAGTTTCCAATAAGATGATTAAAGAATGGCCCGGATAGGGTCCCCAAGAACATATCTACCAGCTCACGGTCAATTAACGGAGGCTGCACCCTGCCAGCCAGATCCCTCCACTTCTGTGCATACTCTTTAAAACCTTCGCTTGACCCTAGCGACATACCCTGGAGTTGGGTACGTGTAGGAGCAAGGTCGGCATTATATTGATACTGCTTGTAGAAAGCAGTAGCCAACTCCTCCCAGTTACGAACCTTGGTCCCATCCAGCTGATAGAACCATTCGAGATGAGTCCCTGAAAGACTCTCCTGGAAGAAGTGGATCCACAAGTTCTTGTCCACTGTGTATGGTTGAATCTTCCGCACATAAGATCTGAGGTGTAGCTTGGGACAAGACGCCCCGTCATACTTGGTAAAAGATGGTGCTTTAAACTTGTGAGGAATGATCACACCAGTAGATAAGCCCAAATCTCCGAAATCCAGCCCAGGCACTTATTGGATCTCCATGGCGTTCAGTCTGTCTTCCAACTGCTTATACCGGTCTTCAGCAGGAGGATACTGTTCCTCGTTGAAATCAGTCTCGTTGTCAGAGACTACCGGACTAGGACCTTTTCCCTCCTGGGGACTGCTCTTGCCTACAGAAGAACCAGCTTCCTCATTCTGCAGAGTATTACCAAACCTTCGGCCCGTGTTGAAAAGAACAGTTCTCTTCTTTTTCTTCTCCTTCTTCAGGAGCATAGCCTTCAGCTCTTGTTGACCTTGAGACAAACCCATGATCAGCTCCTGAAATTGTGCGTTTTGCGCCTGAAGGGCCTTGATAGACTGCTCGGTTGAGGATTCAGGGTTCATGATGCTGAAATAAACAGCGAAGAACAGTAAGCAACCTGAAAAGAAGAAAACCTGCTATGCACATGATGAATGATGTGTGTTTATGCAATGCATTCAAGGGTTCGAAAGTTCAAATTTGTTATAGACAAAAAGGAACACACATTATCATTAAGGAAATAATTGTTCAGTACATCAAAGCCTCATGGGCACATATTACAAAGTAAATCAATCCCAAAAGACACTACGCATCCTCTTTGGAGCTATGTAGGTGTTGAGATTCCTCTCCTCGTGCAATAGGCGGGTGAGCTCCAAGACCTTCTTTTCACTAGCATGTAGACTGGTCTCAAGAGAATTCCGTTCTTCCTTAAGCTGGATCCAGCTCTTCTGCATCTCTTCCCAGGATGTGGGCATGTCAGGATGTTGAATGGTGTAGGACACCTCTCCTTCCAATATTGGCTCTTTGATCACAGGGAGCACATGAGGATAAGGCATTACTAACTTCTGGGAGCAGGCTCGTACCCACTTGAGATAAGGTTCCAATGGGATGGAATTCCTGTGCCCCGGTATCTTACTGTCTATCTTACTAGGCATCCTCCAAGCTCTGATAAATCTCTGGCGAAGTCCTTGTGCATCGTTGTCGAAGTCAAAAACTATGTCAAGAATTAACATGTCATGAGGGCCATCCCTCCGAGCATAACCAAACTGTCTCCAAGCCAGGCATGGGTTGTAAGTAATACCTCCTCTGATTCCAAGTAAAGGAACATTAGGGTACTCCCCACAACGATCAATGATAGTGACATCCTCTCTGGACCGAGGGCACCAATGTATATCTGCATGTGTAAGAGTCATCAACCGTTGTGACCATCTCAAACCTCGCTCGTTCTTCAAGACTGATTGTGGAAGGTGCGAAATA
The DNA here is from genome assembly GCA_948472305.1 of Vicia faba. Lineage (NCBI taxonomy): Eukaryota > Viridiplantae > Streptophyta > Magnoliopsida > Fabales > Fabaceae > Vicia > Vicia faba. The sequence goes on along the minus strand of OX451740.1, from coordinate 1,213,604,474 downwards.
AACCACCTTCCCAGGAGAGGAGTACAACACATAAGGACACCTCTTTTTCTCATGGTTCGAGTGTAACATGAGTGAAGGATGTCCCCCAGCAACGTAGGTATAGGATTCCTGGACATGAAGATCTGGACAGCACTGATATCTATAAGCTGATCTGGGTTAGGGAACAACACCAAACCATAGACAAGGAGGGCCACAACTTCTTCAAAAGCTTGCAGGTCAAGGGAGTTCCAACATTCTTGGGCCTTTTCAAACAGAAACCTGGCTAAGAACCCTTTGATACCACTTCTAACTTCCCAATGTCCCTTGAGGTCAGATGATTGCAGGTGTAAGGCTTTAGCAATCTCTTTAAGCTTGGGTTCCTTTTCCGTACCGTTGTAGGGTAGCTGATCAAGGATAGGGATCTTCAGAAGTCGGGAGAACTCTTCCAATGTATGCACCAGTTGATAATCTGGGAAAGTGAAACAATGATGTAGAGGGTCAAAGAACTGGAACAGGACCTTTATCATATCTTCCTCAATGTTGGTGTTGACCAAGCTGATGAGTCTTCCATGTCTTTCACTGAATGAAGAGCTCTCGGGAATCCTGGATATAAGCTCCTTAAGCTGAGGAGGGATCCTTACAAGGCTGATTTGAATTGTCTTTCTGCGAATAGTTTCCATGTCCTACAAAACAAGAACAAAGATGAAGATTCGAACCCCTGAAATGGTTAGCCAATGCATATGATGCTGGATGATGTCATGATGTTATGATTAAACACACCACAAATATTTACAAAGGCAAACATGTAAGGCACACAAGTCACACAAGACAAACCCTTAGAGTTTAGGCCAGCATGGGGTCTGGGTATTACCCTCTTGAAGTTGGTGGGCTCAACCTGTCCTATTAGAAGAAACCGGGTTCTAAGGGTCCCAACATCATTGGATTGCTTTCATTGTTCATAGTTTCGATTTAGCCACTGCACTGGCGACCGAAATATTCCAGGAAAGCAACCCTCAATTGAGTGTAGTATCGAGTATCAACCAACCTCGGACTGCACCAAAGTCAGTTATCTCACTACCCTAAAGAGGCCAAGATAGTTCAATTAAGGTTCCTAAGGTCAGTTGATGCTTCACGACACCACGCGGAGGCCCCGTACTCTCCTTGACTGAACTCAAGGGTTACCGGTACACACCAAAGTGCCACATCAACGTAGCAGACTGTTTCAACCATGTCGGTATACCCCGCACAGTTCCCTCACAGTCTTGTTGCTACTTTCTAAGAAGGTATCCCCAGATCCGGGATAGGATCTATAGAACTCCCAAGACAGTCCCACAATTTAAAGCAAACAAGTCAAAGCAATTGAAAACACAGTGATCTTAGTCCTAAGGTACACCTCACTTTAAAAGTATCCCCAGCAGAGTCGCCGGTTCTGTGATCGGTGGATCTGGAACTGACTGTTTAACGCTGGTTCGCGAAATGTCGCGGAAGCAAGAGTCGCCACCGTCTTTTATTTTCTCCAAATGGAAAGGACAAAAGCACAGAAAAATTCCTTATTGAGATTAGTTCTCGGTTCGGGAGGTAGATTTATAGAGAGGGAAGGTGTTAGCACCCTTTCTATCCATGGTTATCCATGGGCTCTTAGATACTTGCTCATTTGTGTTTTCAAAAATGTTTGTTTGCTTTTCAGAGTGGGTTTGAAAAAGTTTCGTTTAAAATTTCAGTTCGACTCTTGTATCAGTCCTCAAGAGTGTTTGAAAAGTTATTTTTGAAAGCTTTTTGCAAAGTGTCGGTGTGAAAAGGAGTTTTTTTGATTTGTTTTGAATTAGAGCAAGTATCTACGAGTCGTCTACCTACCCTAAGGAATTCGTCTGTGTAAATGTCCTTAAGATAGTGCCATCCCACCATTGAGAGGTAGGTAGCACCACCGTTGGAGGTGTTTGGGTCAATTCGAGGGTTCGGGACATTGTGGTCACCAGAGCAATAAGAAGACACCTTAGAAGCTACCCTCATGCCATGTTCATGGACATGAGGACTTACTAAAACATCCTCTACTCGACGACCACTTTTCGAGGGGCAAGGCAACATTGAGACGTACCCTAGGGGTGGTGTGTGAATTGTGTGTCATTTTCAATTATGTTTATCTTGTCATGCATTGGTGATCTACGCTTTGTTTTTATTTTGGCATTCATTCTTTCATGCAAATTATTAACAGTTAAAAGGTGCGGGAAGATAAAAGTCCTACGCTATTACAAAGGCGCGGGTCTACATCGCCAAATTAATCCAAGACCCGATTTGAATAAAATAAAAATGCGGAAAGATAAATATCCTAATTAATCTATTACAAGGCTTTGGGGCAGGTACATGAAATTTAAAAAAAAAAGAAATAAAAGTAAATGTGCGAAAAGAAATAAAATCGAGAATGCGAGGGCGTTGGACCCTTTTAAAGAAATTAAATCGAAATCGTAAATTAATTAAATTAAACAAAAGCAAGAACTTATTTTTTTGGAGTTTTTTATATTTATGGAATTTTATGAGAAAATTAAATGGAATTTAAAAGTTAATTAAAACCCTAATTCTAAACTATTTTTAATTTATTAAAAAAATGTTTAAATTGTACCCTAATTTACATTAATTATTTACATGGCATATTTATTTATAAAAATAATTAATACTTAATAATGGTAAAAAGAAAAGAAAAAGAATAAAAGCATTAAAACCCTAATCTCTATATTTTTTAATTTATTAAAAAGAACATTAAAATTAAACCTAGAATTAAAACTAAATTAATTATTACATTTATTTACAAAATAATATTAATTAATATTAACAAAGCATATTTTTTATTGTTTTATGATTTTCTGTTTTTTTTTATATTTTATGAAAATTAATTTTGATGAATTAACTAAAATAAATAAAACAAATAAATAGAAAAAATGAAAAGAAAGAAAATAATATGCAAACCAATGGGGGGTGTTGACCCCAATTTTGGAGGTATGATCAGCAATCACGCCCAATGAATTCAAGCCCTTGGTTGACTTTTCAAGGACGCGTGTGGATCTGCTGACTAAGGTGCATGGTGGAGATCTTGTGTTGGCCCTTGGATTCATCTCCTGAGACATATGGCAAGCTAGCAGGCAAGGCATTTGGTGGACCCTATCTGAAGCGCTGCAGGGAAATACGTTAAACAAAACAATATTGAGGAAGAGAGGGGACCTGGGAATCGAACCCAGGTCCCAGTACCTATTGTCCACGTTGCCCACCAACTGAACTAGCGCGTTTGCTTTTATGTTTATTGGACAACAATCATGATATGTGAATAAACGATGATATGCTGGACAGAAACAAAACGCGCCAACGTTTGAACCCACCAACCACCTTCGTCCACGCATCATCTTCTCCACTTGTTCTTTATTTTGCCTGAAAAAACAAACTAGATAGCGGGGGTTTTAAACCCCCACAATCTGAAACACCAGAAAATAGCGAATAGAAAACCATTGGTCATAAATTGAGCGCGACATGTGGACTTAATTCGTATGAAGCTTCTGATTCTAATGGCATAGGTCTTGTTGTCTGATTTTTCCATATGCAAAAGTCCCCAATTTAGGAGCTTTGAAAACCTAGAAAATTTCCATGGAAGATTTCTATACAAGCAATATTAGTTCAATTCAATAATACCATAAGCTTCAGTGAGTCCATATTAACACAAATCGACAAGAAAAATGCATGGATAATGCGTATAAATCAAAACACGAACATGAACAATATCAAGAACAGGGCAGTTTCGTTCTACCGATTCTTAATGTTAGAGGCTGTGGTTTTGATTGGAATAGATCCCTGGTAACCTTGGCAAGCTATTGGAATGGTTATCTTGCCTTGAAACGCACTGAAACTGTGTTTTCAGTTTTGAACTTTTTCACAAAAAATGCAAAGTTTGTATTTGATTTGAGGCGCAGCTTCCAGGTTCTTTTGCATTAGGTTTAGGTTTATACTTATGTGAGGAATGAATTAGGGTGAGAATCAAAACCAAAAACCTTTGCATTCATGAATCCAATATTTGATTTTTAATGTAATCTTTTCCAATCTTTTTCACACTATTTTGATACCAATCATGGCCAAATCTTTCCATATTAGTGATGCACGAAATCTTGGAGTTATGATAGACCTATTAGCTGCATAAAAAGATTTAAAATGCATGCTTGAGTATTTTTGTCATATTTTATTTAATTAAATGAATTAATGGTGATAAAAATTCAAATAAATAATAAAAAATGATGAAATAACTCCCCTTTGGGTCAATGGGTCGTGCATAACTTTTGGATAATGATTCTTGGAAGAAAATGTGGCCCATTAGCAATTTTGAGGCATTTGAAGTAAAGTTGACTTTTCAAAATTCCCAAAAATTTCCCAACTTCCACAAGGCATATCTTGCTCAATTTTTAAGATTTGATCATGTTCTTGGACATTTTGGAAAGGTCTTGAAGTCCTATAACCAATTCCTTTGGTCCCATGTCATTTTGATTTACCAATCTCAAGTTATGGTCTTTGACTTAAAGTGCCTTTTTGTTGACTTTTGAAAATGACCTATAATGTTGAGATTGATAACTTTTTGTGAGAGCATTTCTTGGACTTGAAGTGTGAATATGAGTTGTAGGAAATGTCATTCTCTTCAAAATGAGCTTTGGATGGAATTTTTCTGATAAACCATGTGGACGTTATGCCCTGGTCAAGTTACAGTTGACTTTTTCAACTGTCCAAATATGGAAACTTTTGCATCTTGAGACTTTTTGAGCCATGCCTTGAGAATCATGATCAAGAATTGATCAAATGATGTTTGTGGCTTCAAAATAAGATGTTGACCAAAAATTTTGACTTTTTACTGTCAAATGACCATTTTGCCCCTGCAGTTGACTGTTGTGCAATTAGGGTTTTTGACTGTGCAATTTTGTGCTGTAAGTCTTGAAACTTGGTATATGGATGCTTGACCATGTTTGTAGGCATGTGGGACTTGATTGGACCCTTGGAAACTTCAATTTCTTTTCCAGAACCAAAACCCTAATTTTTGACTGTTAGGAGGCCATTGAACTGTGCAACCCTTGGGAGATTTTGAAGCATGCTCTTGGCAAATCTTGAAGAATATGGGAGGGAAAATTTTGGGGTACAACAGCCTCTAATGAGGGATTTAAGGAGTATGCCCAGAAGTGGCGGGATTTGGCTGGAAGAGTGCAACCACCATTGTCGGATAGAGAGCTGGTTGACATGTTTTTAGGGGCTCTGTCAGGTCCATTTTTCAATCACTTGATCGGGAGCTCATTTGTAGGGTTCACCGAATTAATTCTGACCGGTGAAAGGGTTAAAGTTGGCATTAAGAGTGGTAAAATTCAGAAGGATGCCTTCGCTTACACTGCTATCAAGAAGACCTTCCCAGCCAAGAAGGAAGTTTCTGCTATTCATACCCAGAGAAATCAAGGGAGAATAGAGTGCCGACCCGCGGTGGGGGCTGTGATGATCTAGAACTCCTCAGCCGATCAACCTCGTAGCAATCAACCAAGAGCTAACCGACAAAGGGTAGAAAGGCCACAACGGCAATTCACCCGAATCAATATGACACCGGCTCAAGTCCTCCCTCATCTGTTAAAGTTGAACCTTACCAACTTGAAAGAAGCGCCGAAAAACCCAAATACCTCTTCTCCCTATTATCATTCAAATGCAAAATGTGCATACCATTCAGACAGTGTAGGGCATGACACCAACAACTGTTGGGCCCTTAAAAACAATATCCAAGATTTGATAGATTCCAAGGAGGTAGAGTTTGATGCCCCTGAAAAACCTAATGTGATATCTGCTCCTATGCCAAAACATGGTCATAATGTCCATGCAATTGTGGAAGATCTTCATGTTACCGCTGTTGATGAATTAATGATTCTGTTTCCAATTATTTCAGCGAGATGGATATAGAACAGACGGTTAAAGATCAGCAAGCACGGAATTCGCAATTCCAACAACTCCTCATAACCTTGGCAAAGGGTCAAGAGGATCTAAAATAACTGTTAGAGAAAGAGAAGGAACCAGAAAAGAAGAAAAAGAAAAGAATTGGTGTGGCCATTATGGTAAGAAGATTTGAGCATCAGGCTAGGAGAGTTCTGGAATTCCCCTCGACGTCTGATGAAGGGGTTGGTAAAGGAAAAGGAGTTGCAATGCCCTCCGAATCTGAGGCTGAAGAGGAAGAAGAGAAAGAGGATGAAGATTACTCCGAACAGCAGTACCCTCCAGCGGATGATAAGTATAAGAATCTTGAAGACCGGCTAGCATCCATGGAAGTGCAAAGGGTACCTGGGCTAGATTTCGAAGAACTAGGGTTGGTTGCTGGAATCGTCATTCCTCCCAAGTTCAAAGTACCTACATTTGCTAAATACAACGGTTTGTCCTGTCCGAAGATGCATCTGAGGTCCTACGTCAGAAAGATCCAACCTCACTCTTCTGATAAGGATCTTTGGGTCCACTTTTTTCAAGATAGTTTGTCGGGTACGCAATTGGACTGGTTCTATCAACTTGAGAGATCTGATGTCCATAACTAGGAAGATTTGGCTGCTGCTTTCTACCGACAATACCAATACAACGTAGATTTAGTGCCTACTCGTACTCAACTACAGAGTATAGGTATGGCCTCTAATGAGGGATTTAAGGAGTATGCCCAGAAGTGGCGGGATTTGGCTGGAAGAGTGCAACCACCATTGTCGGATAGAGAGCTGGTTGACATGTTTTTAGGGGCTCTGTCAGGTCCATTTTTCAATCACTTGATCGGGAGCTCATCTGTAGGGTTCACCGAATTAATTTTGACCGGTGAAAGGGTCGAAGCTGGCATTAAGAGTGGTAAAATTCAGAAGGATGCCTTCGCTTACACTGCTATCAAGAAGACCTTCCCAGCCAAGAAGGAAGTTTCTGCTATTCATACCCAGAGAAATCAAGGGAGAATGGAGCGCCGACCCACGGTGGGGGCTGTGATGATCTAGAACTCCTCAGTCGATCAACCTCGCAGCAATCAACCAAGAGCTAACCAGCAAAGGGTAGAAAGGCCACAACGGCAATTCACCCGAATCAATATGACATCGGCTCAAGTCCTCCCTCATCTGTTAAAGCTGAACCTTACCAACTTGAAAGAAGCGCCGAAAAACCCAAATACCTCTTCTCCCTATTATCATTCAAATGCAAAATGTGCATACCATTCAGACAGTGTAGGGCATGACACCAACAACTGTTGGGCCCTTAAAAATAAGATCCAAGATTTGATATATGCCAAGGAGGTAGAGTTTGATGCCCTCGAAAAACCTAATGTGATATCCGCTCCTATGCCAAAACATGGTCATAATGTCCATTCAATTATGGAAGATCTTCATGTTACCGTTGTTGATGAATTAATGACACTGTTGCCAATGATTAAAATGAATCTGTTGAAAGCCGGGATTTTCCCGGGATGTGAAAAAGACGGTTACTTCTGTTCAACCTTACAATCCGACTGCCCACTATTGAAATCAGGCATCCAACGCCTGATGGATACTCAAGAGATCCTCTTTCAGAAAACTCCCGTTGCTACTATCACCCATGTTACTCCTGTTACCTTTGTTTCTCCAATCAATGACATTGCTATAATCACCATTTCCGACAATCTTTCCAAGACCTACAAAAGGCCTGTTAAGATTACGCCTGATCTGAAGTTTGTACCGCTGAAGATTACCATGCCGGGGCCTATCCCATATAAGTTCAACAAGACAATACCATGGAATTATGGAGGAGAAATATTCTACCATGGTGTTAAGCAGATCAAATCAGTCCAAGAGAATTCCGATGAAGAAACTCCTAACATAGGGAATATTGCAGGGACAAGTAAGATAACTCGTAGCGGAAGAATCTTTTCTCCAGAGATTTCTCCTCCACGGGCATTCTTCGGACCCTCAAGTGCTCTAGTGCCTGTCAAGATATCTGTGCGAAGTCTGGTTATTGAAGAAATTGATGCTCCCGAAGCTGTACCCTCTACTGTTACTGCTGATAAAGGAAAGGGGATCCAAGAAGCGCCTGTCAAGACGAAGGCTCAGACTTTAGTTATCCCCGAGACCACCCAAAAGGAGATGGAGGAGATTTTAAAGATAATTAAGAAGAGCGACTATGATGTCGTAGAGCAGCTGGGGCAAACCCCTTCAAAAATCTCTATGGTGGCTCTCTTACTCTGCTCCGAGGCTCATGCGAAAGCCTTGATCAAATTCCTGAAGACGGCACACGTGCCTCAAGAAACTTCTGCGGATCAGTTTCAAGAGTGTGTGGCTAGCCTTACAGCCGACAATGGTCTTGGCTTCTCTGATGCTGATTTTAACCCTAAGGGAAGAAAGCATAATGATGCGCTGCATATCTCGGTAGAGTGCAGAGGGACCACACTTTCTCATGTTCTAGTTGATACCGGTTCATCTTTAAATGTTCGACCAAATAAAGCGCTGGACATATTGGATTGTGAGGGTTTGACCCTAAAGCCCAGTAATATCGTTGTTAGAGCCTTCGAAGGTTCTAAGCGGATGGTTCACAGAGAAGTGGACATCCCAATCAAGGTGGGAACGGAAATTTTCAACTCTACATTTTATGTGATGGACATCCGCCCTTCATATTCATGCTTATTGGGAAGGCCATGGATCCACAATGCTGGGGCAGTCACTTCTTCTCTACACCAGATGCTCAAGTACCCAGTCTAAGGTAAGATCATAACAGTGCATGGTGAGGAGGAGTATATGATAAACCACCTTAACTCTTTCCGCTACATGGAGTTAGATGGTGAATTCATAGAAACACCTTTCCAACACTTTGAAGAGGTTTCTCCTGAGGTTGCGGTAGCCAAAACTATGACTGATGTGCCGATCATTACCAAACCTGTGCCCCAGATGTCATCCCTTAAAGATGCGGAGGATGTAATCAAGGAAGGAGGAAGTACAATGTGGGGCCAACTGCCAGATTTTTCTCACAAGACAGACAAATTCGGATTGGGTTTCACTACTGCTAGCCAGAGAGTTGTGCATCACTCCCGGGCTGGAGGACCACACTTAAAGATCACTCATCATGGAGTTCATGCTTTAGAAGATGATGATGAAGAAGGCAACTTTGAAGATTGGATCTTTCCAACCATTGAAGGGGGACTGAACAACTGGGAGGCGAAAGACTTCGTTCCCATTACTTTCATCAATCAGTAATTTATCTTTTGAACATTTATGTTGGTCTGTAATAACTTTTAAACAATTTGTACACTCTTTTCGCCTTATGCCTTACCCGGGGCATATAGGTCCATTTGTAAGGGTTTTGATTCTTCATTTTCATATGCCATTTTTAATGAATCATGGACGTTTTCATCTATAAACTTTGTTGCTCATTTTCTTTCCTTTTACATTTTATTTTGTTTAAGGATGGCTATCCCTTACACACACCCACACTCACAAAATGCAGGTACCCATCCACTCCGGATTCCATGGGTGACTATTCTGCTTTGGCCTTCAGTGACTCTGAAGATTTCGTCAATCATGCCGAGTACAAAGGTGATGAAGACTATGAAGTGCCTGGAGAGTTAGCTAGACTTTTGCAACAAGAAGAAAGGGCTATTCTGCCCCATGAAGAGTTGTTAGAGACTATAAATTTGGGTATTATTGAAGACAGAAAAGAGGTTAAAGTGGGTGCCAACCTGGAGCCAAGTGTCAAAGAGCGTTTGGTTCAACTGTTGAATGAGTTTGTCGAGATCTTCGCCTGGTCCTATGAAGACATGCCGGGACTAGATACAGATATTGTGGTTCACCGTCTCCCTACAAGAGAAGACTGTCCACCAATCAAACAGAAAGTCCGCCGAATGAGGCCCGATATGTCTGAGAAGATCAAAGCTGAAGTGATGAAACAGTTCAATGCTGGCTTTCTGGATGTTACTTCCTATCCTCAATGGGTTGCTAACATTGTACCCGTGCCTAAGAAGGACGGCAAAGTCAGAATGTGTGTGGACTACAGAGACTTAAACAGGGCTAGCCCTAAAGATGACTTTCCACTACGGCACATTGACATCTTGGTTGACAATACAACTCAACATAAGGTATTCTCTTTCATGGATGGATTTTCGGGATACAACCTGATCAAGATGGCCCCCAAAGACATGGAGAAAACTACTTTTGTTACGCAGTGGGGTACCTTCTGCTATAAAGTGATGCCATTTGGACTGAAGAATGCCGGGGCAACCTATCAGCGAGCCATGGTAGCTTTGTTTCATGACATGATACATCATGAAATCGAATTTTACGTAGACGACATGATAGCCCATTCACAGACAGAAGAAGAACACCTCGACCATATGCAAAAGCTGTTTGTCAGGTTAAAGGAATATAAGCTCAGATTGAACCCTAGCAAGTGCACTTTTGGAGTCAGATCCGGTAAACTTTTGGGATTTATCGTCAGTAACAAAGGCATCGAAGTTGATCCTGCCAAAGTCAAAGCTATACGAGAAATGTCTGCCCCCACACTGAAAAGGAGGTCAGAGGTTTCTTGGGACGCTTAAACTACATTGCAAGGTTCATCTCTCACCTAACATCTACCTGTGAGCCAATCTTCAAGCTGTTGAAGAAAGATCAGGTGGTTGAATGGAACAATGATTGTCAAGTTGCTTTTGAAAGATCAAGGAGTATTTGCTGGAACCTCCTATCTTGATGCCACCCGTCGAAGGAAGACCTTTAATCATGTATCTGACTGTTTTGGATAACTCAATGGGGTGCGTACTGGGCTAACATGACGAGTCTGGCCGAAAAGAGCATGCCATTTATTACCTTAGCAAAAAGTTTACCGACTGTGAGACTCGCTACTCACTGCTCGAGAAAACTTGATGCGCTTTGGTATGGGCTGCTCGCCGGCTAAGGCAGTATATGTTGATACATACCACTTTGCTGATTTCCAAAATGGATCCGATCAAGTACATCTTCGAGAAGCCTGCTTTATCCGGAAGAATCGCTAGATGGCAGATGATCCTGAATGAGTATGATATCCAGTACACAACCCAAAAAGCTATAAAGGGGAGTGTATTAGCTGACCATCTAGCTCATCAAGCCGTCGAAGATTACCAATCTATGAGGTTCGACTTCCCTGACGAGGATATTATGACTTTGGACAACATTAAAGATAACGGACCGTATGACGGACCTGAACAAGGATCCCGATGGACCCTGTACTTTGATGGTGCTTCAAATGCACTTGGCAACGGTATCGACATGGTACTTATCTCTCCAGAAGGTTTCCATACACCTTTCACTGCTAGACTCTGCTTCAGCTGCACCAACAACATGGTCGAGTATGAAGCTTGTATCTTTGGTCTCAAGGCCGCTATTGACTTGGGAATCTAATCTCTTATTGTATTTGGGGACTCAGCTTTGGTTATCAGTCAAATCAAAGGAGAGTGGGACACTAAACATCCTAATCTTATCCCATACAAAGAACATGTCCTGACATTGTTGCCTCATTTTGAGCAGATTACTTTTGAGCATTTCCCGCGAGAAGAAAATCAGCTAGCAGATGCTCTGGCTACAATGTCTTCCATGTTTAAACTCAACTGGGATAATGAGGCACCTCAAATCACTATTGAACGAATGGACGAACCAGCGCATTGTCACGAGATTAATATCGAAGAAGTGGTGGACCGACCTTGGTTTCACGACGTCAAGAGATATCTCGAAGCACAAGAATACCCTAAAGGAGCTTCAGTCAACGACAAAAAGTTCTTAAGGAGGTTCGCTGCCAAATTCTTTCTGAGGAATGGTATTCTATACAAGCGCAATCTTGATTGTGTCCTACTCCGTTGTGTGGATAAGGTTGAAGCTGAGCAGATTATGGATGAACTACATAATGGCACCTTTGGCACCCACTCGAGCAGTCATACGATGGCTAAGAAGATTCTAAGGGCAGGCTACTACTAGTCTACCATGGAAGCTGATTGTCATCAACATTCCCGTACTTGTCACAAATGTCAAATAGATGCTGACAAGGTACATATTCCCCCAATTCCTCTCAATGTCTTAACAGCTCCTTGGCCATTCGCGATGTGGGGAATCGATATGATTGGAGAGATCAAGCCTACAACATTCAATGGACATCGTTTCATCCTGGTGGCCATCGATTACTTTACCAAGTGGGTCGAAGCAGCTTCCTTCGCTTCCGTTACAAAGAATGTGGTTGCCCGCTTCATCAAGCAGAACCTCATATGTCGGTATGGTATCCCCGACAGGATCATTACGGACAACAGTACAAATTTGAACAATACTATGATCACCACTCTGTGCGAGCAGTTCAAGATTCAACATCACAATTCATCTCCCTATCGGCCAAAGATGAACGGTGTTGTTGAAGCGGCGAACAAAAATATCAAGAAGATCATCCAAAAGATGACAGTCACTTACAAGGACTGGCATGAGATGTTACCGTTTGCTCTGCATGGGTACCGTACCACGACACGCACTTCAACTGGGGCAACCCCCTTTTCTTTGGTATATGGCATGGAAGCTGTTTTACCTGTCGAGGTTCAGATTCCCTCCTTGAGAATTATGAAGGATGCTGGTTTGAGTGAAGACGATTGGATTCAGACCCAGCTTGATCAAATTAACTTGATTGACGAAAAGCGACTTACTGTTGTTTGCCATGGTCAGGCATATCAAAAACGTATGATCAAGGCCTTCAACAAGAAAGTCAAGAGACAAGTATATCAAGTCGGGGACCTTGTAATTAAACGAATCATCTTGCCGCAAAGTGATCCCAGGGGTAAATGGACTCCTACTTACGAAGGACCGTTTGTGATCAAGAACATCTTTTCTGGTGGGGCAATGATTCTGACCACCATGAACGGCGATGACCTGCAGCACCCTGCGAACGCAGACATAGTCAAAAGATACTACGCATAAAACGACCCGACAAGTTGAAAACCCGAAAGGGCGACTTGGGCAAAAATGGGCATCCCGGTGAATCGAAAACCCGAAAGGGCGGTTCAGGAAAAAATTAGGGATAAATAAAAAATATGTACACCCGGCAAGTTGAAAACCCGAAAGGGCGACTTGGGCAAAAAAGGGTTTCCCGGTGGATCGAAAACCCGAAAGGACGGTCCAGGCAAAAGTTAGGGAATTAAAGCGTATGACTATGTCTCGTCAGATCACTTTAAGGACAATCTCTTCACGGACAAGCTCCATGCTTCTGATTAATCCAATCATCTGCGGACGAAGCAACGAATGGGCAGATACTCAGATTTGTGAAGGCTATAGCAGAATGGGAACCCCATGGAATTATTACACATAGCCATCTTTCCTTGTATAAATTTTTTTCTCAATTTCACGACAACATTCTCTTACTAGGATGAATGTCTCCTTTGTACAAAAATACTTACAAAGTTAATACAAAGATACTTCAAAGCGCAGAAACTTGCTTGCCTTTCCTTTCTTTTTACACTTGTTTTTTATTTGAAAACGTCCAATGATTTGTTAAATGAGCATATGCATTTGAATATAATCACTGCTTACAAATAAAACGAAATGAGAAAGGATAATTACTGATAGATTGAAAGTATAGGAAAACGTCTTTAGGCTGTTCCAGAAGAAATCCCCTACAGTAGGTCATTCACATCCCCAGCGGAGTTAAAGTTCAAAATCCCCAGTAGAGTTAAAAACATATAGCCCTCAGGACTAAGGTCCTAAAAACTCCCAATCCCCAGCGGAGCCAGAAAACTTTGAACTACAAATCCCCAGTGAAGATAAAGCTTTCTTCCCCAATGGAGTCCAAGACTTCAACCTTTAAACCACAGTGGAAATCATCTGGTTTCTCCAAAATTCCCCAACAAGTTATCTTAAAACCTGAAAATCAATCAGATAACAGTTAACTTTTATCCCCAACCATTCTTAAAACCTCAGTAGATTAGCATACAACCCAAGTTCTCGAAAACTCTCCAACAGGATAAGTATTCTCCCCCACAGAGTTGTTTCCCAGCAGAACGAAGATTCTTGTTCTTATTTCTCCAGTTGAAGCTTCCCAGGTTTTAATTCCCCAGTAAAGATCGTCAGAGTTGTCCTCATTTTCCCCAGAAGGTCGTGAAGGATTCTCTATTCCCCACAAGTCACCAAGTATTTTCAATCATCAGCAGTAATCCAAAGGATTTCTCGGTCGCAGCAATCAAAGGTTTTTGAATCTCCAGCAGCAGTCAAGGGCTTATTTTCCCAGGCAGCAGTCAAAGATTTCATTATCTCCAGCTATCAAGGATTTATTTTCCTCAGCAAGACAGCTAATCAGCTTACATGCGCATACATTACATTCATATATCATAGACATTGATAGAACATATTTTATTGCATCATACATATCATGCAATATAATTTTGTGTTTTGGGCTAACATTTTACCCTTTTCAGGATAAGATTAAAAGTTATCATTAACAATTATTCAAAGATTTCAGATACAGTACAGATACACTCCAAGACATGGAAGTCATTCTGCTACTCATTCAGATATCTTGTTTCAGATACAGTATGGATACACCCCAGACACGGCGGTCATTCTATTACTCATTCAGAATTTCAAGTCAAGATACAGTATGGATACACCCCAGACACGGCGGTCATTCTATTACTCATTCAGACTTCAGCAATCAGATACAGATTAGATACGCTCCAGACACGGAAGCCATTCTATTTCTCATTTAGATTCAAATATCAACTATAAGCTCAGATACACTCCAGGCCCGGAGGTCATTATGTCACTTTTTCAGATCCCTGTTATAGTACGAATACACTCCAGACACGGAAGTCATTCTGCTACTCACACAGATCTCAATTTCAGATACAGTACAGATACACTCCATACACGGTTGCCATTCTGTCACTCATTCGGAATTTATTCCCCAGCCCGTAGATGCTCCATACACAGATGTTTCTCTATCACCCATTCAGAATTCAGACACAATACAGATACACTCCAGACACGGCAGTCATTCTGATATTCGTTCAATAATCAAATACAGTTACAACTTGGATACGCTCCAGACACGGACGCCATTCCTTTGCTCATACGAATCCAATCTCCACATACAACTCAAATACGTTCCAGATACGGATACCATTCTGATGATCATTCTACTGATATTCAACAAACATTTTTGATGGCATCTCTAAGCCCATCTCCATCAAGATTCTATCATCTCCAAATGGCATCTTTAAGCCCGTTCCCTCAACTTACAGTTTTGACGAGTGCAAATTTACGGGCACTCTAGTGTCCAATCCTCTTTTACCTTCAAGTCACGAAAGGCAAAATTCGCCAATCTAACTCTTCAGGTTCAAGAAGATTGAACATGGGCAGCTGTTGTACCCCAAAATTTTCCCACTCATTCTATCAAGATTTCCCCTCACAAGGCTCCTTGAACTCCAGACAGGATTAGGGTTTTGCACTGCCCAAGACATCTCCTTACACTGATGACCTAAATTAGGGTTTAAGTTTGCACATAGATTTTTGGACCTCCAATGCTCAAAGTGACTTTCATACTTCATGTTGGACTCATAAGTTTTTCCATACCAAGTTTCAAGCCTTGAATCAAATTTTTGCCCACTCAATTGGACAGTTGACCTAGAAATCAACTGTATTGGGGAAAAAGTCAACTGTGGCCAATTTACAGTCAAAACTCATGAATTTTGATCCACATCAACATTATTAACTCATATGAACCATTTGATCAAGTTTGGACCACAACTCCACAAGAAATTTGATCAGATCACTAAAAGGGCAAAATGGTCATTTTTAGGGTTTTGACTGTACAAAGGCAATTTCTGATTTTTTTTGAACTAGCCAATGGCAAATTGGGCTCAAACATGGACTCAAGGACTCAATGGCATCATCTTGACCTATTCAACAAGTTCAAAAGACCTCAATTGCATTAGATTGACAGATGAATTTTTCAGTCAACTGATCAAAATTTGACTGTACACTGAAAAGTCAAACTTTGACTTTTTGGTCAAAATCAAGTGCCAAGGGTCATTTTTCATCAAGATGTGTCAAAACATGAAACTTGTTCATCAAGAAACCCAAAATTGCAAATTAGGGTTTAAAATTGAAAATTTTCATAACTTAGAATTTTTCTAAGTTATGAAATTTTCTTAATTTTTCCTAACTTTGCCCAACATTTTCACCATGATGCATTTGGATTCAAACAAAACTTCCAACATGAAAGTTGTAGTCCTCCACAAAGTCTACAATGATTCACAAGGTTTTCCCAAAATAATCTTGGTTCTCAAGTTATGATTTTTGGAACAAGGGTCCCTAAAACTTTTAACTTAGTGAAATTTTGCCCTAGTTTAGGCAGGATTTTGACCTATCTTCATGGCCATTTTTCACATAGTTCCACTTGGAATCTCAAGTTGCATTTCAAATATGTATTATAGATCATATTTCAAGCTTTCCAAAATGTCCAAGAACTCCTCAAACACATTTGTGGTTAGGGAGAATCGAGGGCTTAAAGTTGGCAAAAACTCACTTTTCATCCATGGCATATTCATGTTCATCCAAGTTGCAATTTCAAGTCAGCATGCTTTGCACTAGATTATAGGCCTCTAAATCACTTCACACTCAATAATTTAATGCAAATCCATCAGTCTAAGGCATTGTTTTAGTCATTAGGGCATTGTACACAAAACTAATCCCTAAGTAGAAAAAGGTACATTGCCATTTTTGCCATAATCTTGCTTTATGTTAAACCACAATCTTTGAGCATTGGTCCAGATCTTTTGCAGCTAATTAAATCCACAAATTAGAGGGGCCAAGAGCAGAGGTTACAAGGTGTTGGATAGCCTGTACAGGCTTGTTACATATCACTTCCCACTTTTGCTTCATATACAAGAAATATGCAAAACACTTGAGAACAAGAACACCAGCCAAGATAAACTTATGCAAGCATTTTGAACATCTTTCTCACATCCCTCTGAGCCAGAAACACGATTTCTTGAGCCTCTAAACATCCCCTAGCCAAAAATCACCATCCATTGGCAAAACAGGGCAGAACCTGCAACTTGACTTCCATAACTCATTTGGCTCGTGCGTTTTGGCCAAAACTTGTTCAAACACATTCCATTCCATCCATCCAAGCTATCCCAAACCTCAAACACCAACTGTAACTCCATTTCCAGGGTTTGCCATTTTCATTTTGAGCTTGTGCAGGTTGAGTTCTATAGGTTGATTCAAGGACATCCAAGGCAAGCTAGGTATTGGAGAAGGTCAAGTGAAGTTCAAGCAAGCTCCCAGACATCTCAAGCCTTGTTGAAAAGCTCCACATTGCCCTACACGAAGTCAGCTGAAACAGGTTTTTGTCAACTTCCTATCTCTCTATTTAGGAACATTTAGCCTTAGGTTTGTGAATAAGAAATGTAGTATTCATTGCCATGAAGCTGTATATATGCTCAGTTTTCATTTATATTAAGCATGCTAAGAGAATTTCATCCATGAATATGCTGAAAAAATTAGGTTAGATTTTAGGGTCAGAGAAATTCTCTCTGGTCTTTGAGAGTTAAGACAAGTTGTTTATATGGTTGGAATCGTCTTGAAATGTTCTACAAGTTTGATGTTATGTGTTTTTGCAATAAAGCTCGTATACAGGATCTGGTATTTGAACAGGGCACGCGCGTTTTCAAAGTCAGAAGGTTGAAGATGAAGTTGGTTTGGGCTGGGCTTGGTCCTGGCTGCTTTTGACACCTCCATTTTTCCTTTTTGCACCCCCTGGCCCAATTTCTTGTTATTTTATATTTTGGCATTTTTATTTTTGTTTCTGATTATATTTTATTATATCCAAATATAAAAAATGCTCAAAAATATTTTTATAATTTTTCCACATTTATTTTGCATTTTATTTTTATTTTTCTAACATAAAAAGCAATTAATTGCTTTTGTCTTATTTATTAAAAAAAACTTGGAAATAATATATAAATCATACTTTTATTTTTATTCACACTAAAATATTTTTCCTAAATATATTTTATTTTTGTATATATATTTTATTTTATTTTATCATATTTAATATAATTAATACATACATATATATATATATATATATATATATATATATATATATATATATATATATATATATATATATATATATATATATATATATATATATATATATATATATATATATATATATATATATATATATATATATATATATATATATATATATATATATATATATATATATATATATATATATATATATATATATATATACACTTTTATTTTTATTAGAATAAGAATAGGAAAATATTACACTTTTATTTTTTTATTATTAAATATACTTAAAAAAATACCTTTTTCTAAATATATTTTATTTTTGTATATATTAATATATTTTATTGTATATAAATAATTAATATATTTACTTTCTTAAAGAAAACTAGGGTTTTACCCTTAACCAAATAAAATTAATCTTTTTATTGATTTCTTTAAATATTTTTACATACATAAATAAACAAAAACCTCTTTTTGCATATTCATACTATTTGATATATTTATTTATTTTGTTTATTTAAATATTGTCCATTTATTATTTATGCATTTGATTCAATTTGGATGTAATAGTAAATTAGGGTTTTTATTTCTTGTCAAATACACCCCCATTCAAAGATTGTACCCCCATCCCCATAATCATGTTGTAATAGCTTAGACTTTTAATTCTCGCATTTTACGCTTTCAATTATGCCATGATTAGAGATTAGGGTTTGTATGCAAAAATCCAAAATCAACAAGTAGCTTGACCTAATCCAAGATCAAATGCATGAAAATCAAACACAATACACACTTGCACCCCTAGGGTTTACAATCCACTTGTTGCCTTAAAAGTGGGCCATGTTATGCATGTTGGGTACTTTGGCAAAACAAAAACAAAACAAAAGATCATAGTCTCTCGATGACGCTATCTTGGTTGCCTAAACAAAATGATCAAGTCCCTCAAAAATTTGCCAAAATTACTTGACACAATTGCTATCATGGTCTATACGATGACCCACGCCTGTCCCATTTAACATCCTAATACAAGGTTGTTCACCAAATGCAACGGTGAAATAACACTGTCAAAAGGGTTAAAAACATATAGGAAAGATATTTGAGTAAAATAGGGTAGATAGCTCTTAGTTACTTGATCAAAACTTATAAAACATCCTTGCTATCTTCAAAACACACTTCACAACACAATTTCAAAACATTTCTCAAATCAAACTTTCAAAACATTGAAACATATTTTCAAAATACAAAAACACCTTTGTATACATTCAAACAAGAATCATTACAAAGGTTGCCACAATGATGGCCTCTTTTCAAAACATCTTTCAAAACCACACACAAAGCACCATTTCAAACAATTGGAAAAGCAAAGCAAGTGATCTAAACAAGTAACTAAGAGCCCATGGATAACCATGGATGAAAAGGGTGCTTTCACCTTCCCTTTTCATAATCTACTCCCCGAACCCAAGAAAACATCTCAAAGGTCTTTCCTGTGCTTTTTGACCTTTCCTTAGGATAAAATAAAAAGTCGGTGGCGACTCTTGCTAAACCGAAACATTTGCAAACACAAACGCAAAATCCCAAGTCAGATCTCCCACCGTATCACAGTTGGGTTTTCGGTTTTAGGTTCAGTTGGCCCGCTTAGTTCTGTCCCACTCCCTAGTATTATGGCATTAGCGTGTCTATTAGGATTTGGTTGCGGTTGTCCAGGAAAAGTTCCAACTGGAGCAGCTGCAACTGCTTGCTATTGAGACACTTGGAAAATTTGTGTTTCCAGCATTTTGTTGTGTGTGGCAAGAGCATCAATCTTATTAGTCAATTGCTTAATCTGTTCACTGGTGTGAATATTTTGATTCATGAAGTCTTTGTTAGTTTGAGCTTGGTTGGCTACAAATTTTTCTATCATGATTTCGATGTCGGACTTCCTAGGGATATTTGGAATATTTGAGACATGTTTGGTGGATTTTTGAAATCCTAGAGGTGTAGTAGGAGCTTGCCCTGGTGCGTACAAAGCGTTATTGCTTTTGTATGAAAAGTTTGGATGGTTCTTCCAAGCAGGGTTATAGTTATTGCCATAGGGGTTTCCTATAGCATATTTTACTTGATCAACTGGTACTCCTGTTAAAAGTGGACATCCGGGTGCATTATGCGCGTGAAGTTCGCATAGATCACAGGTTGGAGTTACTGTAGCCACGGTGGCTGCGGGAGTTGTGGTCAAGCTTTCTATCTTTTGGGTAAGGGCTTCTACCTTGACATTAACTTGGTCTAAGCTACTAACTTCGTGCATACCGCTTTTCATTTGAGATTTTTCCATCATGGTTTTATCGCTTCCCCACTGATAATTATTTTAAGCCATACTTTCGATAAATTGATAGGCATCATGGTATGGTTTATCCATCAGTGCATCGCCAACAGCTGCATCAATTGTTAGTCTCGTGTTGTACAAGAGACTATTGTAAAAGGTATGGATTGTAGGTGTTTAGGTATTGGCTTGCATTTTTTGTAAATCCCAAGTGTATGTATGAATGTCATGACTGATGTCATAACATTCTAGTTCAGGTTGTACTGTCTCATTAGGTACCTTTGCAGAAAAATATTGTAATTGAAGTACTGATGTTTATAAGTGTGTATCTGAGCATTTTGCAAAATGATCACATTTTGCTAAATCAGTAGACAGGTTTTCTCAGATGTCATAACAGATGTTATGACATCCTGTTCTGAACTAACAGGTTTGCAGGATGGATAAGTCTGAGTTTTTTCAGGAAATAACTCAGTCTTTCCTGAACAGAATCCTGCGTTTTCTGAGGGGTAACCTAGCTCAACCCTAACCTGGTTAATAAAGTCCTGTGACCTGGTCTTTAGGTCAAACGGAATTAACCCTAGGTTTTTGTGGAAACCCTAACTGAAGTTGCAGCTGCTATATATTCAACAGAGCTGCTGTTTTTCAAGGATCCCTTTTTGTTAATTAGAAGATCATTTTGTAATCTGTATAGATTTGATTATTGTACTCCAAGCAATTATCGTTGTGATAAGTGCCTTGGAATAGGTTTCAAATTGTAAGGGTTGTGTAGCACTCAAAGCTTTGAAGCAAGAGTGTTTGAATGTTCCTTGACTAAAGTTGTGAAGCAGAGTCAAGTTAGTTGTGTGCATCACTCAAAGCTGTGAAGCACGAGTGATTGTGTTGCTTGATTAAAAAGCTGTGAAGTTTAATCAAGTGTTTGTTTTTGAAGAGTGTCTTCAATTCTTAAGTCAAATTGGTTTATGTATCACTGCTGTGATTGAGGGGGAGTGAGTAGGAACTCAGGTTTAAGTTGTACTTAGATTGGAATTGCATTGGGTAGGTCTTAAGTGAAGGAGATAAACTGGTTGGTTTATTCCTGAATTAACATCTCTTATAGTGGATTCTCTCCCTGGCTTGGTAGCCCCCAGAGTAGGTGTTGTTGCACACTGAACTGGGTAAACAATTGACTGTGTTCTTTATTGCTTTTGTATTTACTGTCATATAGTAAGTCAGATACGGTGTCATAACATTGAACGTGACATTGAGTATCTGCAGCCAGAATTTCAATTGGCATCAGAGCAGGCACCCTGCCTGTATTACTGGGTGAGATCTAGGGATATCACTTTCTGGCACTATGGACAAAGAAGGAGTTTTTGGAAACAGACCACCCATTCTGGATGGAACTAATTATGACTACTGGAAACCTCGTATGATTGCCTTCCTAAAATCTCTGGACAAAATGGCTTGGAGAGCTGCTGACAAAGGATGGGTTCATCCCACCAGAACTGAGATAGATGGGACAATCAGTCTGAAGCCTGAGGAAGATTGGAGTAAAGAAGAAGATGAGTTAGCTCTGGGAAATTCAAAAGCTTTAAATTCCTTGTTCAATGGAATTGATAGAAACATTTTCAGACTAGTACATCAATATGAACTGGCCAAGGAAGTTTGGGACACTCTCAAAACTACTCATGAGGGCACTTCCAAAGTAAAAATGTCAAGGCTTCAGATGTTGACTACCAAATTTGAGAATCTAAAAATGATGGAAGATGAAACCATTCATGAGTTTCACATGAACATCTTGGAGATTGCCAACACCTCAGGAGCACTGGGAGAAAAGATGTCAGAAGAAAAACTGGTGAGGAAGATTCTCAGATCCTTGCCTAAAAGATTTGTAATGAAGGTAACTGCCATAGAGGAAGCCCAGGACATTAGCAAGTTGAAAGTGGATGAACTTATTGGGTCTCTTCAGACTTTTGAGATGGGGATCACTGATAATGGTGACAAGAAGAACAAAAGCATAGCACTTGTATCCAACACTGATCTTGAATACAAGGAGGATGAAGAAGAAAACATATCAGAAGCTATTGCCATGCTTGGAAGACAGTTCAACAAGCTCATCAAAAGAATGGATCCAAAGTCAAGGTCTAATGTTCATAACATTCCCTCTGACATTGACAGTTCCAGCAGAAGACCAAGGTCAGAAGATAAGGGAAACCAAGGCAGAGGTATTCAATGCCATGGATGTGAAGGATATGGACATATTCGAGCTGAATGTCCTACCTTTCTTAAGAAACAAAAGAAAGGAATGACTGTTACTTGGTCTGACTATGATTCAGAAAGTAATTCTGAAGAAGAATCTGCCAAACTAGTTACTGCCCTAACTAGTGTTTGTACTTCTGAAAGTGACAATAGTGATGAAGAAGTGACATTTGAAGAACTGGCTGATACCTACAAGAAATTGTGTATCAGAAGTGCTGAAGTCTATGTGCAGAATGAGAAACAATCTAAACTCATTATAAAGCTGGAGGCTGAAAAAAAGGCAAATCTTGAAACTATAAGTCATCTAGAAGGAGAAGTTCAATTGCTGAACTCACAACTGAATCAAATGACCAAATCTGTCAAGATGTTGACAAATGGAACAGACAAATTGGAAGAGATCCTTCAGGTTGGACAAAATGTGGGAAATAAATCTGGACTAGGATTTATGGAAGCAAAGAAATCTGGTACTGGTAAGCAAATGTCAAAACAGATGTCTCAACACAACTCTCAACATCAGAAACAGAGACATATGAAGAAAAGGTACCAAAGATGGAAATGTCATCATTGTGGGAGATATGGTCACATAAAGCCCTTCTGCTTCAGACTACATGGATATCCTAATCAGAACTCAGGTGTCAAACCTAAGTCTAAAAAGGTACCACATGCTCCTAAATGGAAGAAAAAGGCTACTGCACTGATAGCTCACACTTCCCTGAGGGTCTCTGCAAAGGAAGATTGGTACTTTGATAGTGGATGTTCCAGACACATGACTGGATTCAAAAATCTCCTCAATAATGTTATGCCTCACACCACCAGTTTTGTGACCTTTGGAGATGGTGCTAAAGGTGAAGTCAAAGGAGTTGGTAATTTGGACTGCTCTGGAGTTCCAAGTCTGAATAAAGTACTACTGGTAAAAGGATTGACTGCTAATCTCATTAGTATCAGTCAATTATGTGATCTAGGATTCAAGGTCAACTTCTCAAGATCTGAATGTCTAGTAATTGATGAAAAACTAGAAGTTGTAATGAGAGGAATCAGATCCAAAGATAATTGTTACGTGTGGCAGCCTGAGAATACTGATATCTCCACTATGTGTCAAATCATCAAAGAAGAAAAAGAGATGAAACTGTGGCAGCATAAGCTTGGTCTCCTTCATCTAAGAAGAATGAAAAGAGCTATTTCTGTGGAAGCTGTCAGAAGAACTCCAAAACTACAGGTTGATAATATCTGTGATGTGGCAAATAAACTTGAAGAAGGATGTGTTGTCAGAACCTTAAGTCATCTTGACAAGGATGTTGGAAATAACAAGTCTGATAAATTCTGTTCTCAAAACATCTGGTCAAAACAGATGCTCCCTGAGTATAATGTTATACAAGATGTTGTGACATTGTGTTGTGACAATCTGAAAACAATCAACATTTCCTTGAACCCTATTGACTTTGAAGAGAAGAAGTCATTTAAACTGGAACATAGTTCCTCTAAGCTTCATCTGACTGATTCTTCTACCAAGGCTCTTGTTGGAAATAAACTTGAAAATCTGAGGGGCAGGTTGGGTATTCACCAACATAAGAAATTATAGCAATTAATTTGGCTTAAAACAAAGGTTGAAGGAATTAACTTTATTAAGTCTATCATTAGTGGGTTAATATTATACTTTCACAATTCTTTCAAAATCTTTAAGAAGTTGAAAAGACTCCCTTTTTCCCTCTACCTCTCTCGTCCTTGCAACCTGTTTTCTCCTCTCATTCAAAGATCCTTCTCAAACTGCTACCATTACTCAAAGTCAATCAAAATGTCTCAGACATCGCCTTCAACCATGGCAACTTCGTCATCTGCATCACCGTCATCATCTGACCAAGATTCTAGGGCAATCACCACATGCATAGAATCTGAAGTTCTTGAGGTCACTCCTCTCAGAGAGATGGCAACTGACCCAGCCAAAGTCAAAAAGCTCAGAACCAGACATGCACGGAGAGCTCAAGCTACAGCCTCTGGTAATTCTTCTCATCCTTCATCTTCTGTACCTAATAGAGAAGGATCAGTTCAAGTTCACCAAGCCATTGCTAGGCTGGTTACTAGTATACTGAGTGGCAACCAATCTGTACCGGGGATTTCTGTCCCTTTGAATCAATCAGAAAGTCCAAATGTGGAAGTTTCTGAAAATGTAGATGTCACTGAGAATGTTGTGACACAAAAAGACAACATTCAGAACCCCTCTGAAAAGGCTGCTGATCCACCTATCATTGATGTGGATGAAGATTACTCAGATAATGAACTGATTGTTAATGTGAACCCTAGCATAGCTAGGAGATTGATGAAAAGAAAGAGTAGTCAGAATGATAAACCTGATGCTAAGAAATCCAAGACTGAAGGCATGGCTGAGAAGAGTATTCAGACAAAAGGGAAGAAGGCCCAGGTGCATACTGCTAGACAACCAATCTCTAAGAAGAGTAAAGAACCTGAAACTTCTGATTCTGATGAGGAATCAGAATTTGAGATTGATATTGAAGAAACTCCCATCAGAAGGAAGCTCCCCTCTAGCAAAATTGCTAGAGTGCCTGAAGTGCCAACAGACAACATCTCCTTCCATCATCCTGACAATGCAAACAGATGGAAGTATGTTTGCTTAAAAAGAATAGCCTTAGAGAGAGAACTCAACAATGATGCCTTGGAGTGCAAAGACATCATGGACCTGATCAAGAATGCTGGACTAATGAAGACAGTGATAAAGTTTAACAAATGTTATGAAAATCTGGTCAAGGAGTTTGTAGTGAACTTGTCAAATGCTTGTGCTGATGGAAGGTCAGCTGACTTTGAAAGTGTTTTTGTTAGAGGAAGAAGGGTCAAGTTCTCTCCATCAGAAATCAACAAGTTTCTTGGAAGAACAAATGTGGACTGTCCTGATCTAGAGGCAACTGACAATGAAGTTTGTCTAACCATCACAGCCAGGCAAGTAAAGTGCTGGCCCTTGAAAGGGAAGCTGAATGCTAGTAAACTCAGCATGAAATTTGCCATCTTGCATAAAATAGGTGCAGCCAACTGGGTGCCTACAAATCACAAATCAACTATCTCCACAGGATTGGGGAGATTTATCTATGCTGTGGGAACCAAGACTGCTTTTGACTATGGGAGGTACATCTTTGAACAAACTTTAAAGCATGCTGGCAGTTATGCTGTCAAAGGACCAATTGCCTTTCCCTCCCTCCTTTGTGGAATCATCCTTGCACAATACCCTGATATCCTTGTGGCAAGAGATACAGTCTGCAAAAGAGCTCCTGCCCTTGGCCTGCACTACAAACTGTTTCAGGGATCTCATGCTCCAGACATTGTCATAACATCAGCTGAGACATCGTCTGTGAAGACCCAGTCCAAGACATCAGATGTCATAGCTGTTTTAAAAGAAACTTGCAAAGAGCTGGATGCTAGAAAAAGGACCCTAGAAATTCTAATTGCCAGGCTAGAAAAGGAGGAAGCTGAAGAAAACAGAAGGGAAGAAGGTGAAGGACATCTCAACATTGAAGAAACTAGCTCTTCTGAGTCTGATGACAGTGCTTGAAGGTTGATTGCTGTTTGGTGGTGTTGTTGGTTGGTGCTGATATCTGGTGGAGTTTGGAGGTGTATTCAGTTGTTTTCTGCTGCTGCTCTTATTATTTTGTTTTGGATAACTGTATAATTCTATGAACATGTATCTTTGGCCCATTTGTGGCTAAAGAGGGGGAGAATATTTTGGTACTTACTTAATTAGTACTTGACATTATATTTTTCTGCTGTCACTTATTTCTGCTGCTATCTATCTCTGATTGCTTAGGGTCTTTAGCCAAAAATCTGCCAAAGGGGGAGTTTGTAGGTGTTTAGGTATTGGCTTGCATTTTTGGTAAATCCCAAGTGTATGTATGAATGTCATGACTGATGTCATAACATTCTAGTTCAGGTTGTACTGTCTCATTAGGTACCTTTGCAGAAAAATATTGTAATTGAAGTACTGATGTTTATAAGTGTGTATCTGAGCATTTTGCAAAATGATCACATTTTGCTAAATCAGTAGACAGGTTTTCTCAGATGTCATAACAGATGTTATGACATCCTGTTCTGAACTAACAGGTTTGCAGGATGGATAAGTCTGAGTTTTTTCAGGAAATAACTCAGTCTTTCCTGAACAGAATCCTGCGTTTTCTGAGGGGTAACCTAGCTCAACCCTAACCTGGTTAATAAAGTCATGTGACCTGGTCTTTAGGTCAAACGGAATTAACCCTAGATTTTTGTGGAAACCCTAACTGAAGTTGCAGCTGCTATATATTCAACAGAGCTGCTGTTTTTCAAGGATCCCTTTTTGTTAATTAGAAGATCATTTTGTAATCTGTATAGATTTGATTATTGTACTCCAAGCAATTATCGTTGTGATAAGTGCCTTGGAATAGGTTTCAAATTGTAAGGGTTGTGTAGCACTCAAAGCTTTGAAGCAAGAGTGTTTGAATGTTCCTTGACTAAAGCTGTGAAGCAGAGTCAAGTTAGTTGTGTGCATCACTCAAAGCTGTGAAGCACGAGTGATTGTGTTGCTTGATTAAAAAGCTGTGAAGTTTAATCAAGTGTTTGTTTTTGAAGAGTGTCTTCAATTCTTAAGTCAAATTGGTTTATGTATCACTGCTGTGATTGAGGGGGAGTGAGTAGGAACTCAGGTTTAAGTTGTACTTAGATTGGAATTGCATTGGGTAGGTCTTAAGTGAAGGAGATAAACTGGTTGGTTTATTCCTGAATTAACATCTCTTATAGTGGATTCTCTCCCTGGCTTGGTAGCCCCCAGAGTAGGTGTTGTTGCACACTGAACTGGGTAAACAATTGACTGTGTTCTTTATTGCTTTTGTATTTACTGTCATATAGTAAGTCAGATACGGTGTCATAACATTGAACGTGACATTGAGTATCTGCGGCCAGAATTTCATGGATGATCAACCATTCTTCTAGACCGTGATGCAGACAGAGTCGCGACATGTCTTTGTATCTTTCCCATACTTCGAAAAGAGATTCGCTTTCCTTCTGTTTAAAACCGTTGATATTGGTTCTTAGCATAGCTGTCTTACTTGGCAGCAAATATCGCGCTAGGAAAACTTTTTTCAATTTGTTCCATGTTGTAATGGAGTTGGATGGTAGAGACTGGAGCCATGCTCTAGCTCTATCTCTTAATGAGAAAGGAAAAAGACATAGTCTTATTGCTTCAGGGATGACTTCATTTGTTTTCAGTGTGTCTGCATACTGCACAAACACGAATAGATGAAGATTTGGATCGTCCGTAGGACATCCTGAGAATTGGTTTTGTTGAATAGCTTGCAAAAGTGAAGGCTTTAACTCAAAATTGTTCCATGCGATAGTGGGAGCAGCAATACTGTTATCGGGTTCCTCTTGCGACGGGGAAGCATAATCCTTCAGAGGGTGATTTTGGGGTCAGGAAGAGAAAAGTTAGGAAGATTGGTTTCGAGAAGATTGTACTTGGCTTGGTACTCTCTGATTCGGCGTCTTATGCTAACAAAACGCCTGACTTCGTTGATTGGTTGTTCTAATTCCTCGTCTTTAGAGCGAGTACTTGGCATACAATCGACAGTTAAAATTAAAATAAAATTGGTTGCCTTAGTCTATACTGCGTAACAAGGGATTTACAGTATTTGACTAATTCAGTCTCCGACAACAGTGTCAAAAACTTGATCGCGACTTTATAAGTCTATCGAGTGTAGTGACTGCAAGTGCACAGTCTATCGCGTAGTTTTAAAAGATATTGAATCCACAAGGACTGATGGTCAGAACTACTGTTATCTAAAGGTTACTATGTAAAGCTAAGGCTAATTATAAATTTGAGTGTTTGTGTTTAATCAGGAATTAACTAGAATTTAATAATTAATGACGAGATACCGGTATGTATTTCGTTAACCTAAGGGATTCAATACGTCATTGGCATTTGCTTTTAGTATTAAAACACAGTTTCGGTGAAACTATTCGTTTAAATACCCTCGTCTCAAACTTCGGTTCGATTGAATTAGATCATATCAGTTAAGCTCGAAATGAGCGCTTCCGCTATTTCATTTAAAACTCAAAAGTATTTTTTGAAAACAAATAAATTCCAATTAACGTTAGCGCTTCCGTTGTTTTTAAAATTAATGTTTCAATAACCATTATCCGGGTAAAACCTCAAACTTCTGTTCTATTGATTTTAACCTTAGACCGTTTCTTACTTCCGTACAAAACAATTAAATATTCATTTGGAAATTAAAACCAGAAAAATATTTTTGTAAAAAATAATAATGCCAATTAATTACTGAATCCTTTTGGTTAAGTTTTACATACCGGTATAGGAAATCTAGCCAGACATAATATTATCGCAGAATATCATAAAATTAAAGTGTAAATTCAACATCTCATGCATAGTAAGAAATAAATAAATTATGCTATTTAGAATAAGAACTTGAAAAGTGAATAAGAAAGCGGTTAATTCCAATGAAGCGTGTGTCCTCCATAAGCCGACATGATTGACTTGAGATAGGTAGCACATTCTACTCTAATATGTCCAAAGCCTTCACATTCATGACACTGAATGCCTCTACTTTGATTGGCTATTTCTTCTGTTCCAGTTTTCCTTTGAGCATCATAGTTATTGCTGATGCCAGGACTGTTGTTCTTGACATTTGGTCTTGACCTTCTATCCACTCTCCCCAATACCTGGTTTAATTGTCTCCCAAGTAACATAATAGCATTAGATAACTCTTCATTAGTTTCCATGTTGCATTGCTCCTCTTCATCTATAGTGTTGGAGACAAAAGCTACGCTCTGGTTCTTCTTTTCTGATCTGTCATTTTATAGTCAACTAAAAAATTTGAAGTGATCCAACAAGTTCATCTATTCTCATGTTGTTGATGTCTCGAGTTTCTTCAATGGATGTCACCTTCATGTCAAATCTCTTAAATAGAGACCTGAGTATCTTCCTGACCGACTTTTCTTCTAAAATCACATACGTTAACTTGTTCAGACGCAATTCACAAGTTGTGAAACCAGAGAGTTTATTATATATTTACATTACTGTTGAGACTAACAATACCCATAAATAAATTAGTATTTATATCATACACATACATCATTTCTCAAATAAATAAAAATATTTTTTTTGTAATAAAATGCTTTAATATATACTATTTGATTATTGAAGAACAAAAAATAAAACGTATTTTAAAAAGGAATAGCAACGCAGTTTGTTGTCCACTTACTCAATCTAATTTTAAAAAATAACAATAAAATGTGTATTAAACAAAAAAGTTTGTTAAAAAAATGTAAAATAAGAGGGTAGAAAATTTGTAAATAAGTTAATTTGATTTCCCTCGCGCTGCAGCACTAAAATTCACTCTCGCGCTCTCACCAAAGACGAAACCCTTGGAAGTCACAACCCTAAAACCCTCTCAAACTTGGAAAACGTCTCAGCAAAATTGGAATTCCACTCTCGAATTGTTTTTGTAAGCTTGGTTGATTGTTTTTTTTTTTCTATAGCTATTGTAGACATTGCAAAATCACTTTCTAGCTTCCCCTTACTTTATGACATTACATATATTCATTTTCGAATAATCCTCTATATATATTCAGTTAGGATGTTTTCTATTTGTGTTCCTTAGTTTCCTTGGCTTGGGATGGTGCCGCTAGTGCACAATGGTGGTATTTTTTTTGCCAGTATTCGGGCATGGTGTTCTGGGTGTTCGGATATTAAAGTTCTTAACAAAATGTTTTGTTGATTTTTCAAAAGACAAAACAAACTATAGCTAAATAAAACAGGTTATATAGAGAGGAGAAAAAATGAGTAGGATGAATCTTGATTGGATGGTGTTTTGAAGAAAATTAAGCATACATTTTATTTAACATATACTGTGTTTTGAAGAAATATAAGCAGACATTCTATATATATGGTGTTTTGAAGAAATTGCTGGTTTCTTGTGTTATATTAATACGTATATATATCTCTATATAGAAATTCATTAGTTATTGTGTGTGTATATTAAATTATCTTTTTAATTAGTTGCCTCTTTTCTCCACCAATATGAGAAAAGAAGAAAGAGTTAATAAATCATAGCAGTGAGTTTCAACCATGATTCACATTCAGAAGCATTATACTATATTTATGAAAAATAATTAATTGCAGAGATAGACATAAACAGAAAACTAATTAGGGGTGATGCTAAAATAAACTGTATTTAATGTTAACTGTTTTGATTATAAAAAAAGTATTATATTTTGAAAATACAATTGAACATACAAATGGCCCATTAGCTCAGTTGGTTAGAGCGTCGTGCTAATAACACGAAGGTCGCAGGTTCGAGACCTGCATGGGCCAATTTTTCTTTGACTTAGTCACTATATTTTTTCAATGTCACACTTATAACTGTAGTCAGTAAGAAGATCTTGATTGAACTTCTTCAAACTGGTGGTTTTCTCATAACCTTGGCTGATTCTGATCCTTTCTTGTGTACACTTGGTGATTATTTGAACAAAAAATCACATGAAATCAAATCCATTCTCTGCTAATTTGACAAATTCAATTTAAATGTTATTGGTTACGCAAAACAAGACCATAAATATTACCTGCGCACAAGGGAACAATCACTAAGGTATGGTGAAGTGGGTGCATTGTTGATACATTTCAAAAAGCAAAGTGAAAATCCTTCATTCTTTTATGAATTTCAAAAGAATGTCTAAGAGCAAATAACAAATATATTCTGGGCTGATGCAAAAATGATAAATGATTATGGTTATTTTGGCGTCACTTTTGACACTCAAGGAGCGAATAGTAACATGGAATCTTATGGATCAAAAAGGTGTCTGCAACTGTCGAAAATTTGAGACACACGGCATCTTATGCAGACATGCTTTAAAAAAAAGTTTTAGATTTTATGAATATCAAGCTAATTTCACAACACTATGCTCCAAAACGATGGACACGAGATGCAAGGTGTGGAAGTAACCGAGATTGGAAAGGGGATCATATTGGATTGGACAAAAAAGCTTATTTCATGAAGCGACATAATCCTCAAATGGTTAAAATGACCAATCAAGCATCATAATCTCATGAAACTCACACTTTTTTGTCTAAAGAGTATGAAGAGTGTGAGAAAAATAATTGAAAGTATGTTGACTCAAAAGTATATGGAAGGAGAGTCTAATGGGATGTGTAATGCATCCATATCAATTTCAAATGAAAAAAAACGACCAAAATGTGGATATTGTTGATGTTGGTGGAGTGGAGCAAAAGGCATAAAGAAGCGAGAAGAGGAAAATCTATCACAGAAAAAAAGAAATAGAAATTTGGTAAAATACTTTTTACTTTCTCTCAATGCTTAACTAGAATCTTAGTATTACTATCTCCTATTAATAATACATGTTAGTTACTTTTACTCTAAATTGTGTAGGAACAATCCATAACAGCATGTGATGATCATGTACATACTGTGCAAGAACAATCCAGAAGAACAAGTGATGGTAATGGAAGTTACAGCGAGGCTACAACCCAATTGACACAATATGGAGTCAAGTTAACACAATAGGAATGTTCAACTTCTTTTAGACATTTATGCAGAATAATTCTGCGTTTATTACAATTTTGATGTACATGACAGAATTTTGAACTAGTTTGGTGCTTTATTTTTTATTGGTTTATGTTCATGTTGTGGAACAGGTTTATAACCAGTGTATTGAGCTTCTGTTTAGATACTAGTTTATGCTATACACTAGTTTATGTTTTTTTGAATGGTTTAAACATGTTTTTTTGAATTGGTTTATGTTACACTTGTTTACTAGTATTAGTATAAAGCAATTAACAAGTTTTTGAATTGGTTTATGGTACTTGAATTTGAGATAGTAGTTCTGCTACATAACAAGTGTTTAGAATAAATCAATAATTCTATGAAACAACTCTCCACCAAAAGTTTTGCTACATCAGTTTAAGCATGAACTTTAATTTCTTCATTACGATAGTAATTGGATCTTGCGAGTGCTTATACCTTGAAGTAACAACATTTCATACAGAGCTTAGCAAGAAATGCACATTGAATTTCATTTGGGAAATTTGTCAAACATGTTATGTGCATCACAATCTTCTGCACATAACTGAACTCACCGTCTCAGGATTCATTCAAGTTGTCGTCCTTGAAATTGACGTAGAGATACAACTGAATTGAACTGTACATAAACTTACATTGACTTTTCTTTGCTGTGATGATTCAGTTCTATTCAGTAGTTATAACTATTTTGTTTCAAATTGTTAATTTGACATGCTATAGAAAGATAGCATTTTCGTTTTCTTCTTCCACTTGATAGAAAAGTAAAGAAAAAAGTTGTTGAAACAAGTCTAGCACCAATCTCTGCGGGCAATTAAGGAAAGTGTTCTTTGTCAATTAATTAATAAAAATTATATGTGTTCGTTCCCTCTGTTTCTTTCTATAATGGTGATTTGAACATGTTTTTTTCCTTCTATTTCAATGATGCAGGTTACGAGGATAGTAAAGATTAAAATATATTGTAGTTAAGGTGTTTGATGAAATGTCTCTTAGAATTTTGTTTTGTTGGAATAAATTTTTTTAAATTTGTTTAGAGGAGGTTTTCAATCTCTGCAATCTAAGATATTTTTCAAAAATTTTCTAAGTTGTCTTCCGTGTGTCACGTCAGTTTCTGTTAGTGAGAGTTGACGTTAGAGACCAAAATTGTGGATGAAAATATTTATGAGGATCATTATTTAAAAGAAAATTTTAGAGAAACTAAAATCGAATTTCGGTATATTTATAGGGAACAAAAACTAAAACCGAATTTCGGTATATTTACATGGAACAAAAACATATTTAACCTGAGGTTTTATATTCTTTCCATTGATATATTTGCTTTTAAGTTGAGAGTTAGAGTTTGCTACTGACTTTCATAGTTATAAATGTTTACAGGAATCATGCTGATGATGACACAACGTTTTCCGGCGACAGTGAAGGTGACTATCTAAAGGGGTTTCGCGTTTCTGGAAGACATGTGATTTTGGCGATGTAAAAGGTGTTGGAAATCCATCAAAACTATGATGAATTTCTACCAATATTGATGAACAAGATTGATATCATCACACAATGACAATGAATTATATGAAGAAAAAAAGATAATTATTTTCTGCGGAGTTTCTCTCTGCCTATAAACCGTTGAAAACTTTATTATTCACTTGCAACTGCAAATTCTGTGAATACAATGAATTGACTTGATTACAAAAAAATAGGAGTTACTCCCTATTTATAGATTTATGTTAACTTGCTCCCTAAGCCAAAGCCCAAAACTATAAAAGCCCAAAATATTTATTTTAGAACTAAATCAAATATATCTATTTTAGACCTAAATCAAATCTTATCTAAATCTAAAACAAATATGTGTGTGACAAACTGATTCCACACATCTAAATCAATTCTTTTCAACACACATTATTCGACTATGAATTAGAATTTAACACACCACCTAATTTATTGTGTCTAAGCTATCTACATTCATCATAGTTCTTAGTCTTCAAAATACTTCGACCTGCACACCCTTCGTCATGATGTCTGCAATCTGATTCTCAGTTCCGCAGTGTTCCAAGTTCATCTTCCCATATGCTACCTGCTCTCGAAGATAGTGGAACCTCATTTTGATGTGCTTGCTTCGATCGTGAGCTATAGGATTCTTCACCAGGTTGGTAGCTGACATACTGTCGATCTTCATGGTAATTGCTCCATGATCTTTCCCTGTGATCTCTTCGACTAAGTTCACCATCTATGTTGCTTGACATGCACAAAGAGAAGCAACTATGTATTATGCTTCGCACAATGATAATGTCACTACTGGTTCCTTTCCCGAACTCTAAGAAACTGGTGCACCACCTAACATAAACACATAGCCTGCTGTGGACTTTTGATCCACATCATCACTACACCAACTCGAATCAGTGTATTCCACTAACTTGCACTCTTTTCTTTTATAAGCTACAGGAAATAAAATACCATAGTCAAGAGTTCCTTTGAGATACCTTAGTATCCTCTTCGCTGCTGCTAGGTGTGATACATTTGGTTTCTGCATGAATATACTTACCATACCTACACTGTATGCTAAGTCAGGCCTTATATGACAAAGGTATCTTAATTACCCAATAAATCTTCTATATTGGGTTGGGTCAACATCATCTTCTTCTACATCTTTCGACAATTGCAGTCTTGTTTCTACAGGTTTCGAAGTCGAGTTGCATTCTTCCATCTGAAATCTCTTGAAAATTTCTTCTGCATATCTTCTTTGATGCATCATCAAACCTCTACTAGTCTTATAGAATTCGATGCCAAGGAAGTATGAAATGTCACCCAAATCAGACATTTTGAATTCCTTACTGAGATCACCTTTGAAGTCTTCGATCTCCTTCTTGCAGCTACCTGTGTTTAACAAATTATCAACATAGAGACATAGTATAAGCAATTTATTATTGCTTCTTCTTACATATACTCCATGTTCAATTGTGCACTTCACAAATTCCTTCTCCCTTAGGAAACTATCAATCTTCTTATTCCAAGCTCTCCGGGCTTGTTTCAATTCATACAGGGCTTTATGCAGCCTGTACACCTTTCTCTCTTTGTTATGTTTCACAAACCTAACTGGTTGTTTAACATAAACCTCTTCGTCTAAGGGTCCATTCAAGAATGCATACTTCACGCCTATCTGACATATGTGCCAACTGTTTATTTCTTCTAGACCAACAACCAACCTGGTTGTTTTAATTCTAGCAACAAGTGCAAAAACTTCATCGAAGTCTATTCCTTCTTTTTGGAGAAATCCTTTCGCCACAAGCTTTGCTTTGTGTCGAGTTACTTCCCCTTTGGGATTCATCTTCACATTGTATACCCACTTGACATCAATTTCCTTCTTGCCTTGAGGCAATTCAACAAGTGACCAAGTGTTGTTGTCGATGAACTTCACTTCTTTGTTCATTGCTTTCACCCACTTCGAATCTTTAATGCTTCAGTTACATTGACTGGTTAGACATCTGCGTAGAAAATATAATGTACCAGCTCACCTTCGTTATCAACCACATCACTTGATGCAATTACAAAGTTTTGCAATCTTGTTGGCACGCGTCTTGTTCTTTGAGGTCTGCTTGTACTTGGTTGATCTATAACTGTTGGTTCCTCTTATCGAACTTCTCTTTCAACTTGAGTTTCTGGTTCTTCAAGTAGGATTCCCATTGAATCTTTCTTGACATTTTCAGTCCAATCCTATTCTTTAAGCTCATATAGGATCACATCTTTGCTGATCACAATCTTCTTATTCACTGGGTCGAACAACTTGTAACCTCCTGTCGAATGATATCCTACAAGGATCATCTGACTCAACTTGTCATCAAGTTTTCTTCTCAACTGATCTGGCACATGTCTATATGAAATAGATCCAAATACCTTCAGATGAATCAAGTTAGGCTTCACACAAGACCAACATTCCTCAAGAGTATTTACTTTTAGTTTCTTAGTAGGACATCTGTTAAATATGTATGTTGCAGTCGACACAGCTTCACCCCAAAACTCTTTAGGTAAATGCTTTCCTTTCAACATACTTTTCACCATATTCATGATGGTTCGATTCTTCCTTTCTGCAGTTCTATTATGCTGTGGAGTGTAGGGTGGCACCACCTCATGCACATTCCCTTATTTTTCACATAATTTGTCGAAGTCCTTCGACACATACTCTCCACCACCATCAATTCTCAAAACTTCGAGCTTTCAACCACTTTGTCTTTCGACCATAGACTTAAACTTGGAAAATACCCCGATCAATTCACTTTTCTTCTTGATCAGGTAACTCCATAGTTTTTTACTAAAATCATATATGAATGTAAAAAAGTATTTGTTACCTACAAACAAATCCACCTGGATTGGTCCACATACATCAGAGTATATGACTTCGAGGACAACCTTCGACTTGCTTCCTGTAAGTATAAGGTTTGCCTAAGAGGGGTGGGGGTGGGGTGGGGGGTGGGGGGTGGGGGGTGGGGGGTGAATTAGGACTTTTAAAAATATTTCCGGTTTTATGAATCTTTGATCTTTCTTTTCTGGTTTTTGGTTAAGTGATGAAAGCGATAAAATGCGGAAAGTAAACGACACAAGGATATATCCTAGTTCCCCTCACAATCCAAGAGTACTGCATTCCCCTTTCAACATGAAAGAGATTTCACTATAGTTAGAATGATTGTACAATCTATTCACACCAATTGTGATGCTTACTATCTAACCTATAGGGATATCAAAGACTCTTAACACCTTTAAGATCTTGAATACTAAGTACAAGAAGAATAATCCTCTTCAATGTACACACTCGCTTTCAACAATCCTGAATAGCAAGGGAAGTAATAAGGTAATCTGAATTTTTAGGAGTGATTTTGAAGTATGCTATAATGTATCAATCTTGGATTGATCTTCTCATTCAAGCAAAACAATTCTCAATAATGGATACAAGTGTTCACAATGATGATATGAAACTTATAGTAATTTTTCAATGAAAAATGAGTGCAGAACGTTTCAATGAAAATTCTGGTGTAGAACACTTGAAAATTGAAAGATAAATAGCTTTTGTAATTTGAATTGTATGTTGAAAAAGAGGTGCTAATAATTCTGAAATTTTGAGATTATATAGGCTTCCATACAGTCTTTCAAAAAGGGTATGTTTTAATGGAAAAATGCCATGCTTCAAAAACAAAATCACACAACTTTTCTGGACAGGAGAAAATGCATTTTTCATACTGTTTCAGTGGTAACCGGTTCCCATAAGTGGGTACCCGGGTACCACCTTTCCCAACATTATAAAATTTCAAAATCAGTGTTGGATAACCGGTTCCCATAATATGGTAATTGGGTTCCCCAAGTCAGTAGAGTTTTATTTTTGAGAAACATTATAGGGTAACCGGTTATCATAAGTGGGTAACCGGGTTCCCTAAGGCAGTTTTGAAAAATACTTTAAGAAAAGGTGTGAAACATAAAGTTATGATTTCCAAAACATGTTTGAAGATTCATGGTATGCATGAAATATTATTATGAACATTTGTATGCATATAGAGAGGTTTAATGCTTTACCTTGACATTTGATTTGTTCACACAATGATTCTTCAAGACTTTGATAAATATGACTTGATTAAGATGTCTTGACTTGAGCCATTCCATTTTGCATTTAATGATAGTTTGTCTTCATCAAAACTCTTTTAGAAGCTTGTTTTCATATTCTCCCCCTTTTTGATAATGACAACCTTTGTTTGAAAACTTTTATGCATCTTGATTTCTCTATCAATTTGAAAACTCCCCCTAAGTCAAAGACTCCGCCTTGATCCATGCATGAGAGTTTTCTTTGAAATTTTCTTGTTGCACTTTTGTTAGAGAAAATAAAATACATATAAATAATGATTCTTATCCCCCTTTGTCATTAACAAAAAGGAATGGGGAAAGAAGAGGGCCAAATATACCAAAAATACATAAAACAACACATAACACAATACATTACACAATATATAACACAATATATATCATAACTTAGTTCAAACATAAAGAAGGAGACATGAAATTGTTTGAAAACATAAAACATATAAGTACAAATTTAAACTTAGAAATACAAAAAAGTAAGATATAATAATTTTATTTTAGCCACATTCTTCCATATCCGCATCAAGTTCCTCCTCTTGTTCATCTCCATCATCATCCGCTTCCTCTTCTACCATTTGGTTCTTTTGGGCTTGGATAAGTTATTTCAATTGTCTCTTAAAACAAGCATGTTCAACCTGATTTTCCCTATGGTTTTGAGCAGCAGTACATTCCATGGAGCATAGATTGTTAAAGATGAGTTCCAAAGTATATCCACCTGTCGGAACCGGAGTAGGAGCAGCGGGTCAGGATCTTCTTTGTAAATAAACTTGCCTTCACGATCCAATATGATACCTGTGTTTTTCAAGGCAGTTTTATCATTAATCTCACAGTCTTTTTCAGTCATGATTACCTTGGGCTCTCTTTTTAGGCTAACTCCAACATGTTCAAGGATTTTTGTAATAGCCATAGCATAGGGTAAACCACCGGTTAGACGATGTTGATGATCCATATGGTGCATGATGGTGAGTGCCCAATTCACCAGAAGATCTTTCTTGATAGCATAAAGTGCCTGTAATTCCATCTCATTGATGCGAGAGTGATTTGAATGCTCTGGTTGCAAAACATAAGCAATGAGATAGTGAAGAAATCTATCACTAACAGATAAATTAGAACCAAACATGATGAATTTTGAACATGATGGAATTTGCACCGTAACACTTGTTTGTTGTGATTCTCGACACATACCAAGAACTACTTGAATTTTGTTAAAAAAATTCCATGAATTTGGAACATAGCCTTGTATGAGCAAAAAACCTTCATAAGGAATCCCTAAACATTTTCCAAAAGCCTCACTATCTAAACAAATTTCCTTATCTTTCACTTTAGAGGAAAAAATAACATTAGGGTCATTCTCAGAATCACAAACTAGAGACATATTCTAATAAAAATCTTTAACTAAATCTAGGTAAATAGGTACAAAATTACTAACAAATCCATCCATGTTTTGAGAATGTAACTGTAATGCGGTGAAAGAAATAACTTGGGTGTTTTGCGTTTTATCGCAAGTGTTGCGGATAGCAAGAGTCGCCACCGACTTTTCTTTTATCCAATAAAGGAAAGGGTGAAAAGAACAGGAAAGACCTTTGAGATTTTTTTTGAGTTAGGGGGTAGGTTATGAAAAGGGAAGGTGTTAGCACCCTTTTCATCCGTAGTTATCTACGGGCTCTTAGTTGCTTGATAGATCACTTTTAAAATTGCTTTGTTTGAAATGTGTTTGTGGTGGGTTTTTAAAATTATTTTGAAAACTCCTTTGTTTCGATAAACTTTATAATGATTCTAGTCTCTATAAGAATGTATACAAAGTGTTGGTTTTGAAAATAGTGCAAAAAGATGTTTGTTTTTTGAAGGTGTTTTGAAAGTGTGAGTGCGGAACTGGTTTTAGCTTGTGAGCAAGCAACTACGAGCGTCCTACCTACTCAAAAGGTCTTTGTTCTTTTCCTCCTCCTTTAGACGTTGCTATCTTACTATTGATTGGTAAGAAGCCTCATCATTGGATGTGAAGGGACGGGCGCGGGTCAATCATACAATTATAGAAGGCAACTTGTGTGATGCTTTAGCAATTTTCATAAGGGACTAGATCGTTTTACCGAAGGCAACATCGAGGGACTATGATCTCTTTATCGAAGGGTCTTTGCTAAAGCATCCCACATTCAAGGGACATGACTGTATTTTTTCGAGGCAACAAGTGAGGTTACCCTAAAGGTGTACGTGTGCAAAGTGATTTGTTTTCAATTGAATTATCTTGAAATTAGGTTATCTAGAGGTTATTTTTATGTCTTGCCATACACACCTAATTACTATACAGTATAAAGAAAAATAGTAAATTGCGGAAATTAAAATTCTACGCTATTACAGAGCTTTCGAGAATGGGGAGTACAAATTTACAAATGAGAATGGATAAATGCGATTAAAAGTCCAAATAAGAAATCAATACAACCAAATCGAATCGAACAATTAATTAAAACTACAACAATCTATGAAGTAAAAATTAATTAACAAAGTATGGAAATAAAGCTCTTGGTATTTTGAAGAGAAAATAAAACCTATTCTAGAAAATATAATAATTGACTAGAAGAAATTAAATCACATGTATATATTTTTTGGTATTTTTTATCATGAAGAATTTAAACAAAACAATTTAAAACTAAATAAAAAGTTAATTAATAAAATTATTCACAAAAAATCCTTAACTAAACTAATTAAGAAAAATCAACTAATTTTAAAGAAAGTTAACTCAGAAAAAGTTCATAAATAAAATTATTTACAAAATCCTAAACTAATTAAGAAAATAAATTAATTTTCAAACTATATTTTTTTATTTAATCAAAATTAAAAAAAAAAACTAAAGATTAAATTAAATCTAAACTAAAATTATTAAGATAATTCTAAACTAAACTTAAAATTCTAAATAATTAGATTAATTCTAAAATTAAATTAAAAATTCTAAATTACTAAATTAATCCTAAAACTAAGTTAAAGTTCTAAAATTCCTAAGTTAAATCTAAACTAAATTAAAAATCTAAAATTACTAACTAAATTAAAATTACTAAATCAATTATAAGAAGAGGTGTGAAACAGAAAATTGAAGGTGCTGTCATGAATTTCGTATGGGCTTTTGATTAAAAGTCCAAACCCTTTTTTGATGACTTTTGTCTAATAGTAAAGCAGAAAATGACAAAAAGATTGAAAAATGCACAAAACGTCCCAGGGGGTCTCGAACCCAGGACCTCTATATCACACAAACGCACGCTGACCACTACACCAACTGACCCTTTGTTTACTTGAAAACTTCTATTAATATAAAAAGCAAAATTTAAGAAATGGGCTAGGCCAAACCAAACAGACCCAAACCTGGTTTATTAGAAAGGACAAGGAAAAGTTTTGAAACCCTAAAATGAAACAAAAGGCGCTGCTGGTTTTCTATATTGGGAAAGAAAATTTGTTGATTATCATCATTATCGTTATTACCAACAAAAAGAGATTAACAAGAAAAGAAGTAAAAAAACAACAATCCTCTTTCACCTGTATCACCATTTTTCCCATTCCCTTCAAATTTCTTTCCATCTCAAACAAGTTCACGGTGATTACGACTTTGTGAGTGTGGCGTCAGTGGCAGAAGGTTTGATTTTGCTAACCCCGCCCATGTAACAATGCCAACAACCAAGATTATCCATTCAAATGTATCGTATTTCAAATTGCTGTCCTTTTTTTTTTAATCTTCACACCAGAAGATGAAGAAATCCCGATCGACCCTACTGATTACTGTCCTAATCCATTCTTATGGATTTCTACATGTAGCTCGGGAGCCTTAGCAGCAAATTCCAATGATTTGCGGTAAAGTTAATTCGAAGGATCCTCATCAATGGCTTGTTGAAAGTACGCAGCTGCCCTGTCAAAATGAACTTTAGCTTCATCCAGGCCTGGGTTTAAAAATGCTCGTGAAGTGAGAGCATTTCCCAGGCACCAAAGGGGATCGTGCTTGATGGGATTCAATGAAACGGCCTCCTACAGCTTCAAAATATCCTCTTGGGTCATCTTCTTTGATTCTGGAAAATTCTGAAACTGAGACAACTCTAACAAAGCTCCACCCTATCTTGTCAAATTATCAACATCGAGAAGGTTGGCAACGTATCTAGCTTCAGCGATTTTACGAGCGTGCTCAAAGAACAAAGGGTGGTCGAAATTGTTGGATTGCAAATCCGTGGAATTACCTTCTTTATTTTTCCAATTTTTTAGGGTTTTGGGTCTTCGGTAGAAGGGAGGCAGCTTGTGTTTATAGAGGGAATATACGCGATTTATGGGTTTTAGAAGAAGCGAGTGGATTGAATACAGAGA
The DNA here is from genome assembly GCA_948472305.1 of Vicia faba. Classification (NCBI taxonomy): domain Eukaryota; kingdom Viridiplantae; phylum Streptophyta; class Magnoliopsida; order Fabales; family Fabaceae; genus Vicia; species Vicia faba. Next base: position 1,213,562,370 of record OX451740.1, on the reverse strand, counting down.
TGATGCAGATGAAGTAACAGGTCGAGAATGAAGATGTAAACATTTTCAACTTTTCTGTTTTCATTTCAATTCCTAATCTGGATATTACAGGGTTTCTATTAATGTGTCTACTGATGTGATTCTTAGGGATTATATTTACCAGATGCAAAACAGTGATGAATAGAGATAAATTGTATAGTTTAAAAAACATGAAAAGAAACTTCAAACCAGGTATATTTCTTCTGAAATCAGTAGGCTTCTTGTTGTCTTGCTGCAACTTCGTTATTACTGACTTCAATGTTGTGTTCTTTGCTTGGAATCGTTCCCCTGTATGGAACAAAAACAAGTGCTGCCAATGAGACGATTTTCTGCGGAGAATTGGACCCTGCAAGATGAAAAAATATTGGAAGCGTTTTTATTTCAAGGAAGAACAAGATATGTTAGTTCTTGTGTGGGAGTGTGAAGATTGAAGAATAACAGTAAAATGATCTCCCTTCTCCTCTACTTTGAAACTGTTCTTTATAGATGAAAATCAACTGTGATTTGGGAGGGAAAATAATGATAAGTTTTGAACAATTTTGGCTATTGTTTTATTTCTTTATGGATGCAGGTTTTCTATTTTGCTTATTTGATTTAATTCTTGGATTTTATGGTATAGTTTTTTAGACTGTTGTATGGGCTGGTTTTGGGGACTGTTTTTACAGCAGATTTTGGGGCTGTTTTTGCTGCATTTTTGGGCATCATTTGGGACTGTTTTGTTGCTGAAACAGGGCTGGAAAATGGGTTTTTATTTGTTGAAACAAAGCTGGAAAATATGTGCAGCATTGCAGCATCATATTGGGCTGAAATTGGAGCAAGATTGAAGCCTTATCAATAGTTCCAAAATTTAATTTTATGTAACAATGGTTACTTGGAACTTTGAAATTGTATATTTTTTGATGCATCTTCCAAATTGAATGAGATCCTTTGTATGATGTCGGACGTTTGTCAATTCGAAATCAATAGACTTAAATTTGGAGCTTTGAACTTTGAATCATGAAGTGAATTATAGAATTTGATTTCACTTTGACTATTATGAACATGATCTCTTGATTTTGAATCTTGAGAGTGATCTTTGGATAAAAGACTTGAAAAATTGATGAACATCTTAATTTCCAAGTAGCATGTAGAATTGATGTGCTTAATGTTTTAATTTGAACATTGACTTGGAATTTCTAAGCTCATGAAAGCAATTATTTCCTTCCATATTTTGAATTATGAATGAACATCTTGAATTTGCTCCTAGAATTCCAAACAAATTACATGAATTAATCTTCAAAATTGAGCAAATTTGCATCATGAGAAATTAGTTCTTTTGTACATCTTGAATCCAAAAGCAAATTCATATGAATGAATTACGCCTTGCACACTTGTATTGATTCGAAATCAAAAGAATTATTCGAATTTTTTCCTCAAATCTTCTTCTTTAAAACCCATATCGTCAATTCATGGTAATTTGTAATACGAGCCAATAATACAAATCACACCTTTAAGAGATTTAATCAACAATCTGCCTTAATCCAACGATCGCTAATGTTCAATTGCAAATTACTTGAAGTAGGCGATAAGTAATCAAAGAATCATTGAACTAGAACTCTAGTTTCATGAATTATCCCAATATAAGAATCAAACGTCTTTTGAGAAACGTCTGTGACATAAATTGAACCAAGCACAATTTGACTTCGATTTTTTGAAGTAATCTCATAGAAAACGCTATTTGTGATGCTTAGCAAAAAGAATCTCCTCAGGACGTTGAGAATTGAAGAAGTTAGGAACCTCGAAAATTGGACAAGAGTTTCTTGTGCTTAGGTCAAATTTGCAAAATGACCTCTAAAGTATTCGAATTTTCTGATGATCTTTCGCACGTAATCAACTCTTGACTTGTAAAGAGAAATTGGAGATGACATCAAGGAGAGTCATACACAAAAAAGAAACACTAAAAATATCTAATAATTAAGAAGTTTCAATCATTTGAACTGGATCTCGAAAAGGTCGACTTTTGGGTCAACATAGTTGATTTTCAGTCATCTGAACCATTGTCCGAGAAAACTTGTGATGTGAAGCTTGAAACTTGGCACGAGCATCCTTGATAATATATAAAGAACCATGAAGACCATTTGAAACTTTGGAAATTCAATTTTTCTCGAGAAATACCAAACCCTAGTTGCTGACTCAATACTTAGGAGGAGAATCTGTCTAATCAAACCCTGAGTCATCTTGAGTATTTGAGAAACTCTAGGATAATATCTTGAATGAAAAATGGGAGGGAAAATTTTGGGGTACAACATCTTCCCCTGTTCAATCTTCTTACACTTGAAAAGTAAGATTGGCATGTTTGTCGTTCGTAGCTTGAAAGTGGATGATGATTGAACACTAGAGTGCCAGAAATTTGCACTCGCTGATGCACAAGTAATGTCTTGGATTTATTGTATCGGGAATGGGCTTGTGGATGCCATTTGGAGAGTGACATAATTTTGTCGGAGATGGGTTTATAGATGCCATCCAGAAGTGGTTGAGAATCGTCGGAAATGGGCTTATAGATGCCATCCAGAATTGACTATTGATGGAGATTGGAAGAAGTATCAGGTTAAATATTCAATCGATTTATACCAAAACAATAGATGTCTGTATTTGTTTTTATCTGGATAAGAATCAGAAAAATCTTAGGGTCGATTTGACTGAACCAGAGAAAATGTCTAATGGAACAGAATTAGGATAAATCATTGGTCGATTTAAACTGAACCAGTAGAAGTCCTGAAAAAAGTGTTTGTCAAGTAGATAGTCGCCCCGTCCTATTTCAGGAATTGATCTACAATCAGTTTGCTGGTAAACTCGTCCTATTTTGGGAGTTCATACTATTTGTAATAAAGATAGTCGCCCCGTCCTGTTTCGGGAATTGATCTTTATCTGTCCAAAGAGAAAGAAAGATAGTTTCCCCGTCTTGTTTCAGGAGTTAATATTCAATCTGCTCATGTAGATAGTTGTCTTGTCTTGTTTCAGGTATTAATCTACAATCAGTTGTTCACAGATGGTTGTCCTATCTTGTTTCTAGTATTAATGTGGAACCTGTTTTTTGTTGGTCGTAGAGATAGTTTCCCTGGCTTGTTTCAGGAATTAATCTCTGACATATTTGAGCAAGAAAGATAGTTTCCCCGACTTATTTCGGGAGTTAATCTTCAATCTTCTTATGTAGATAGTTGTCCTGTCTTGTTTCAGATATTAATCTACAATCAGTTGTTCACAGATAGTTGTCCTATCTTGTTTCAGGTATTAATCTAGAACCCACTTTTGTTGGCCGTAGAGATATTTGCCCTGGCTTGTTTCATGAATTAATCTCTGACCTATTTGAGAAATGTTGGTAGTATTTTCCAGAAGAGGTCTTTTGTTTTCCTGTCTTTAATTGGAAGAAGTAAATCTAACCAGAAGAGGTCTTTTATTCGCATATCATTAACTGGAAGAAGTGAATCTATCCAGAAGAGGACTGTTGATTTCCTATTATTAACTGGAAGAAGTGAATATATTCAAAAGAGGACTGTTGGCTGCCTATTATTAACTGGAAGAGGTGAATCTTTCCAGAAGAGGACTTTTGTTTTGTTGGTTGACCTTTCCTGCAAGGAAGATGGTTAGTTGCATGCAGGTGTGTGCATGGCTTGATGATGTTCTCAAAATAAATGAGATTATGTTGTATGCATTTATCATGTATGTAATATGATGTATGATTGTGAAATATTATTGAAATGTATCTTTGTCTTGGAAAATAAATCTTTGACAAATGTTGGGGAGCCTTTAAATCCCGGACTGCTGTTGGGGATGAAGAATATGTGTATCTTCAGGCTTTGTTTAGGATGTTTCCGTCGGGGATTCCTGTTTTATTGAGGAGAAATCCGCTGGGGAAGATTGGCTTTGGCTTGAGATAGCTCTATGGAGAGTGTTGATTTCTACTTGGGAACTAGAGTTCAGAAGTTTTGGTTGTCCATTGCTCTACTGGGGATTTGAATGTTAGTTGTTTTCTGGTCGAAATCCATGCTTGACAACAACTTACTTGGGATAATAAAGCTAACTATTATCTGGTCGGAATCCAGGCTTCGCAACAAATCACTGGGGATAGTGACGAACTCTATTGGGGAAGAGGGGTTTAACTAGTGATTTGTAGGAGTTAAACTGCTATCTGGTCGAGTCCAGGATTCACTAACTTGAAATTGAGATTCACTGTTATCTAGTCGGTTCCAGGCTTCAACAATTTGATCCTGAGGTTGAGTGGTATCTGGTCGGGTCCAGGTTTCAACAACTCGAACTATTATCTGATCGGATCCAGTCTTCACAGTAATCCGTTCATAGAGAGATGAAGTTGAACTAGTATCTGGTCGGGTCAAGGCTTTGTAGTAACTTGCTTGAAATATATGAAGTTGAACTAGTATCCGGTCGGGCCCAGGCTTTGTAGTAACTTGCTTTGAAGAGAAAATGAGTTAATTGCTATCTGGTCGGATTCCAGGCTTCACAGCAACTTCGGGGATAGTAACGATTCCTTTGGGGATTGAAATGGCTTTACCGGGGGTTAATGGGTTTCGTCCATTGATTTATAATAGTTTGAGAAACAAACTCAAGCTGGGTAATTTGTAGTTTGTTGGGGAAATAAACCATGTTGAAGAGAATATTTGACAATCTGCAAGGGAGATAAATTCTTTAGACAGAAACTCCACAAGGTTTTCAACTCAGTTAAGACTAGCTCAGCTGGGGAATGTCAGAATAATTCCAAGCCTTGATTGTATCTGAGAAGATATTGAACGATTATCAGAATGACATCTATATCTGGATCGTATCTAAACTGTATCTGAGGAGAGTCTAGAATAAATGTCAAAATAAATTTGTATTTAGATTGTATCTGCATTGTATCTAGAAGAGGCTTTTGAATAAGTATCAAAATGGATCTTTGTCTGGATCGTATCCGTATTGTATCTGCAAGAGAATCTGAAATGAGTATCAGAATGAATCTGCATGTAGATTGTGTCTGAACTATATCTAAGAAGATGCATTTGAATAAGTATCAGAATTGATCTTTTTCTGGATCGTATCTGTACTGTATCTGTAAGAGAATCTGGAATGAGTATCAGAATGAATCTGCATGTAGATTGTGTCTGAACTATATCTAAGAAGATGGTAAATTAATGGCAATCTCCCTCTGTTTGGGAACTAGTGTGATGTGTGCGTTCATTGGGAGAAAATCAGAACTCCTCTGTTCACTGGTGAGTTTGACTATGTCATCGGCTGGAGGATGCCCCAATTTTGTTTAAATATGCTTCTGCACTTTTCGGGGATAGCCTTGTAGCTCTGACGACTTCACCGGGGATCACCTTATGAAGGGGAATTTGTGGGGATTTGTCATTGTCTATAGTAGTAAGTGTTGTAGTACTTCTATAAAATGTTTGCTTGGCTTCACATGACCCTTTATATGTGGGAGCCTGTTTTCCCCTAGAGTTAATCTGGTGCACTTCGACGTTTGAGATTTTGATCAAATTTCCGGTAGCCTTAAACTTACTAGGGATCTTTTCTAATACTGTTGTGGAAGAAACTGAAGACCTGATACTGACACCATCTGATACTACTGGAACAAATAAACAATTCAGCGGTATCCAAGATCTTTGGTAAAGTCTCATCATCTTCTAAGAACTTTCATGGAAGGATGATACTGACACCATATGATACTACTGGCGCAGACAAACAATTTGGCGGTACCCAAGATCTTTGCTAAAGTCTCATAATTTTATAAGAACTGTCATGGAAGGATCCGAAGACATGATACTGACACCATCTGATACTACTGGCACAGACAAACTAATTGGTGGTACCCAAGATCTTTGGTCAAGTCTCAGCATTTCTAGGAACTGGCATAGAAGGATCCGAAGACATGATACTGACACCATCTGATACTACTAGCACCGACAAATAATTCGGTGGTACCCAAGATCTTTGGTCAAGTCTCAAAATTTTCTAAGAACTGTCATGGAAGGATCTGAAGACATGATACTGACACCATCTGATACTACTAGCACATATAAACAAATTGGTGGTACCCAATATCTTTGGTCAAGTCTCAAAATTTTCTAAGAACTATCATGGAAGGATCCGAAGACATGATACTGACACCATCTGATACTACTGGCACAGACAGACAATTTGGCGGTATCTAAGATCTTTGGTCAATTCTCAGAATTTTCTAAGAACTGTCATGGGAGGATCCGAAGACATGATACTGACACCATCTGATACTACTGGCACAAACAAGCAATTTGATGGTACCGGAAGTCTTCATAGTGGATTTTGTTCAAGCACATGATCAACGTAACATTGCCCCTTGAGTGATTCAGATGGAGATTTGCCCCTGGTTATTTAACATTTCTTTGAGAGATTATTTGAATCTCGACTTGACTGCCCCATATGTGTTGGACAATGGTCACTCCGCGCCCCTTGATTTTGAGAGATTTGTCATTGGAAGCGTCTTTCTGTTTGAAGTGATTATGTTTATTGAGAGAGTTTTCGTTCACTGGATATCCGTCGTGCAGATTTCTCTGTTGTCAAACAATTAGCCATATGCAAACAATGGTATTTAAACAATGCAAAGTTTAAGTTTGTCTTGAGATTTTTTTAATAAAAAATACACTTTTAAAGAGCAACAAAGATTTGTAAGAATATGAATTCAACTCGGGATCTACAGTAAACCTTACAGGAGTCAGGATACCTTTTGTAACAACATACTTTCGAACCAACCTATGCTTCAATTAGGACTTTTAAAGGGTTGTAATGTGGCCTGGTTCACGGTTTAAGAAACAAAGGATAAGGCTCAAAGTTTATTTGTACCCAACCTGTTCTCCATGATGTTCTTCATCCATATACTCAGTTAATTGCGCGCTTGGATTCCAATTAAGTCTTGGAATGGTTTTTAGGTGATGGTTCGGAAACTGGAAGTTTATTTGAGAAGGCAGTCATTTTTTTGCAACATTTTTCTGTTGTTGTAACGACCCTTTTTTTATGAATTATTGTCCCTAATTTTTCTTGACTGTTCTTGTTTTGAGATTACAGCCAGCGGGATGCCCCAGTTTCTCCTTCATAGGTTTTGACTCAGCGGGCTTTTCTTTTGAGAAATAATGGCTGCCTATTTCATGGGGAACCAACACCGTCTATTGATTTAGCAGGATGTTTTTGTTGTGAAATGACAGCTTGTGACTGAATGCGCCTTTGGATTAACTGAGAAACTACCCTACCCCAGGTTATGATTAAAGGTTTCGGTTTATGCGAAAAAGAAAACTCCTACTTCTTAGACTCAAAGGGGTTGACTAGGGACTATCTTCCTTATAACTCCACTGTTTAGGGTTTGAAACAACGCTTGTACATCATCAGCAAAGTCTGTCCAAAAGCATACTGTATGAGATTATGGTATTATTTTCTTCATCCTTCCTCTAAAGGCTTATAGCTTGTAAACGAGAGTTAAATATCATATAAAACGAGGTAAAAGCATAATTTCAGTATAGTGAAAATGAATGGATTAACTCAGGACAAACATATGTAATGCATTAATGAGAGCAAACAAAGTCTGACATAAAGATAAGTGTTTAAGAAAACAAAGAAATTACGACTGAAAATTCAAATGAACAAAAATTTCCCCGCCTAACTTTCGTCACTTCAGATGATGTGCCTTTGAAGGATGACAGAAAAACTCAAGTTGACCATCTTGTGTGAATTCCAACGCCCCTTCGTCGATCAGGTCTTGAATCTTGTTTTTTAATGCCCAACAATGGTTAGTGTCGTGTCTAGGACTGTTGGAGTGGTAAGCACACCTTTCTTCATGATTGTAACGGGGAGAAGCAGTAATGGGTTTTTGAGGAGGCTCCCTCAATGTAACCAGCCTGGCTTCCAACATATGATGCAATGCTTGAACTAAGGGCATGTTGATCTCGGAAAATTGTCTTCCTTGCTTATGTTTACCACCTTGTCGTGGTTGGCAAGGTTGTTGCTGGAATCTTGGTATAGTAGCCATTTTGAAGGGTGTTCTCTCGACCAAACCAACTTCTTGTCTCATCGGAGGCTGATTAATGAATCGATCCCTAATTCTAGCTGTTTATTCCATATGGTTGCATCTGTCTTGATGAAACTTGTTGACGAGGGCTCTCAGCTCTTCTTGTCCCTAAGCTAAGTTTTGGATAAGAGCCATCTGACCCACCATTTGTCCTATCATCTGGACTTTCATTGTTGCCATTTCAGTTTGTAATTGTTCCACCTGGTCGTCCCTGTTGTCTTTAGGATTCCTCTTGGTCATGCTCTCAATGAGGAGTGCTTTCACTTCTTCTTGCTCCTTGGATAGGTTCAGGAATAATTCTTGAAGTTGAGCATTTTGGGTCTGAATATCTATGACAGTCTGCTCTAGAGCCATCTATACTGAAATAAACAGTAAGCAGATGAGATACCCTGTATGGGGAAAATCTGTCATGATATGATGCATTATATGTGGGTGAAATGTTTTAAAGGATCTTGCGGGGTAAACACAAGAAAATGTTAGAAGTTAAACTTTGATTACAACTTTTGATTGAAGAACTTCATATCATTGAATGTCCTTCTACGAGAATCGAGCTCACAATGTCGAGTGGGTCATAGCCCTTGACTCAAGTTATCGTGCTTTGGTCTTCGACAACATTTGGTTAGAGGAGAATAAATCCTCTTGCCCCTTGATAAACGTCTGGTTTATCATAACCCTGCATCACATGCCCTTTGAGATCCTTGAAATGGTCAGTAGAAATGATATGGTATGATGTCATGAAGTTATGTACACAAAGAAAATAAGTCGTTATGTACAAATAATCATATACACACAAAGCAGACAAGTCCTTAGGTTTAGGCTTGCATGGAGTCATAGGTAAGTACCCTCTTAAAGCTTAGTTGGTTCAACCTGTCCTAGAAAGTAACCGAGTTCTAGGGGATCTTAATATCATTGATCTTTCTTTATCGGGCATTTTTTCAGCACAAGCCTCTTTATTGGCGACCAAAATATCCCGAAAGTCCAATCTCAATGAGCGTAGCATCGAGTATCAACCAACTTCAAACTGCATCAAAGCCGATTATCTCACTACTTCCTAATGGCTAAGTTGTTCAATTAAAAGTTCTAACGTCAATTAGTGCTTCATGACACCACACAACGACCCCGTATTCTCCTTGACTAAACTCAAGGGCTACCGATACTAACAAATGTGTCACACTAACGCAAACATCGCTTCAACCATATCGGTATACCCCACACAGTTTCCACAATCTACTGCTACTTACCTAATGGTCTTCTCCGATCCGGTAGAGGATCAAAATAAGCCCAAACAAAGACCCAAAATGTAAAGTAATCAAATCATATAATAAAAGTAATTAAATGTGATCTAGCTCTAAGGTAACCCCACTTTTTTTAAAAAAAATAGTCCCCAGTAGAGTCGCCAGTTCTGTAATATGGTGGGAGAACTGACTTAGGTGTTTTGTGTTTTATCGTAAGTGTTGCAGATAGCAAGAGTCACCACCGACTTTTCTTTTATCCAATAAAGGAAAGGGTGAAAAGAACAGGAAAGACATTTGAAATTTTTTCTTGAGTTCGGGGGGTAGGTTATGAAAAGGGAAGGTGTTAGCACTCTTTTCATCCGTAGTTATCTACGGGCTCTTAGTTTCTTGCTAGATCACTTTTGAAATTGCTTTGATTGAAATGTGTTTGTGGTGGGTTTTTGAAAGTATTTTGAAAACGCCTTTGTTTCGACAAACTTTGTAATGATTCTCGTCTCTATAAGAATGTATACAAAGTGTTAGTTTTGAAAATGGTTCAAAGAAATGTTTTTTTTAAGGTGTTTTGAAAGTGTGAGTGCGGAAATGGTTTTAGTTTTTGAGCAAGCAACTACGAGCGTCCTACCTACTAAAAAAGTCTTTTTTTTCTTTTCCTCCTCCTTTAGATGTTGCTATATTACCATTGATTGGTAAGAAGCCTCATCATTGGATGTGAAGGGACGGGCGCGGGTCAATCGTACAGTCATAGAAGGCAACTTGTGTGACACTTTAGCAATTTTCATAAGGGACTAGATTGTTTTATCGAAGGCAACATCGAGGGACATCGAGGGACTACAGTCTCTTTATCAAAGGGTCTTTGCTAAAGCATCCCACATTCAAGGGACATAACTGTATTTTTTCGAGGCAACAAGCGAGGTTACCCTAAAGGTACGCATGTGCAAAGTGATTAGTTTTCAATTGAATTGTCTTGAAATTAGGTTATCTAGAGGTTGTTTTTATGTCTTGCCATACACGCTTAATTACTATACAGTATAAAGAAAAATAGTACATTGCAGAAATTAAAATTCTACGCTATTACAGAGCTTTCAAGAATGGGGAGTACAAATTTACAAATGGGGATAAATCAATGCGATTAAAAGTCCAAATAGGCAATCAATACAACCAAATCGAATCGAACAATTAATTAAAACTACAACAATCTATGAAGTAAAAATTAATTAACAAAGTATGGAAATAAAGCTCTTGGTATTTTGTTTGTGAGGAAATTTGAAGAGAAAATAAAACCTATTCTAGAAAATAAAATAATTGACTAGAAGAAATTAAATCATATGTATATATTTTTTGGTATTTTTTATCATGAAGAGTTTAAACAAAATAATTTAAAACTAAATAAAAAGTTAATTAATAAAATTATTCAAAAAAAATCCTTAACTAAACTAATTAAGAAAATTTAACTAATTTTAAAGAAAGTTAACTCAAAAAATTCATAAATAAAATTATTTACAAAGTCCTAAATTAATTAAGAAAATAAATTAATTTTGAAACTATATTTTTTTATTTAATTAAAATTAAAAAAAAACTAAAGATTAAATTAAATCTAAACTAAAATTATTAAGATAATTCTAAACTAAACTTAAAATTCTAAATAATTAGATTAATTCTAAAATTAAATTAAAAATTCTAAATTATTAAATTAATCCTAAAACTAAGTTAAAATTCTAAAATTCCTAAGTTAAATTTAAACTAAATTAAAAATCTAAAATTACTAAATCAATTATAAGAAGAGGTGTGAAATAGAAACTTGAAGGTGCTGTCATGAATTTCGTATGGGCTTTTGATTAAAAGCCCAAACTCTTTTTTTGATGACTTTTGTCTAATAGTAAAGGAGGAAATGACAAAAAGATTGAAAAATGCACAAAACATTCCATGGGGTCTCGAACTCGGGACCTCTATATCACACAAGCGCACGCTGACCACTACACCAACTGACCCTTCACTTACTTGAATACTTATATTAATATAAAAAGCAAAATTTAAGAAATGGATTGGGCCAAACCAAACAGGCCCAAACCCTATTTATTGGAAAGAACAAGGAAAAGGTTTGAAACCCTAAAATGAAATAAAAGGCGTCGCTGGTTTTCTGTATTGGGAAAGGAAATTTGCTGATTATCATTATTATTGTTAGTACCAACAAAAACGATTAACAAGAAAAAAAGTAAAAAAAATAGCAATCCTCTTTCATCTGTATCACCGTTTTTCCCCTTCCCTTCAAATTTCTTTCCATCTCAAATCAAGTTCATGGTGATTACGACTTTATGAGCGCGACGTTGGTGGCAGAAGGTTTTATTTTGCTAACCCCACCCATGTAACAATGCCAACAGCCAAGATTATCCATCCAAATATGTTGTACTTCAAATCGCTGTCCTTCTTTTTCTTTTGAATCTTCGCACCAGAAGATGAAGAAAGCCTGACCGACCCTGCTGATTGTTGTCCTAATCCATGCTTATGGATTTCTACATGTAGCTCAGGAGCCTTAGCAGCGACTTCCAATGATTTGCAGTAAAGTTCATTTGAAGGATCCTAATCAACAGCTTATTGAAAGTACGCAGATGCCCTATCAAAATGAACTTTAGCTTCATCCGGGTCTGGGTTTAAAAATGCTTGTGAAGTGAGAGCATTTCCCAGGCACCAAAAGGGATCATGCTTGATGGGATTCAAAGAAATGGCCTCCTGCAGCTTCGAAATAGCCTCTTGGGTCATCTTCTTTGATTCTGGAAAATTCTGAAACTGAGACAACTCTAATAAAGCTCCACCCTATCTTGTCAAATTATCAGCATCGAGAAGGTTGACAACCTATCCAGCTTCAGCGGTTTTACGAGCGTATTAAAAGAACAAAGTGAAGAAGTGAAAAACACAAGAAGAGGGGGGGGGGGTTGAATTGAAACTTAAAATCAAAAACAACAGACACGATATTTTTATCCTGGTTCGTTTGATCTCAAACTACTTCAGTCCACCCGCCAAGGTGATTTCACCTCTCTCCAACAAGGACTTAATTCACTAATCAAAACTTGATTACAATACTACTTTGACAACTGCCAAAGTCTTCTTGAGTACAACCACAACCCGGTTTATCTCAAGGAAAACTAGCTTAATCAAAATAAACTGGTTTACTGTGTACTATTGTTTTCGTTACAAAAACTGTATCACAACTGTGATATATTACACAATTTGAGCGTAAGTGAATATGAAAGATTGCAGCGTTTAAGATGTATGAGCAATGGTAGTCCAAAAATCATAAATGATTTGTCCTTTAAGCTTGTTTATATAGGCGTGGAAATATTGTCCAACATAAAGCGTGATAATTGACACTCAATGCTATTTCCATATTAAGAAGATTCTTGTCTGAATGAAGCCGTTGCATATGATACTGTCTTAATTGAAAAGTAACGCTTCAGAACTAGAATCTTGCATGCTGCTTTTACTTCAGAACATTGATGACTCAGAGAAATGAGGATCTGATGGTATATTAGACTTCTGTTCAGAATCATAGTATCCTTTACTTTAGCGCAGATTCTGATCATCATTCTTCAGAACATTCTGATTTTCTCAGCTTGAAAGCTTCTGTAGCTTAACTTCTGATGTTGTTTCAGTCAGAACTTCAGCATACAAAATAACACAAATTTAGAGTGCATATTTGTTCTTTGTGTTTGTTATCATCAAAACTCTAATTAAGGGTTGTAGAATCAAACTATGTTCTAACAATCTCCCCCTTTTTGATGATGATAAAAACTAGGATTTTCAATGAAAAATATAGAACAAAAATCTTAAGAGAGTCTCCCCCTGAGTTGATTACTCAGATAGAGATGAGTTACTTCCTGGAAGTTCCTTCTCGTCAGATCTTTTGATGCATCTCCTTTTGTCCTTATCAGAGTATGTTCCTGTTCAAGCTTTTCAGAAAACATAGAGGTTAAGATATTCAGAATGTTTGAGACTTATCCCGTTATACTGTTATTGAAAATATCTTACTTTCTCCTCCTTTTGTCAGGTATCAAAAAGTAATATAATCAGAGTCAAAAGGATGATTTATATTGAAAACATAATGCAATGACATTTTTTTAGAAACAAGGAGGATAAGATGAAAAAATACAGATAAACAGTTAAATAAAAACTAAGAAGGAGGGGGAAGTCGTGTGAACAACGCTTCCAACAAGCTCTTAATCTGAGTGCTTGATTCTTCCTGCTTTCCCAGAATGTCTTTGATTTCTTTTGTTGTATCATCTTGTTTATACAATATATCCCTGATCTCTTTGTTTGTGTCTTCTTGCTTATCCAGTCTGGCATGGATTAAGGCATTCTCCTTTTTCAACTCTTCCATAGTTTGCATGACTAGAGACAAAGCTGGTGTATCTTCAGGGGTTGCATGTCGTTCAGAACACTCTGCAGCCTCTTCTGATTGAACAACTTCTTCTGTCGCAATCACCTTTTCTGGAGCAGTAGTCAGTGGATGACTATCAGAATCCGGTTCAGTGGCTTCTAAAGGTTGGTTCTCTTTACAGGGAGCATTTTCCAGCAAAAGAATTTCTTTCTTATCCCAGTGGCTCAGAACTTGATCTTTGAAGGCTTTCAGCTGATCACTGAAGTTCTGCTGAGCCCTTTCATAGCTCAATTCTTTCAGCTTCTTGGTTTCAAAGTTGAACCATTTTCTGAATCTTTCCTACAGAGAATCAGAAGCAGCAGGATTAGAATTCTCTTGACTTGCTTGCTTCAAAGAAGTAACCCATTCTTGTATTTCTGTTTAAAAAATCAACAGATTCTTACCAACATCTGATTTGGTTAAGGTTGGTTTAGGTTTAGGGAAGGCAATTTTGTGTTAGGTGGAAGCTAGATGGTCCAGCGCTTCTAGATCAATGACAATTCTGAGGTGGTCAGCTGGAAGGTTGATAGGTGAGGGAGTGGAAGAATCAGAAATCAGGATTGGTGAGTGAGGGGTGTTTGGTGGTGTGGATTCATACGGTGAAGCTATTTCTGGAATATCATGAATGGAGAGAGGTAAATGAATCGTAAGAGGTTCTGTTATCCCAGGAATTGGGGTAGAGGTATCAGAGTCTGAAAGGGAGTCTTCTGATTGGTTTGTGGTAGCGTGTTAAATTTCTGGTTCAGGTATTTCAGAAGATGGATTTTCAGATTGAGGAGTGAGAGGGTTTTCATTTTCTGGTTGGGGTGAGTGGAGGTTTTGATGTTCTGGTTGAGGAGAGTGTGTTTGTGGATTTTCTGGTTGAGGAGAGTATGGTTGTGGATTTTCTGGTTGTTGAGATTGAGTATTTGGATTTTCTGGGATTGGTGAGGAAAAGTCTTGATCAAACAGTTCAATATCAGAGAGAACTCTTGCAAGTTCTGGTTGATGTTGTTCTAGATTTGGATTGGGGGAGTGAGGTTCATTTAAGAAATTTCCAAGAGTTACAGATGGGTCAAACTCTATGTCAAAATCCTAAAATTTTTGGGGTGAAGGATTTTCTGTTGGTTGAGGGGGAATTGTTTCATATGTTGGAATATCTATTGATTCTACAACAGAAACAAAAGATATGTTACCTTTCTTTTTCGCAACTTTAGGTGTTCTCTGAGAGGATCCTTCTCCTGCTGCCTTCCTCTTTCTGGATTTCTTTAGCACAACCTCTGGAGCTGGCTTGTGCAGATCTTGGATGTTTATTTCTTGAATAGTCCCATCAGCCTTGCAAGCTTCAAGGTATCTGACTATAATCTCTGGAGAGGCATCTATGTCAGAGAATAGTGGAAAATCCTTCAGAGGGATTCTCCTAGAAGTGATGATCTCATGAGAAGCAATTGTTGGTTCCTTCTTAATGTTTTCAATAATCTTCATTTTCTTCAGATTCCTGGAATTCAAAGGTTTCCCAGCAGTTGCTTCTAGAGTACTGATTTCTTGAGCCTCTGTCAGATGTCCTATCAACATGTTTTCCGTTAGAATATCTGAAATCAATCTTCCTAGAGGAATCCAGTCCCTCTTAGTTCTTTCTTCTTCTCTTGTCTCTTTCACACTTGTTCTGAGATGGTTGAAGAGCAAATGTGGAAGGTTTATTTTGGTCTTCTTTGCAATGAAGTATATCAGAAACTGCTGATCAATGTTGATGTAATCAGGAGAGCTTGTAGGCTTCCTCTGATTGATACATCCCAAAATTATTCTTGCCCAGATTCTGTAATGATATTTCAAGTCTTTGATCTTGTTGGATGGTTGTCCAGAAGTGAAGATGACCCTAGCAATGGATTTTAGGTCAGAACACTTATCAGCCATATCAATGCATCTGACTCCGCCACCATTGTATCCAATGAGTTTCCCAATCAAATACTCTGTAATCACTATCTTCTTCCCCATAACATATGATGTGACCTGATGGTTGGATGAAGTAGCATGAATCCAAAACTCTTTAATAATAATAGGAAAAGTTGGACCCAATAGACGATCAAAGTATCTGTTCCATCCTTGTGCAGTTACATCTTCATACAGATTTAACCTATTTTCTTGTAAGCTTTCAAAATCGACGATCAATTCACAGAGAACTTCAAGGTTGTCGACTGGAGTGCATAGTGTTCTAATGGGCTCCTCATATTGTTCAGTAGATGAAGAACCAGGAGCACTGTTGAGATTCTTGAGACTTGATGAGGATGTTAGAACTAAGTTTGAATCTACTACCCTAAGTTTAAGTTTTGATGATAACAAAATGCTAAGATATATTAATTGTATGCTTCATGTAAAGACTATTTGCTACCTAAAAATTACCTTCTGGTTTACAGAAACTCTGATGGGTATCAGCATGAGAACATCCTCATCAGCATCAGAAAATTGGATATCAACATCAGCATCAGAAGATGTGATATCAGATACCAGAATCAGAAGATCAACTTGCGCTTATGCTGAAGCTTGATGAACAGATCTGTGCTCAACACTCTGAACTCTGATAAAGACAACAACAGTTCATCAGCACCTAAGCAGCATCAGAATGAGCCAAAGCCAGAACACGCTTAAGTGGCAACGATACTGTGCATTCAAGATGAGTTATTACCAACGGCATCATTCCAGACAAGATCTGCTTAATAAGGAAAGAATGTTATTGGCATTGAATCAGAATTATTCTCCAACGTACACTATTTCTAATGCTATATAAACAAGTCAATGAAGATTGAATTGGCTAATGCTCTACAACACTCTACACGCCAAAAAGCTAATCTTCATCTTCCTTACTCTCAGTTTGCTAAAAGCTCCAAATTTCCTTACTCAATTATTTTAGCAATCTAGTTCTCTTAAGCTAAATTTATGTAGTATCACAGTTGTGATAAACAGTTTTGTAGAAAACATTCACACACCTAGATTTCAATTCTTTGTAAGAAAGTAATTCCTTGAGAAACCGGTTTGTGGTTTGCATCAAGAAGGCTTTAGCAGTTGTTAAAGCAGATTGTAACATTCAGTTGAATATAGTGGATTAAGACCTCGTTGGAGAGAGGCGAAATCACCTTGACGGGTGGACTGGAGTAGTTTGAGATCAAACGAACCAGGATAAAAATATCGTGTTCATTGCAATTGATTTCCAGTTTTTACAATTCAACCCCCCTTCTTGTGTTTTTCACTTCTTCAATTGGCATCAGAGCGCCTGGTTCTGAGCTAAAACACTTAACCGTGTCAGTACAAGATCCAGCGTCAGAAAAACACAATGGCAGGAACTTATCAACATATCAGCAATGACAACAATGAAGACAGAGACAGATTCAGCGGCAAACCTCCAGTCTTTGATGGAGAAAATTTTGATTACTGGAAAGACAGAATTGAAAGCTTCTTTTTGGCACATGATGCTGATCTGTGTGACATGGTGACAGATGGATACACGCACCCTGTGAATGCAAGCGGTCAGAAGATTGATAGGAAAGCAATGTCTGACCAACAAAAGCGTGACTTCAAAAATCACCACAAGGCCAGAACCATCCTTCTCAGCGCCATCTCTTATGCTGAATATGAAAAGATCTCTAACAGAGACACATCAAAGAACATGCTTGACTCACTCAGAATGACGCATGAGGGCAACATTCAGGTCAAAGAAACTAAAGCTCTTGCGCTCATTCAGAAGTATGAGGCATTCAAAATGGAAGAAAGTGAATCCATTGAAACAATGTTCTCAAGATTCCAAATTCTGGTGGCTGGTCTCAAGGTTCTGGACAAAGGATACTCTACTGCTGATCACGTCAAGAAGATCATCAGAAGCTTACCAAAGCAGTGGAGGCCAATGGTTACAGCTCTGAAGCTAGCAAAAGATCTCAACAAAATTTCTCTGGAGGAACTTATCAGCTCCCTCAGAAGTCATGAGATAGAGCTAGAAGCTGATGAACCTCAGAAGCAAGGTAAGCCTTTAGCATTGAAATCTAACAAAAAATCTGAGTCTAAAGTTTTGCAGGCAGTTGAAGAAACATCTGATGGATCCTCATCAGAAGAAGACGAACTTTCTCTCCTCTCCAGAAGAGTGAACCAACTGTGGAAGCAGAGGCAAAGGAAGTTCAGGAATCCCAGAAGATCTGATCAGAACGAGTCTTCCTCCAGATACAGAAGGACAGATTCTTCCTCTGGATACAGAAGATCTGAAGGCTCCTCAGGAAGCAGAAAGCCAAACACCAAGGACATCATCTGCTATGAGTGCAATGAGCAAGGACACTACAAGAGTGACTGCCCAAAGCTTCAGAGGGAAAAGCCCAAAAAGAAGTTTGGAAGAGAAAATAAGAAAAGTCTCATGGCTACATGGGATGACTCTGACTCGTCTGAAGCTGACTCAGAATCAAATGATGAAAGAGCAAACATAGCTCTCATGGCCAACATTTTAGAAGATAGTGAAGCTTCTGAATCAGACTCAGAATCAGATACTGAAGAGGTATTTCCTGACTTTGCAATTAATTTTACTAAGGCTGAACTTGCTGAAAGCCTTAATGAAATTCTGGAAAGGTACCAGCAGATTAGAGTTAAATTCAGAAACCTGAAAAGGAATCTTGAATCTGACTCTGATAAGACTGAGAGTCTTAAATTGGAAAATTCCGAGCTGAGAAATAAAATTTCAAAATTAGAAAATGTTTTACAAAACTCTCAGAAGGAACCAATTTCTGAAACTCCCAGCAGCGCTGATGAGATCATCAAGGAGTATGATCACAGTTTCCAGAAGTTCCTTGCTAAAAGCATAAATAAAAGCAAAATGGCTTCAATGATCTATGGAGTTAGCAGAAACGGCAGGAAGGGAATAGGATACTGTTGTACCCCAAAATTTGCCCTCCCATATTGTTCAAGATTTGTCAAGGTCAAGCTTCAAAATCTCCCAAGGGTTGCACAGTCCAATTGCCTCCTAACAGTCAAAAATTAGGGTTTTGGTTCTGGCAAAGAAATTGAAGTTTCCAAGGGTCCAAATAAGTCCCACATGCCTACATACATTGTCAAGCATCCATATGCCAAGTTTCAGGACTCACAACATCAAATTGCACAGTCAAAAACCCTAAATGCTTCACAGTCAACTGCAGGGGCAAAATGGTTATTTGACAGTCAAAAGTCAAAATTTTTGGTCAAAATCTTATTTTGAAGCCACAAACATCATTTGATCAATTCTTGATCATGATTCTCAAAGCATGGCTCAAAAAGTCTCAAGATGCAAAAGTTTCTATTTTTGGACAGTTGAAAAAGTCAACTGCAAATTGACCAAGGCATAACTTCCACATGGTTTATCAGAAAAATTCCATCCAAAGCTCATTTTTAAGAGCATGACATTTCCTACAACTCATCTTCACACTTCAAGTCCAAGAAATTCTCTCACAAAAAGTTACCAATCTCAACATTATAGGTCATTTTCAAAAGTCAACAAAAAGGCACTTTAAGTCAAAGACTATAACTTGAGATTGGTAAATCAAAATGGCATGGGACCAAAGGCATTGGTTAGAGGACTTCAATACCTTTCCAAAATGTCCAAGAACATGATCAAAGCTTAAAAATTGAGTAAGATATGCCTTGTGGAAGTTGGGAAATTTTTGGGAATTTTGAAAAGTCAACTTTGCTTCAAATGCCTCAAAATTGCTAATGGGCCACAATTTCTTCCATGAATCATCACCCAAAGGCTATGCACGACCCATTGACCTCCAAGGGAGTTATTTTCTCATTTTTGATTAATTATTTGAATTTTTATTATTATTAATTCACTTAATTAAAATTAAATATGAAAAAAATAGCAAATAACACCTTTCAAATCTTTTTATGCAGAGATTTCACTCATTATATGCTCAATATCTCGTGTACCAATCTCAAGAGACAAAATCTTCCAAAATAGGCAAGTTTCCATGGCAAAAAAGATTTGAAAAAGGATGTAATAAAATCAAATATTTGGATCATCAATGGATGGATTTTGGGCTGGCTTTTTGACCTAATTCTATTCATATACATGTGCACAATTGAAACCTAAGAGATTAGACACAAAAGCTGCGCCCAAGATCAAGAACAACTTTGCACTTTTTTCACAAAAACCTTGAAACTGTTTTCATAGCTACTGCACATTTCAAAGCCTAAAAGCCATTCCAATACACTCCTGACACTACCAGGAAGCTTTTCCAATCAAAACCAGCTCTCTATACTCAAGGAATTGGTATAACAAAGTCTTACTTTTCTTGAAAATTTGCATAATCGTGTTTCACTTTTCATGCATGATTCATGTTTTTTAATGGTTGATTTATACTAACATGAATGCTCTGAAGCTAATGGTACTACCCAATTGAACTAATACTGCCTGTACAAGAATCCACCATGAATGCATATTAGGGTTTCAGAAACTTTGAAAGAGGGGTTCATTCATCTGGAAAAATTGGCCATCCAAACTGGTACCATTGAAATCAGGACATCAAAACGAACTGAACTCACCCATCGCGCCCTTTTTATGCTTGCCTATATCCTATTCGCTATTTTTCAGGTTGAAGTTTAGTGGGGGTTTAAAACCCCCGCTATTTGATATTAGTTACAGGAAAAAAAGGAGGACGAAGCTTATGTGTCTGAGCGTGATTGGCAGATTTGAAAGTTAGCGCGTTTTTATTTTGAGTCAGCATAACGCTTTCTTTTCACATATATTGTTTATGTTCCACTAAACTAACAAAGAAACGCACTAGCTCCATTGGTTGATGCGTTGGCATGTAGGTACTGGGACCTGGATTCGATTCCCAGGTCCCCCATATTTTTCAATAATTTTGCTTGTAACATGTTCAGGTGGTACTTCTCTCCAGTGGTACACCAAACGCCCAATGCCTGTGCCTGCCACACGTCCCCAGGGATCAATCCAAAGGCCATCACGTGAATTCCACCATGCACGCTGGTCAATCATCCCATACACACACTGGAAAAGTCAACCAGGCCTCTTGTTCATTGGGCCAAAGTGCCTCAAATTGACCTCCAAATTGGGCCAGATACCCCCCCATTGTTTGTATTTCTTTTTTCTAATTCCCTTTTCTTTTCTTCTTTTTATTTTAATTGTTTTTTTATTTAATTCACAAAAATAATTTTTACAATAATAAAATACAAAAAAATGTTTTATGTTTATTTAATATTCAAGTCATTAATATTTTTGTAAATAAATCTTTTAATATTCAATTTAGTAAAATTAGATTTTATTTTAATCTTTTCTTAAATAAACTAAAATATGTAGAAATTAGGTTTTTTAGCATTTTTTCTTTTTCTTACTAAAATAATTTCTTTTTCTCATTATTATTATTAATTGGTAATTATTTTGTAAATACCCATGTGATTAAATAATTAGTATAAATTAGGTTAAAACTTTAATCTTTTTCTTTAATAATTAAAAATATTTAGAATTAGGGTTTCTTTTAATTTTAATTTTCTTTATTTTCATTAAATACAAAAAAAACATAAAAAACAATTTCCTTTCTTTATTTAATCATTAATTAACTTTTAATTTCATTTAATTCCTCAAAAGGGTCCAACGCCCTCGCACATTCGATTCTAATTCCTTTTCGCGCGCTTGTTCTTATTTTTTGTTCTAAATATAATGTAATTGCCCAAAGCCTTGTAATAGTAATTAGGAAATTTATTTATTTTCCGCATCTTATTAAAAAATGGGTCTTTGTTAATTTGGCGATGTATAGACCCGCGCCTTGTAATAGCGTAGGACTTTATCTTCTGTACTTTAATTTCCGCACCCCTTAACTGCTAAATTTTGCATGAAAGAATGAATGGCCTCAAATAAAATCAAAGCGTAGATCACCATAATGCATGACAAGATAAAACATAACTGAAAACGATACACAAATTCACACACCACTCTTAGGGTACGCCTCACTGTTGCCTTGCCCCTCGAAACGTGGTCGTCGAGTATAGGACGTTTTAGTAAGTCCTTATGACCATGAACATGGCATAAGGGTAGCTTCTAAGGTATCCTACTGTTGCTCTGGTAACCACACTGTCCCTAAAAACGAATTGACCCGAACACCTCCAACGGTGGTGCTACCTATCTCCCAATGGTGGGATGGCACTACCTTAAGGACATTTACACAGCCTAATTCCTTAGGGTAGGTAGATGACTCATAGATACTTTCTCTATTAAAAAACAAATCAAAACTCTTTTCACACCGACACTTTTCAAAAAGCTTTCAAAACAATTTTTCAAACACTCTTGAGGACTGATACAAGAGTCGATCTGAAATCTTTAAACGAAACTTTTTCAAACCACTCACAATTGAAAAGCAAACAAACACTTTTGAAAACACAATGAGCAAGTATCTAAGAGCCCATGGATAACCATGGATAGAAAGGGTGCTAACACCTTCCCTTTCTATAAATCTACCTCCCGAACCGAGAAACAATCTCATAAGGAATTTTGTTGTGCTTTTGTCCTGTCCATATTGGAGAAAATAAAAGACGGTGGCGACTCTTGCTTCCGCGACATTTCGCGAAACCAGCGTTAAACAGTCAGTTCCAGATCCACCGATCACAGATACCAAGGTAAGGTTCCTACACCTAAGAATGTCATGGATTTAACCATTAAACACACTCCTCTGAAATCACATT
This sequence comes from Vicia faba, assembly GCA_948472305.1. NCBI lineage: Eukaryota > Viridiplantae > Streptophyta > Magnoliopsida > Fabales > Fabaceae > Vicia > Vicia faba. Next base: position 1,213,539,956 of record OX451740.1, on the reverse strand, counting down.
TTGTGTATGGTCACACACATGATATTAAATACACTAGCAGTAAGTATTCTGTGAAACCAAAATTCAACCAGAGTTTTGGTAAATCTAACAAATCAGGACCCAAGAAAATCTGGGTACCTAAGGATAAAATAATACATGTTGCAGATATCTTTAGCAGCAAATCAGAAACACCAGTCATGGTACCTGGACTCTGGCTGCTCGCGACACATGACGGGAAGAAGGCATATGTTCCAAAGCTTGGAACTTAAGCCTGGAGGCCACGTTGGCTTTGGAGGCAATCAGAGGGGAAAGATCATTGGCTCTGGAACTGTAGGTAATGGAAATCTTCCCTCTATAAACAATGTTCTGCTAGTAGATAGATTAATGCATAATCTGTTATCCATAAGTCAATTAAGTGATAACGGTTATGATATAATATTTAATCAAAAATCATGTAAAGCTGTTAGTCAGAAAGATGGGACTATCCTGTTTAATGGAAAGAGGAAAAACAACATCTATAAAATCAAACTTTCTGAACTGAAAAGTCAGAATATAAAGTGTCTTCTGTCTGTTAACAACAAGCAGTGGATCTGGCACAGAAGATTGGGGCATGTTAGTATGAGAAGAATATCTCAGATTAACAAACTCAATCTGGTCAGAGGACTTCCTAATTTGAAGTTCAATTCAGATGCTCTGTGTGAAGCATGTCAGAAAGGCAAATTTGCAAAACCTTCTTTCAAATCTAAAAATGTTGTTTCTACCTCTAAGCCATTAGAACTTCTGCACATTGACTTATTTGGACCAGTTAAAACTGCTTCAGTCAGTGGCAAGAAGTATGGGTTAGTAATCGTAGATGACTATAGCAGATGGACATGGGTAAAGTTCTTAAGACACAAGGACGAGTCACAATCTGTGTTTGTTACCTTCTGTAACCAAGTTCAGAATGAAAAGGATCTTAGAATCGTTAAAGTCAGAAGTGATCATGGTGGAGAGTTTGAAAACAAAGATTTTGAGTCATTCTTTAATGACAGAGGCATTCTGCATGATTTCTCTTGTCCTAGAACTCCCCAACAAAATGGAGTTGTAGAACGAAAGAACAGAACATTGCAAGAAATGGCCAGAACCATGATCAATGAGACAAACGTTGCTAAGATCTTCTGGGCAGAGGCAATAAACACAGCGTGCTACATTCAGAATAGAATCTCAATAAGACCTATTCTGGAAAAGACTCCATATGAATTGTGGAAGAACATAAAGCCCAACATTTCATATTTTCATCCATTTGGATGTACTTGTTTTATGTTAAATACAAAAAATTATTTGAACAAGTTTGACTCTAAAGCACAGAAGTGTATTATGTTAGGATACTCTGAATGCTCAAGAGGGTACAAAGTATACAATACAGAAACACAGATTATGGAAGAATCAATCAGTGTTCGTTTTAATGATAAGCTTGACTCTGAAAAGTCAAAGCAGAATGAAGTTTTTGCAGGAATGGAAATTGAATTTACAGGTTCTGAAGTCAAGTCATCAGAAGCTCTCAACACAGACATCCCTTCAACATCTGAAAGGAGCACTGCTAGCAATCCTACAATAGCTGCTGATCAACCTCAGAAGAGACTACCCAGAAGCAGCTTGGATCACCCAGAAGAAACTATCCTAGGAAGAAAGGAAGATCCAATCAGAACAAGAGCAAGCTTCAGAAACTCTGAAGAAACTCTCATGGGACTTGTGTCTCTAATTGAACCTTCTTCTATTGATGAAGCACTTCTGGACAACGACTGGATTCTAGCAATGCAAGAAGAGCTGAATCAATTCACCAGAAATGACGTATGTGATCTTGTTCCCAGACCAAAAGGATTCAACGTCATTGGAACAAGATGGGTGTTCAGAAACAAGCTTAATGAACAATGTGAAGTCATCAGAAACAAAGCACGACTGGTAGCACAAGGTTATAGTCAGCAAGAGGGAATAGACTATACAGAAACCTTTGCTCCAGTCTCCAGGTTAGAATCTATCAGACTTTTAATTTCATTTGCTATTAATAGATGCATCACTCTGTATCAGATGGATGTCAAGAGTGCATTCTTAAATGGTTATATAGAAGAAGAGGTTTATGTGCACCAACCCTCTGGTTTTGAAAATACAAAACATCCAGAACATGTTTTCAAACTAAAGAAGTCACTATATGGTCTGAAACAAGCTCCCAGAGCTTGGTATGAAAGACTAAGTAACTTTCTGTTAGAAAATGAATTCACCAGAGAGAAGGTGGACACTACCTTATTATGCAAGTCAGTTAAGAATGACATCTTAGTCTGTCAAATTTATGTTGATGATATTATTTTTGGATCTACTAATCCTTCTCTTAGAAGAAAATTTGCTAAGTGTATGCAGGCAGAATTTGAGATGAGCCTCATGGGAGAACTGAAATTCTTTCTAGGAATTCAGATCAATCAAACTCCAGAGGGAACTTACATTCATCAGAGCAAATATGTCAGAGATCTTCTGAAGAAATTTGACCTCTCAAAATGTAAGCCATCAAAGATTCCAATGCATCCCACGTGCATTCTGGAAAGAGAAGAGGTAAGCAAAAAGGTAGAACAGAAGGTCTACAGAGGTATGATTGGTTCTCTCCTTTATCTGACAGCTTCAAGACCTGATATCTTATTCAGCGTATGTATTTGTGCTAGATTCCAATCACATCCTAGAGAATCTCACTTAACAGCTGTTAAGCGAATTTTCAAGTATCTGAAAGGTACTACTAATCCGGGTTTATCTTATAGAAAATCTAGTGATTACAGCTTAGTAGGCTACTGCGATGCTGACTTTGCTGGAGACAGAGTAGAGCGTAAAATTACTTCTGGAAGCTGCCAGTTTCTGGGAGAAAATCTGATCTCTTGGTCCAGCAAAAGGCAATCCACAATTGCGCTATCAACAGCAGAAGCTGAGTACATAGCAGCAGCAGGATGTAGCACACAAATGCTCTGGATGAAAAGTCAGCTTGAAGACTTCCAGATTTTTGAGAGTAACATCCCTATACTCTGTGACAATACTTCTGCTATTTGCTTAAGTAAGAATCCTATTTTACATTCTAGGGCTAAGCATATAGAAATAAAACATCACTTCATTAGGGACTACATTCAGAAAGGATTTTTGAACTTAAAATTTATTGATACAGACCATCAATGGGCTGATATCTTCACTAAACCCCTTTCCAAAGATAGGTTCAATTTCATTCTGAAACATCTCAGGATGAAACTATGCCCAGAGTGAAAATGTTTTAAGTTTATATATTAACCTTCAGAATGTATTTGTTTTACTGTGAACTTCTGATCAATCTCTTTTCAGAAAGATAGAACATGCAGATTGTATCAGATGCTATTCTTAAAGATCTGAGCGTTTCAGCTAAAGGATAGACGTGCTGCTCACTAAATCAAACAAGTGTCATCCAATCATCAGCAAATCTCTGAAGCAGAACGCGTGCACGCTTCTGAGAAGGCAAAACGCTGATTGGGTGCATTGAGACACATGTCTGGTAACCGTTTCAAGTATCTTTCTCAAATCCCCCAAAATCAGCAAGCATTAAATGAAAGTAATCATGTTTTTAAAACATTATCATGAATTATTTCTCTTTCTTGAAACCGTTTACACTTTCAAAATTATTTTGAAATCTATTTAAGCACATTAACATCTCACATTAATCTTTTACCGTTTCTTACAATCTTACAAAATATTTTCTGCATTTTCCTTGTGTGTTCATCTCTCTCAAAAGAAACCCATTTTTCAGTTTTCTCAGAAAAAAACCCTAAGTGTGAACATGGCAACCTCCGGCAATGTTTCTGCAGGTTCTCAGAAGGAGGCTTCTTCTGAACAATACCAAGTTCCTTTCAGAACACTCCTTACACCAGTGAAGAATTTGGAAGTGTTGTCTGAACTGATTGTTGACTTCTCCAGTCTGAAAGAAAATGGATTTGATCTGACAGAAGAAGTTAGGGCACAGGGATGGGAGAAATATTTTGATAGGTTGGTTGGACCAATGTTCCCAGTCTTGGTCAAGGAGTTCTGGATTCATGCTTACTCGTCAATGCATCAAGTCACCTCCTACATAATGGGAAAGAAGATTGTGATCACTGAGGATCACATAGCAAGATTGATTGGATACAATGATGGTGGTATCCGCTGTATTGACATGGCTAAAAGATGCTCTGACGTTGCTGTCATTGCAAGGCAGATTTTCACCCATGGGGTTCCCAGCAGCAAGATCAGAGACTTAAAGGATCAAGACAGAATATGGGCGAAGATCATTCTGGGGTGCTTTAATCACAGGAAGCCAACAAGCTCTCCTGATTATATAAATATAGATCAGTAGTTTCTGATCTATTTTATTAATCAGAAGGTAAAAATCAACTTGGCTCATCTTCTATTTAATCACCTCAGGACCAGCGTCAAGGAGACAAGGGAAGAAGAAAGGACAAAAAGGGATTGGATACCCTTTGGCAGGTTAATATCAGATATTCTGACTGAGAATAGGCTGATAGAGCACCTTACAGAAGCTCAGGAATTAAGTTCTATTGAACCAACTGTTGGCAAGCCTCTGAACGCCAAGAATCTGAAGAAAATGAAACTGATAGAGAATATCAGAAAGGAGCCCAGCGTTACTCCTCTTGCTGACATCACCAACAGAAGAGTCCCACTGAACGACTTTCCACTATTCTCTGAGATTGAATCAAAACCAGTTGTGGTTCTCAGATACTTGGACGCTTGCAAGGCTGATGGTACAGATCCCAAGCTGAATATCAAAGATCTGCACCAACAACAACCAGAAGTTACTATGAAGAAGACAAAGAAAAGAAAGGCCACTTCAGAAGGACCATCCCAGCAGACCCCTAAGAAAAGAGGTAATTTATCTGCTGCCTCTGTTTTAAATTCTTCTGCTATTCCAACATCAATCCCAACCCCAGCTTCACATGAACTTCCAATCCCCATACCAACTATTGATGAAACCGAACCAGAAGATGACCCTTCTGAGTCACTGACTCTCAGGAGACCCCGCACTAAATCCCAAACTCCAAAACCCACGACATCAACAGCATCAGAACTTAACAAAGTTCTGTCTGAAATTAATGAACGTGTTTCCGCTCACCTCTCAGATAATCCAAACACTGAACCAGAAATTTCTCACTCTCCTCAACCAGAACAACCTCTCTCACCCATACCAGAAGAACCACAAATTCCACAACAACCAGAAACTCAACCAGAAATTCCTCCTCCCTCTCCACAACCAGAAATTCATCCACCATCACCTCAACCATGACCTCCACAAACTGAGTTTCATCACTCTGAAACTCCATCACCTGAACCTCATTCTCCTCAATCCTCTGAGCCACAACCCTTGGAAATTCAGCTGCCATGTAGAACAACTGTAACCATGGCCCAACTACCATCCTCGCCAGAAACTACCCCTCCAAATACTCCAAAAACTCCAAACAGTCCAATTATTATTTCTGATTCTCCCACTCCTCCCCCAAACAAACCACTGAAGACCACAGCAGGACCTTCATCGATTTAACAATCCTTGACCGTCTTGCTGATCTCAAACACAAAATAGCCATCCTGTGATCGGTGGATCTGGAACTGACTGTTTAACGCTGGTTCGCGAAATGTCGCGGAAGCAAGAGTCGCCACCGTCTTTTATTTTCTCCAAATGGAAAGGACAAAAGCACAGAAAAATTCCTTATAGAGATTGCTCTCGGTTCGGGAGGTAGATTATAGAAAGGGAAGGTGTTAGCACCCTTTCTATCCATGGTTATCCATGGGCTCTTAGATACTTGCTCAATATGTTTTCAAAAATGGTTTGTTTGCTTTTTAATGTGGGTTTAAAAAGTTTCTTTGAAAAATTTCAGTTCGACTCGTACGTCAGAGTGTTTGAAAAATTTGCTTTGAAAGCTTTTGAAAGGTATTGGTGTGAAAAGATTTTAGTTTGTTTTGAAGAGAGCAAGTATCCATGAGTCGTCTACCTACCCTAAGGAATTCGTCTGTGTAAATGTCCTTTAAAGTAGTGCCATCCCACCATTGAGAGGTAGGTAGCACCACCGTTGGAGGTGTTCGGGTCAATTCGAGGTTCGGGACATGGTGATCACCAGAGCAATAGGAAGACACCTTAGAAGCTACCCTCATGCCAGGTTCCCGGATCATGAGGACTTACTAAGACATCCTCTACTCGACGATCACCTTTCGAAAGGCAACAGTGAGGCGTACCCTAAGGGTGGTGTGTGCGAATTCGTGTGTCATGTTTCAGTTATTTGTCTTGTCATGTTGGTTATGATCTACGCTTGATTTTAATTAGGACATTCATTCTTGCATGCTTTTTAACAGTTATAAAGTTTGCGGGAAAATAAATCTAAAGCTATTACAAAGGGCGCGGGTCCACATCGCCAAAATTAAACCGGACCCGATTTGACGGAAAATAAATCAAGCAATAAAATAAAAGTGCGAGAAATAAAATCGTTACAACGCTTTGGGAGAATTACATAATTACAATAAACGACATAAAATAAATGCGCGAAATAAAATAATTAAAACAATGGGCGTTGGACCCTTTTGCAAAAATAATTAAATTAATGAGAATAAAAATTAAAATTTAAAAGAAGAAAAATGTTTTTTAGTATTTGTGGTTTTTTATGTTTAATAGGAAAAAAGAGAATTAATTACAATTAAAACAAAGTGTCGAACCCTAATTCTAATATTTTTTAGTTATCATGAAAATGTTATATTAACCTAAATTAAACCCTAATTTTTATTTATGTACATTTAATTATAAAAATAAATAAATAAATAAATAATATTGTGATAAGAAAAAAAAGGAAAATTAAAAAAGGTATAAAAATTATCAATTAACCTAATTCTATATTTTTTTTTGGATTTTTAGTTGTTAAAAAGAACTAAAATGGCAACCTAATTAAAACTAAATATTGACATGTTAATTTATTTAAAAAATAATTAAAATAAAATAATTATTAAATTTTGTCTTTTCTGAATTTTTTATGATGTTTTTTTATGTATTGTAAAGAAAATATTTAATTAAATTAAAGCAATAAAATAAATAACATAATGATTAACAATAAAATAAAAATAAGTAAAAAATTGAAAGAAGTTGCAAACCAGAGTGGGGTGTAGTCCCAATTTGTGAGGTTTTTTTGAAGCAAATCAGGCCCAATAAGCATGGCATTCTTTGACTTTTTTGGCTTGTGTATCAGCGCATTGACCTGAGCATAGTCTACTCCTTGCATCCACGCCTTTGATTTGAATTGGTGGGACACGTGTGTGCTTGGATCAGGATGGCATATGGTACGTCTCCACAGAAGCGCTGCATAGGAATTTGAGTTGAAAAATAACATGAAGCATTATACAGACCTGGGACTCGAACCCAGGTCTTGGAGGTTGTATGCGTTGGTACCTGCCACTGAAGCGCTTGATCTCAAGTTAATATATAATGGTTATTAAATATAATAAAAGAAAACAAAGTGTTAGTGGATGGCTTGGCGCGAATTTTCAAACGCGCCTATCACGTTTTGACACGGAGTCGTCTTCCCCATTTTTCTGAAACAAGACCCTATTGCAACGGTTTTAGAAGCGTGGTTTTAGGCAGGCTTCAAGAAAATAGCGACTAGCGCTATGGTGATCATAAATTGATCGCGACTAGTGCTTTTTCTTCGTCTTGATGGGCTGATTGCAATGGTGTTACTGGGATGGTCTAATTTTACTTGTGTTAAGAGTCCCTAATTTTGAAACCTGCAAACCCTAGCATATGAACATGGCAAAATCGCGTATGGCCAATAAAAACACAATTAAAGGTGCTGGTTAGCTTTGAAACTTCAATATGAACAAGAATCAATCAATAAAAATTACAAATAATGCATATAATGGAATGTATGATTATGCAATTTCTTCGATGCAGTTGCGGTTCTAGGTACCAATTCCTTACGCTTTTGTGGTTGATATTGATTGGAATCTGTTCAGGAATGCCTAAGGAAGCTATTGAAATAGGTTTGGTGTCTTGAATCGCCTTGTAACCTCGAAATCAGTTTTGAGTTTTTTGGATAAAATTTCAATGTTGCAATGGCTTTTGGGGCGCAGCTTAGAGTGTCCAGGCCTTAGGGTTCTGTTCTAGTACTTGTATGGAAGCATTTAGGTTAACAAAAGTGGAACAAATCCATGGCATTGATAGTTTTCAATATTTGATTTTCTTAAGATTTTTTCAAATCTTTTCCATGTGCATTTTGCTCTCAATCATGCCAATCAGCTTCAAATCTTTCCCCTTTTGTATTTACACGAAATATTGAGTCCAAACCTGCATAAAAAGATTTGTTTTCATTAGGTTTGTATTTTTTATGCATTTTATTTAATTAAATGAATTATAAATGATAAATAATCCAAATAAATAAATAAAAATGGAGAAAAACTTCCTTTTGGGCCTAATGGTCGTGCATAGGCTTGGAATGATGAATCATGGAAGAAAAATAGGCCCATTTGCATTTTTAGGTCATTTGAACCATTGTTGACTTTTCAAAATTCCCAAAACTTTCCCAACTTCCACAAGGCATAACTTGCTCAATTTTTAAGCTTTCCACATGTTCTTGGACTTTTAGGAAAGATCTTTGAGTCCTCTAACCAATGCCTTTGGTCCCATGTCATTTTGATTTACCAATCTCAAGTTATGGCCTTTGACTTAAAGTCCCTTTTTGTTGACTTTTGAAAATGACCTATAATGTTGAAATTGATAACTTTTTGTGAGAGCATTTCTTGGACTTGAAGTATGAAGATGAGTTGTAGGAAATGTCTTTCTCTTCAAAATGAGATTTGGATGGAATTTTTCTGATAATCCATGTGAAAGTTATGCCCTGGTCAATTTCAGTTGACTTTTTCAGCTGTCCAAATATAGTAACTTTTGCATCTTTGATGATTTCTGAGCCAAATTTTGAGAATCATGATCAAGCATTGATCAAATGATGTTTGTGGCTTCAAAATGATATGTTGACCAAAAATTTTGAACTTTTGACTGCCAAATGACCATTTTGCCCCTACAGTTGACTGTAGTGCAATCTAGGGTTTTGACTGTGCAATTTTGAGCTGAATGCCTTGAAACTTGACATGAGGATGCTTGACCACATTTGCAAGCATATGAGACTTAATTGGGTTCTTGAAAACTTCATTTTCTTGGTCAGAACCCAAACCCTAGTTTTGACTGTATAGGAGACAGTTGAACTGCATAACCCTTGGGGAATTTTGTGACTTGGCTTGGCAATTTCTTGAAGAATATGGGAGGGCAAATTTTGGGGTACAACAGTTGCCCCTGTTCAATCTTCTTAGACCTGAGGATGCAGATTGGCTGACGTGCCTTTCGTAATCCGAGGGTAGAAGATGATTGGACACTAGAGTGCCCAGAAATTTGCGCTCGTATGTTAGCAGTGTGATGGGGGAATGGGCTTATAGATGCCATTTAGAGATTGTTGGATATGATGATGGGCTTATAGATGCCATCTGGATATTGATTGCGTAGGAGATTCCTTAGCGAGAACCTGTATACCTGCAAAAGAAAAAAATGAGTACCTGACACGCTGCAGGAGTTGATTTTTAGATGCTTGGTATAGGTGTGCCCTGACTGGTTACAGGAGCTGAGTCTGGAGCTTCAAACGCTGATGAATGAACCAGGTATGGTTACTGTATTAGCGTGAATGGTAAGATAACCTTGGGCGACTTTAACTTCAACAACGCTCGTTGAGAAAAATCTTGGCGGGAATTACCATCTTTGCAATATCGGGAAGAGAACCATAGGCAATTATAATCTGAAAGGAATGATCACCTCACACTCATCGTCGGAGAGGGAAACATCTGAAAAGGGATTACTACCTCACACACCGTCGGAGAGGGAACTATGAGAGAATATCCCTTCACACTCATCGTCGGAGAGGGGACCATAGGAGACTATCACCTCACACTCATCGTCGGAGAGGGAAACATCTGAAAAGGGATTACTACCTCACACACCGTCGGAGAGGGAACCATAAGAGGTTTTTTGATAAGGATGTGATGAAGGAATCTGAGACGATTGCTACTCCAAATATACGATGAAGGAATCGGGGACGATTACTACCTCAGCAGGACGATGAAGGAATCTGAGACGATTACTACCTCAGCGGGGTGATGAAGGAATCTGGGACGATTACTACCTCAGCGGGATGATGAAGGAATCTGGGACGATTACTACCTCAGCGGGATGATGAAGGAATCTGGGACGATTACTACCTCAGCAGGGTGATGAAGGAATCTGGGACGATTGCTACCTCAGCAGGGTGATGAAGGAATCTGGGACGATTGCTACCTCAGCAGGGTGATGAAGGAATCTGGGACGATTGCTACTCCAAATAGGATGATGAAGGAATCTGAGACGATTGCTACTCCAAATAGGATGATGAAGGAATCTGGGACGATTACTACCTCAACGGGTAAAGACTTTTATCTGTTGATCGTTCTTTCCTGAAAAGTAACGAATTAGTTGTATGCGATGTCATAATGCATGAATTGCATGATTTTAAGATGTTCTCAAAAATGAATGAGATCGGGGTGATATGATGCGTCTATGCATGCTATAATGATGTATGTGACGTTTTATGAATGTGTTTTTCGTCTAGGAAAGTAAATCCTTGACGGGTGCCGGGAAGTCGTATCCTGGGCTGATGTTGAAGAATAGATTTTACTTCCGCTGGGGATGATAACTGCAAGAATACCGGTAGGAGAAGATGACTCCGCTGCGGAATAAGCTTGGCAAATGGAAGATTCTGCGGGGAGGAAAATACTTCGGCGACCATGCTGGGAAGCAATACTCTGTGGGGATAGAGATGCTTTGCTGAATTATTGATGACTTGCTGAGGATATCCTTGTTGTATTGGAAGTATGAATAGACTTCGCTGGGGATAAGAAGGCTTCGTTGACGATGCTCTTTCCGGGGCTTTTGGCTGAGGATAACCCAGTTATATCCTGTTAAGGAAATAACTCTTTTAATCAAGCCGGGCGACGCGTTCGTGCTCTGCGAGGGGAGTAAGCTTCCAGAATCTACTGGGGATAAGCTTACTGCTTGGGGAGATGGATTCCAATTTTCCTGGGGAAGCTGGGTTGGACTCTCCCGGGGAGGTATTGAACTGTATTGGTTATGTCCTTCAACAGGACCTACCCTGATACCTTGGAGGATAGAACAATCAGACTGCTCAGACCGACCTTTATTGCCCCTGTTTCTTGTGGGGTGCTGATAGTTGTTGGCGGACAAACCTTCTTCTGGTAGACAAATGGCGGGACACAGTCGTACGCTTTTAATCCCTAACTTTTGCCTGGACCGCCCTTTCGGGTTTTCAGTCCACCGGGATACCCATTTTTGCCCAAGCCGCCTTTTCAGGTTTTCGACTTGCCGGGTGTACAGATTTTTTATTTCATCCCTTCATTTTGCCCGAACCCTTTTGGTTCGCCGGGAAGCCCTTACTTTTGCCTAGGTATGTCAACCTAGCGGGTCTTTGATTTTGCGTAGTATTTTTCGACTATGTCCACGTTCTTAGAATGCAGGGAGTTGCCCCTGTTTAGAAGTGCTTTGTCACCAGAAGATGTTTGATCAGGCGAGATTTGTTGTTGAAATGCCCCAAGTGACTCAAGCAGAGATTTGCCCCAGATGATGGACAATAGTCATGCCATGCCCCTTGATTGAAAGTGCTTTTGTTCACTAGGTATTCATCGTGCGAATTTCCCTGCTGTTCAAACAAAAAGTCATATGCAAACAAAGTTATGTTAAAAATGCAAAGCTTATGTCTGTCTTGAAGATTTTGAAAATGCATTTTTCTTTCATAAAACAAGCGATTGTTTGTAAAACGTGATGTCAACTTCGTACTTACCATAGGCCTTTAGGAGTCAGGATACCTTTCGTACAGTATGCTTTCGAACTAACCCATGCTTCAGCTAGGACTTTTAAGGGTTGTAACGTGGCCTGGTTCACGGTTTAAGAAACAAAGGATAAAGGCTCAAATTATTTGTACCCACCCGCTCTTCGTGATGTTCTCCAAACCTAAACTCAGCTGATCATACGTTAGACCTTGTTTGAGTCTTTGCTCTGATTTTCCGGTGATGATTCAGATGTTGATGATTTATTTTGAATAGGCAGTCATTCCTTTTTGTTGAGGGTTTGTAGAACCTCTTTTTTTCCTTGATTTTATTATCCCTATTATTATTTTTTTTGCCTGAACTGTTCTTTTGTGATTACAGTCAGCGGGATGCCCCAGTTTTGTAAGTCTCCTTCATTGGTTTTGACTTTATGGGTTTTTGATTTTGGTAATGACTGCCTGTCTTTATGATTATTCGGAACCATCACTGTCTTTCTTTGCTTTGTAAGGACCTCTTTGGTGCCATTCGTTATGCACTTGGATCAACTGAGAGAACTACCCTGCCCCAGGTTATGATTAAGGGTTTTAAATTTCGAAAAGAAAAACTCCTACTTCTTTGGCTCAGAGGGGTTGACGAGGGATTATCATCCTTATAACTCCAGTGTTTAGGGATTTGAAACAATGCCTGTACCTCATCAGCGGGGTTTGTTCAAAAGCATACTGTAATGATCGCGGTATCGTTTTCGTCATCCTCCCTCAAGAGGCTTAGAATTAACGAGAGTTGACATCAGAAAAAATATGAAAACAATTTGCATATAGTGGATGCGAATATATTGATTCAAAATAGACATAAGCGATGCATTAATGGAATAACAATGTTTTAACATGAATAAATGTTTGCACAATCAAAGAAAAATACAACTTGAACATTTGAATGAACAAAAGACATTCTCGATGATTCGGTGTAGGATCAGTGTTCAAACTCGACCTCCTTGGCGTCAATCAAATCTTGGATCCTGTTCTTCAAGGTCCAACAGTCGTCGGTGTCATGTCCAGGACTGTCAGAATGGTAGGCACATCTCACACTCGGGTTGTATTTGGGAGAGGAGGTGTCAGGATTTTGAGGAGGATCCTTTAGTGTGATCATTTTCGCCTTCAGCAGTTGCTGTAATGCCTGAGACAAAGACATGTTGATGTCAGTATACTTCCTATCTTGATGCTTTATCCTACGCCTATTGCTCTTTCTTGGTTGAACAGGCGTGGGATCAGAAATCTGGATTGCCCCTACATCATGACGACCCTTTTTACCATGTATAGCATTGGATTCTTTCTTCCCACTGTGGGGCTTTTTCTGAGCATCAGCAGGTGCGGTTTCTTGAATCTTCCCCGACTTGATACCAGCTTCGATTCTCTCCCCAGTCAAGACAAGATCTGTAAACCCAGCAGCAGAATTCCCAATTAGGTGGTTGTAGAATGGACCAGACAGGGTCCCCAAGAACATGTCCACAAGTTCACGGTCAGTCAGAGGTGGTTGTACCCTTCCAGCAAGATCCCTCCATTTCTGCGCATATTCTTTAAAACCTTCACTTGACCCTAACGACATACCCTGGAGTTGGATACGCGTAGGAGCAAGGTCGGCATTATATTGATACTGCTTATAGAAAGCAGTAGCCAACTCCTCCCAGTTACGAACTTTGGTCCCATCCAGCTGATAGAACCATTCGAGATGAGTCCCTGAAAGACTCTCCTGGAAGAAGTGGATCCATAAATTCTTGTCCACCGTATATGGCTGAATCTTCCGAACATAGGACCTTAGATGCAGCTTGGGGCAAGACGCCCCGTCATACTTAGTGAAGGATGGTGCTTTGAACTTCCGAGGGATAACCACACCAGTTGACAAACCCAAATCTCTAAGATCCAGCCCAGGTACCTGTTGGATCTCCATAGCATTCAGCCTATCCTCCAACTGTTTGTACTTGTCCTCAGCCGGAGGGTACTGTTCATCGTCGAAATCTGTTTCATTGTCAGAGACCTCTGGACTGGGCACCCTTTCCTCTTGATGACTGCTTTTTCCCATAGATGGGGTTGTCCTCTCAGTTTCAATTTGCGGTGTATTCCCAGATCTGCGTCTAGGGCTGAACAAAACAGTCCTCTTCTTCTTCTTTTCTTTCTTCAAGAGCAAAGCCTTCAGATCTTGTTGCCCCTGGGTCAAATTCATAATCAGCTCTTGGAACTAGGCATTCTGAGCCTGGAGGTCCTTGATAGTCTGCTCGGCTGATGATTCAGGATTCATGACGATCGGCTGAAATAAACAGCGGAGAAGGGTAAGCAACCTGTCAAAGGGATACCTGCAATGCAATGAGATGTATGACATGCATGTAATGTTTTCAAGGACCTCGCGGGGTAAACAGAAAATTTGTTAGCATTTGGAACCGGTAGCTTGATTGTAAGAACTTCATTTTGTTGAGAGTCCTTCATCAAGGGTCAAAGGCTCACCATATCCCGTGGGTCATAGCCCCTGACTTTAGTCATCATGGCTGGTTTTGGTTTCCAAACAACCTTGGTTAGGGGAACCTTCTTCAAGAGTCAGAGCTCACCATATCAAGTGGGTCATAGCCCCTGACAACTTTGGCTAGAGGAAAATAAATCCCCTTTGCCCCTTGCTGGGATAATTGTTCATCATGACCTGCATCACAAGCCCTTGAGATCCTTGAAATGGGTTAGGATGTATGCAATGTTATGATGTCATGCTATGCATGGGGTGATGTAGGTAAACCCTGTTATGAGTCCCAATTAAGGACTATAAACAGACCCTGCAAGAAATTCAGTATACTTTGTTATGAGCCCCAATTAAGGGCTATAAACAAAACCTGCAAGAAATTTAGTACCCTGTTATGAGTCCTAATTAAGGACTATAAACAAGACCTGCAAGAAACAAGTGTCAGGTAACAAGCACGCAGATAGTCAAGTACGAAGGCACACAAGTCACACAAAAGAGCCCTTAGGGTTCAGGCCAGCATGAGGTCTAGGTATTACCCTCTTGAAGTTGGTGGGTTCAACCTGTCCTAATCAAAGTAACCGGGTTCTAAGGTTCCCAATATCACGGGATTGCTTTCATTGTTCATCGTTTCGATTTAGCCACTGAACTGGCGACCGAAATATTCCAGGAAAGCAACCCTCAATTGAGTGTAGTATCGAGTATCAACCAACCTCGGACTGCACCAAAGTCAGTTATCTCACTACCCTAAAGAGGCCAAGATAGTTCAATTAAGGTTCCTAAGGTCTGTTGATGCTTCACGACACCACGCGGAGGCCCCGTACTCTCCTTGACTGAACTCAAGGGTTACCGGTACACACCAAAGTGCCACATCAACGTAGCAGACTATTTCAACCATGTCGGTATACCCCGCACAGTTCCCTCACAGCCTTGTTGCTACTTTCTAAGAAGGTATCCCCCAGATCCGGGTTAGGATCTATAGAACTCCCAAGCAACCCACAATTTAAAGCACATAAGGAAAACAATTGAAAACACAGTGATCTTAGTCCTAAGGTACACCCCACTTTAAGTTTGTGTCCCCAGCAGAGTCGCCAGTTCTGTGATCGGTGGATCTGGAACTGACTGTTTAACGCTGGTTCGCGAAATGTCGCGGAAGCAAGAGTCGCCACCGTCTTTTATTTTCTCCAAATGGAAAGGACAAAAGCACAGAAAAATTCCTTATAGAGATTGCTCTCGGTTCGGGAGGTAGATTATAGAAAGGGAAGGTGTTAGCACCCTTTCTATCCATGGTTATCCATGGGCTCTTAGATACTTGCTCAATGTGTTTTCAAAAATGGTTTGTTTGCTTTTTAATGTGGGTTTAAAAAGTTTCTTTGAAAAATTTCAGTTCGACTCGTACGTCAGAGTGTTTGAAAAATTTGCTTTGAAAGCTTTTGAAAGGTATTGGTGTGAAAAGATTTTAGTTTGTTTTGAAGAGAGCAAGTATCCATGAGTCGTCTACCTACCCTAAGGAATTCGTCTGTGTAAATGTCCTTTAAAGTAGTGCCATCCCACCATTGAGAGGTAGGTAGCACCACCGTTGGAGGTGTTCGGGTCAATTCGAGGTTCGGGACATGGTGATCACCAGAGCAATAGGAAGACACCTTAGAAGCTACCCTCATGCCAGGTTCCCGGATCATGAGGACTTACTAAGACATCCTCTACTCGACGATCACCTTTCGAAAGGCAACAGTGAGGCGTACCCTAAGGGTGGTGTGTGCGAATTCGTGTGTCATGTTTCAGTTATTTGTCTTGTCATGTTGGTTATGATCTACGCTTGATTTTAATTAGGACATTCATTCTTGCATGCTTTTTAACAGTTATAAAGTTTGCGGGAAAATAAATCTAAAGCTATTACAAAGGGCGCGGGTCCACATCGCCAAAATTAAACCAGACCCGATTTGACGGAAAATAAATCAAGCAATAAAATAAAAGTGCGAGAAATAAAATCGTTACAACGCTTTGGGAGAATTACATAATTACAATAAACGACATAAAATAAATGCGCGAAATAAAATAATTAAAACAATGGGCGTTGGACCCTTTTGCAAAAATAATTAAATTAATGAGAATAAAAATTAAAATTTAAAAGAAGAAAAATGTTTTTTAGTATTTGTGGTTTTTTATGTTTAATAGGAAAAAAGAGAATTAATTACAATTAAAACAAAGTGTCGAACCCTAATTCTAATATTTTTTAGTTATCATGAAAATGTTATATTAACCTAAATTAAACCCTAATTTTTATTTATGTACATTTAATTATAAAAATAAATAAATAAATAAATAATATTGTGATAAGAAAAAAAAGGAAAATTAAAAAAGGTATAAAAATTATCAATTAACCTAATTCTATATTTTTTTTTGGATTTTTAGTTGTTAAAAAGAACTAAAATGGCAACCTAATTAAAACTAAATATTGACATGTTAATTTATTTAAAAAATAATTAAAATAAAATAATTATTAAATTTTGTCTTTTCTGAATTTTTTATGATGTTTTTTTATGTATTGTAAAGAAAATATTTAATTAAATTAAAGCAATAAAATAAATAACATAATGATTAACAATAAAATAAAAATAAGTAAAAAATTGAAAGAAGTTGCAAACCAGAGTGGGGTGTAGTCCCAATTTGTGAGGTTTTTTTGAAGCAAATCAGGCCCAATAAGCATGGCATTCTTTGACTTTTTTGGCTTGTGTATCAGCGCATTGACCTGGGCATAGTCTACTCCTTGCATCCACGCCTTTGATTTGAATTGGTGGGACACGTGTGTGCTTGGATCAGGATGGCATATGGTACGTCTCCACAGAAGCGCTGCATAGGAATTTGAGTTGAAAAATAACATGAAGCATTATACAGACCTGGGACTCGAACCCAGGTCTTGGAGGTTGTATGCGTTGGTACCTGCCACTGAAGCGCTTGATCTCAAGTTAATATATAATGGTTATTAAATATAATAAAAGAAAACAAAGTGTTAGTGGATGGCTTGGCGCGGATTTTCAAACGCGCCTATCACGTTTTGACACGGAGTCGTCTTCCCCATTTTTCTGAAACAAGACCCTATTGCAACGGTTTTAGAAGCGTGGTTTTAGGCAGGCTTCAAGAAAATAGCGACTAGCGCTATGGTGATCATAAATTGATCGCGACTAGTGCTTTTTCTTCGTCTTGATGGGCTGATTGCAATGGTGTTACTGGGATGGTCTAATTTTACTTGTGTTAAGAGTCCCTAATTTTGAAACCTGCAAACCCTAGCATATGAACATGGCAAAATCGCGTATGGCCAATAAAAACACAATTAAAGGTGCTGGTTAGCTTTGAAACTTCAATATGAACAAGAATCAATCAATAAAAATTACAAATAATGCATATAATGGAATGTATGATTATGCAATTTCTTCGATGCAGTTGCGGTTCTAGGTACCAATTCCTTACGCTTTTGTGGTTGATATTGATTGGAATCTGTTCAGGAATGCCTAAGGAAGCTATTGAAATAGGTTTGGTGTCTTGAATCGCCTTGTAACCTCGAAATCAGTTTTGAGTTTTTTGGATAAAATTTCAATGTTGCAATGGCTTTTGGGGCGCAGCTTAGAGTGTCCAGGCCTTAGGGTTCTGTTCTAGTACTTGTATGGAAGCATTTAGGTTAACAAAAGTGGAACAAATCCATGGCATTGATAGTTTTCAATATTTGATTTTCTTAAGATTTTTTCAAATCTTTTCCATGTGCATTTTGCTCTCAATCATGCCAATCAGCTTCAAATCTTTCCCCTTTTATATTTACACGAAATATTGAGTCCAAACCTGCATAAAAAGATTTATTTTCATTAGGTTTGTATTTTTTATGCATTTTATTTAATTAAATGAATTATAAATGATAAATAATCCAAATAAATAAATAAAAATGGAGAAAAACTTCCTTTTGGGCCTAATGGTCGTTCATAGGCTTGGAATGATGAATCATGGAAGAAAAATAGGCCCATTTGCATTTTTAGGTCATTTGAACCATTGTTGACTTTTCAAAATTCCCAAAACTTTCCCAACTTCCACAAGGCATAACTTGCTCAATTTTTAAGCTTTCCACATGTTCTTGGACTTTTTGGAAAGATCTTTGAGTCCTCTAACCAATGCCTTTGGTCCCATGTCATTTTGATTTACCAATCTCAAGTTATGGCCTTTGACTTAAAGTCCCTTTTTGTTGACTTTTGAAAATGACCTATAATGTTGAAATTGATAACTTTTTGTGAGAGCATTTCTTGGACTTGAAGTATGAAGATGAGTTGTAGGAAATGTCTTTCTATTCAAAATGAGCTTTGGATGGAATTTTTCTGATAATCCATGTGAAAGTTATGCCCTGGTCAATTTCAGTTGACTTTTTCAGCTGTCCAAATATAGTAACTTTTGCATCTTTGATGATTTCTGAGCCAAATTTTGAGAATCATGATCAAGCATTGATCAAATGATGTTTGTGGCTTCAAAATGATATGTTGACCAAAAATTTTGAACTTTTGACTGCCAAATGACCATTTTGCCCCTACAGTTGACTGTAGTGCAATCTAGGGTTTTGACTGTGCAATTTTGAGCTGAATGCCTTGAAACTTGACATGAGGATGCTTGACCACATTTGCAAGCATATGAGACTTAATTGGGTTCTTGAAAACTTCATTTTCTTGGTCAGAACCCAAACCCTAGTTTTGACTGTATAGGAGACAGTTGAACTGCATAACCCTTGGGGAATTTTGTGACTTGGCTTGGCAATTTCTTGAAGAATATGGGAGGGCAAATTTTGGGGTACAACACATCCCCAAACCAAAACAGCCAGATGTTGGCTCTGGCATTGTGAATTTTGAAACAGGTTTGCAGCAATGGATTGCTTCTCTAAAGCAAGTTTGTCCTGGAATGATTGATCCTGCTGCCTCAGACCAAATCTGGACACGATTAAGAATATGGGTACGTGCTGAAGCCCTCAAATTGCAAGACACCAATTATGAGCAGGCACAATAGAACTTCAGCAAGTTGCTGAAGGAAGTTGAAAGTCAGCTGCCACAGGACGAAGTGCTCCTTCTGGGTAGTGAGCCATGGTCTGAGAAGCGTCCAGCTTCAAAAGTTCAGCAAGCAGAAGATCAGACTATTCAAGCTGAAGAGGTCAGTCAAGCTGAAGATGTTGCAGAAATCTCTCAGAAGCTTCCTGCTTCTGATGTTTCTCAAGCTGCCTTGGACAGGCAGACTTTGGAAGAGCTGGAGCTGAATGATATTC
Source organism: Vicia faba (assembly GCA_948472305.1). NCBI lineage: Eukaryota > Viridiplantae > Streptophyta > Magnoliopsida > Fabales > Fabaceae > Vicia > Vicia faba. Next base: position 1,213,520,272 of record OX451740.1, on the reverse strand, counting down.
GTCTGCAGCAAAGAATGGATGAAAATGATCAGAAGATGAAGGAAAGGATGGATGTGCAAGACAGCAAGATAGATACAGTAGTCAACATGGTGCACAAGCAGACTGAAACTGCTGATCAGATTAAGGCAATGCTGGAGACTCTGTTCACACGCTTCCCACCCCAACCTTAGTATTTCATTCATGATATTTTCAATGTTTTCTTTGCATATCATATGTACTGTTTTGTCTGGCTCTGAATTTTAATATAACAAGTTTTTCTGCTCTGATCGTTTTAGCACATCACTTACACTTTTTGATTGCTGACAAAAAGGGGGAGAACAAGAATGATATTTTTCAATAACGGATTACTGAGACAAAAAGTCTCAAACATTCTAACACTCTGATATACTTGAATGTTTTCTGTTTTTGCATAAGTCCACAGGTACAAGAAGGTAATCACCTCTGATACACTGAAGCTCGAAGCTCTGATATTCTGATCTGAAGCTCTGATATTGCTCTGATATTCTGATGTTCAAAGAAAGGCAATAAAGATCTGATCCTGAAGAACTCTTGGAATTAAAAAGGGAAGTAATAAATTCAGGGGGAGTATCTCCGATCTAAACTCTGATATCTCTTTATCCCTTATCTTTGATAACTTCCTACTTAATTCTGATACAACTTATTATTTAGTTATCTCTGATGCTTTTCACGCTAATTATCAATTAAAAAATATCTAGTTTTTGTCATCATCAAAAAGGGGGAGATTGTTAGAACTAAGTTTGAATCTACTACCCTAAGTTTAAGTTTTGATGATAACAAAATGCTAAGATATATTAATTGTATGCTTCATGTAAAGACTATTTGCTACCTAAAAATTACCTTCTGGTTTACAGAAACTCTGATGGGTATCAGCATGAGAACATCCTCATCAGCATCAGAAAATTGGATATCAACATCAGCATCAGAAGATGTGATATCAGATACCAGAATCAGAAGATCAACTTGCACTTATGCTGAAGCTTGATGAACAGATCTGCGCTCAACACTCTGAACTCTGATAAAGACAACAACAGTTCATCAGCACCTAAGCAGCGTCAGAATGAGCCAAAGCCAGATCACGCTTAAGTGGAAACGGTACTGTGCATTCAAAATGAGTTATTACCAACGACACCATTCCAGACAAGATCTGCTTAATAAGGAAAGAATGTTATTGGCATTGAATCATAATTATTCTCCAACGTACACTATTTCCAATTCTATATAAACAAGTCAATGAAGATTGAATTGGCTAATGCTCTACAACACTCTACATGCCAAAAAGCTAATCGTCATCTTCCTTACTCTCAGTTTGCTAAAAGCTCCAAATTTCCTTACTCAATTATTTTAGCAATCTAGTTCTCTTAAGCTAAATTTGTGTAGTATCACAGTTGTGATAAACAGTTTTGTAGAAAACATTCACACACCTAGATTTCAATTCTTTGTAAGAAAGTAATTCCTTGAGAAACCGGTTTGTGGTTTGCATCAAGAAGGCTTTAGCAGTTGTTAAAGCAGATTGTAACATTCAGTTGAATATAGTGGATTAAGACCTCGTTGGAGAGAGGCGAAATCACCTTGACGGGTGGACTGGAGTAGTTTGAGATCAAACGAACCAGGATAAAAATATCGTGTTCATTGCAATTGATTTCCAGTTTTTACAATTCAACCCCCCTTCTTGTGTTTTTCACTTCTTCAGAGGATGCCATTGTTCACACGGATTCTTTGAAGAAAATTGATAGAAGGGGTTTTTTTGAAAAAAACTTTAACATGAGAGAATATTGAAGATGGTAAAACGTGAATGAATGAAATAGTGAATTGAGTTTATATAAGTTCTTTAGAAAACGTAATCAGTAAGAAAGAGAAAATAAGTAATGATTATATTGAATTAATGAAACCTGAAATTGGGGGATTTAGAGAGATATTGAACAGTTACCAATGACAAATGTCTCAATGCATCCAATCAGAGCCTTGGACCCTTCATAATTTGAACACGTGTTCAGCCTCAGAAGGTAGCTTGTGATAGGATGACATATGTTTGATGGTGTGAACTGCACGCCTCTATCCTTGAAATGAATAGTTCAGATCTTCATAGATAGATTCTGATGCAACTGTACTCCTAACTTCTGAAGACAAGTTGATCAGATGTTCACAGAAAACAATAAAATTATGAGGGTTAGAATATGCAAATAAATTTTTTTATTCTGGACACAGTTTCATGCTGAGATATTTCAGAATGAAATTGAATCTATCTTCAGAAAGGGGTTTTGTAAACATATCAGCCCATTGATGGTCTGTGTCAATAAATTTTAAAGTAAGAATTTCTTTCTGAATATAATCCCTAATAAAGTGATGTTTTATTTCTATATGCTTTGCCCTAGAATGCAAAATGGGATTTCTGGATAGACATATGGCAGAAGTGTTATCACAAAAGATAGGAATGTTACTCTCAAATATGTTAAAGTCTTCAAGTTGACTTTTCATCCAGAGCATTTGAGTGCTACATCCAGCAGCTGCTATGTACTCAACTTCTACTGTTGACAATACTATTGTGGACTGTCTCTTGCTGGTCCATGAGATCAGGTTGTCTCCCAGAAACTGGAAGCTTCCAGAAGTGCTTTTACGCTCTACCCTGTCTCCAACAAAGTCAGCATCACAATATCCTACTAAGCTGTATTCATTGGATTTTCTATAAAACAAACCCAGATTACTAGTACCTTTCAGATACTTGAAAATTTGCTTAACTGATTTTAAGTAAGATTCTCTAGGATCTGATTGGAATCTAGCACATAAGCAAACACTGAATAATATAACAGGCCTTGAAGCCGTCAGATAAAGGAGAGATCCAATCATACCTCTGTAGATTTTTTGTTCTACCTTTTTACTTACCTCTTCCTTTTCCAGAATGCACGTGGGAAGCATTGGAGTCTTTGAGGGCTTACATTCTGAGAGGTCAAATTTCTTCAGAAGTTCTCTGACATATTTGCTCTAATGAATGTAAGTTTCTTCTGGAGTTTGGTTTATCTGAATGCCCATAAAGAATTTAAGTTCCCCCATTAAGCTCATCTCAACCTCTGCCTGCATGCACTTAGAAAATTCTCTTCCCAGAGAGGGTTTAGTGGATCCAAAAATGATATAGTCTACGTAAATCTGACAAACTAAAATGTCATTCTTAAATGTCTTACAGAACAAGGTTGTGTCCACTTTCCCTCTGGTGAATTCCCTTTCTAACAAGAAGTTACTTAGTCTTTCATACCAAGCTCTGGGAGCTTGTTTCAGACCATAGAGTGACTTCTTTAGTTTGAAAACATATTCTGGGTGTTTGGAATTTTCAAACCCAGAGGGTTGGTGCACATACACCTCTTCATCTACGTAACCATTTAAGAATGCACTTTTGACATCGATCTCATACAGAGTGATGCTATTATTTACAACAAAGGAGATTAAGAGTCTGATAGATTCTAACCTAGCGACTGGAGAAAAGGTTTCTGCTGACTATAACCTTGTGCCACCAATCGTGCCTTGTTTCTGATGACTTCTCTTTGCTTATTCAGTTTGTTTCTGAACACCTACTTTATACCAATGACGTTGAATCCTTTTGGTTTGGGAACCAGATCCCATACGTCATTCCTGGTGATCTGGTTTAATTCCTCATGCATTGCCAGAACCCAGTCATTTTCCAGAAGAGCTTCATCAATTGTTGTTGGTTCAATCAGTGAGACCAGTCCCATGAGGGATTCTTCAGAGTTTATGAATGTTGATCTTGTTCTGATTGGATCATCCTTCTTTCCCAAGATCTTATCTTCTGGGTGAGCTATGTTGCTTATGGATAACCTTTTTTGGAGTTGATCCACAAAGGGTACTGGAGTACTTGTAACATTTCTTTCTGAAGTTGTTGGAGCGTCTCTGTTGGGAACTTCTGATGAGTTGTCTTCAGTACCTGTGAATTCAACGTCTATATCTGCAAAAGATTCATTCTGCTTTGACTTTTGAGGGTCAAGCTTATCATCAAATCTAACAATGATTGACTCTTCAACAATTTGTGTTTCTGTATTGTATACTCTGTACCCTCTTGAGCATTCAGAGTATCCTAACATAATACACTTCTGTGCTTTAGAGTCAAACTTGTTCAGATGATCTTTAGTATTCAGAATAAAACACGTGCATCCAAAAGGATGGAAGTAAGAAATGTTGGGCTTTCTGTTCTTCCACAATTCATATGGAGTCTTTTCCAGATATATGTCTTATAGAGATTCTATTATGAATATAACACGCTGTGTTAATTACTTCTGCCCAGAAGATCTTAGCAATGTTAGTCTCATTGATCATGGTTCTGGCTATTTCTTGCAATGTTTTGTTCTTTCGTTCTACAACTCCATTTTGTTGGGGAGTTCTAGGACAAGAGAAGTCATGCGAGATGCCTTTTTCATTAAAAAATGTTCCAAAGTTTTTATTTTCAAATTCTCCATCATGATCACTTCTGACTTTGACAATTCTAAGATCCTTTTCATTCTGAACTTGGTTACATAATGCAACGAACACAGAATGTGACTCATCCTTGTGTCTTAAGAACTTTACCCATGTCCATCTGCTATAGTCATCTACAATCACTAACCTGTACTTCTTGCCACTGATAGACGCAGTTTTCACTGGTCCAAATAAGTCTATGTGCAGAAGTTCTAATGGCCTAGAGGTGGAAACAACATTTTTAGCTTTAAAAGCAGGTTTTGCAAATTTGCCTTTCTGACATGCTTCACACAAAGCATCTGAGCTGAACTTCAGATTAGGAAGTCCTCTGACCAGATTGAGTTTGTTAATCTGAGATATTCTTCTCATACTAACATGCCCCAATCTTCTGCGCCAGACCCATTGCTCGTTGTTAACAGAGAGAAGACATTTTACATTCTGACTTTTTAGTTCAGAAAGTTCTATCTTATAAATGTTGTTTTTCCTCTTTCCATTAAAAAGGATAGTTCCATCTTTCTAACTAACAGCTTTGCATGAATTTTGATTAAAGATTATATCATAACCGTTATCACTTAATTGACTTATGGATAACATGTTATATATTAATCCATCAACTAAAAGAACATTATTGATAGAAGGAATATTACCATTACCTACTGTTCCAGAGCCAATGATCTTTCCTCTTTAGTTGCCTCCAAAGCCCACATAGCCTCCAGGTTTAAGTTCCAGGATTTGGAACATATGCTTTCTTCCCGTCATATGTCGAGAGCATCCAGAGTCCAGGTACCATGATTGGTGTTTTAGCCTTGCTACTAAAGATATCTGCTACATATATAATTTTGTCCTTAGGTACCCATATCTTTTTGGGTCCTGGTTTGTTAGTTTTACCAAAATTCTGTTTGAATTTTGGTTTGACAGAGTAAACATTACTAGTGTATTTTAGGTCATGTGTATGCCCGTATGTGAAGTGTGATTTTAGTGGTGTGTGTTTTATAATAAGGTCCATGACTTTCTTAGGTGGATATACCTTACCTTGGTATCCTATTTGTGATACGGTGGGAGAACTGACTTGAGGATTTGCGTTTGTGTTCGCAAAAAATTTCGGTTTAGCAAGAGTCGCCACCTACTTTTTATTGTATCCAAAGGAAAGGTCAAAAAACACAGGAAAGACCTTTGAGATGTTTTCTTGGGTTCGGGGGGTAGATTATGAAAAGGGAAGGTACAAGCACCCTTTTCATCCATGGTTATCCATGGGCTCTTAGTTACTTGTTTAGATCACTTGCTTTGCTTTTCCAATTGTTTGAAATGGTGCTTTGTGTGTGTGGTTTTGAAAATGTTTTGAAAAGAGGCCATCATTGTGGCAACCTTTGTAATAATTCTTGTTTGAATATATACAAAGGTGTATTGTCTTTTGAAAAGATTTTTCAATGTTTGAAAGTTTGTTTTTGGGAAATGTTTTGAAATTGTGTTGTGAGGTGTGTTTTAAAATAGCAAGGATGTTTTGCAAGTTTTGATCAAGTAACTAAGAGTTATCTACCCTATTTTACTCAAAGATCTTTCCTACACATTTTTAACCCTTTTGACAGTGTTGTTTTACCACTGCATTTGGTAAACAACCTTGTATTAGGATGTTAAACGGGACAGGCGCGGGTCATCTTATTGACCATGATAGCAATTGTGTTTAGCATCTTTAGCAATTTTTTGAGGGACTAGATCATTTTGTATAGGCAACCAAAATAGCGTCATCGAGGGACTATGATCTTTTTGTTTTGTTTTTGTTTTGCCAAGATACTCAACATGCATAACATGGCCATTTTAAAGGCAACAAGTGGATGAAACCCTAGGGGTGCAAGTGTGCATAGTGTTGTCATTTTACATGCTTTTTATCTTTGTATTAGTCAGGCTATTTGTTTGGTTTTGGACTTTTCGCATACAAACCCTAATCTCTAGCATGACATATTTGTAAGCATAAAGTGCGTAAAATAAATCTACACTATTACAACATTTGATATGGGGAGAGGGATACAATTTTTGAATGGGGGATATTTGCAAGAAATTAAAACCCTAATATTTACTATTACATCCAAATTCAATAATTGGTACAAATGATAAATGAACAATATTTAAATAAATAAATTAAACAAATATTGTGAATATGCAAAAATGTTTTTGTTTATTTTTTATGTATGTAAAAAATATTTAGTGTATATATAAACAAGAAAAAAAAAGATTATATATTTTTTTTATTAAGGGTAAAACCCTAATTTTCTTTTAAGAATGTAAATATATTAAATATACTATTTATATACAATAAAATAAAATAATGTATATACAAAAATAAAATATATTTAGAAAAAGTATTATTTAAGTATAAATAATAATAAAAAAATAAAAGTATAATATTTAATGTATTATTTTCAAGTTTTTATTAAAATAAAAATAGAGGTATATACTCATTAAATTATTTTTATGCTAGAAAAAATAAAATAAAATACAAAAATAAATGTGAAAATTTATAAAAATATTTTTGGTATTTTTTATGTTTGGAGAATAACAAAACACACGCCCTGTTCAAATCTCCAGATCCTGCATACGTGCTCTAATGCAAAAACTCAAAACATCAAAGTTGTAGCATTTTTCAAGACGAATCCAACCATGTAAAGAACTCATTCTAACTCTCAAAGACCAGAGAGAATTTCTCTGGCCCTAAATCCTAACCTAATTTTTTCAGGAAGTTCATGGATCAAACTCTCTTAACACGTTTAATTTAAATGAAAACTGAGCATATGTACAACTTTATGGCTATGAATACTACATTTTTTATTCACAAACCTAAGCCTAATGATTCCTAAATAGAGAGATAGGAAGTTGACAAAAACCTGTTTCAGTTGACTTCGTGTATGGCAATGTGGAGCTTTCCAGTGAGGCTTGAGATGTTTGGGAGCTTGCTTGAACTTCCTCTGACCTTCCCCAATGCCTAGCCTGCCTTGAATATGCTTGAACAAGCCTGCAGAACTCAACCTGCACAAGCTGAAATAAAAAAATGGCAAACCTTGTAAAGGGAGTTATAGTCAGTGTTTAAGGGTTGGGATAGCTTGGATAGGTTATATGGAATGTGTTTGAACCAGTTTGAGGCAAAACGCACGAGGGGTTTTTGCTATGGAGGTCAAACTGTAGGGAGTGCCCTGTTTTGCCAATGGAAGGTGATTTTGTGCTATGGAAGGTTTGAGGGCTCAAAGGCTCGTGTTTTAGGTTCAATGCAATGTATGAAACTTGTCTCAAATGCTTTCCAAAGTTTGTTCTAGCAGATGTGTGTGATGTCGTGTATTTGACAATTTTCTTGTATATGAAGCAAAAGTGAACAATGATGCAAGACAGGCCTGTACAGGCTATCTATCAGCTTGCACACTATGATCTTGGCCCCTCAAGTTTGTGGATTTGATTTTCTGCATAAGATCTTGTTCAAGGCTCAAGGATTCTATTTGACATAAAGCAAGATTTGGACAAAAATGGCAATGTTACCTTTTACCATTTTTGGATTAATCTATTGTATAATCCTCTAATGACCAAAACAAAGCCTTAGACCAATGGATTTGCATTTAATTATTGAGTATGGAAGGGTTTTGGGACCTGTAATCTAGTACAAACAAGGCTTATTAGAGTTTGCAACTTGTATTACTAAGAAAATGCCATGGATCAAAAGTGAGTTTTTGCCAACTTCAAGCCTTTGATTCTCCCTAAACACAAATGATTTTGAGAGTTCTTGGACTTTTTAGAAAACTCGTAACATGCTCTACATTCCATATTTGAAATGAATTTTGAGATTCCAAGTGGAACTAGGTGAAAAATTGCCAAGAAGATAGGTCAAAATCCTGCCTAAACTAGGGCAAATTTTCACTAAGTTAAAAGTTTCATGGACCCTTGTTCCAAAAATCATAACTTGAGATCCAAGCTTCTTTTGGGAAAACTTTGTGAATTAAAGTTGTAGACTTTGTGGGGGACTACAACTTTCATGTTGGAAGTTTTGTTTGAATCCAATTGCATCATGGTGAAAATGTTGGGCAAAGTTGGAAAAAAAATAAGAAAATTGAAAAATTTCATAACTTAGAAAAATTCTAAGTTATGAAAATTTTCAATTTTAAACCCTAATTTGCAAAATTAGGTTTCTTGATGAACAAGTTTCATGTTTTGACACATCTTGATGAAAAATGACCCTTGGCACTTGATTTTGACCAAAAAGTCAAAGTTTGACTTTTCAGTATACAGTCAAATTTTGATCAGTTGACTGAAAAATTCATCTGTCATTCCAATGCAATTGAGATCTTTTGAACTTTGTGAATAGGTCAAGATGATGCCATTGAGTCCTTAAGTCTATGATTGAACCCAATTTTCCATTGACTAGGTAAAAAATCAGAAATTGCCCTTATACAGTCAAAACCCTAAAAATGACCATTTTGCCCTTTTGATGATCTGATCAGATTTCTTGAGGAGTTGTGGTCCAAACTTGATCAAATGGTTCATATGAGTTTATAATGTTTATGTGGATAAAAAATTGTGAGGTTTGACTGTAAATTGGCCACAGTTGACTTTTTCCCCAATACAACTGATTTCTAGGTCAACTGTCCAATTGACTGGGCAAAAATTTGATTCAAAGCTTGAAACTTGGTAGAGGCAATCTTATAAGTCCAACATGAAGTATGAAAGTCACTTTGAGCATTAAAAGTCCCAAAATCTATGTGCAAACTCAAACCCTAATTTAGGTCAACAGCGCAAGAAAATGTCTTGAGCAGTGCAAAACCCTAATCTGGTCTTGAGTTCAAAGAGCCTTGTGATGAGAAATCTTGATAAAATGAGAGGGCAAATTTTGGGGTACAACAGCTGCCCCTATTCAATCTTCTTGAACCTGAAGAGTTAAATTGGCGAGTTTGCCTTTCGTGACTCGAAGGTAAAAGAGGATTGGACACTAAAGTGCCCGTAAATTTGCGCTCGTCAGAGTATAGCTGAGGGAATGGACTTAAAGATGCCATTTTGAGCTGTGACAGAATCTTGTAGGAGATGGGCTTAAAAATGCCATCCAAGAAAAATTGATCGCATAAGAGATTCCTTTGCGGGGGCCCATACACCTGTTGTTGAGGAGTATTATGCCGGGGAATGATGGTCTCTGTTATGGTAGAAATAGAACTTCAGTCGTCTGTTAATTCTACTAGGGAGTCATCTTTTGGTTGAAGAGGTGACAGTGAACTGCTATCTGGTCAACATCCAGGCTTTACAGTCTTGTATTTTTATCTAGTCAACATCCAGGCTTCACGATACTTTGCTTCCTATCTGGTCAACGTCCAGTCTTCAGAAGGATATCAAATGGTTATCCGGTCAACATCCAGGTCTTCCTTTTGATTTGGGGCCTACTAATATCTGGTTGAATTCGAGCTTCAAAGTAATTGGCCGAGTAAATTGTTATTTGGTCAACGTCCAAGTTTCATAGTATACCTTACTGCTATCTGGTCAATGTCCAGGCTTCACAGTACTTTGCTTCCTATCTGGTCAACATCCAGTCTTCAGAAGGATATCAAATTGTTATCCGGTCAACATCCAGGTTTTCCTTTTGATTTTGGGGCCTACTAATATCCGGTTGAATCTGGGCTTCAAAGTAATTGGCCAAGTAAACTGTTATTTGGTCAACGTCCAAGTTTCACAGTATACTTTGCTTCCTATCTGGTCAACGTCCAGTCTTCAGAAGGATTTGCAAGGGATTAAGCTATTTTCCGGTCGATCTCCGGGCTTCAGTATAATCAAGATATTATCTGGTCGAACCCAGGCTTCATAACTGGAACAGGAATCCGCCCCTTGATTTGAATAAGCAAATAAGAGAGCATCCGCGTCTGGAGCATCTCTAAGCCGTTTTCTGAGCTTTGAATACCTGTCTTAGGTAACTATCAATTTTATCTTGAAAAGGATAGAACGTTAGCTAAAACACAAAGTTATGTTGCATGAAATGTATGATGCAATAAGATGTGTTTTATCAAATATCTATGATATATGAATGTAATGTATGTGCATGTAAGCTGATTAGTTATTTTGCTGAGGGAAATAAATCCTGGATAGCTGGAGATAATAAAATCTTTGACCGCTGTCGGGAGAAAATAAATCTATGACCATTGCTGGAGATTCGAAATCTTTGACAACCTCTGTAGGGAGAAGCTATACCGCTGGGGAGATCAGGAGTTTGGGTTGTATGTCAATCTACTGGGGACCTCGAGAATCTCTGTTCTAATGGGGGTATCAAGGGAAACTGAATGGCTTCCGCTGGGGATCTTATTGACGTGCTAATTTGATCGTGGCGACTTCACTGGGGAAGAATAACTCTCTGGGGAATTATCTGGTTTTAAAGTGAATCTTCAGGGGCAATGGAGGAAATTGGATGGTCTCCACTGGGGTTTATGGGTTGAAGCTTTGGAATCCGTTGGGGAAGAAAGTTTCATGGTCACTGAGGATTTGCAGTTCAAAGTTTTTTGGCTCCGCTGGGGATTGGGAGTTTGGAAACTCAAATTTGATGGGGATTTTTGAAACTTAACTCCACTGGGAGTATGTATTTCAAGGCTTTAGCTCTGTTGAGGATCTCTCCTGGAATAGCCCAAAGACATTTTCCCATATTTTCAATCTGTCGGTAATTATTTTTTCTTATTTCGTTTTATTTGTAAGCAGTGATTATATTCAAATGCATATGCTCATTTTAATAAATCATGGACGTTTTCAAATAAAACATAAGTGTAAAAAGAAAGAGAAAGCAAACAAAATTATGCACTTCGAAGTATCTTTGAATTAACTTTGTGTAAGTATTTTGTACAAAGGAGACAGACATCCTAGTAAGAGAATGTTGTCATAAAATGAGAAAAAATTTATACAAATAAAGATGGCTATGTGTAACAATTCCATGGGGTTCCCATTTTGCTATAGCCTTCGTCACTCTGAGTATCTTATCCATTCGTTGCTTCGTCCGCAGATGATTGGATTGATCAGAAGCTTGGAGCTTGTTCGTGAAGAGATTATCCTTAAAGTGATCCGACGAGACATAGTCATACGCTTTAATTCCCTAACTTTTGCCTGGACCGCCCTTTCGGTTTTTCGGTCCACCGGGAAACCCTTTTTTGCCCAAGTCGCCCTTTTGGGTTTTCAACTTGCCGGGTGTACAAATTTTTTTATTTATCCCTAATTTTTGCCTGAACCCCCCTTTCGGGTTTTCGATTCACCGGGATGCCCATTTTTGCCCAAGTCGCCCTTTCGGGTTTTCAACCTGTCGGGTCGTTTATGTGTAGTATCTTTTGACTATGTCTGCATTCGCAGGGTGCGGCAGATCATCTCCGTCCATGGTAGTCAGAATCATTGCCCCACCAGAAAATATGTTTTTGATCACAAATGGTCCTTCGTAAGTAGGGGTCCATTTGCCCCTCGGATCACTTTGCGGTAAGATGATCCGCTTGATTACAAGATCTCCAACTTGATTTACCTGTCTCTTGACTTTCTTGTTGAAGGCTTTGATCATATGTTTTTGATACGCCTGACCATGGCAAACAGCAGTAAGTCGCTTCTCGTCAATCAAGTTAAGTTGATCAAGCCGGGTCTAAATCCAATCGTCTTCACTCAAACCAGCATCTTTCATGATTCTCAAAGAAGGAATCTGAACTTCCATAGGTAAAATAGCTTCCATGCCATATACCAAAGAAAAGGGGGTTGCCCCAGTTGAAGTGCGTGCCGTGGTACGGTACCCATGCAGAGCAAACAATAACATCTCATGCCAATCCTTGTAGGTGACTGTCATCTTTTGAATGATCTTCTTGATATTTTTGTTTGCAGCTTCGACAACACCATTCATCTTAGGCCGATAAGGAGATGAATTGTGATGTTGAATCTTGAACTGCTCGCACAGAGCAGTGATCATAATGTTATTCAAATTTGTACCGTTGTCAGTGATGATCCTGTCGAGGATACCATACCGACATATGAGGTTCTGCTTGATGAAGCGGGCAACCACATTCTTTGTAACGGAGGCGAAGGAAGCTGCTTCGATCCACTTGGTAAAGTAATCAATGGCCACCAGGATGAAACGATGTCCATTGGATGCTGTAGGCTTGATCTCTCCAATCATGTCGATTCCCCACATCGCGAATGGCCAAGGAGCCGTTAGGACATTGAGAGGAACTGGAGGAATATGTACTTTGTCAGCATAGATTTGGCATTTGTGACAAGTACGAGAATGTTGATGACAATCAGCTTCCATGGTAGACCAGTAGTAGCCTGCCCGTAGAATCTTCTTAGCCATCATATGACCGCTTGAGTGGGTGCCAAAGGTGCCATTATGTAGTTCAACCATGATCTGCTCAGCTTCAACCTTGTCTACACAACGGAGTAGGACACAATCAAGATTGCGCTTGTATAAGATACCATTGCTCAGAAAGAACTTGGCCGCGAACTTCCTTAAGAACTTTTTGTCGTTGACTGAAGCTCCTTCAGGGTATTCTTGCGCTTCGAGATACCTTTTGACGTCATAAAACCAAGGTCGGTCAACAACTTCTTCGGTATTAATCTCGTGACAATGTGCAGGTTCATCCATCCGTTCGATGGTGATTTGAGGTGCCTCATTATCCCAGTTAAGTTTAAACATGGATGACATTGTAGCTAGCGCATCTGCTAGCTGATTCTCTTCTCGCGGGAAGTGCTCAAAGGTAATCTGCTCAAAATGTGGTAACAATGTCAGGACACGTTCTTTGTAAGGGATGAGGTTAGGGTGCTTAGTATCCCACTCTCATTTGATTTGACTGATAACCAAAGCTGAGTCCCCAAATACAATCAAAGATTTGATTTCCAAGTCAATAGCAGCCTTGAGACCAAAGATACAAGCCTCATATTCGACCATGTTGTTGGTGCAGCTGAAGCAGAGTCTAGCAGTGAAAGGTGTATGGTAACCTTCTGGAGAGATAAGTATCGCGCCGATACCGTTCTCAAGTGCGTTGGAGGCACCATCAAAGTACAAAGTCCATCGGGATCCTTGTTCAGGTCCGTCATACAGTCTGTTCTCTTCAATGTTATCCAAAGTCATGATATCCTCGTCAGGGAAGTCGAATCTCATGGATTGGTAATCTTAGACGGCTTGATGGTCCAGATGATCGGCTATCACACTCCCCTTTATAGCTTTTTGGGTCGTGTACTGTATATCATATTCGGTGAGGATCATCTGCCATCTAGCGATTCTTCCGGATAAAGCAGGCTTCTCGAAGATGTATTTGATCGGATCCATTTTAGAAATCAGCAAAGTGGTATGTGTCAACATATACCGCCTTAGCCGGCGAGCAACCCATACCAAAGCGCAACAAGTTTTCTCGAGTAGTGAGTAACGAGTCTCACAGTCGGTAAACTTTTTGCTAAGGTAATAAATGGCATGCTCTTTTCGGCCAGACTCGTCATGTTGGCCCAATACGCACCCCATTGAATTATCCAAAACAGTCAGATACATGATTAATGGCCTTCCTTCGACGAGTGGCATCAAGATAGGAGGTTCTAGCAAATACTCCTTGATCTTATCGAAAGCAACTTGACAGTCATCATTCTATTCAACCACCTGATCTTTCTTCAACAACTTGAAGATTGGTTCACAGGTAGATGTTAGGTGAGAAATGAACCTTGCAATGTAGTTTAGGCGTCCCAAGAAACCTCTGACCTCCTTCTCAGTGCGAGGGGCAGGCATTTCTTATATAGCTTTGACTTTGGAAGGATCAACCTTGATGCCTTTGTTACTGACGATGAATCCCAAAAGTTTACCAGACCTGACTCCGAAAGTGCACTTGCTAGGGTTCAGTCTGAGCTTGTACTCTTTTAATCTGACAAACAACTTTTGCAGATGGTCGAGGTGTTCTTCTTCTGTCTGTGAACGGGCTATCATGTCGTCTACGTAGACTTCAATATCATGATGTATCATGTGATGAAATAAAGCTACCATGGCTCGCTGATAGGTTGCCCCGACATTCTTTAGTCTGAATGGCATCACTTTATAGCAGAAGGTACCCCACTGCGTAACAAAAGTAGTCTTCTCCATGTCTTAGGGGGCCATTTTGATCTGGTTGTACCCTGAAAATCCGTCCATGAAAGAGAATACCTTGTGTTGAGCTGTGTTGTCAACCAAGATGTTAATGTGTGGTAGTGGAAAGTCATCTTTAGGGCTAGCCCTGTTCAAGTCTCTATAGTCCACGCACATTCTGACTTTGCCGTCCTTCTTAGGCACGAGCACAATGTTAGCAACCCATTATGGATAGGAAGTAACAGCAAGAAAGCCAGCATTGACTGCTTCATCACTTCAGCTTTGATCTTTTCGGACATGTCGGGCCTCATTCGACGGACTTTATATTTGATTGGTGGACAGTCTTCTCTTGTAGGGAGACGGTGAACCACAATATCTGTATCCAGTCCCGACATATCTTCATAGGACCAGGAGAAGATCTCAACATATTCATTCAACAGCTGAACTAAGCGTTCTTTGACATTTGGCTCCAGGTTGGCACCTACTTTAACCTCTTTTCTGTCTTCGGTAGTACCCAAATTGGTAGTCTCTAACAACTCTTCATGGGGCAGAATAGCCCTTTCTTCTTGTTGCAAAAGTCTAGCCAAATCTCCAGGCACTTCACAGTCTTCATCACCTTCGTATTCAGCATGATTGACCAGATATTCAGATTCACTGAAGGCCATAGCAGAATTTTTACCCATGGAATCCGGAGTGGATGGGTACCTGCATTTTGTGAGTGTGGGTGTGTGTAAGGGATAGCCACCTTTAAACAAAATGAAAATGTAAAAGGAAAGAAAATGAACACAAAAGTTTAGATATGAAAACGTCTATGATTCATTAAAAATGGCATATGAAAATGAAGAATCAAAACCCTTACAAATGGACCTATATGCCCCGGGTAAGGCATAAGGCGAAAAGAGTGTATGAATTGTTTAATAATTATTACAGGCCAAACAGGAAATGTTCAAAAGATAAATTACTGATTGATGAAAGTGATGGGAACAAAGTCTTTCGCCTCCCAGTTGTTCAGTCCTCCTTCAATGGTTGGAAAGATCCAGTCTTCAAAATTGCTTTCTTCTTCATCATCCTCTAAAGCATGAACTCCATGATGAGTGATTTTCAGCGGCGGTCCTCCAGCCCGGGAGTGACGCACGACCTTCTGACTAGCAGCAGCGAAACCTAAACCGAACTTATCTGTCTTGTAAGGAAAATCTGGAAGTTGACCCTTCCTTCCTTGATCACAACTTCTGCATCTTTAAGGGATGACATCCGAGACACAGGTTTGGTAATGATGGGTACATCAGTCATTGTCTTGGCTACCGCAACTTCAGGAGAAACCTCTTCAAAGTGTTGGAAAGGTGTTTCTATGAATTCACCATCCAACTCCACATAGAGGAAAGAGTTAAGGTGGCTTATCATATACTCCTCCTCACCATGAACTATTATGATCTTACCCTGGACTGGGTATTTTAGCATTTGGTGTAGAGAAGAAGTGACTTCCCCAGCGTTGTGGATCCATGGCCTTCCCAAAAAGCATGAATATGAAGGACGGATGTCCATCACATAAAATGTAGAGTTGAAAATTTACATTCCCACCTTAATTGGGACGCCCACCTCTCCGTGGACCATCCTCTTAGAACCGCCGAAGGCTCTAACAATGATATTACTGGGCTTTAGGGTCAAACCCTCATAGTCCAATCTGTCCAACGCTTTCTTCGGTAGGACATTTAAAGACGACCCGGTATCAACCAGAACGTGAGCAAGAGTGGTCCCTCTGCACTCTACCAAGACGTGCAGTGCCTCATTATGCTTTCTTCCCTTAGGCGTTAGATCGACATCAGAGAAACCAAGACCATTATCGGCTGTAACGCTGGCTACACACTCTTGAAACTGATCCGCAGAAGTTTCTAGGGGCACGTGCACCGTCTTCAAGAATTTGATCAAGGCTTTGGCAGGAGCCTCGGAGCAGAGCAGTAGAGCCAGCATAGAGATTTTTGAAGGGGTTTGCCCTAGCTGCTCTAAGACATCATAGTCGCTTTTCTTAATTATCTTTAAAATCTCCTCCATTTACTTTTGGGTGGTCTCGGGGATAACCAAAGTCTGAGCCCTCGTCCTGACGGGCGCTTCTTGGATCCCCTTACCTTTATCACCAGTAACAGCAGAGGGTATAACTTCGGGAGTAACAATCTCTTTAATCACTGGACTTCGCACATATATCTTGACTGGAACAAGAGCACTTGAGGGTCCGAAGATTGCCCTCGGAGGAGCAATCTCCGGAGAGAAGATTCTTCCGCTACGAGTGATCTTACTTGTCCCTGCAATATTTCCTATGTCAGGAGTTTCTTCATTCGAACTTTCTTCAACTGATTCGATCTGCTTAACACCGTGGTAGAAGATCTCTCCCCCATAATTCCACGGTATTGTCTTGTTGGACTTATATGGGATAGGCCCCGACATAGTAATCTTCAGCGGTACATACTTTGGATCAGGTGTAATTTTAACAGGTCTTTTGGAGACCTTGGAAAGATTGTCGAAAATGGTGATTATAACAACATCATTGATTGGAGTAACAGGAGTAACATGAGTTTTCTTGAAGAGGATTTCTTGAGTATCCATCAGGCATTGGATGCCTGACTTCAACAACGAACAATCAGATTCCAAGGTCGAACAAAGGTAACAATCTTTTCCACAGCCTGGAAAAATCCCAGCTTTCAACATATTCATCTTGATCATTAGTAACGGAGTCATTAAGTCATCAACAGCAGTAACATGAAGATCTTCTACAATAGCATGAACATTATGACCATGTTTTGGCATAGGAGCGGATATCACATTAGGTTTTTCAGGTGCGTCAAACTCCACCTCCTTGGCATCTATTAAATCTTGGATCTTGTTTTTAAGGGCCCAACAATTGTTGGTGTCGTGCCCTATGCCGTCAGAATGGTAAGCACATTTAGCACTGGAATGGTAAAAAGGGGAAGTTGTATTTGGATTTTGTGGTGGATCTCTCAAGGTTGTAAGGTTCAGCTTCAAGAGATGGGGGAGAACTTGGGCATGCGTCATGTTTATTTTGGTGAACTGCCTAGCAGGCCTTCCTCCTCTTTGTTGGTTGGTTCTTGGTTGATCATTCCTAGTTTGATCAACTGCTGTCTTTTGGATCATTACAACCCCCACCGTTGACCAGCGCTCTACTCTCCCTCTACCTTTTTAAGAATAAACAGCTGACACCTCTTTCTTGACTAGAAAAGGTTTTTTGACAGCGGCAGAAGCAGATGTATCTTTTTGAATCTTACCACTCTTGATGCCAGCTTCAACTTGTTCACCAGTCAGAATTAATTCAGTGAACCCTGCCGATGAACTCCCTATCAGGTGATTAAAGAATGGACCAGACAGCGTCCCCAAAAACATATCAACCAACTCTCTTTCAGACAATGGTGGCTGCACCCTTCCAGCCAAGTCCCGCCACTTCTGGGCATACTCCTTAAAGCCCTCATTAGAAACCATACTCATACTCTGTAGTTGAGTACGAGTAGGTGCTAAATCTGTGTTGTATTGATATTGTCGGTAGAAGGCAGCAGCCAAATCCTCCCAATTATGTATGTCAGCCCTCTCAAGCTGGTAGAACCAGTCCAATTGCGTACCCGACAAACTATCTTGAAAAAAGTGGACCCATAAATCCTTATCAGAAGAGTGAGGTTGGATCTTTCTGACGTAGGACCGCAGATGCATCTTCGGACAGGACAAACCGTCGTATTTAGAAAATGTAGGCACTTTGAATTTAGGGGGAATGACGATCCCATCAACCAACCCTAGTTCTTCGAAATCCATCCCAGGTACTCTTTATACCTTCATGGCTGCCAGCCGGTCTTCCAGATTCTTATACTTATCGTCCGCAGGAGGGTACTGCTGCTCAGAGTAATCTTCATCCTCCTCTTCTTCTTCTTCTTCATTTCAGACTCGGAAGGTACCTCAGCTCCTTTTCCTTTGCCAACCCCTTCATCAGACGTCGAGGGGAAATCCAGGACCCTCCTAGCTTGGTTCTCAAATCTTCTTCCCATAGTGGCCACACCAATTCTTTTCTTTTTCTTCTTTTCTTTTTCCTTTTCCTTCTCTAACAATGCTTTAAGGTCCTCTTGACCCTTTGCCAAGGTCATGAGGAGTTGTTGGAATTGCGAATTCTGTGCTTGCAGATCTTTGACCGTCTGCTCTATATCCATCTTGCTAAAATAAATAGCAGAAAGATAAGGAACCCTGGTGTGAAGACCTGTTTATGCATATGATGAATGATATGTATTCATGTAATGCATTCAAGGATTCAGAAATTCAAAGTTGCTGCAAACAAAAAGAACACACGTCATATTAATAAGAATAAATTTGTTAGTACATAAATGCCCCATGGGCAAAATATTACAAAATTCTTAATGTAAAAAGACGTTGCGTATCCTCTTTGGTGCGATGTAAGTGTTAAGAGTCTGCTCTTCGTGGAGTTGACGGGTAAGTTCCAAAACCTTCTTCTCACTGGCATAGAAGCTGGCTTCAAAAGTATTCCGTTCTTCCTTGAGCTGTATCCAACTCTTTTTCAAATCTTCCAATGATGTTGGCATGTCAGGATGTAGGAGGGTGTATGGAACCCCTCCTTCCACAACAGACTCTTTGATCACGGGGAAAATGTGGGAGTAAGGCATCATAAGATTATGGGCGCGGGTTCGTACCCACTTGAGGTAAGGCTCAAGGGGGATGGAATTCTTGTGTCCCAGTGTCTTACTGTCCACTTTGTTGGGCATCCTTTAAGCTCGGATAAACCTTTGTCGAAGTCCTTGAGCGTCGTTGTCGAAGTAAAAAACCAAGTCTAGAATCAGCATGTCATGAGGGCCATCCCTTCGGGCATACCCAAATTGTCTCAGAGCTAAACTGGGGTTGTAGGTAATGCCTCCCCTAATGCCAAGTAGTGGGACATTAGGGAATTCTCCGCAACGATCAATGATGATGACATTTTATCTGGACCGAGAACACCAATGAACATCATAATATGTAAGAGTCATCAATTGTTGTGACCACCTCAAGCCTTGCTCATTCTTCATGACTGATTAGGGAAGGTGAGAGATAAACCACCTTGCTAGAAGAGGAGTACAGCACATGAGAACACCTCTTTTCCTCATTGTTCGTGTGTAAAATGAGTGGAGGATGTCCCCAAGCAATGTAGGCACAGGATTCCGAGATATGAAAATCTTGACAGCATTCACATCTATAAGCTGATCAGGGTTTGGGAACAAGACCAACCCATAGATGAGAAGTGCTACAATCTCCTCAAAAGCTTATAGATCTAGAGAATTCCAGCAGTCTTGTGCCTTCTCTAACAGAAACTTTGCCAAGAAACCCTTGACACCACTTCTGGTTTCCCAATAACCTTTGATATCAGATGGTTGCAAGTGTAAGGCTTGAGCAACATCTTCAGGCTTTGGTTCTCTTTTCGTACTGTTGTAGGGTAGTTGATGGAGAATAGGAATCCTCAGGAGTTGAGAAAATTCCTCCAAAGTAGGCACTAGTTGGTGTGATACGGTGGGAGGACTGACTTGAGGTTTTGCATTTGTGTTCGCAAATGTTTCGGTTGAGCAAGAGTCGCCACCGACTTTTTATTTTATCCTAAGGAAAGGTTAAAAAGCACAGCAAAAACCTTCGAGATGTTTTCTTGGGTTCGGGGAGTAGATTATAGAAAGGGAAGGTATTAGCACCCTTTCTATCCATGGTTATCCATGGGCTCTTAGTTACTTGCTTAGATCAACTTGCCTTGTGTTTTCAATTGTTTGAAATGGTGCTTTGTGTGTGGGTTTGAAAATGTTTTTAAAAAGAGGCCAATGTGGTGGCAACCTTTGTAATGACCCATGTTTGGATGTATACAAAGGTGTATGTCTTTTGAAAAGTTTTCAATGTTTTTGAAAGTTGTTTTGAAAGTGTTATGATGTGTGTTTTGAAAAATAGGCAAGTGTTTTTGTTTTGCAAGTTGGCAAGTAACCAAGAGTTGTCCACTCCTAAATTTACTCAAAGATTTTTGCTATGTTTTAACCCTTTTAACAATTTTGTTCCACCATTGTATTTGGTGGACAATCTTGTGTTAGGATGTGAACGGGACAGGCGCGGGTCATCGTTTAGACCATGATTGCAATGGTGCCAAGTACCTTTGGGCAATTTTTTCCTTTAAGGGACTTGATCATTTTTAGGCAACTTTCGAAAGCGTCATCGAGGGACTATGATCATTTGATTGTTTTGTTTTTTTCCAAAGATACCTAACATGCAATATGGCCCATTATTGAAGGCAACAAGTGGAATACCCTAGGGGGTGCAAGTGTGATTGGTGTTTGTTCATTTTCATGCTTGTTTATCTTGAATTTAGATCACACTATTTGTTGTTTTTGATTTACATACAAAACCCTAATTCTAACATGGCATATTTAGAAAGCATTTAAAGTGCGAAATTTAAAAGGTCCTAAGTTATTACACAATGATCATGGGAGTGGGGGTACAAAATATTCAAATGGGGATGAGACTTCATAGGAGGATAATACCCAATATTTACAACCAAATTGAATTGCGCAAATATAAATGTAAAGATGTATAAGAATAGAACAATGTATATGTGAAGGTATTTTTTGTGTAAGTGTATATTTTTATTCACAAATAAAATAAAAATAAATAAAGAAAAGTTAATTTTTGAATATTTTTATGTTTAGGGCAAAAACCCTAATTTTGCTAAATAAGAGGTATTAATTATTTATTAAGTATTATATACAATATTTGTTAATTATGTGTAAAAAATAAATAAAAAAGAAGGTATATTGTCAAAAAAGATTTTTAAGTTAAATATTAGTAAAAAAATAAAAATGTATTATTTTTTATGTTTTTAACCTAAATATACTAATAAACATATAAATATTAATATTATTTACTAAATATATTAATTATGTATAAAAATGAAATATTTAATATTTACAAAAAAAAGGTATATTTTTTTATAAAATGTTTTCAAAAGGGTAAAATAAAATAAAATCAGAAAGTAAAAAATATTTGCATTATTTTTAGTTATCTTAAATAAAAGTATTATGTTTATTTTATGTACAAAACTAAATAAAATCAAATAAATATCAAATAAAAATGTAAAAATGTGAGAAAAATAATTTTAATATTTTTTCATGCTTAAATAAAATAAATGAATCAGAAACAAAAATCAAAAGTCAAAAATAATAAAAATAAAATGCAATGGGCCAAGGGGGTGCATATGTGAGAATGTGGTGTAAAAAGAAGAAAAATCACAGGCCCAGCCCATGAAAGGTTGTCTTCAACCTTCAGACAACAACATTTGAAAACACACGCCTTTTCTTTCCTGCTTGCTATCTCTTGATTCTTTGATTTTCAGCACAAACTCACAAAATGAAAAATGTCAAGCATTGAACCACGAATCCAGACATATAAAAAACTTAACCTAACTCTCAGAAATGAGAGAGAATTTCTCCATCCCTAATTCTTGACCTAAGTTTTTATCAATGTTCAGATTCAAAATACTCTCAGCATATGCAATATAAATGGAAAGTGAAGATATGTATAGTTTCAGGGCCATGAGCATGACATTTTTCATTCATAAATCTAAGCCTAACTCTTCCTATATTGAGAGATAGAGATCCATGAACTTACCTGTTCATCTTGGATCGTGCTTGGCAATGAAGGTACCTTTAAGGCAAGGTAAGGATTTGTATAGCTTGCTTGATGTCCAGGGATGCTATTCCAATGCTTGGTGTGCTTTGAATCTTGCTATATTAAGCTGCAGAAGTCAACCTGCAAGAGAGAAAAGTGAAAATGGCAAAACTGGTTAGAGGTGTTACAGTCTGCTTCCAATGCTTGGGACAGTTTGTATGGATGGTAGGGAATGTGTTTGAACTGGTTTGGATGAAAATGCACGAGTGGATTGAGCTATGGGATTCAAACTGCAGCTTATGCCCTGTTTTTGCAGTTTTATGGTGTTTTTGTGAATGGGGAGATATTGAAGGTGATAGGCTCGTGTTTCAGGTCAGGTTGGATGTTTGGAAGATGCTCAAGAAGTTTGTCTAAGCTTGTGGTTGCAGCAATGTGAGTTGGTGTTACAAAATGCCAAGTTTCTTGTAATGTAAGTCAAAATGCCAAGTGCTGGTACAGGCTCCTCTAGGCCCCTCTAATGTGCTGCTAAACTTGCCCTTGATCAGTGGGATTAGCTCAATAACTTGTGCCAAAGATATTTTCCTTGTACTACTTGGATTGCAAATTTGACATAAAGCTAATCTTTTCAAGAATAGATAAAATGCTTTTTCCATTTATGGCTTAAACTTCCATGCAATGACCAAATGAACAAAATAATGTCTTGGCACAATGGATTAGCATTGAATTTATGAGTGTAAATGATATTTGAGGCCTGTAATCTAGGAGTGCAAGCTGAGTTCAAAAATGCCTAAGTGTATGAACATGAAAATTGGCCATGAGCAAAGTGAGTTTTGCCTATATTGCCAAATTCGATTCTCCATAACCACAAGGTTGTTTGATGAGT
Organism: Vicia faba; assembly: GCA_948472305.1. Taxonomy (NCBI): domain Eukaryota; kingdom Viridiplantae; phylum Streptophyta; class Magnoliopsida; order Fabales; family Fabaceae; genus Vicia; species Vicia faba. Next base: position 1,213,497,173 of record OX451740.1, on the reverse strand, counting down.
TCTTGGACATTTTGGAAAGCTTGGAATGTGTACTACAATCCATCTTTGTAATGCAAGTTGAAATTCCAAGTGGAAGCATGTGAAAAGTTGCCATGAAGTTAGGCAAAAATCCTGCCTATAATAGGTCAAAATTTTTCTAAGTGAAGAATGTTTTGCACCCTTGTTCCAAAAATCATAACTTGAGCTACAAGCTTATTTTGAGGAAACTTTATGAATAAAAGTTGTAGATTTTGCAATGGACTACAACTTTCATGTTTTTACTTTTGTTTGAATCCAAATTCATCTTGGTGAAAAAGTGGGACCAAGTTAGGAAAAAATTAGGGATTTTCATAACTTAGAAAAATTCTAAGTTATGAAAATTCTTCATTTCAAACCCTAATTTGTGATTTTTGATTCCTTGATGAACAAGTTTCATGTTTTGACATGTTTTGATGAAAAATGAATCTTGACACTTGATTTTGACTAAAAAGTCAAAGTTTGACTTTTCAGTATACAGTCAAATTTGGCTCAGTTGACTGGAAAATTCATCTGTCAATCTTGTGCAATTGGGATCTTTTGAACCTTTTGAACATGTCAAGACAAATCCATGGGGTCCTTGAGTCCATATATGAGCTTGGTTTGTCATTAGCTAGGTCAATCAGTCAAAAATTGCCTTTGTGCAGTCAAAACCCTAAAAATGACCATTTTGCCCTTTTGGTGATTTGATCAAATTTCTTGTGGAATTGTGATCCAAACTTAACCAAATGGTTCATATGAGTTCATAATGTTGATGTGGGTCAAAAATCATGAGGTTTGACTGCCAATTGGCCATAGTTGACTTTTTCCCCAATACAGCTGATTTCTAGGTCAACTGTCCAATTGACTGGGCAAAGATTAGAATCAAGGCTTGAAACTTGGTAGGGATAAACTTAGGAGTCCAATATGAAGCATGAAAGTCATCTTAGGTATTTTAGGTCAAAACATCTTTGTGCAAACACAAACCCTAATTTGGGTCAACAGTGCAAGGAGAAGTCTTGAGCAGAGGAAACCCTAGCTGGATCTTGAGCTCCAAGGGTCTTGTTGGTGAGAAAATGTTGAGGAAATGGGAGGGAAAATTTTGGGGTACAACAGTTTCCCCTGTTCAATCTTCTTAGACCTGAAGAGTTAGATTGGCAAGTTTGCCTTTCGTGACTCGAGGGTAAAAGGAGATTGGACACTAGAGTGCTCGGAAATTTGCACTCGCATGTTAGAGTATCGGCAATGTGACGGCGGGAATGGGCTTATAGATGCCATTTTGGAGACGTGACAGAACCTTGTCGGGAATGGGCTTATAGATGCCATTTGGAAGTGTTGATCGCGTAGGAGATTCCTTAGCGAGAACTTGCGTACTTTGAGAAAGGAAGATGTTTCCTGGCTTGTTACAGGTGTTGATCTTCAGTCTCTTCATGCATATATGCCCTGGCTGGATACAGATATCGAATCTATAATTGGTTGCTCACAGATGTGCCCTGGCTGGATACAGGAATCGAATCTGGAAAACGTTGTCGGCAGATGTGCCCTGGCTGGATACAAGTATCGAATCTGGAATTGGTCGTCTTCAGATGTGCCCTGGCTGGGTACAGGTATCGAATCTGGAAAATGTTGTCTACAGATATGCCCTGGCTGGATACAAGTATCGAATCTGGAATTGTTGTCTACAGATATGCCCTGGCTGGATACAGGTATCAAATCTGGAATTGTAAAAGGTTGGTAGAGATGGTTTCCTGGCTGGATACAGGTGTAAACCTCTGACCTGAGAATGAAAGATAATTTCCTGGCTTGCTACAGGGGTTGACCTTCAAACTCTTCATGCAGATATGCCCTGGCTAGATACAGGTATCGAATCTACAATCAATCACTCACAGATGTTCCCTGGCTAGATACAGGAATCGAATTTGGAAAATGTTGTATTTGATAGTAATCATCTTTTGGATTGATCTTTTTCCTGAAAAGGCAAAATATCAGTGGTATGCAATGTCATGATGTATGAGATGCATGATGTCATGATGCTCAAAATGAGTTAGTGTTGTATGCACTTTGTCATGTATGTAAATAGGATGTATGAAATATGAAACGTCTATGAATGTATTTTCGTCTAGGAAAATAAATCCTTGACGACTGGCCGGGAAATCAAATCCTGGGCTGATGTTGAAGAGAAGAGTTCTTCGTTTCCGCTGGGGATTATGGTTGCAAGAATAAACCGATAGGAGAAGATGACTCCGTTGGGGTATAAACTTGTTGGAGAGATTACTCTGAGGGGAATTACTCTGTGGGAAGAGATAGTTCGCTGAGGCTTCGATGAGAGCTCCGCTGGGGATTCTGTTGATAAATTATGTCGGAGAATTTGATGAACTCCGCTGGGGGTAGGAAGAACTTCACCGAGGACGGACTTTCCGTGGTAATCAGCTGAGGATAACCCAGTTATAAGCCCTGATGGGAAATAACTTCTGAATAAAGTCGGGGAGAGTCGTTCGTACTCTGCAGGGGATAAGCTTCCAGAATCTACTGGGGATAAGCTCCGAGACCTGCTGGGAATATGGATTCCACTCTCCTGGGGAATTTTTTTTTTGCTTTTGAGACTGTCGGGGACGCTTGTTGAAGGATGTCTATACTCCGCTGGGGATTGTTGAGATAGCTTGGTCATGTTCTTCAGCTGAAACTACCTTAGTACCTTGGCGGACAAAGCAACTAGACCGCTTGGTCACTTCAAAATTGCCCCCCTGTTTCTGATGTCACCTGTCATTAATCCTTTGTTTCGTATGTAAACATTTATGATCTAGCAACTTAATGTCAAATGCATATATCAAGAATGAGCATTGGACGTTCTTTGCAAAACAAAAAAGAAAAAAGGAAAAAACAATGGATAATTTGTCTGAAAAATTGAATTTGTATTGATTTTGAATTTTGCCTGTAAAATAGGCGTTTTATGTACAGGAGGCTGACGTCCTAGTAAGAGAACGCCGCCGAATAACATAGAGTTTATACAATTTTGAAAAAGGAAACAAAACAGCTATGTGAAAACTAATCCCGCTGGGTTCCAACTCTGCTATCGCCTTTATGTCTTCAAGCGTCTCATTATTTTGCTGCTTAGTTGAAGGTGAAGCTGATTGATCGATGCCGAAGTCTGAGCCCTGATAGTTGATGCCGAATTCTGGATGCAAGGTGATCCAATGAGACATAGTATTATTCTTTATCCCTAACTTTTACCTGGACCGCCCTTTCGGGTTTTCAATCCACCGGGATACCCATTTTTGCCCAAGCCGCCTTTTCAGGTTTTCGACTTGCCGGGTGTACAAATTTTTTCATTTCATCCCTTATTTTTGCCCGAACCCTTTTGGTTCTCCGGGAAGCCCTTATTTTTGCCTAGGTGTGTCAACCTAGCGGGTCCTTAGTTCACGCGTAGTATCTTTTTACTATGTCTGCATTGGCGGGGTGAGGAAGGTCGTCACCATCCATGGTGGTTAGAATCATAGCTCCTCCCGAGAAGATATGTTTAACCACAAATGACCCTTCGTACGTAGGGGTCCATATGCCCCTGGGATCACTTTGAGGGAGAATGATGCGCTTGATTACCAAGTCTCCGACTTGATACTCTTGTCGTCTGACTTTCTTGTTAAATGCCTTGATCATCCGTTTTTGATACGTCTGACCATGACAAATAGCAGTGAGTCTCTTTTCGTCAATTAGGTTTAATTGATCAAGTCGAGTCTGGATCCAGTCATCTTCGCTCAAGTCTGCATCCTTCATTATCCGGAGAGAGGGTATTTGTACTTCAATAGGCAAGACTTCCTCCATGCCATAGACCAAGGAAAAGGGAGTTGCCCCTGTTGATGTCCGTGCTGAGGTGCGGTACCCATGGAGAGCAAACGGTAACATCTCGTGCCAATCCTTATAGGTCACTGTCATCTTCTGCACAATCTTCTTAATATTCTTATTTGCCGCTTCTACAACCCCATTCATCTTCGGCCGGTAAGGAGAAGAGTTGTGGTGCTGTATCTTGAATTGCTCGCAGAGCTCAGTGATCATCTTGTTGTTAAGATTGGTACCATTATCCGTAATGATCCTCTCAGGTACACCGTATCGACAGATCAGGTTGTGCCGAATGAACCGTGCCACGACGCTCTTGGTTACGGTGGCGTAGGAAGCTGCCTCAACCCATTTCGTGAAGTAATTAATCGCTACCAAGATGAAACGATGCCCGTTGGATGCCGTCGGTCGGATCTCGCTGATCATATCAATGCCCCACATTGCAAAAGGCCAAGGTGCCGTCAGAATGTTCAGAGGCACCGGAGGGATATGCACCTTATCAGCATAAATCTGGCATTTATGACAAGTTCGAGAATGTTGGTAACAGTCGGCTTCCATTGTGGACCAGAAATATCCTGCCCGAAGGATTTTCTTTGCCATGGTATGTCCACTGGAATGTGTTCCGAACGTACCTTCATGAAGCTCCGCCATGATCTTTTCTGCTTCAGTCTTATCCACACAATGCAGTAGGGTTGAGTCATGGTTTCGCTTGTACAGAATGCCGTTGCTGAGGAAGAACTTTGCCGCGAACCTTCTCAGGAACTTCTTGTCGTTAACTGATGCACCTTCGGAGTATTCTTGAGCTTCCAAGTACCTCTTCACTTCATGATACCAGGGTTTCTCTGTTACCTCTTCGGCCTCAAGATCACAATAATATGCAGGTTCGTCCAATTTCCAGATAATGATCCGGGGCGCTTCATTGTCCCATTTGACTTTGAACATAGAAGACATCGTAGCTAACACGTCCGCCAACTGATTCTCCTCTCTTGGGAAGTGTTCAAAAGTTATCTCTTCGAAGTGGGGAAGCAATGTCAATACATACTCCTTGTAAGGAATAAGATTTGGATGTTTCGTATCCCACTCGCCTTTGACCTGATTGATCACAAGAGCGGAATCTCCGAAGACACTCAGAAACTTGATCCTTAGGTCAATTGTAGCTTGGATACCCATGATACATGCCTCATACTCCGCCATGTTGTTGGTGCAGTTGAAACATAACCGAGCGGTGAGTGGAGTATGAGTGCCTTTGAGGGATATGATCACAGCACCAATACCATTACCCAAAGCGTTCGAGGCTCCGTCAAAATGCATAGATCATCGAGATCCTTCCTCAGGTCCTTCATCCGGTCCAGGTACTTCACAATCAGTTACTACCATGACATCTTCGTCTGGAAATTCAAAGTTCAACGACTGGTAATCGTCCACAGGTTGGTGTGCCAAATGGTCTGCCAAAACACTTCCTTTGATTGCTTTTTGAGTTGTGTACTGGATGTCATATTCCGTCAAGATCATTTGCCATCTTGCTATTCTTCCGGACAGAGCATGCTTTTTGAATATGTACTTGATTGGATCCATTTTTGAAATCAACAGAGTAGTGTTAGCCAACATATACTGTCTCAGCCGGCAAGCAGCCCATACCAGAGCGCATCAAGTTTTCTCGAGCAGTGAGTACCGAGTCTCACAATCGGTAAACTTTTTGCTTAGGTAATAAATAGCGTGCTCTTTTCGGCCAGACTCGTCATGCTGCCCCAGCACACACCCCATTGAGTTGTCAAGCAATGTCAAGTATAGTATTAGAGGTCTCCCTTCGATTGGTGGCATGAGGATGGGTGGTTCTTGGAGATACTCTTTTATCTTTTCAAAAGCGGCCTGACATTCATCGTTCCAACGTACTACTTGATCTTTCTTTAGCAGCTTGAAGATTGGTTCACAGGTAGCAGTTAGATGCGAGATGAATCGGGCAATGTAGTTCAAACGCCCTAGAAAGCCTCTGACTTCTTTCTCTGTCTTGGGAGTCGGCATCTCTTGTATGGCTTTCACCTTGGCAGGGTCCACTTGAATACCTTTGTCGCTTACAATGAAACCCATCAATTTTCCAGACCTCACCCCAAAGGTGCATTTGTTCGGGTTCAGCCTCAGTTTGTACAACTTCAGACGGTCAAACAGCTTCCGTAGATGGTCAAGGTGTTCCTCCTCAGTTTGAGACCTTGCAATCATATCATCGACGTACACTTCTATCTCGTGATGGATCATATCATGAAATAAAGCAACCATGGCACGTTGGTAGGTTGCCCCAGCATTTTTCAACCCAAATGGCATGACCTTGTAGCAAAGGTGCCCCACTGAGTAACGAAAGTAGTCTTCTCCATGTCTTCAGGAGCCATCTTGATCTGATTATAACCAGAGAAGCCGTCCATGAAGGAGAAAACTTTATGCTGAGCAGTATTATCAACCAGAACGTCGATATGAGGCAGAGGGAAATCATCCTTAGGGCTGGCCCTGTTCAAATCCCTGTAATCAACACACATTCGGACTTTACCATCTTTCTTTGGCACTGGAACCACGTTGGCAACCCACTGCGGGTAGGAAGTCACTGCTAGAAACCCGGCATCAAATTGTTTCTTAACCTCAGCTTTAATTTTCTCGGACATCTTTGGATGCATGCGGCGGACCTTCTGTTTTACCGGAGGGCAGTCTTCCTTGGTAGGCAGGTGATGAACCACAATGTTGGCATCCAAACCAGGCATGTCTTCGTAAGACCAAGAAAATATTTCCATGTAGTCCTGCAGCATCTGAATCAACCGTTGTTTCACACTGAGCTCTAGATTGGCACCAATCTTGACTTCCTTTCTATCTGTCTCAGTACCCAGATTTACCGTTTCCACTGGCTCTTCATGCGGCTGAATGGCCCTCTCTTCCTGGAGTAGCAGTCTTGCGAGTTCACCAGGCACTTCGCAATCATCTTCACTCTCGTCTTCGGCTAAGTTGATCGGATTTTCGAAGTCATAACTGGCAGTAGCAGAGTCGTTACCAGTGAGATCCAGAGTGGATTGGAACCTGTATAAGTGAGTGTGTGTAAATATAGCTGTTTTGCAATATATGATAAAAAAAAAGAAATGGAGCACAAGATTTGAAATGCAACAAACGTCCAATGTTTTGATTAATGATATATGAAAATGTCATACAAAAGCCCTCACAAATGGAGCCACGGTGCCCCGGGTAGGACACCGAGCCATAAAAGTTTCAACATATTGTTTGTTACAAATTGAAGACAAAAGAGTTCATTACTGAGTGACAAAAGTAATAGGTGTAAAGTCCTTGGCAGTCCAGTTGCTTGGTCCATTGTTGGTTGTTGGGTAGATCCAGCTGTCAAATTCCGCTTCCTCTACATCGTCTTCAATAGCATTCACTCTCGGGTTGGTGATGAACACCAGAGGTTTTCCGATCCTTGCTTTGCGAACAACCCTCTGAGCCTCTGCAGTGAAGCCCAGCCCAAACTTGTCAGTCTTCAGAGTGAAGTCAGGAAGTCGACCCCAGTTTGCGCACTCGCCTTTCTCAATCACAGCCCGGGCATCCTTCAAGGAAGCCATCTTCAAAGGAGGGTCTTCAATCACAGTTTCAGCCGACGCCAACGTTTGAGGCACCTCTTCAAAGTGTTGAAAGGGGGTTTCAATGAATTCCCCATCCATTTCTATGTATCGGAACGAGTTCAAGTGGCTGACCATATACTCTTCTTCCCCTTGGACTGTAACAATCTTTCCTCTGATTGGGTACTTAAGCTTTTGATGTAGTGTGGAGGTCACCGCTCCAGCCTTATGGATCCATGGACGACCCAATAAACAGGAATAGGATGGACGGATATCCATCACATAGAAAGTAGATTCAAAAACTTGGGAACCAACCCTGATTGGAATGTCAACCTCGCCATGTACCATCCTCTTCGAACCGTCAAAGGCTCGGACAACAATGTTACTGGGCTTGAGTTCCAAACCCTCACAATCCAATCTGTCTAGGGCCTTCTTGGGCAATACATTCAATGAAGAACCGGTGTCCACCAACACATGGGCCAGAGTAGTGCCCCTGCATTCAATAGAGACATGCAGGGCATCATTATGGTTCTTTCCTTTTGCAGTCAGATCGGCGTCAGAAAAGCCCAACCCGTTATCAGCAGTCAAGTTGGCCATACAATCAGTAAATTGATCAGCAGATGTTTCTTGTGGCACATGAGCTGTTTTTAGGAAGGAGATCAGGGCTTTGGTGTGGGCCTCTGAACACAATAACAGTGATAGCATAGAAATTTTTGATGGGGTGTGCCCCAACTGCTCAACAACATTGAAATCACTTTTCTTGATAATTTTGAGGATCTCCTCCATCTCTTGCTGGGAGGCTTCAACATCGGTTGTCTTCGGCGCCTCCGTCCGGGTAGGCAAATCAGTAGCAACTCCTTTGCCCCGAGCATTAGAGGACTCGGCGGCAGGGGTAGACACAGGAACTTGATTTGGAAGGGAAACATGCACACTTGCGGGTGTGATGATAAGAGGTTTCTGAATAACCGGTGGTGAAATATCTGGTGAAAACAGCCTACCACTGCGAGTAATCTTGGCAGGTCCGGTGATGCTACTGAAACTGGTACTTGTATCAAATTCTTGCTTCACTCCAAGCACATAAACGTCTGCCCCATAGTGCCATGGGACAGCTTTGTCGGATGTATAAGGGAGGGGCCCCGGAACTGTAATGATGATGGGAGCAACTTTCTGAGTGGACATAATTTTGACAGGCTTCTTTGAAGGAGCCTTGGGAGGTTTGTTGAAAATAGTGACAATAGAGACTTCTTTGGTAGGGACAGCAGGAACGGCAATCTTCTCAAACAAGATTTCCTTGCTATCCATCAGGCTTTGGATACCTGATTTCAGCAAAGGACAACCAAAAGGCGAAACAGCACATAGAAGGCAATCCTCATCACATCCCGGAAATAAACCGGCTAGCAACAAATTCCTTTTAACAGTCGATAATGGAGTAATAATCTCTTCCACGGAGGCTACATATCGGTCTTCTTCCACAACACTCACTCCATGCTGGGGCATGGGAGCAGTCACAACATTGGGTCTTTCAGGCGCCTCAAACTATATTTCCTTAGCATCTATAAGGTCTTGAACCTTATTCCTCAGAGCCCAGCAATCGTCCGTAGTATGCCCGGGGCTATCAGAGTGATAAGCGCAACGGGCGTTGGGGTTGTATTTTGGAGAGGCTGTATTCACCACCTTCGGAGCTTCCTTGACAGTTACCAGATTGGTTGACAGTAGTTGCGGAAAAATCTGAGACAGGGTCATGTTAAGCCGAGTGTACTGCCTTTTGGGCCTCTCACCCCTTTGTTGATTATACTGCTGAGGAGCAGCAACAAGCTTTGAAATGACCAATGCATTGACAGCTTGGCGGTGTTCCGTCTTAACTTGTCTTTTGGGACCATAAACGGCACTAGCTTCCTTTTTGAAAGGCTTCTTCTCAATATTTGCGGAGGCACCTTTCTATATCTTCCCTGACTTGATACCAGCTTCTATCCTTTCACCAGTCAAGATCAAATCTGTAAACCCAGCGGAAGAATTACCAATCAGATGATTGAAGAATGAACCAGACAGGGTCCCTAGAAACATGTCAACAAGTTCACGGTCAGTCAAAGGAGGCTGCACCCTACCAGCCAAGTCTCTCCACCTTTGCGCATACTCCTTGAATCCTTCGCCCGTTCCCAGTGACATACCCTGAAGTTGGGTACGCGTGGGAGCGAGGTCAGAATTGTACTGATACTGTCTATAAAACGCAGTAGCCAAGTCCTTCCAGTTTCGGATACTGGCTCCATCTAACTGATAGAACCATTCGAGTTGAGACCCCGAAAGGCTATCCTGAAAGAAATGGATCCATAGGTTCTTGTCTGCCGTGTAAGGTTGGATCTTCCTTACATATGATCTGAGATGCAGCTTAGGACAGGAAGCCCCGTCGTACTTCACAAAGGCAGGCGCCTTGAACTTGTGTGGGATCACCACCCTAGAAGATAAACCTAAATCTCCGAAATCCAACCCCGACACATTTTGAATCTCCATGGCACTTAAACGGTCCTCTAGTTGTTTGTATCTGTCTACAGCAGGAGGGTATTGTTCGTCATTGTAATCCGTCTCGTTGTCGGAGACTGCAGGGCTAGGAGCCCTTCCCCCTTGGGGACTGTCTTTCTCTGCAGAGGAAGTAGCCTGATCAGCCTCATTATGGAGTGTATTCCCAAACCTGCGTCCAGTGTTGAACAACACATTTCTCTTCTTCTTCAAGAGCAGAGTCTTCAACTCTTGTTGACCTTGGGCTAAGCTCATGACCAGCTCTTGAAACTGGGAGTTCTGGGCCTGGAGGGCCTTGATAGCTTGTTCGTTGGATGATTCAGGATTCATGATGATTGTTCAAATAAACTGCGAAGAAGATTAAGCAACCTATGGAAAAAGGGTACCTGTTATGCATATGATGCAATGAGATGCATATGATTTATGTTTTCAAAGACAAATGAGATTCAACTTTGTAGACAAAAGGGAAACACACTTCATTAGATTCAAACTTTAAATTGTTCAACAACTTGCCCTTAGGCATTACAGGAATGAAAATACTGAAAAGGAAATAAAAGCTGTAAAAGGAAACATTCAAAGCCCATCAGTGCTCCCATGGCCTCCTCTTCTCAGTATGGATATAGTCATTCAAGATCCGCTCTTCCTCCAATTGCTTAGTCAGCTTCTGGATCTTCCGTTCCTGTTCGTTGAACTTTTCCCGATAAAAATCCCGTTCTTCCTTTAGCTGCGCCCAAGATCTCTTCAGTGTATCAACATCAGTGGGTATCTGAGGAGGGAGGACAGTTGGAGGAACCCCGTCTTCATCAGGGGATTCAAGAATGATAGGTCTGACAGCTTCGTATGGCATACCTAACTTCTGAGCACGGATGCGGACCCATCTGCAATAGGGTTCCATTGGTAGAGAAGTCTTTGGTCCCAACTCATGTGGGTCAGCTTTGTGAATTCTGTCCCAAGCCTTAATGAATCCATGGCGTAGTTTGTCACTGTCTACCTGAAATTCAAAATGGAAGTGAGGAACCAACATCTCATGAGGCCCTCCTCTTCTGGCCCTTCCAAACTGACAGAGAGCTAGACATGGATTATAAGAGATTCCTCCCTGGGTGCCGATCAATGGAACATTGGGGTATTCTCCGCAACGATCAATAACAGCTACCTCATCCAAACCTCTGAGAGTCCAAGTGATGTCATTATCAGTGAGAGACATTAACCTATGAGCCCAACCCTTTCCTTCTTCATTCTTCAGCACGAACTTAGGAAGGTGTGAAATAAACCACCTCACTAGCAAAGGAGCACAACACCATGGAGTTCCCCGTCTTCGGGCAGTACGAGCATAGAGTTGTTGCAGGATATCACCCAAAAGAGTGGGTACAGGATTCCGAGACATGAAGATCCTTATGGCATAGATACTGATGAAGGTGTCAGGATTTGGAAACAATACCAGACCATAGATTAAAAGAGCCAGAATGTCTTCGTACGCCTTGAAGTCTAAGTCATTCCAGAAATCATTAGCTTTGCCAACCAGAAATTTAACCAAAAAGCCCTTAACTCCACTTCTAGTTTCCCAGTTAGCCAATACCTCTTATTTGGTTAAGGGAAGGGCTGCAGCAACCTCTTCAGGCCTAAGAGTCTTCTCCCAACCAGTGAATGGAGTTTGCTCTAAAACAGGGATACCAAGCAAATCAGAGAATTCTTCCAGGGTAGGGACCAGCTGGAGGTCTTGAAAGGTAAAGCAATGATACAGGGGGTCATAAAACTGGGTCAGGACACTTATCAGTTGTTGGTCCCACTTTGAAGTGATCAAACCAAGGAGAGAACCATGCCTCTTGATGAAGAAAGTAGTGTTTGGAATCCTATCAACCAAATCCTTGAGCAAAGTTGGTGGTTGAACAAAGTTGAGCCGGATAGTATTCCTATGCACGGGCATCATGATGTCCTACAAAACAGAGCAAATATGAAACTTTTTTGTCTTTGAAATGGGTCAGTCCTTATACAGGATGCATGCAATGGTATGATGGTATGATGCTATGATGAAGCACACCACAAGTATTCACAAAGGCAAGCATGATAAGGCACACAAGTCACACAAGACAACCCTTAGGTTTTAGGCCAGCATGAAGTTTTGGTATTACCCTCTTTTAGTTTCGTTGGTTAAAACCTGTCATATCAAAAGTAACCGGGTTCTAGAGGATCTCAAATCATTGACTACCCTCAATCGGTCATAACTCCAGCATCGCAATCTTTTCTTGCGGCCAGAACCATCGCGAGAGTTTAGCCTCAATGAGTGTAGCATACTGCTACTGTTCTATGGCCAAGTTTGGTCAATTTAGGGTTCTAAGGTCGGTTGGTGTTTAATGACTCCTTAGAAGACCCATATTCTCCTCGTTGCAACACAAGGGATATCGGTACAGACCAAGGTGCCACACCAATGTAGCCACTGCTTCACCCATGTCGGTCTATGCCGGACAGGTCCCTCACAGATTATGCTACCTAAAAGGGTATTCCCCAGATCCGGGTTAGGATCTATGAAACTCCGATGCAAAGTCCACAAATATAAAAGCAAACAAAGAAAACAATTGAAAACAAAGGTGATCTAAGCCCTAAGGTTACTCCACTTTTAAGTAAATCCCCAGCAGAGTCACCAGTTCTATGATACGGTGGGAGAACTGACTTGAGGTTTTGCGTTTGTGTTCGCAAATGTTTTGGTTGAGCAAGAGTCGCCACAAACTTTTTATTTTATCCTAAGGAAAGGTTAAAAAGCACAGCAAAAACCTTCGAGATGTTTTCTTGGGTTCGGGGAGTAGATTATAGAAAGGGAAGGTATTAGCACCCTTTCTATCCATGGTTATCCATGGGCTCTTAGTTACTTGCTTAGATCAACTTGCCTTGTGTTTTCAATTGTTTGAAATGGTGCTTTGTGTGTGGGTTTGAAAATGTTTTTAAAAAGAGGCCAATGTGGTGGCAACCTTTGTAATGACCCATGTTTGGATGTATACAAAGGTGTATGTCTTTTGAAAAGTTTTCAATGTTTTTGAAAGTTGTTTTGAAAGTGTTATGATGTGTGTTTTGAAAAATAGGCAAGTGTTTTTGTTTTGCAAGTTGGCAAGTAACCAAGAGTTGTCCACTCCTAAATTTACTCAAAGATTTTTGCTATGTTTTAACCCTTTTAACAATTTTGTTCCACCATTGTATTTGGTGGACAATCTTGTGTTAGGATGTGAACGGGACAGGCGCGGGTCATCGTTTAGACCATGATTGCAATGGTGCCAAGTACCTTTGGGCAATTTTTTCCTTTAAGGGACTTGATCATTTTTAGGCAACTTTCGAAAGCGTCATCGAGGGACTATGATCATTTGATTGTTTTGTTTTTTGCCAAAGATACCTAACATGCAATATGGCCCATTATTGAAGGCAACAAGTGGAATACCCTAGGGGGTGCAAGTGTGATTGGTGTTTGTTCATTTTCATGCTTGTTTATCTTGAATTTAGGTTACACTATTTGTTGTTTTTGATTTACATACAAAACCCTAATTCTAACATGGCATATTTAGAAAACATTTAAAGTGCGAAATTTAAAAGGTCCTAAGTTATTACACAATGATCATGGGAGTGGGGGTACAAAATATTCAAATGGGGATGAGACTTCATAGGAGGATAGTACCCAATATTTACAACCAAATTGAATTGCGCAAATATAAATGTAAAGATGTATAAGAATAGAACAATGTATATGTGAAGGTATTTTTTGTGTAAGTGTATATTTTTATTCACAAATAAAATAAAAATAAATAAAGAAAAGTTAATTTTTGAATATTTTTATGTTTAGGGCAAAAACCCTAATTTTGCTAAATAAGAGGTATTAATTATTTATTAAGTATTATATATAATATTTGTTAATTATGTGTAAAAAATAAATAAAAAAGAAGGTATATTGTCAAAAAATATTTTTAAGTTAAATATTAGTAAAAAAATAAAAATGTATTATTTTTTATGTTTTTAACCTAAATATACTAATAAACATATAAATATTAATATTATTTACTAAATATATTAATTATGTATAAAAATGAAATATTTAATATTTACAAAAAAAAGGTATATTTTTTTATAAAATGTTTTCAAAAGGGTAAAATAAAATAAAATCAGAAAGTAAAAAATATTTGCATTATTTTTAGTTATCTTAAATAAAAGTATTATGTTTATTTTATGTACAAAACTAAATAAAATCAAATAAATATCAAATAAAAATGTAAAAATGTGAGAAAAATAATTTTAATATTTTTTCATGCTTAAATAAAATAAATGAATCAGAAACAAAAATTAAAAGTCAAAAATAATAAAAATAAAATGCAATGGGCCAAGGGGGTGCATATGTGAGAATGTGGTGTAAAAAGAAGAAAAATCACAGGCCCAGCCCATGAAAGGTTGTCTTCAACCTTCAGACAACAACATTTGAAAACACACGCCTTTTCTTTCCTGCTTGCTATCTCTTGATTCTTTGATTTTCAGCACAAACTCACAACATGAAAAATGTCAAGCATTGAACCACGAATCCAGACATATAAAAAACTTAACCTAACTCTCAGAAATGAGAGAGAATTTCTCCATCCCTAATTCTTGACCTAAGTTTTTATCAATGTTCAGATTCAAAATACTCTCAGCATATGCAATATAAATGGAAAGTGAAGATATGTATAGTTTCAGGGCCATGAGCATGACATTTTTCATTCATAAATCTAAGCCTAACTCTTCCTAGATTGAGAGATAGAGATCCATGAACTTACCTGTTCAGCTTGGATCGTGCTTGGCAATGGAGGTACCTTCAAGGCAAGGTAAGGATTTGTATAGCTTGCTTGATGTCCAGGGATGCTATTCCAATGCTTGGTGTGCTTTGAATCTTGCTATATCAAGCTACAGAAGTCAACCTGCAAGAGAGAAAAGTGAAAATGGAAAAACTGGTTAGAGGTGTTACATTCTGCTTCCAATGCTTGGGACAATCTGTATGGATGGCAGGGAATGTGTTTGAACTGGTTTAGATGAAAATGCACGAGTGAATTGAGCTATGGGATTCAAACTGCAGCTTATGCCCTGTTTTTGCAGTTTTATGGTGTTTCTGTGAATGGGGAGATATTGAAGTTGATAGGCTCGTGTTTCAGGTCAGGTTGGATGTTTGGAAGATGCTCAAGAAGTTTGTCTAAGCTTGTGGTTGCAGCAATGTGAGTTGGTGTTACAAAATGCCAAGTTTCTTGTAATGTAAGTCAAAATGCCAAGTGCTGGTACAAGCTCCTCTAGGCCCCTCTAATGTGCTGCTAAACTTGCCCTTGATCAGTGGGATTAGCTCAATAACTTGTGCCAAAGAGATTTGCCTTGTACTATTTGGATTGCAAATTTGACATAAAGCTAATCTTTTCAAGAATAGATAAAATGCTTTTTCCATTTATGGCTTAAACTTCCATGCAATGACCAAATGAGCAAAATAATGTCTTGGCACAATGGATTAGCATTGAATTTATGAGTGTAAATGAGATTTGAGGCCTGTAATCTAGGAGTGCAAGCTGAGTTCAAAAATGCCTAAGTGTATGAACATGAAAATTGGCCATGAGCAAAGTGAGTTTTGCCTATATTGCCAAATTCGATTCACCCTAACCACAAGGTTGTTTGATGAGTTCTTGGACATTTTGGAAAGATTGGAATGTGTACTAAAATCCATCTTTGTAATGCAAGTTGAAATTCCAAGTGGAAGCATGTGAAAAGTTGCCATGAAGTTAGGCAAAAATCCTGCCTAGAATAGGTCAAAATTTTTCTAAGTTAAGAATGTTTTGCACCCTTGTTCCAAAAATCATAACTTGAGCTACAAGCTTATTTTGAGGAAACTTTGTGAATCAAAGTTGTAGATTTTGATATGGACTACAACTTTCATGTTTTGACTTTTGTTTGAATCCAAATGCATCTTGGTGAAAAAGTGGGACCAAGTTAGGAAAAAATTAGGGATTTTCATAACTTAGAAAAATTCTAAGTTATGAAAATTCTTCATTTCAAACCCTAATTTGTGATTTTTGATTCCTTGATGAACACGTTTCATGTTTTGACATGTTTTGATGAAAAATGAATCTTGACACTTGATTTTGGCTAAAAAGTCAAAGTTTGACTTTTTAGTATACAGTCAAATTTGGCTCAGTTGACTGGAAAATTCATCTGTCAATCTTGTGCAATTGGGATCTTTTGAATCTTTTGAACATGTCAAGACAAATCCATGGGGTCCTTGAGTCCATATATGAGCTTGGTTTGTCATTGGCTAGGTCAATCAGTCAAAAATTGCCTTTGTGCAGTCAAAACCCTAAAAATGACCATTTTGCCCTTTTGGTGATCTGATCAAATTTCTTGTGGAATTGTGATCCAAACTTAACCAAATGGTTCATATGAGTTCATAATGTTGATGTGGGTCAAAAATCATGAGGTTTGACTGTCAATTGGCCACAATTGACTTTTTCCCCAATACAGCTGATTTCTAGGTCAACTGTCCAATTGACTGGGCAAAGATTGGAATCAAGGCTTGAAACTTGGTAGGGATAAACTTATGAGTCCAATATGAAGCATGAAAGTCATCTTAGGTATTTTAGGTCAAAACATCTTTGTGCAAACACAAACCCTAATTTGGGTCAACAGTGCAAGGAGAAGTCTTGAGCAGAGGAAACCCTAGCTGGATCTTGAGCTCCAAGGGTCTTGTTGGTGAGAAAATGTTGAGGAAATGGGTGGGAAAATTTTGGGGTACAACAGTTGGTAATCAGGAAATGTAAAACAATGGTGTAGGGGGTCAAAGAACTGGAAGAGAACTTTCACCATTTCTTCTTCAATGTTGGAGTTGACCAAGTTGAGAAGTCTACCATGTCTTTCACTGAAGGAAGAATTCTCTGGAATCTTGGAAGTAAGCTCCTTGAGTAGAGGAGGGATTCTCACAAGGTTGACCTGAATAGTTTTTCTACGGAGTGATTCCATAACCTGCAAAACAGGAACAAAGATGAAGATCCAAACCCTTGAAATGGTTAGTGGATGAAAATGATGCTTCATGATGTTCATGATGTATGCACAAGTATATGTACAAGCAAATCACACAAGATCCTAGTTTCAGGATTGCATGAGGTTTCATAGGTAAGTACCCTCTTGAAGTTAGTTGGCTCAACCTGTCCTATAAATAGTAACTGGGTTCTAAGGAGCTCAATATCACTGGATTATTTTCTGTGTTCATTGTTTCAGTTTAGCCACTTAACTGGCGACCGAAATATTCCAAGAAAACAACCCTCAATGAGTGTAGTATCGAGTATCTACCAACTTCGGACTGCACCAAAGCCGGTCATCTCACTACCCCTAATAAGGCCAAGATGGTCAAGTAAGGTTCTAAGAGTTCATTAGTGCTTCATGACATCACTCAGCGGCCCCGTATTCTCTTTAATTGACTCAAAGGCTACGGGTACCCACAAATATGTCGCACTAATATAGCTATTGCTTCAACCATGTCGGTATACCCCGCACAGTTTCCACAATGTATTGCTATTTACCTATGAATGTTTCCCAAATCCAGGTAGAGGATTTCAAACCCAAACAATAGAACCAAGTGTAAAGCAATCAAAGCAAACAAGGTAAGCATGAAAAGGTGATATAAACCCTAAGGTTACTCCACTTTTAGTACTCCCCAGTAGATTCGCCAGTTCTGTGATACGGTGGGAGAACTGACTTGAGGATTTGCGTTTGTGTTCGTAAATGTTTCAGTTTAGTAAGAGTCGCCACCGACTTTTTATTTTATCCAAAGGAAAGGTCAGAAAGCACAGGAAAGACCTTTGAGATGTTTTCTTGGGTTCGGGGGGTAGATTATGAAAAGGGAAGGTATAAGCACCCTTTTCATCCATGGTTATCCATGGGCTCTTAGTTACTTGTTTAGATCACTTGCTTTGCTTTTCAAATTGTTTGAAATGGTGCTTTGTGTGTGTGGTTTTGAAAATGTTTTGAAAAGAGGCCATCGTTGTGGCAACCTTTGTAATGATTCTTGTTTGAATATATACAAAGGTGTATTGTCTTTTGAAAAGATTTTTCAATGTTTGAAATTTTGTTTTTGGGAAATGTTTTGAAATTGTGTTGTGAGGTGTGTTTGAAAATAGCAAGGATGTTTTGCAAGTTTTGATCAAGTAACTAAGAGTTATCTACCCTATTTTACTCAAAGATCTTTCCTACACATTTTTAACCCTTTTGACAATGTTGTTTTACCATTGCATTTGGTAAACAACCTTGTATTAGGATGTTAAACGGGACAGGCGCGGGTCATCGTATTGACCATGATAGCAATTGTGTTAAGCATCTTTAGCAATTTTTTTGAGGGACTATATCATTTTGTATAGGCAACCAAGATAGCGTCATCGAGGGACTATGATCTTTTTGTTTTGTTTTTGTTTTGCCAAGATACTCAACATGCATAACATGGCCATTTTAAAGGCAACAAGTGGATGAAACCCTAGGGGTGCAAGTGTGCATAGTGTTGTCATTTTACATGCTTTTTATCTTTGTATTAGTCAGGCTATTTGTTTGATTTTGGACTTTTCGCATACAAACCCTAATCTCTAGCATGACATATTTGTAAGCATAAAGTGCGTAAAATAAATCTACACTATTACAACATTTGATATGGGGAGAGGGATACACTTTTTGAATGGGGGATATTTGCAAGAAATTAAAACTCTAATATTTACTATTACATCCAAATTGAATAATTGGTACAAATAATAAATGAACAATATTTAAATAAATAAATTAAACAAATATTATGAATATGCAAAAATATTTTTATTTTATTTTTTATGTATGTAAAAAATATTTAGTGTATATATAAACAAGAAAAAAAAGATTATATATATTTTTTATTAAGGGTAAAACCCTAATTTTCTTTTAAGAATGTAAATATATTAAATATACTATTTATATACAATAAAATAAAATAATTACAAAAATAAAATATATTTAGAAAAAGTATTATTTAAGTATAAATAATAATAAAAAATAAAAGTATAATATTTAATGTATTATTTTCAAGTTTTTATTAAAATAAAAATAGAGGTATATACTCATTAAATTGTTTTTATGCTAGAAAAAATAAAATAAAATACAAAAATAAATGTGAAAATTTATAAAAATATTTTTGGTGTTTTTTATGTTTGGAGAATAATAAAATAAAATCAGAAATTAAAAATAAACACAAAAATATAAAAATAGGAAGAAATGGGCCAGGGGGTGCAATCAGTAATGAGGGGGGGGTGCAGGAAGTGAGTCAGAAACCAAGCTGTGATCGGTGGATCTGGAACTGACTGTTTAACGCTGGTTCGCGAAATGTCGCGGAAGCAAGAGTCGCCACCGTCTTTTATTTTCTCCAAATGGAAAGGACAAAAGCACAGAAAAATTCCTTAAAGAGATTGCTCTCGGTTCGGGAGGTAGATTATAGAAAGGGAAGGTGTTAGCACCCTTTCTATCCATGGTTATCCATGGGCTCTTAGATACTTGCTCATTTGTGTTTTCAAAAATGTTGGTTTGCTTTTCAATGTGGGTTTAAAAAAGTTTCTTTGAAAAATTTCAGTTCGACTCGTACGTCAGAGTGTTTGAAAAATTTGCTTTGAAAGCTTTTGAAAAGTGTCGGTGTGAAAAGTCTTTTTGAGTTTGTTTTGATATTAGAGCAAGTATCCTTGAGAACCTACCTACCCTAAGGAATTCGTCTGTGTAAATGTCCTTAAAGTAGTGCCATCCCACCATTGAGAGGTAGGTAGCACCACCGTTGGAGGTGTTCGGGTCAATTCGAGGTTCGGGACATGGTGATCACCAGAGCAATGGGAAGACACCTTAGAAGCTACCCTCATGCCAGGTTCCCGGATCATGAGGACTTACTAAGACGTCCTCTACTCGACGATCACCTTTCGAAAGGCAACAGTGAGGCGTACCCTAGGGGTGGTGTGTGCGAATTGTGTGTCATGTTTCGGTTATTTGTCTTGTCATGTTTGTTGTGATCTACGCTTGATTTTATTTTTAAGGCCATACATTCTTTCATGCTTTGTTTAACAGTTAAAATTTGCGGGAAGATAAATCTAAACTATTACAAACGGCGCGGGTCCACATCGCCAAAATTAAACCGGACCCGATTTGACGGAAAGTAAATAAAGCAAATTAAAATAGAAGTGCGAGAAATAAAATCATTACAACGCTTTGGGAGAATTACATAATTATAATAAACGACATAAAATAAATGCGCGAAATTAAATAAATTACGAACATGGGCGTTGGACCCTTTTGCAAGAAATTTAAAGTTAATGAAGAATTAAAATTAAAAATTAAAAGAACATGTTTTTTAGTATTTTTGTATGTTTTAAGATTTAAAAGAAAAGGATAAAATGTAAAACCCTAATTCTAATTATTTTTTAGTTATTAAGAAAATTATTGAAATTTTTAACTAAATGAAACCCTAAGTTAATTTACATGCATTTTTAATTATGAAAATAAATAAATTAAATATTATTATTGTAAAAAAAAAGGAAATTAAAAGGAATCAAAATTAATTAAACCTATTTCTACATATTTTTTGTATTTTTATTATGAAAAGAATTAACAATAAACCCTAATTTAAATTAACTAATTTACATGCAAATTTTTTATGAAAAATAATTAAGATAAAATAAATATTATATTTTTGCCTTTTCTGTTTTTTTAGGATGTTTTTATATTTTGTAAAAAAAAATAATTAATTAAATAAACAGTAATGAAAAATAAAAATAAGAATTAAAGAAAGAATAGGAGAAAATAATGAAGGCAAACCAGGGGGGGGGGGGGGGGTAGCCCCAAATTGGAGGTTTTGGTTCAGCAAATCAGGCCCAATAGCCCTAGATCCATTGACTTTTTTGTGCAACATGTGATGCGTCTGACTATGGTACATGGTACTCCTTGGATCTATGCCTTTGGTGTGGTCGTCTGGGACACGTGTATGCTTGGATCATGAGGTGTATGGTGAGTCTTAGGATGATGCCTGCATGGGAATCATTATAGCAAAATAATATGGAAATTGTCCAGACCTGGGACTTGAACCCAGGTCATGAAGGTCACAAACACGTACACCTGCCAGCTGAGCTACAACGCTTCAATTAACATATTATAATAAGTAAATAACAAAAAGAAAAACCAACGCGTAGTGGAGAGAAGCGCGCGCAATTCAAACAGACCAATGGCTGATGGACACGAGATCATCTTCTCCACTTTTCCTGTAACACAGACTCAAAGGCAACAGTTTTATGCGCGTGGTTTTAGAGGGTCTTTGGAAAAATAGCGATTAGCGCTATGTGAATCATAAATTAATCGCGAGGGTCAAGATCTCTTCGTCTTGATGTACTGAATCCAACCATGGTATTGAGGTGGCCTGATTTTGCTTTGTATGAAAATCCCTAATCCAAGAACCTGCAAACCCTAAATTTTAACAATGGCAAAATCGCCTACAACGCATAATAATCAAATTAAAGTTATGGGTTAGCTTTAGAAAATTATGAGGAATACAAATACATGATTAGAATGCTATGAAAATGTCTAGAATGCAAAGCACGATGGTGACTTTTTCTCTGTACAGGAGGTGTCCTTATTACCGATTCTTGGAGCTTTTTTGGTTGTTTTTGATTGGAGTATGATCAAGGAGGTCTCAGGAAGCTATTGAGACAAGAATGGTGCTTTGAATCGCCTCCTAAAGTTGATTTCAGTTTTTGATTTTTCAAGCAATTTTTCAAGTTTGTAATAGCCTCTTATGCGCAGCTTTCAGTCTTTTTGGCTTAGGGTTGTATTCCTGATTATGTATAGAAGCAATTAGGTTAACAAATTTCAACAAAATCTCTTGTAACTATGGATTGAAGATTTGATTTTTTTCCATTATATTTTCAATCTTTTTCACATGGTTTTTGTGCAAATTATGATCAATTCAATCCAATTCTTCCTAATCAGCATGTGCACGAAATATTGACCTTGAAATGTGTACAAAAAGATTTGTTTGGTTCATTTAGATATTTTTCACACATTTAATTAATTTAATTGAATTAATATAAATAATAATCCAAATAAATAAATAAAAAATGAGAAAATGCTTCCCTTTGGGCCAAGTGGTCGTACATAGGCTTGGAATGATGAATCATGGAAGAAAATAGGCCCATTAGCAATTTTAGACCATTTGAACCATTGTTGACTTTTCAAAATTCCCAAAAATTTCCCAACTTCCACAAGGCATAACTTGCTCAATTTTTAAGATTTTCACATGTTCTTGGACATTTTGGAAAGGTCTTTGAGCCTTTAACCAATGCCTTTGGTCCCATGTCATTTTGATTTACCAATCTCAAGTTATGGCCTTTGACTTAAAGTCCCTTTTTGTTGACTTTTGAAAATGACCTATAATGTTGAAATTGATAACTTTTTGTGAGAGCATTTCTTGGACTTGGAATATGAAGATGAGTTGTAGGAAATGTCTTTCTCTTAAAAATGAGCTTTGGATGGAATTTTTCTGATAATCCATGTGAAAGTTATGCCCTGGTCAATTTCAGTTGACTTTTTCAACTGTCCAAATATAGTAACTTTTGCATCTTGATGATTTTCTGAGCCAAATTTTGAGAATCATGATCAAGCATTGATCAAATGATGTTTGTGGCTTAAAAATGATATGTTGACCAAAAATTTGAACTTTTGACTGCCAAATGACCATTTTGCCCCTACGGTTGACTGTAGTGCAATTTAGGGTTTTGACTGTGCAATTTTGTGCTGAATGCCTTGAAACTTGATATGAGGATACTTGACCATCTTTGTAAGCATATGAGACTTGATTGGGCCTTTGAAAACTTTCAATTCTTGATCAGAACACAAACCCTAGTTTTGACTGTATAGGAGACAGTTGCACTGCACAACCCTTGGGGAATTTTGTGACTTGACTTGGCAAATTTCTTGAAGAATATGGGAGGGCAAATTTTGGGGTGCAACAGTTGCCCCTGTTCAATCTTCTTAGACCTGAGGATGCAGATTGGCTGACGTGCCTTTCGTAATCCGAGGGTAGAAGATGATTGGACACTAGAGTGCCCAGAAATTTGCGCTCACATGTTAGCAGTGTGATGGGAATGGGCTTATAGATGCCATTTGGAGATTGCTGGATAGGATGATGGGCTTATAGATGCCATCTGGACGTTGATCGCGTAGGAGATTCTTTAGCTAGAAACTGCATACCTGCAAAAGAAAAATGAGTACCTGACACGTTGCAGGAGTTGGTTTTCAGATGATTTGTATAAATGTGTCCTGACTGGTTACAGGAGCTGAGTCTGGAGCTTCAAACAACGATGAATGAACCAGGGATGGTTACTGCCTTAGCATGGATGGTAAGAGAACCTTGGGCGACTTTAACTTCAACAACGCTCGTTGAGAAAAATCTTGGCGGGAATTACCATCTTTGCAGTATCGGAACGAGAACCATAGGCTATTATAATCTGAAAGGGAATCACCTCACTCGCCGTCGGAGAGGGAATCATAGGAAAAGGAATTGTCATCTCACACACCGTCGGAGAGAGAAACATAAGAGACTATTACCTCACACTCATCGTCGGAGAGGGAAACATCTGAAAAAGGAATTACCACCTCACGCACTTGCCGGAGAGGGGACCATAGAAGACTATCACCTCACACTCATCGTCGGAGAGGGAAACATCTTGAAAAAGGAATTACCACCTCACGCACTTGCCGGAGAGGGGACCATAGAAGACTATCACCTCACACTCATCGTCGGAGAGGGAAACATCTTGAAAAAGGAATTACCACCTCACGCACTTGCCGGAGAGGGGACCATAGAAGGCTATCACCTCACACTCATCGTCGGAGAGGGAAACATCTGAAGAAGGAATTACCACCTCACACTCATCGTCGGAGAGGGGACCATAGGAGACTATCACCTCACACTCATCGTCGGAGAGGGAAACATCTGAAGAAGGAATTACCACCTCACACTCATCGTCGGAGAGGGGACCATAACTTCTATTGAGTCTTTATCCAAAAAATCTGTTGGGAATCGATTTAGCTAGACTAGAGAAGGTCTTGAAATATGTTTGAGAATTTCAACTGCGTCTTTCCTGAAAGGTAAAGGTCAGTCATATGCAATGCATGATATGGATCAAGCAATGACGTTCTCAACATAAATGAGATTTGTATGATATAATGCGTCTATGCATGCTATAATGATGTATGTGATGTTTATGAATGTGTTCTTCGTCTAGGAAAGTAAATCCTTGACGGGTGCCGGGAAGTCATATCCTGGGCTGATGCTGAAGAATAAGCTTTTGCTTCCGCTGGGGATGATGGTTGCAAGAATACCGGTAGGAGAAGATGACTCCGTTGCGGAATAAACTTGGCAAATGAAGGATTCTGCGGGGAGAAAAGATACTCTTGTGACCATGCTGGGAAGTAATACTCTGTGGGGATAGAGATGCTTTGCTGAATGTTGATAGTAACTTGAGGATATCTTTGTTATTGGAAGTGTTGAAGGACTTCGCTGGGGTAAGAAAACTTTGTCGAGGATGATCTTTCCGTGGCTTTTGGCTGAGGATAACCCAGTTATATCCTATTGAGGAAATAACTCTTTATATAAAGCCGGGCGACGCGTTCGTGCTCTGCGAGGGGATAAGCTTCCAGAATATACTGGGGATAAGCTTACTGCTAGGGGATATGAATTCCACTTCCCTGGGGAGACTGGATTGGACTCTTCTGGGGAGTTTTGATTGCTGGGGAAAGGATCCCTTTGAATGTTGGTATACCGCCGGGCAACAATCTTTAGACCAAGACTGCCGGGGATGCTTGTTTAAGGATATATGTATTGCTGCTGGGGAAGTATTGAGGTCTACTGGGGGATACTCAATTTCCTTGATATTTGATAATTCTGCTTGGAGAAGAATGTATTGGCTGCTGACTTATTCTCTGGGGAATTAAGGTATCTGGTTATGTTCTTTAGCCGAACCTACCTTGGTGTCTTGGAGGATGGAACAATTGGATTGTTTAGACAACTGTTTTATTGCCCCTGTTTCCAGTGTCACCTGCAATTAATTCCTTTGTTTCGTATGCAAATATTTATGAGTTAGCAAATTATTGTCAATGCATATATCACAAATTGAACCTTGGACGTTCTTCGTAAAACAAAACAGAAAAAGAAAAACACTTGGCACGTTTAACTGAAAATATATTTGTATTGATTTTGAATGGCCTGAAAATAGGCGTTTTGTGTACAAGAGGCTGACGTCCTAGTAAGAGGTACGTCGCCGATCAAAAGAGTTTATACAAGTTTTGTACAAAAGAAAATAAAACAGCTGTGTGAAATATGAATGATCCCACTGGGTTTCAACTCTGCTATCGCCTTTATAACTCTGAGCGTCTCATCACTTGATGACCTTGGTTGAAGGTGAAGCTGACTGATCGATGCCGTTTGAACTTGATGTAGATACCGGATTCTGGATGCAAAGTGATCCGATGAGACATAGTATTACGCTTTCATCCCTAATTTTTGCCTGGACCGCCCTTTCGGGTTTTCAGTCCACCGGGATACCCATTTTTGCCCAAGCCGCCTTTTCAGGTTTTCGACTTGCCGGGTGTACAGATTTTTTCATTTTCATCCCTTCATTTTGCCCGAACCCTTTTGGTTCGACGGGAAGCCCTAATTTTTGCCTAGGCATGTCAGCCTAGCGGGTCTTTTTTCATGCGTAGTACTTTTTAACTATGTCTGCATTGGCGGGGTGAGGAAGGTCGTCACCATCCATATTGGTCAATATCATGGCTCCTCCTGAGAACACATGCTTAACCACGAATGGCCCTTCGTATGTAGGGGTCCATTTGCCCCTTGGATCACTCTGAGGAAGGATGATTCGCTTGATTACCAGATCCCCAACTTGATATTCCTGTGGTCTGACCTTTTTGTTAAATGCCCTGATCATCCGTTTCTGATACGTCTGACCATGACAGATAGCAGCAAGTCTTTTTTCGTCAATGAGGTTGAGTTGATCAAGTCGTGTCTGGATCCAATCATCTTCGTTCAGATTTGCATCCTTCATTATCCGGAGAGAGGGAATTTGCACTTCGATTGGCAAGACTGCCTCCATGCCATAAACCAGAGAGAAAGGAGTTGCCCCGGTTGACGTCCTAGCTGAGGTACGGTACCCATGTAGAGCGAACGGTAACATCTCGTGCCAATCTTTGTAAGTCACTGTCATTTTCTGCACGATCTTCTTGATGTTCTTGTTAGCTGCTTCTACAGCCCCATTCATCTTCGGTCTGTAAGGAGAAGAATTGTGGTGCTGTATTTTGAACTGTTCGCAGAGCTCAGCGATCATCTTATTGTTCAGATTGGTACCGTTGTCTGTAATAATCCGCTCAGGGACGCCGTACCGACAGATCAGGTTGTGCCGAATGAACCGTGCCACGACAGTTTTGGTTACCGTAGCATAGGATGCTGCTTCAACCCACTTCGTAAAATAGTCAATCGCCACTAGGATGAAGCGATGTCCGTTGGATGCCGTAGGTTTTATCTCGCCGATCATGTCTATGCCCCACATTGCAAACGACCAAGGCGCAGTCAGAACATTCAGGGGAACCGGAGGAACATGCACCTTGTCTGCATAAATCTGGCACTTGTGGCATGTCCTGGAGTGTTGGTAGCAATCAGCTTCCATGGTGGACCAGTAATATCCTGCCCGTAGGATTTTCTTAGCCATAGTATGTCCACTGGAATGCGTACCAAAGGTCCCTTCATGTAGCTCTTCCATGATTCTTTCTGCTTCAGTCTTATCCACACAACGCAGTAAGGTTGAATCATGGTTTCGCTTGTACAAGATGCCGTTGCCTAGGAAGAACTTGGCTGCAAACCTCCTCAGGAATTTCTTATCATTGACGGAGGCACCTTCAG
Organism: Vicia faba; assembly: GCA_948472305.1. Taxonomy (NCBI): domain Eukaryota; kingdom Viridiplantae; phylum Streptophyta; class Magnoliopsida; order Fabales; family Fabaceae; genus Vicia; species Vicia faba. The sequence goes on along the minus strand of OX451740.1, from coordinate 1,213,470,275 downwards.
GGTATTCCTGAGCTTCCAGGTATCTCTTCACTTCGTGGTACCAAGGCTTCTCAGTCACCAATTCAGTTTCGAGATCACAACAGTATGCCGGTTCGTCCAGTTTCCAGATGATGATTCTGGGAGCCTCATTATCCCATTTGACCTTGAACATTGAAGACATTGTAGCTAACGCGTCCGCTAACTGATTCTCTTCTCTTGGAAAATGCTCAAATGTTATCTCCGTAAAATGGGGAATCAGGGTCAACACACATTCTCTGTAAGGAATCAGGTTTGGATGTTTCGTATCCCACTCTCCTTTGATCTGATTGATCACAAGAGCGGAATCTCCGAAGACACTTAAAAATTTGATCCTTAGGTCAATCGCAGCTTGAAGACCCATGATACACGCCTCATACTCCGCCATGTTGTTAGTACAGTTGAAACATAGCCGGGCAGTGAGTGGAGTATGAGTACCTTGAGGGGATATGATGATGGCGCCGATACCATTTCCCAAAGCATTGGAGGCTCCGTCAAAGTGCATAGACCATCGGGATCCTGGCTCAGGTCCTTCATCCGGTCCAGGTACTTCACAATCTGTTACTATCATGATGCTTTCATCCGGAAACTCGAAGTTCATTGATTGGTAGTCATCTACAGCTTGATGAGCTAAGTGGTCTGCCAATACACTTCCCTTGATGGCTTTCTGGGTCGTGTACTGAATGTCGTATTCCGTCAAGATCATTTGCCATCTTGCAATTCTCCCAGACAGAGCAGGCTTTTCGAATATGTACTTTATCGGATCCGTTTTTGAGATCAACAAAGTAGTGTGAGTCAGCATATACTGTCTCAGCCGGCGAGCAGCCCATACCAAAGCGCAGCAAGTTTTCTCAAGCAGTGAGTATCGGGTCTCACAGTCGGTAAACTTTTTGCTAAGGTAATAAATGGCATGCTCTTTTCGGCCAGACTCGTCATGCTGCCCCAGCACACACCCCATTGAGTTGTCAAGCACTGTCAGATATAGGATCATAGGTCTCCCTTCAACCGGTGGCGTAAGGATAGGTGGTTCTTGGAGATACTCTTTGATTTTGTCGAAGGCAGCCTGACATTCATCGTTCCAACGTACTACCTGATCTTTCTTCAGCAGCTTGAAGATTGGCTCACAGGTAGCAGTCAAATGAGATATGAATCGAGCGATGTAATTCAGGCGTCCTAAAAAGCCTCTGACCTCCTTCTCTGTCTTAGGAACCGGCATCTCTTGAATAGCTTTGACCTTAGCAGGGTCCACTTGAATACCTTTATCACTGACCACGAAGCCTAGCAATTTCCCAGATCTTACCCCGAAGGTGCACTTGTTCGGGTTCAATCTCAACTTGTATAGTTTCAACCGGTCAAACAACTTCTGCAGATGATCTAGGTGTTCTTCCTCAGTCTGGGACCTAGCGATCATGTCGTCCACATATACTTCTATCTCATGATGGATCATATCATGAAATAAGGCAACCATGGCACGTTGGTAGGTTGCCCCAGCATTCTTTAATCCGAACGGCATGACCTTGTAACAGAAGGTGCCCCACTGAGTAACAAATGTAGTCTTCTCCATGTCTTCAGGTGCCATCTTGATCTGATTGTAACCTGAAAAGCCATCCATGAAAGAGAATACCTTGTGCTGAGCTGTATTATCAACAAGGACATCAATGTGAGGTAAGGGGAAGTCATCCTTGGGGCTGGCCCTGTTCAGATCCCTGTAGTCGACACACATTCTGACCTTACCGTCCTTCTTAGGTACCGGCACCACATTAGCAACCCACTGAGGGTAAGAAGTCACTGCAAGGAACCCGGCATCAAACTGTTTCATGACCTCGGCTTTAATCTTCTCGGACATCTCTGGACGCATCCGACAGACCTTTTGTTTAACTGGAGGGCAGTCTTCCTTAGTTGGCAAGTGATGGACCACAATATCGGTATCCAACCCGGGCATGTCTTCGTAGGACCAGGCAAAGATCTCCACATAATCATGCAGCATCTTGGTTAACCGTTGCTTCACGCTGAGCTCTAGGTTGGCACCAATCTTTACCTCTCTCCTGTCTGCTTCAGTACCCAAGTTTATGGTTTCCACTGGCTCTTCATGGGGTTGAATTGCCCTCTCTTCCTGAAGTAACAGTCTTGCAAGCTCGCCAGGCACTTCGCAATCATCTTCACCTTCGTCTTCGGCTAAGTTGATCGGATTTTCGAAGTCATAATTGGCAGTAGCAGAGTTGTTATCAGTGAGATCCAGAGTGGATTGGAACCTGTATGAGTGAGTGTGTGTGTAAATACAGCTGTTTTTGAAAATTAAGGAAAGACGGAAAAGGAACACAATATTTGCAATGCGAAAAATACGTCCAAGATTTTCATTCATGATATATGAAATGACAGTTTGTATGCCCTCACAAATAGAACCACAGTGCCTCGGGTAAGACACCGGGCCATAGAGTTTATCATTGTTTATTACAAAATAACAAAACATAGGAATTCATTACTTAGTAACAAAAGAAACAGGGAGATTGTCCTTTGCGCTCCAATTGTTAAGTCCACCGTCAGTTGCTGGGTAGATCCAGCTATCAAACTCAGCTTCATCAACTTCCTCTTCGTCCCCAATAGCATTTACTCCATGAGCAGGTAGGGGAGCCGTCACCACATTGGGCTTGTCAGATGCCTCAAACTGTACCTCCTTGGCATCAATAAGGTCCTGCAGCTTGTTCTTTAGTGCCCAACAGTCATCGGTAGAGTGCCCCGGGCTATCTGAATGGTAAGCACAACGAGCATTCAGATTGTACTTGGGGGATGCAGTATTTGGAAACTTCGGCGCCTCCCTGACAGTCACTAAATTAGTTGAGAGCAACTGTGGCAGGATCTGCGACAAAGTCATGTTTAAACGGGTGAATTCTCTCCGGGGTCTTTCCACCTTCTGAGTATTGCTTGGCCGGGGAGCGGCAGCAGGCTTAGCAATCATTACCGCACTGACAGATTGGCGGTGTTCATTTCTCTCTGATCTCCTGGAACCATATACGGCGCTAGACTCCTTCTTGAAGGGTTTCTTCTCAGCACTGGATGATGCACCCTTCGGAATTTTTCCAGATTTTAACCCAGCTTCAATCCTCTCTCCAGTCAAGATTAAATCAGTGAAACCAGCAGAAGAATTCCCAATGAGATGGTTGAAAAACGGCCCAGATAGGGTCCCCAAGAACATGTCTACCAACTCCCGATCAGTCAATGGTGGCTGCACCCTGCCAGCCAGGTCTCTCCACTTCTGAGCGTACTCCTTAAAACCTTCGCTTGCACCTAACGCCATACCCTGGAGTTGGGTACGTGTGGGGGCAAGGTCGGCATTATATTGATACTGCTTATAGAAAGCAGTAGCCAACTCCTCCCAGTTACGAACTTTGGTCCCATCCAGCTGATAGAACCATTCGAGATGAGTCCCTGAAAGACTCTCCTGGAAGAAGTGGATCCATAAATTCTTATCCGCAGAGTACGGCTGAATTTTCCGAACATAGGACCTTAAATGCAGCTTGGGACAAGACGCCCCGTCATATTTGGAGAAGGATGGTGCTTTGAATTTATGCAGGATAATCACACCAGTCGACAAACCCAGATCTCCGAAATCCAGCCCAGGTGCCTGTTGCACCTCCATAGCCTTCAACCTGTCTTCCAGTTGTTTGTACCTGTCGTCTGCAGGAGGGTACTGCTCTTCATCAAAATCTGTCTCGTTGTCGGAGACGACCGGACTAGGAACCTTTACTTCTGCCTGAGAAGGACTCTTGCCAACAGAAGAACCAGCCTCTTCATGTTGCAGAGTGTTGCCAAACCTTCGGCCCGAGTTGAACAGAACAGTTCTTCTCTTCTTCTTCTTCTCCTTCTTCAGGAGCATAGCCTTTAGTTCTTCTTGGCCTTTAGCCAGACCCTTGATTAGTTCTTGGAACTGCGCATTCTGCGCCTGGAGAGCCTTGATTGATGTCTCGGTTGATGCAGATTCGGGATTCATGATGCTGAAATAAACAGCGAAGAACTGTAAGCAACCTGAAAAGAGAAAAAACCTGCTATGCACATGATGTATGAAATGCGTATGCAATGCATTCAAGGGTTCGAAAGTTCAAATTTGTTGTAGACAAAAAGGAACACACGTTATCATTAAGGAAACCATTGTTTAATACATCAAAGCCTCATGGGCAAAAAGTACAAAAATCAAATCAATCCCAAAATACACTGCGCATCCTCTTTGGAGCTATGTAGGTGTTGAGATTCCTCTCCTCATGCAACAGGCGGGTGAGCTCCAGGACCTTCTTTTCACTGGCATGCAGATTAGTCTCAAGAGAATTCCTTTCCTCCTTAAGCTGGATCCAGCTCTTCTGCATCTCTTCCCAGGATGTGGGCATATCAGGGTGCAGAATAATGTGGGACACTTCCCCTTCCAAGACTGGTTCTTTGATTACCGGGATCATGTGAGGATAAGGCATCACTAACTTCTGGGAGCGGGCTCGTACCCACTTGAGATAAGGCTCCAAAGGGATGGAGTTCCTGTGCCCCAGTGTCTTGCTGTCTATCCTGCTGGGCATCCTCCAAGCTCTGGTAAATCTCTGGCGAAGTCCTTGAGTATCATTGTTGAAGTCAAAAACTATGTCAGGAATTAACATATCATGAGGACCATCCCTCCGAGCATAACCAAACTGTCTCCAAGCCAGGCATGGGCTATAAGTAATACCTCCTCTGATTCCAAGTAAGGGAACATTAGGGTACTCCCCGCAACGATCAATGATAGTGACATCTCCTCTGGACCTAGGACACCAATGTATATCTGCATGTGTAAGAGTCATCAACCGTTGTGACCATCTCAAACCCCGCTCATTCTTCAAGACTGATTGTGGAAGGTGCGAAATAAACCACCTTCCCAGGAGAGGAGTGCAACACATAAGGACACCTCTTTTTCTCATGGTTCGAGTGTAACATGAGTGAAGGATGTCCCCCAGCAATGTAGGTATGGGATTCCTGGACATAAAGATCTGGACAGCACTGATATCAATAAGCTGATCTGGGTTAGGGAACAACACCAAACCATAAACAAGGAGGGCCACAACCTCTTCAAAAGCTTGCAAGTCAAGGTAATTCCAACATTCATGGGCCTTTTCAAACAGAAACCTGGCTAAGAACCCTTTGATACCACTTCTAACTTCCCAATGTCCCTTGAGGTCAGATGACTGTAGGTGCAAGGCTTTAGCAATCTCTTCAAGCTTAGGTTCCTTTTCTGTACCGTTGAAGGGTAGCTGATCAAGGATAGGGATCTTCAGGAGCCGGGAGAACTCCTCCAATGTAGGTACCAACTGATAGTCCAAGAAGGTAAAACAGTGATGCAGAGGGTCAAAGAACTGGAACAAGACCTTTATCATATCTTCCTCAATGTTGGTGTTGACCAAGCTGATGAAGCTTCCATGCCTTTCACTGAATGAAGAGTTCTCGGGAATCCTGGATATGAGCTCCTTAAGCTGAGGAGGGACTCTTACAAGATTGACCTGAATTGTCTTTCTACGAACAGTTTCCATGTCCTACAAAACAAGAACAAAGATGAAAATTCGAACCCCTGAAATGGTTAGTCGATGCATATGATGCTGGATGATGTCATGATGCTATGATTAAACACACCACAGATATTTACAAAGACAAACATGTAAGGCACACAAGGCACACAAGGCAAGCCCTTAAGGTTTAAGGCCAGCATGGGGTCTAGGTAGTACCCTCTTGGAGTTGGTGGGTTCAACCTGTCCTATTCAAAGTAACCGGGTTCTAAGGTTCCCAATATCACGGGATTGCTTTCATTGTTCATCGTTTCGATTTAGCCACTGAACTGGCGACCGAAATATTCCAGGAAAGCAACCCTCAATTGAGTGTAGTATCGAGTATCAACCAACCTCGGACTGCACCAAAGTCAGTTATCTCACTACCCTAAAGAGGCCAAGATAGTTCAATTAAGGTTCCTAAGGTCTGTTGATGCTTCACGACACCACGCGGAGGCCCCGTACTCTCCTTGACTGAACTCAAGGGTTACCGGTACACACCAAAGTGCCACATCAACGTAGCAGACTGTTTCAACCATGTCGGTATACCCCGCACAGTTCCCTCACAGCCTTGTTGCTACTTTCTAAGAAAGGTATCCCCCAGATCCGGGTTTAGGATCTATAGAACTCCCAGGCAACCCACAATTTAAAGCACACAAGGAAAACAATTGAAAACATAGTTATAAGCTAGCCCTAAGGTACACCCCACTTTAAGTTTTTCCCCAGCAGAGTCGCCAGTTCTGTGATCGGTGGATCTGGAACTGACTGTTTAACGCTGGTTCGCGAAATGTCGCGGAAGCAAGAGTCGCCACCGTCTTTTATTTTCTCCAAATGGAAAGGACAAAAGCACAGAAAAATTCCTTAAAGAGATTGCTCTCGGTTCGGGAGGTAGATTATAGAAAGGGAAGGTGTTAGCACCCTTTCTATCCATGGTTATCCATGGGCTCTTAGATACTTGCTCATTTGTGTTTTCAAAAATGTTGGTTTGCTTTTCAATGTGGGTTTAAAAAAGTTTCTTTGAAAAATTTCAGTTCGACTCGTACGTCAGAGTGTTTGAAAAATTTGCTTTGAAAGCTTTTGAAAAGTGTCGGTGTGAAAAGTCTTTTTGAGTTTGTTTTGAGATTAGAGCAAGTATCATTGAGAACCTACCTACCCTAAGGAATTCGTCTGTGTAAATGTCCTTAAAGTAGTGCCATCCCACCATTGAGAGGTAGGTAGCACCACCGTTGGAGGTGTTCGGGTCAATTCGAGGTTCGGGACATGGTGATCACCAGAGCAATGGGAAGACACCTTAGAAGCTACCCTCATGCCAGGTTCCCGGATCATGAGGACTTACTAAGACGTCCTCTACTCGACGATCACCTTTCGAAAGGCAACAGTGAGGCGTACCCTAGGGGTGGTGTGTGCGAATTGTGTGTCATGTTTCGGTTATTTGTCTTGTCATGTTTGTTGTGATCTACGCTTGATTTTATTTTTAAGGCCATACATTCTTTCATGCTTTGTTTAACAGTTAAAATTTGCGGGAAGATAAATCTAAACTATTACAAACGGCGCGGGTCCACATCGCCAAAATTAAACCGGACCCGATTTGACGGAAAGTAAATAAAGCAAATTAAAATAGAAGTGCGAGAAATAAAATCATTACAACGCTTTGGGAGAATTACATAATTATAATAAACGACATAAAATAAATGCGCGAAATTAAATAAATTACGAACATGGGCGTTGGACCCTTTTGCAAGAAATTTAAAGTTAATGAAGAATTAAAATTAAAAATTAAAAGAACATGTTTTTTAGTATTTTTGTATGTTTTAAGATTTAAAAGAAAAGGATAAAATGTAAAACCCTAATTCTAATTATTTTTTAGTTATTAAGAAAATTATTGAAATTTTTAACTAAATGAAACCCTAAGTTAATTTACATGCATTTTTAATTATGAAAATAAATAAATTAAATATTATTATTGTAAAAAAAAAGGAAATTAAAAGGAATCAAAATTAATTAAACCTATTTCTACATATTTTTTGTATTTTTATTATGAAAAGAATTAACAATAAACCCTAATTTAAATTAACTAATTTACATGCAAATTTTTTATGAAAAATAATTAAGATAAAATAAATATTATATTTTTGCCTTTTCTGTTTTTTTAGGATGTTTTTATATTTTGTAAAAAAAAATAATTAATTAAATAAACAGTAATGAAAAATAAAAATAAGAATTAAAGAAAGAATAGGAGAAAATAATGAAGGCAAACCAGGGGGGGGGGGGGTAGCCCCAAATTGGAGGTTTTGGTTCAGCAAATCAGGCCCAATAGCCCTAGATCCATTGACTTTTTTGTGCAACATGTGATGCGTCTGACTATGGTACATGGTACTCCTTGGATCTATGCCTTTGGTGTGGTCGTCTGGGACACGTGTATGCTTGGATCATGAGGTGTATGGTGAGTCTTAGGATGATGCCTGCATGGGAATCATTATAGCAAAATAATATGGAAATTGTCCAGACCTGGGACTTGAACCCAGGTCATGAAGGTCACAAACACGTACACCTGCCAGCTGAGCTACAACGCTTCAATTAACATATTATAATAAGTAAATAACAAAAAGAAAAACCAACGCGTAGTGGAGAGAAGCGCGCGCAATTCAAACGGACCAATGGCTGATGGACACGAGATCATCTTCTCCACTTTTCCTGTAACACAGACTCAAAGGCAACAGTTTTATGCGCGTGGTTTTAGAGGGTCTTTGGAAAAATAGCGATTAGCGCTATGTGAATCATAAATTAATCGCGAGGGTCAAGATCTCTTCGTCTTGATGTACTGAATCCAACCATGGTATTGAGGTGGCCTGATTTTGCTTTGTATGAAAATCCCTAATCCAAGAACCTGCAAACCCTAAATTTTAACAATGGCAAAATCGCCTACAACGCATAATAATCAAATTAAAGTTATGGGTTAGCTTTAGAACATTATGAGGAATACAAATACATGATTAGAATGCTATGAAAATGTCTAGAATGCAAAGCACGATGGTGACTTTTTCTCTGTACAGGAGGTGTCCTTATTACCGATTCTTGGAGCTTTTTTGGTTGTTTTTGATTGGAGTATGATCAAGGAGGTCTCAGGAAGCTATTGAGACAAGAATGGTGCTTTGAATCGCCTCCTAAAGTTGATTTCAGTTTTTAATTTTTCAAGCAATTTTTCAAGTTTGTAATAGCCTCTTATGCGCAGCTTTCAGTCTTTTTGGCTTAGGGTTGTATTCCTGATTATGTATAGAAGCAATTAGGTTAACAAATTTCAACAAAATCTCTTGTAATTATGGATTGAAGATTTGATTTTTTTCCATTATATTTTCAATCTTTTTCACATGGTTTTTGTGCAAATTATGATCAATTCAATCCAATTCTTCCTAATCAACATGTGCACGAAATATTGACCTTGAAATGTGTACAAAAAGATTTGTTTGGTTCATTTAGATATTTTTCACACATTTAATTAATTTAATTGAATTAATATAAATAATAATCCAAATAAATAAATAAAAAATGAGAAAATGCTTCCCTTTGGGCCAAGTGGTCGTACATAGGCTTGGAATGATGAATCATGGAAGAAAATAGGCCCATTAGCAATTTTAGACCATTTGAACCATTGTTGACTTTTCAAAATTCCCAAAAATTTCCCAACTTCCACAAGGCATAACTTGCTCAATTTTTAAGCTTTTCACATGTTCTTGGACATTTTCGAAAGGTCTTTGAGTCCTTTAACCAATTCCTTTGGTCCCATGTCATTTTGATTTACCAATCTCAAGTTATGGCCTTTGACTTAAAGTCCCTTTTTGTTGACTTTTGAAAATGACCTATAATGTTGAAATTGATAACTTTTTGTGAGAGCATTTCTTGGACTTGGAATATGAAGATGATTTGTAGGAAATGTCTTTCTCTTCAAAATGAGCTTTGGATGGAATTTTTCTGATAATCCATGTGAAAGTTATGCCCTGGTCAATTTCAGTTGACTTTTTCAGCTGTCCAAATATAGTAACTTTTGCATCTTGATGATTTTCTGAGCCAAATTTTGAGAATCATGATCAAGCATTGATCAAATGATGTTTGTGGCTTCAAAATGATATGTTGACCAAAAATTTGAACTTTTGACTGCCAAATGACCATTTTGCCCCTACGGTTGACTGTAGTGCAATTTAGGGTTTTGACTGTGCAATTTTGTGCTGAATGCCTTGAAACTTGATATGAGGATACTTGACCATCTTTGTAAGCATATGAGACTTGATTGGGCCTTTGAAAACTTTCAATTCTTGATCAGAACACAAACCCTAGTTTTGACTGTATAGGAGACAGTTGCACTGCACAACCCTTGGGGAATTTTGTGACTTGACTTGGCAAATTTCTTGAAGAATATGGGAGGGCAAATTTTGGGGTGCAACACAAGCCCAGCCCACTTGGACTTCATCTTCAACCTTTGTCAAAAACAAAACACGCGCCCTGTTCAAATCTCCAGATCTTGCATACGTGCTCTAATGCAAAAACTCAAAACATCAAAGTTGTAGCATTTTTCAAGACGAATCCAACCATGTAAAGAACTCATTCTAACTCTCAAAGACCAGAGAGAATTTCTCTGGCCCTAAATCCTAACCTAATTTTTTCAGAAAGTTCATGGATCAAATTCTCTTAACACGTTTAATTTAAATGAAAATTGAGCATATGTAAATCTTTATGGCTATGAATACTACATTTTTTATTCACAAACCTAAGCCTAATGATTCCTAAATAGAGAGATAGGAAGTTGACAAAAACCTATTTCAGTTGACTTCGTGTATGGCAATGTGGAGCTTTTCAGCGAGGCTTGAGATGTTTGGGAGCTTGCTTGAACTTCCTCTGACCTTCCCCAATGCCTAGCCTGCCTTGAATATGCTTGAACAAGCCTGCATAACACAACCTGCACAAGCTGAAATCAAAAATGGCAAACCTTGTAAAGGGAGTTACAGTCAGTGTTTAAGGGTTGGGATAGCTTGGATATGTTATGTGGAATGTGTTTGAACCAGTTTGAGGCAAAACACACGAGGGGTTTTTGCTATGGAAGTCAAACTGTAGGGAGTGCCCTGTTTTGCCAATGGAAGGTGATTTTGTGCTATGGAAGGTTTGAGGGCTCAAAGGCTCGTGTTTTAGGTTCAATGCAATGTATGAAACTTGTCTCAAATGCTTGCCAAAGTTTTTTCTAACAGATGTGTGTGATGTCGTGTATTTGACAATTTTCTTGTATATGAAGCAAAAGTGAACAATGATGCAAGACAGGCCTGTATAGGCTATCTATCAGCTTGCACACTATGCTCTTAGCCCCTCAAGTTTGTGGATTTAATTTTCTGCATAAGATCTTGTTCAAGGCTCAAGGATTCTATTTGACATAAAGCAAGATTTGGACAAAAATGGCAATGTTACCTTTTACCATTTTTGGATTAATCTATTGTATAATCCTCTAATGACCAAAACAAAGCCTTAGACCAATGGATTTGCATTTAATTATTGAGTATGGAAGGGTTTTGGGACCTGTAATCTAGTACAAACAAGGCTGATTAGAGTTTGCAACTTGTATTACTAAGAAAATGCCATGGATCAAAAGTGAGTTTTTCCAACTTCAAGCCTTCGATTCTCCCTAACCACAAATGATTTTGGAGAGTTCTTGGACTTTTTAGAAATCTTGTAAAATGATCTACATTCCATATTTGAAATGCATTTTGAGATTACAAGTGGAACTAGGTGAAAAATTTCCAAGAAGATAGGTCAAAATCCTGCCTAAACTAGGGCAAAATTTCACTAAGTTAAAAGTTTCATGGACCCTTGTTCCAAAAATCATAACTTGAGATCCAAGCTTCTTTTGGGAAAACTTTGTGAATAAAAGTTTTAGACTTTGTGGAGGACTACAACTTTCATGTGGGAAGTTTTGTTTGAATCCAATTGCATCATGGTGAAAATGTTGGGCAAAGTTGAAAAAAAAAAAGAAAATTCCATAACTTAGAAAAATTCTAAGTTATGAAAATTTTCAATTTTAAACCATAATTTGCAAAATTAGGTTTCTTGATGAACAAGTTTCATGTTTTGACACATCTTGATGAAAAATGACCATTGGCACTTGATTTTGACCAAAAAGTCAAAGTTTGACTTTTCAGTGTACAATCAAATTTTGATCAGTTGACTGAAAAATTCATCTGTCAATCCAATGCAATTGAGATCTTTTGAACTTTGTGAATAGGTCAAGATGATTCCATTGAGTCCTTGAGTCCATGCTTGAACCCAATTTCCCATTGACTAGGTAAAAAATCAGAAATTGCCCTTATACAATCAAAACCCTAAAAATGACTATTTTGCCCTTTTGACGATCTGATCAGATTTCTTGAGGAGTTGTGGTCCAAACTTGATCAAATGGTTCATATGAGTTTATAATGTTTATGTGGGTCAAAAATTGTGAGGTTTGACTGTAAATTGGCCACAATTGACTTTTTCCCCAATACAATTGATTTCTAGGTCAACTGTCCAATTGACTGGGCAAAAATTTGATTCAAAGCTTGAAACTTGGTAGAGGCAATCTTATAAGTCCAACATGAATTATGAAAGTCACTTTGAGCATTAAAAGTCCCAAAATCTATGTGCAAACTCAAACCCTAATTTAGGTCAACAGTGCAAGAAAATGTCTTGAGCAGTGCAAAACCCTAATCTGGTCTTTAGTTCAAAGAGCCTTGTGATGAGAAATCTTGATAAAATGAGAGGGCAAATTTTTGGGTACAACACTATTCCTTTTCTTCCATTCCTTCTAACTCCAGAGATCATTGAAGCCATCTTGCTTCTATCTATGTTTTTAGCCAGGAACTTTTGAAAGTTGTGATCATACTCTTTGATGATCTTATCAGCATTATTGGGAGTCTCTGAGATTATTTCTTTCTGAGATTTTTGTAGATCATTTTCTAATTTTAAAATCTTTTCTTTTAACTTAGAATTCTCTAATCTAAGACTCTCAGTTCTTTAAGAGTCAGACAAGATCCCTTTTCAGGTTCTTGAATTTGACTATGATTTGCTGATACCTTTCCAGAATTTCATTCAGACTTTCTACAAGTTAAGCCTTAGTAAAATTAGCAGTGAAATCAGGGAATACCTCTTTTGTGTCTGATTCTGAGTCTGAACCAGAAGCTTCGTTGTCTTCTGTCACATTTTCCATAAGAGCTATGTAGGATCTTTCATCATCTAACTCTGAGTCAGCATCAGAAGTGTCTGAATCGTCCCATGTTGACATGAGGCTTTTCTTCTTCTCCTTGAAGAACTTCTTTTTGGGCTTCTCCTTCTGAAGCCTTGGACAGTCACTTTCGTAGTGCCCTTGTTCATTGCACTCATAGCAGATGATGTCTTTGTTGTTTGACTTTCTGTGACCGGAGGAAGCTTCAGATCTTCTGTGTCCAGAGGAGGACTCAGACTTTCTATATCTGGAGGAGGATTCATTCTGATTCTCTGATCTTCTCGGGTTTATGATTTTTCTTTGTCTCTGCTTCTATAGTTGATTGACCCTTCTGGAGAGAAGAGACAATTCATCTTCTTCTGATGAGGATCCATCAGAGGTTTCTTCCATAGCCTACAAAACCTTAGAATCAGATTTTTTGTTAGATTTTAATGCTAGAGGCTTACCTTGATTTTGAGGATCGTCTTCTTCTAGCTCTATCTCATGACTTCTGAGGGAGCTAACAAGTTCCTCCAGAGATATCTTGTTGAGATCTTTAGCTAGATTAAGTTCAGTGACCATTGGCCTCCGTTGCTTGGGTAGACTTCTGATGATCTTATTTACGTGATCAGCAGTAGAATATCCTTTGTCAAGAACTTTTAGCCCATCAACAAGAATCTGGAATCTTGAGAACATTGCTTCTATGGATTCACTATCTTCCATCTTGAATGCTTCATATTTCTGAATGAGCGCAAGGGCCTTGGTTTCTTTGACTTGTATGTTGCCTTTGTGCGTCACTCTCAGAGAGTCAAACATGTTTTTGGCTGTCTCTCTGTTTGAAATTTTCTCATATTCTGAGTATGAGATGGCATTGAGAAGTATTGTTATGGCTTTATGATGATTTTTGAAATCACGTTTTTGATGTTCAAACATCCTTTTTCTATCTATCTTCTGACCACTTTCATCCATAGGATATATGAAAGATTGTAGCATTTAAGATGTATGAGCAATGGTAGTCCAAAAATCGTAAACAATTTGTCCTTTAAGCTTGTTTATATAGGCGTGGAAATCTTGTCCGACATAAAGCGTGATAATGGACACTCAATTCTATTTCCATATTGAGAAGATTCTTGTCTGAATGAAGCCGTTGCATATGATACTGTCTTAATTGAAAAGTAACGCTTCAGAACTAGAATCTTGCATGCTGCTTTTACTTCAGAACATTGATGACTCCGAGATATGAGGATCTGATGGTATATTAGACTTCTGTTCAGAATCAGAGTATCCTTTACTTTATCGCATATTTTGATCATCATTCTTCAGAACATTCTGATTGTCTCAGCTTGAAAGCTTCTGTAGCTTAACTTCTGATGTTGTTTCATTCAGAACTTCTACATACAAAATAACATAAATTTAGAGTGCATATTTGTTCTATGTGTTTGTTATCTTCAAAACTCTAATTAAGGGTTGTAGAATCAAACTATGTTCTAACATAAAGGGTGGTCGAAATTGTTGGATTACAAATCCACAGAATCACCTTCTTTGTTCCCCCCCCCCCCCCCCCCCCCCCCCGTTTTTTTAGAGTTTTGGGTCTTCGGTTGAAGGGAGGCAGCTTGTGTTTACAGAGGGAATATATGCGGTTTATGGGTTTTGGAAGAAGCGAGTGGATTGAATATAGAGACGATTAAGATGAAGTAACAGGTCAAGAATGAAGAGGTAAACATTTTCAACTTTTATGTTTTCATTTCAATTCCTAATCTGGATATTATAGGGTTGCTATTAATGTGTCTACTGATGTGATTCTTAGGGATTGTATTTACCAGATGCAGAATAACGATGAATAGGGATAAATGGTATAGTTTAAACAACATGAAAAGAAACTTCAAACCAGGTATATTTCTTCTGAAATTGGTAGGCTTCTTGTTGTCTTACTGCAACTTCGTTATTGCGGACATCAATGTTTTATTCTTTGCTTGGAATCGTTCCTCTGTATGGAACAAAAACAAGTTCTGCCAATGAGACGATTTTCTGCGGCGGATTGGACTCTGCAAGATGAAAAAATATTGGAAGCATTTTTATTTCAAGGAAGAATAAGATATGTTATTTCTTGTGTGGGAGTGTGAATATTGAAGAATAACAGTAAAATGATCTCCCTTCTCCTATACTTTGAAACTATTTTTTATAGATGAAAATCAACTATGATTTGGGAGGGAAAAAAATGATAAGTTTTGAAATTTTTTGGCTATTGTTTTATTGCTTTCTGGATGTAGGTTTTCTGTTTTGCTTATTTGATGCAATTCTTGGACTTTATGGTACAAATTTTTGAACTGTTGTATGGGCTGGTTTTGTGGACTGTGTTTCCAGCAGATTCTGGGGCTGTTTTTGCTGCATTTTTTGGCATCATTTGGGACTATTTTGTTGCTGAAACAGGGCTGGAAAATGAGCTTTTATTTGTTGAAACAAAGCTGGAAAATATGGGCAGCATTGCAGCATGATATTGGGCTGAAATTGGAGCAAGATTGAAGCCTTATCAATAGTTCTAAAATTTAATTTTATGTAACATAATGTGATATGGTGTGAGAATTTACTTGGTTGTTTTATGTTTTGATCGCAATTATTGCGGATAGAAAGAGTCGCCACCCGGCTTTTCTTTTATCCAATAAAGGAAAGAGTGAAAAGAACAGGAAAGACCTTTAGAGATATTTTCTTGAGTTCAGGGGGTAGATTATGAAAAGGGAAGGTATTAACACCCTTTTCATTCGTAGTTATCTACGGGCTCTTAGTTGCTTGCTAAATCAAAAAATGCTTTATTTGAAATGTGTTTTGTGGTTGGTGTAAATTTGAAAATATTTTGCAAAATGCCTTTGTTGCGGCAAACTTTATAATGATTCTCGTCTCTATAAGAATGTGTACAAAGTGTTGGTTTTGAAAATAGTTCAAACAAATGTTTTTTTAAAGATGTTTTGAAAGTGTATGTGTGGAAATGGTTTTAGTTTGCGAGCAAGCAACTACGAGCGTCCTACCTACTCAAAAGGTCCATGTTCTTTTCCTCCTCCTTTAGATGTTGCTATCTTACCATTGATTGGTAAGAAGCCCCATCGTTGGATGTGAAGGGACGGGTGTGGGTCAATCATAATCATAGAAGGAAACTTATGAGACGTTTTAGCAATTTCGTAAGGGACTAGATTGTTTACCGAAGGCAACATCAAGGGACTACAATCTTTTTATCGAGGGTCTTTGGTAAAACGCCCATATTCGAGAGACATGAATATTTTTTGAGGCAACAAGTGAGATTACCCTAGAGGTGCACCTGAGTCACTAGTGCGTTTGATTGCATGCATTTTTGTCTTTGATATTAGGGTTTTCTACTTGTTGATTTTATCTTGCCATACACACCCTAATTACTTAAAAATTTATATTATAGCGGTAAATTGAGGAAATGTAAAGTCTTACGCTATTACATATTTTGGGGATGGGGTATACAAATGTACAAATAGGGATTGCAAAAAATAAAATTCCTAATTATTACAACCATATTGAATAGCAACGAAAGAAAATATATAGAAAAATATAAAAACAAAAATAGTGCAAAAGAGAGAAAGAAAGAGTCTTTCGATTCATGCTGTATTCGAAGCACATGTCCTTCGATTCATACAAACTTTTTTCTTTCGTTTGGGACTGTGAAGCAGGGTGTTTGAAGCCTGCACCCTTCAATTCACACAACCTCTTTTTTTTTGTTTGGGACTGTGAAGTAGTATGGGGCGAAGCCTAAGGCTTCGATTCACACAACCTTTTTTCTTTCGTTTGGGGCTGTGAAGCCGTATGGGGCAAAACCATGCTAATATTGTTTTATAGTCTGTACAGGTTAGTTCTTAACATGTATTTGGACAAGAAAATAAAATAAACGAAAGGGTAGAAACGAAAAAAATAAACAAAAGGTTATTTACATGCTTGAAACGAAAGGTTTAAAGTCAGGAAGACTTACCTTGAATTTGGAGTTAGTGTTTTTGGACTTGAGTTGCTACCTTCAAATACTCTTGGGTTTGAAAGAAAAGAAAAGAGATGTTGCCTATCTTGATTCTGGGTTCGAATGAAAAGAAAAAAAGGTGTGGTTTTTTGGTTCTGGGTTTAGAAGTGTTTTAAATGTTCTCTCCTCTCTTTTCCTTGCCAACACAACTCTCTCCAGCCACCCAAAAACCACCCTTAGATGTGTTGTGAAACATCTTATTTATAGATGAAGTTTGGCTGAGATTTGGGGGGGAAAACAAATGAAATTTCAACAGTTTGGGTATGCTGTTTTCATAGCTTTCGAGGTGCAGCTCTCATATGCTAGTTTGGTGCAAATTAGGAGCACCATAGTAGGACTGCTTTGCATCAGTTTTTGGAGTGTTGTGGCAGCTTGGTGCAGGACTGTTTCATAGCAGTGCAACAGACTTGGACTTGGCAGCACATAAGACTTTGTTCAGCAGCCTTCGACCAGACTCATCAAAAGACAAAACACCAATTGTGTGTTTTTCGAATGGACCCATTGTATGTCCTTCGAATATACCAATTGAATGTTCTTCGAATGGACCATATTGTATGTCCTTCGAATGAACCATATTGTAGGTTCTTCGAATCCACCAAATTCATATTCTTCGAGTGGGCTACCAAATATGTGTTCTTCGAATGCACCAAATTCACGTTCTTCTAATGGGCCACCAAATATGTGTTCTTCGAATGCAACAAATTCATATTCTTCTAATGGGCCACCAAATATGTGTTCTTCGAATGCAACAAATTCATGTTCTTTGAATGGACCTTTTGCATGTTCTTTGAATGCACTAGTTGTGTGTCATAATGTAGAAACCATGTGTGTTGAAGGGTTTAAAGGTGGAATCGAAGCAAGCATGAAGGGAGTCATTGCCTTGTGGGTTCCAGCATGAAGGAAATCATTGCCTTGTGCATGCTAGCATGAGGGAAGCCCTTACCTTGTGAATCGAAGCAAGCATAAAGATAGCCAATGCCCAGTCTAAGCTTTATGAAATTGAAGCAAACTTGAGGCAATCCAAAGTCCAATCGAAGCTTTGTGAAATCGAAGCAAACTTGAAGGAAACCAAAGCCCAGTCGAAGCTTGGGAAATTGAAGCAAGCTTGAAGGAGGTCAAAGTCCAGTCGAAGCTTGGGAAATCGAAGTAAGCTGAATCTTCTTTGATTTGATGCTTGAAAGCGCAATGTGATCCATGGGGCCTATATGGGGCATCAAAAATCCAATTGTACTTGTGCAAACTTGAACTTTTGAAAATCCTTGTGAGAAAATGTCTTAAGAAAAAAGAGGGTAAATTTTGGGGTACAACAGCTGCCCCTGTTCAATCTTCTAAAACCTGAAGAGTTAGATTGGAGAGAATTCCATTCGTGACTTGAAGGTGGAAGATGATTGAACACTAGAGTGCCCAGAAATCTGCACTCGATGATGCGGTGGTTGATTGTGTAGGGAATGGGCTTAGAGATGCCATTTGGAGAGATTATGGGGAGTTGTTAGAGATGGGCTTATAGATGTCATCCAAAGGTGATTGTTGATAGAAATTAGACTAAGTCTAAGCTTGACTGTAATTTAGAGAAGTATCAGAATAAATCTTTGGTTGATTTAACTCTGAATGATATACTGGAATAGACCCGTGTTAAGTCGTGTCTTGAAATGTATTAGAAGGAATCTGTGTAAGATTGCTTCAGGAAGAATCCATGCGAAACTGTGTCTGGAGGTATATGAAAAGGAATTTGTGTAAGATTTCTTTATGATGAGCCCGCATGAAGCTGCATCTGGAAATTTATGAGAAGGAATCTGTGTAAGATTGCTTTATGATGAGCCTATGTAGAGCTGCTTTAGGAGATATATGAGAAGGAGTATGGGTAGGGCTGCTTCAGGATGAATCCGTGTGAAACTTCATCTGGAAATCATGAGAAGGAACCTGGGTAGGGTTGCTTCAGTATGAAACTTTATCTGGAAATGTATGATAAGGATCCTGGGTAGGCCTGCTTCAGGATGAGTTTGTGTAAAACTTCATTTGGAAATTCATGAGAAGGAAACTGGGTAGGGTTACTTCAGGATGAATCCATGTAAAACTTCATCTAAAAATATATGAGACGGAACCTGGGTAGGGTTGCTTCAGGATGAGTTAGTGTAAAAATTCATTTGGAAATTCATGAGAAGGAACCTGGGTAGGGTTGCTTCAGGATGAGTCAGTGTAAAACTTCATCTTAAAATATATGAGAAGGAACATGTGTTGTACCCCAATTTCCCCCCCTAAGATCCCTTCATCATACCACATTGTTTCAATCACCACAAAATCACATTAGGGATTTTGGTTCTTCTCCCTATCTTTAGCTTTGCTCTTTGAGAAGTTACCAAGCACCTTGATTTGTTTGCTTTTGTGATCTTAGATATTGTACTTTGATTTTTCTCTCTAATTAATAAAATGAAATATTGGTTTGTCTTACTTGTTGATAATGTAGGTAAAAGCAATGAGGTTTAGCAAGTTGCTTCATGGGTTCATGAGTTTATTTCCATGCCCTAGTCAAAAGCTTGAGAGATTCAAACCTCACCATTGAAGTAGTTTTGAAGTTGATATGAAATTGGTTTTGGTGGCCATGAGTCCTCATTATTATTATCAACAATTTCTATTCACAAAGGAAGAATATTGGCACAAAAAGTTTGTTCAAACTTGGCAAAGTTCCACCAAGCATTCTCTTGATCTAGAGGCTAGGGTTTTGGACTTCAAAGAGGCATATCTTGCTCATGTTTTGTCATTTTTGAGTGATTCTAAAAACATTCTTCTCTTCAAAGAGTTTCCAACAAATCACTTCAAAAGTTCCAAAGAGTTTTCATGTGGAAGGAACTTGGTGAAGAAGAAAGATTATAAGTCATCCAGTTGAATCCCTAATTTTCCATATGTGACTTAAAATTGTCATAACTTGGTCAACTTTTATCACCTTGAGCCCATTATTTTTCCATGATGATCTTAAGGATGTGTACTTCATGCCTTCTTTTATGTGCAAAGTAAGAAAATGGATGGAAGTTGCCTTAAGAATGCAAGAGATTATAGGTCATTTCATGATTTTTGGCCAACTTCAACAAGTCATAACTTGCTCAATTTTTTGGAGATTTTGAGTAATTAAAATTTCAAAATGTCATTCAAGAGATATACTTCATTCCATCTTTTTGGGTCAAGAGCAAATTCTAAGTGGAAATCCATGTTTGGATGCAAGAGATTATAGGTTATTTTTAAAGAAGAATTTGAAATATTTCTAAGTATGGAAAGTCAACTCTTTTTCTCCAACTTTGACTCCATGTAATTTTAAGGTCAAGCCTCCAATTGATTCCATTCTTTTTCCATTGCAAAGTTTGTTACCTCATCTTTCCAAAGCATCAAGAACCATGCCTTAAGACTCCCTGAGATGGAAATGCCATTGTTTCAAAAGTGGTAACTTGGAATTGAAGTTTCCATGCAAGTCAGAATTTGAATTTCATGTTACAACCTATAAACCTCAAATTAGCACACGTTTTAGGTCTAAACATGATTATCCAACTTTCCCAAGTGGATTAGTGCATCAAAACACAATAATTGGATGAGTTTTGGTGAAGTTTGGATCACAATTCACTCGTGCATCAGGTTTGCACGAATTCCCTCCAAAATGCATCATTCACTCTTCCTTTTGATCCCATTTTTATTCTCCTATAAATACATGTACTATCCTATTCATTTTCTCAAGCTTAGATAGCCAGAATCACCCTGCCAAACTTGCTTCACAACTCAAAATTCAACTACTTCGAATCCTATTCTCAAGCCTTTTTCAATCCATTTTCTCCATCAATTCACCTTCCTTGATCTTCCCTGAAGCTAACTGTTGTACCCCAAAATTTTACCTCTCATTTTATCAAGATTTCCCCTCACAGGACTCTTTGGGACTCCAGAGAGAATTAGGGTTTGCTCAGCTCAAGACATCTCCTTGCACTGATGACTTGAAATTAGGGTTTGAGATTGCACAAAGATTTTTGGACTTCCAATGCCCCATGTGACTTTCATGCTTCATGTTGAACTCCTAAGATTGCTCATACCAAGTTTCAAGCCTTGAATCAAATTTTTGCCCAGTCAATTGGACAGTTGACCTAAAAATCAACTGTATTGGGGAAATAGTCAACTGTGACCAATTTGCAGTCAAACCTCATAATTTTTTATCCACATCAACATTATAGACTCATATGAACCATTTGATCAAGTTTGGACCATAACTCCTCAAGAAATTTGATCAGATCACCAAAAGGGCAAAATGGTCATTTTTAGGGTTTTGACTGCAGAAGGGCAATTTTTGATTTTTAACCTAACCAATGGAAAATTGGGTTCAAACATGGTTTAAAGGATTCAATGGAATCATCTTGACCTAATCACAAGGTTCAAAAGATCTCAAATGCATTGGATTGACAGATGAATTTTCTAGTCAACTGATCAAAAATCAACTGTACACTGAAAAGTCAAACTTTGACTTTTTGGTCAAAATCAAGTGCCAAGGGTCATTTTTCATCAAGAGGTGTCAAAACATGAAACTTGTTCACTAAGAAACCTAATTTTGAAAATTAGGGTTTAAAATGGAAAATTTTCATAACTTAGAAATTTACTAAGTTATGAAAATTTCTTATTTTTTCCCAACTTTTCCCAACATTTTCACCATGATGCAATTGGATTCAAAGAAAACTTCCAACATGAAAGTTGTAGTCCTCCAAAAAATCTACAACTTTGATTCACAAAGTTTTCCAAAAAGATACTTGGATCTCAAGTTATGATTTTGTGAACAAGGGTCCATGAAACTTTTAACTTAGTGAAAATTTGCCCTAGTTTAGGCAGGATTTTGACCTATCTTCATGGCAACTTTTCACATAGTTCCAATTGGAATATAAAAAGGAATTTCAAAGATGTATTGTAGAGCATGTTACAAGCTTTCCAAAATGTCTAAGAACTCTCCAAGATCATTCATGGTTAGGGAGAATCGAAAGTTTGAAATTGGAAAATCATCACTTTTATCCAAGGCATTTTACACCATGCTACAAGTTGCAAAATCTGTCCAAACCTTGATTGTACTTGGTTTACAGGTTATAATCCTTTCTACACTTATAAATTAAATGCAAACACATTGGATTAAGGCTTTGTTATGAGCTTTAGAACATTACACATTGAATGAATCCATTTTTGGCAAAAAGATAACAATGCCATTTCCATAAAGTTCACTTTATGCATTTTTGTTTCTCTTGAGCCAAGGACCCAATCTTTTGTAGCAAACAAAGTCCACAAAGTTGGGGCAAAGTACACCAACTATGTGCAGCTAAGAAGCAGGCCTGTACAGGCTCTTGAGCATTGTCATTTCACTTTTGCTTCAAAAGCAAGAAAGTGTGCAAAAACTCCACAACTCTTCAATCTGATAAAACCAAACTTTGTGCACATTTCAAACAAGCTCAACACATTGTCTAAGGCCAGAAACACGAGCTAACAAGTTCTCAAACCCTCCAATACACCAAAACACCAACTTCTGCCCAAAACATGGCAAGTTTTGTAAATCAGAAGCCATCTTCACATTGCCTCGTGCGTTTTGTCCCAAACCACTTCAAACACTTTCTAAACAACCCACCTGAACTATCCAAGCCATTGTTCATCAACTGTAACTTCATTTTCAAGCTTCACCATTTTTAAATTCTGAGTTTGCAGGTTGACTTTTACAAGGAGACTCAAGCCATTTCAAAGCAAGCTAAGCATTGGGAAAGGTCAAGGGAACATCAAGCAAGCTCAAAAGAACCTCAGGCCTCACTGAAAGTTGCCACATTGCCATACTCGAGCTTGACTGAAACATGTAAGTTTCAAACTTCTATCTCCTTATTTAGGAATCATTAGGCTTAGGTTTGTGAAGAAAAAATGTAGCCCTTAATGTCCTTGAACTGTACATATGCATATAATTCATTTATGTTAGCTGAGCTAGGAGAATTTGGATGTTGAAGTTGCTGAATTTTTTAGGTCAGAAATTGGGGGTGATAAAATTCTCCCTGGTTTCTTAGAGTTAGATCAAGTTTTTTATATGGTTAAAATCGTGGTTTAAAGCTCTATAATTTTCATGTTATGAGTTTTTGATTTCAAGCAAAGAATAGAGAGAACAAGTTTGAAGTTGCAGGCGCGCGTATTTTTGTTCAGAGGTTAGAGATGAAGTGGAATCTGGGCTGGGCCTGGCTTTGGCTGACTATTTGCACCCCCATGCTTGCTTTCTGCACCCCTTGGCCCATTTGATTTATTTTTGCATATTTTTATTTTCTATTTTTATTTTCTGACTTTATTATTTTTTCTTAAATATTAAAAATCACCAAAAAATATTTTCTTAAATTTTCACATTTTTATTTTATTATTTTTATTATTTTTTATGACAAAAATAATTTATTAGGTTAAATACCTTTATTTTCTTAAATAAATTTGTAAATAAAATTAAAATACTTACATATTTTTATTTTATCATATTATACACTTAAAATATTATTTTCTCACAAATATTATTTTTTAACATTTTATATATATTTTTATTTATTTTCTTGTACATAAATGAATAAATAAATAATTAGAATTTATATTTTCTTTTAAAACCAAAATTAGGGTTTCCACCCCTTTCAAAAATAATTATTTTTATTTTCCCTTATTTTTAGGACATTAAATAACTTATTTTTACATACATAAAAATAAATACAAAAACATTTTTGCATATTTATATTTAATTGCATATTTAAATATTTGCTTATTTATTTGTACAAATAAATTCAATATGGTTGTAATAGTTTTAGGGCTTTATTTTTTTAGCAATATCCCCTATTCAAACTTGTATCCCCCTCCCCATAATAATGTTGTAATAGTGTTAGATTTACTTTTACGCATTTTATCGCTTTCAAATATGCCATGATAGTAAGATTAGGGTTTGTATGCAAAGAACCAAAATCAAACAAATAACATGACTAATACAAGACAGAAATGCATGAAAAATGACAACATAATACACACAAGCACCCCTAGGGTTTCATCCACTTGTTGCCTTAAAAATGGCCATGGTATGCATGCTAGGTATCTTGGTAAAACAAAATCAAAACAAAAGATCATAGTCCCTCGATGACGCTATCTTGGTTGCCTATACACAAATTATCTAGACCCTCAAAAAACTTGCTAAGATACTTGGCAACATTGTTATCATGGTCATACAATGACCCGTGCCTGTCCCGTTTAACATCCAAAGATAAGGTTGTTTATCAAATGCAATGGTAAAACAACAATGTCAAAGGGTTAAAAATGTTTAGGAAAGATCTTTGAGTAGGGTAGACAACTCTTAGTTACTTGATCAAACTTGCAAACATCCTTGCTATTTTCAAAAACACACAACACAATTTCAAAACATTTTCCAAACAAACTTTCAAACATTGAAACATTTTTCAAAAGACAAACACCTTTGTATATATTCAAACAAGAATCATTACAAAGGTTGCCTAGACAAAGGCCTCTTTTCAAAATACTTTCAAAACCACACACAAAAGCACCATTTCAAACAATTGAAAAGCAAAAGCAAGTGATCTAAAACAAGTAACTAAGAGCCCATGGAAAACCATGGATGAAAAGGGTGCTAGCACCTTCCCTTTTCATAATCTACCCCCCGAACCCAAAAACAATCTCAAAGGTCTTTCTTGTGCTTTTTGACCTTTCCTTTGGATAAAATAAAAAGTCGGTGGCGACTCTTGATAAACCGAAACATTTGCAAAAAAAAAAGCAAAACCTCAAGTCAGTTCTCCCACCGCATCACACTAACCATACCATTACATTAAAGAATCGTGCCCTATATTGCTCCATAGAAGTCTAGTTTCAGAGCTCTGCAACTCAACTTCAATAGGTAGATTCCTTCATCAATTCTTCAAAACTTTGGTACCATTGTGTTGCTCTCATTGTCCTGGTTCTAGTCGCAACACTTACTTTTATCTGGAAACACGTTTTGCCCATGAA
Source organism: Vicia faba (assembly GCA_948472305.1). Lineage (NCBI taxonomy): Eukaryota > Viridiplantae > Streptophyta > Magnoliopsida > Fabales > Fabaceae > Vicia > Vicia faba. The sequence continues at coordinate 1,213,445,449 of OX451740.1, read as the reverse complement.
TTTTCAAATCCCCTTTCAAAACTTTCTTTCCAAATTGCTTGAGTTACAACTTATATAAAAATGGCGCGAGGGTATGGTTATCTTCGTCTTGAAGAGACGAAACGAATGGCATAGGTCTGAGCTTCTGATTTTACAGTTTGAGAGACCTGCAATTCGTGAGGCTGGAGGTTGAAGATGACCAACGTGTCACCTTCTAACCAATGAAAGCGTGCCATTTGTATTTTTTGAATTTCTGATTTTACATTTGATTCAGTGCTTTATTCAGTAAAGACCATGATATGCACAGCGCGCCAGATCCCTTGGATTTGATTACTAATGCATTTTGACTCTCATCCAATGGTCCACATATTTTTCTTTTATTTTCTTTTTCTGATTTTTATATTTTAATTATTTTAAATTTCAAAAAATCATAGAAAATTCATTTTTAGTCCAAAAAATCCAAAAAAATTATGAAAAATATTTTTGATTATTCTCTTTCTGATTTTTATTTTTTCACAATTTAATTTTGTGATTTGGTATTTTTTATGAATTTTTCACTTATTTGATTTATTTAAAATGTTTAAAAATACTTTTACACATTTTTAAATTCTGAAAAAATTATGGAATGATCCAATGACATTGTGACAAATATTGGTGACTTTATTATATTTTTGTTTCTGACTTTACTATTTTTTACTATTTTTGTTTATTTTACCCATTTATTTTAATTTTTAAAAATAGTTTCTGACTTTTAAAAATTCCCAATTTTTTTTTTATAATTACTTGACCTATTTTCTGATTTTTCTATGATCTTAACTTTCATTTCTTGATTAATTTGAATATAATTGACTTTTTCCCAATTATTTTCCATTTCTTTTAAAACATTTTTTAAACCCTTTAATGCATATATTAAATATATTATTATTTTGTGAATATTTGCTGGCTGTCTTGGTTGATTTTTTGATCATGGCTTTATTAACATCACTGGATCCATGGTGTTGAGTCTAACTCCACAAAAATGGATGAATGATTTTAATAATAGTTTGATTAAATATTAATTCAAATGTGGTTTTCTTTTTCACCCTAATTCCCCTTCATCTCATCCCCTTCTTATTGCACTAAGTGTTGTTGGAGCATGATCTCTATATCATATATCAAAACAAATGGTGCATAGATTGCTATTGACCGACCTCAAAATAGGTGCGACTTCTACATAAGTCCACTTACGATTGCTTAACATAGCGCTAAATTTTGTCCCGATTCGAATAAATGATCATTTATGGCCCAAACTTATGATTGCAAGCCCAAGTATGTTAATTTGATCTCTTTGATCCAATAAACTTGAGATTCATTGTGTGGAGGCTTTGGTTCTACCAATTCTCTAATGGATCTACAACACCTTTGGTCAACGCGGATCACTTAAACATCGTTGATCATTAAATAGTACTTGTGAGAATTCCAAATGGATGATATACTTGACAAAAAGCAAATGCAACTTGTTGTGTGGAGGCTTTGGTTCTACCAATCCTCTAATGAGTTCCAAATGCAAGTTTCAAGATGGTCATCCAACTAACCACTAATTATTAACTTGTTTTATTTTATGCTTTTATTCTTTTATGCTTTATGCACTATTTATTTTTTAGCATTTTTACATTTCATGCCATTTTTTATCTTTGCTCATTTGAGCATTTATTTATTCTTGTCATTTTTACTTTGCTCACTTGATCTTTTCTTTTCTTTTCTTTTCCTAAGATACTTAATAATCAACATAAACCCTAAAAAACTCTTAATGGTACTTGGACTATTTGTTACTATCCTTGGCATTATGGAGCAGTGGACTTTTCTGGACTTAGGATTAGAAACCTTGGCGTATCTTGGAGGCCTTGTGTTCTTATCTGATTATTTTGTCTGGAGCTCTTGAGGTTTACCTCAAGATATTGGATTGCTTGTTTGTTTTGTGTGCAGGTTTTTTTGTGTGATTGCATCCTTGATTTGTAATCTGGAACTCACCCGTATACAGTCGTTACTCTGCCCAATTTTTGTGAAGACTTAATACATTTAAAGAGGTCTAGTATCTTTGATTGCTTGGTTTCAATCCAAATAATGTGAATTCTATCTTGACTCATAATGTCAAGTTTTGGCTTCTTGATTGGTTAGATGATCCTTATCCTTAGCTTTTACCTTATGCTTTAGGATAGTCTCTTCTTCTCCTCCCATCTTCTTTAATTTCAAAAATCTTCTCCCTCCTTTTGAAAACTCTTCTTGTTTTGAAACTTAAACACTTTCATAATAAACTTTGACTTAGGTCCATGCATTTTCAAAACATTTTCATAAATAAACCTCAATCAATTTAATAATACTTTGACATTTTTTTGATGAGAAGACTAAAAGTCAACCAATCTCATTTCAAACCATTTTTTCCACTTTGGTTTTTACCCTTAAACTTTTTCTTAAAAGATTAGACTCTTGTCAATCCTTGTAGTGATGCAAACAACTATACTTCTACAATATGTAGTGAAGAGAGACATTTTCCACTTGGGTGTTGAATGAGGCATTGTTGATTTTAAAATCCAAGCCATATCCTCCACTTTGAGATGATGCAAATTCTCCTTTCTCATGATTGTGGGTAGTAAGTATGTTTTCCACACAGACAATGACGATGATGCCTTATCTCTTAAAATTAACCAACACACTTATGTTTCAAATCTTTTAAAAGAGGAACTACGTGTACCCTGATCCCCTATTGTATGAAAGGTGGTACGTAGGCACTAAAGGTTCGCAACCGCGACAGGTGCAAAAATCATAAAAATATATTTCTTTTCTCACCTCCACCATCCATTTTATATACAACACATTTTTATAGCCAAAATATATAGATTTTACAAAGAGGCTCCTGCGGAGTAGTGTAGATGTTTAGGGTGCTAATACCTTCCCTTTGCATAACCAACCCCCTTACCTTGAATCTTTCCCCCTTTTTTTGGGTTATTCGCTCTTTTCCCATTCCTTTGGAAACAATAAAGGGTGGTGGCGATTTTTATTTTGATTTGTATAAAGTCTAGTCAATCCAATGGCTTAGTCTTGAACATTTCTACCGCTACAACATGGGTAGGGTTGCTTCAGGATGAGTCCGTGTAAAACTTCATCTGGAAATTCATGAGAAGGAATCTGGGTAGGGCTGCTTCAGGATGAGTCCGTGTAAAACTGTGTCTGGGAATATATGAGAAGGAACCTGGGTAGGGTTGCTTCAGGATGAGTCAATGTAAACCTTCATCTGGAAATTCATGAGAAGGAACATGGGTAGGGCTGCTTCAGGATGAGTCCGTGTAAAACTGCATCTGGGAATTTATGAGAAGGAACTTGGGTAGGGTTTCTTCAGGATGAGTCCGTGTAAAACTTCATCTGGAAAATCATGAGAAGGAACCTGGGTAGGGCTGCTTCAGGATGAGTCCGTGTAAAACTGCATTTGGGAATTTATGAGAAGGAACCTGGGTAGGGTTGCTTCAGGATGAGTCTGTGAAACTTCATCTGGAAACTTATGATAAGGAGCCTGGGTAGGGTTGCTTCAGGATGAGTCCGTGTAAAACTTCATCTGGAAATTCATGATAAGGAACCTGGGTAGGGTTGCTTCAGGATGAGCCAGTGTAAAACTTCATCTGAAAATATATGAGAAGGAACCTGGGCAGGGTTGCTTCAGGATGAGTCCATGTGAAACTGCATCTGGAGGTATATGAAAAGAAATTTGTGTAGGGTTGCTTCAGCTGGTCGTGTAGATAGTTTCCCTGGCTTGTTTCAGGAATTAATCTGGAACCCGCTTTTTGTTGGTCGTAGAGATGATTGCCCGGGCTTGTTTCAGGAATTGATCTCTGACCTTTTTGAGAAAGAAAGATAGTTTCCCCCGACTTGTTTCCGGAGTTAATCTTCAATCTGCTCATGTAGATAGTTGTCCTGTCTTGCTTCAGGTATTAATCTACAATCAGTCGCTCACATATAGTTTTCCTGTCTTGTTTCAGGTATTAATCTAGAACTTGTTTTTTTGTTGGTCGTAGAGATAGTTGCCTGGCTTATTTCAGGAATTAATCTCTGACCTTTTGAGAAATGGTTGTGATATTTTCCAAAGGAGGATTTTTGTTGATTGACTTTTCCTGCAAGGAAGAGGGTTAGTTGCATGCATATGTATGCATGGCTTTTGATGATGTTCTCAAAATAAATGATATTATGCTGTATGCATTTATCATGTATGTAATATGATGTATGAATGTGAAATATTTGTTGAAATGTATCTTTGTCTCAGAAAATAAATCCTTGACAAATGCTGGTGAGACTTGGGAAATTAAATCCCGGACTGTTGCTGGGGATGAAGAATGCGTGTATCTTCAAACTTTGTTTAGGGTGTTTCCACTAGGGATTCCCGTTTTGCTGTTTTGAGGAGAAATTCACTGGGGAAGATTTGCTTTGGCTTTGAGAAATCTTTGCGGAGACTGTTGATTTCTTCTTAGGGAAAAGAGTTCAGGAGTTTTAGTTGTCCGTTGCTCTACTGGGGAATTATACCCTTGATTGGAGAGAATGGAAGTTAACGACTAGTTGGGGATAAAGAAGTTAAATGTTATCTGACCGGCTTCCAGTCTTTGCAGCAACTCACTGGGGATAGTGGCAAACTTTACTGGGGAAGAGGAGTTTTGTTAGTGATTTAAAGAAGTTAAACTATTATCTGGTCAGGTCCAGGTTTTAGTAACTTTAGGGATAGTAACAACTCCGTTGGGGATATCAATGACTCTACCGGGATTAAAGGGTTTTGTCTGTTGATTTTTATTGGTCTGGAGGATTCATAGTTTGTTGGAGAAATAAACCCATATGACAATCTGCTGGGGAGGTGTTTTCTTCTGGAAGAACTCCTCAAAACATTCTCTTAAGACCCATTCAGCCGGGGAGAGATTTTACGGAGGTTGAAACTCTGGCTGGTGATTGCATGGATCCAACTTTACGGGGATGTCCATGAATTTTGCCTTGAGGGGTTTGTACCCTTATCTATGAAGATTATTCTGTGGGGATAACGTTATAGAGGTGGCTCTGGCGACTTCAACGGGGATTACCTTATGAAAGGGACTTTGTGGGGATTTGTCGCTGTCCAGTGTTGTAGTGCTGCCAGAAAATGTGTGCTTGGTCATACGTGACCCTTTGCTGGAATTCATGTTCAATGCCCCAAGTGATTCAGATGGAGACCTGCCCCTGGTTATTCAGCACTTCTTGAGAGTCTTCTTGGAATCTCGACTTGACTTCCACAGATGAGTTAGACAGTAACATGTCATGCCCCCTTGCTTATAGGAAATTTGTCATTGGAAGTGTCTTCCCATTTGAATTGATTATGTTTCTTGAGAGAATTTCCATTCATTGGATATTCACCGTGCGGATTTCTCTGTTGTCAAACAAATAACCATATGCAAACAACGGTATTCAAATAATGTAAAGTTTATGTTTGTCTTGAAGTTTTGAAAAGGCATTTTTAGCAGATAGAAGAATTTTGTAAGAACATGAATTCAATTCAGGATTTACAGTAAAGCCTTACAGGAGTCAGGATACCTTTTGTAACAATATGCTTTCGAACTAACCCATGCTTCAATTAGAACTTTTAAAAGGTTGTAGCGTAGCCTGGTTCACAGTTTAAGAAACAAAGGATAAGGCTCAAAGTGTATTTATACCCAACCCGTTCTCCATGATGTTCTCCAGTCCTATACTCAGTTAATTGAGCGTTTGAACTCCTATTGAATCTGGAATGATGGTTCAGATACTTTGAAGTTTATTTGAGAAGGCAGTCATTTTGCAACATTTTTCTGTTGTTGAGGATTTGTAACGACCTCTTTTTTTTATTGTCCCTATTTTTTGCCTGACTGTTTTGAGATTATGGTCAGCGGGATGCCCTGATTTTTCTTAAGTTCCCTTCGTAGGTTTTGACTCAGTGGGCGTTTCTTTTGAGAGATAATGACTGCCTATTTTATGGGGAAACATCTCCGTCTTTTGATTAAGAAGAATGTTTTTGATGTCATTTATTGTGTATGAAGTGAAAGCTTGCAACTAAACGGGCATTTGAATTAACTGAGAAACTACCATGCCCCAGGTTTTGATTAAATGTTTCAATTTGTGTGAAAAAGAAAACTCCTACTTCTTTGTCTCAAAGGGGTTGACTAGGGATTATCTTCCTTATAACTCAATTGTTTAGGAATTGAAAGAATGCCTGTACATCGCCAGCAAGGTTTGTCCAAAAGCATACCGTATGAGATTATGGTATTGTTTTCGTCATCCTCCCTCTAAAGGCTTATAACTTTTAATGAGAGTTGAATATATAAAAAAACAGGGAATAAAAAACACAGTTTAAATATAGTGAAGACAAATGGATTAATTCAAGACAAACATATGCAATGCATTAATGAAAGTGACCAAAGTCTGACATACAAATAAGTTTTTAAACAAACAAAGAAATTACAATTGAAAATTCAAAATGAACTGGACACTGTCAATGATTTGGCATGGGAGGAGTCTCGGGAGGATCAAACTCAACCTCCTTGGCGTCAATCATATTTTGAATCTTGTACTTCAGAGCCCAACAATCGTTCGTATCATGCCCAGGACTGTGGGAATGATAGGCACATATTGCACCGGGATTGTAGTTAGAAGAAGAAGAAGTTTTGGGGTTTGGATGAGGTCCTATCAACGTGATCATATTCATACTTAACATGTGTTGCAATGCTTGAGACAGTGTCATGTTGATTTTAGTAAACTATCTCTTGGGCTCGTCTTGCCTTTGCTGATTTCCCCGTTGTTGTAGTCGCACTGATACAGGGCTAGAGATTAGGAATGCCTCCATAGATTGGTCGTGGTTACTCTTGTTACGACCCTTATGGCTGTACACAACATTGGACTCTTTCTTCCCATTGTAAGGCTGCTTCACTGCACTTGAAGATGCGTCCCTTTGAATCTTACCGCTCTTGATACCAACTTCTACTCTTTCACCTGTCAATATTAGCTCAGTGAACCCAAATGAAGAGCTTTCGATCAGATGGTTGAAAAATGGGCCTGACAAAGTACCCAAGAACATATCTACCAGCTCTCTATCAGACAGAGGAGGCTGGACTCTTCCTGCAAGATCTTTCCATTTCTGGGCATAATATTTAAAGCCCTCACTAGAAGCCATGGACATGCTTTGTAGTTGTGTACGGGTTGGAGCGAGGTCAGCATTGTAATGGTACTGCTTGTAGAAAGCAGCAACCAAATCCTCCCAATTGCAGATGTTGGTTCCCTCCAACTGATAGAACCATTCCAATTGAGTTCTCGATAAACTTTCCTTGAAGAAGTGCACCCATAAATTCCTATCAGCGGCATGAGGTTAGATTTTCCTGACCTAAGACCTCAGATGCAACTTAGGACATGAAACTCCATTGCATTTAGCAAATGAAGGAACCTTGAATTTCGAAGGAATGACTACTCCATAAACCAACCCTAATTCTTCGAAATCCAGACCAGGTAATCTCTGAATTTCCATGGCGTTGAGACAATCCTCCAGCTGTTTATATTTGTCATCAGTAGGAGGATATTGTTCTTCAGCATAATCAGCCTCTTCTTCATTAGACTCCAGAATGTGGTCCTCTTCTTTTGTCTTCTCCTCCTGATTCTCCCCCTCAGTTCGTGGGGTTGCGAATTCTAGAGCTCGCTTTGCTGGTCCTCTGAGTCTCCTTCCCATGTCCAGGACACCCACCGGTTTCCTTGTCTTTTTCTTCTTGTCTTTGAGAATGAAAGTCTTCAGGTTCTCTTGTCCTTTAGCCAAAGCCAAGAACATTTGTTGGAATTGAGCATTCTGTGCTTTAAGATCCTTCACTGTTTGCTCTACAGCCATCTCTACTGAAATAAACAGTAAGCAGATGAGAAACCTATGTGGGGAAAACCTGTCATGATATGATGCATGGTATGTGGATGCAATGTTTTCAAGGATCTCGCGAGGTAAACACAAGAAGATGTTAGGAGTTGAACTTTGATCACAACATTGATTGGAGAACTTCGTATCGTTAGATGTCCTTCCACGAGAATCAAGCTAACCATGTCCAGTGGGTCATAGCCCTTGACTCAAGTTAACGTGTTTTGGTATTTGACAACATTTGGTTATAGGAGAATAAATCCTCTTGCCCCTTGATGGACGTCTGGTTTATCATGACCCTGCATCACAAGCCCTTGAGATCCTTGAAATGGTTATTAAAAATGCTATGTGTGATATGGTGGGAGAACTGACTTGATGTTTTACGTTTTATCGCAAGTGTTGCGGTTAGCAAGAGTCGCCACCGACTTTTCTTTTATCCAAAAAGGAAAGGTGAAAAAGCACAATAAAGACCTTTAGAGATGTTTTTTTGAGTCCGGGGGGTAGATTATGAAAAGGGAAGGTATTAACACCCTTTTCATCCATGGTTTTCCATGGGCTCTTAGTTACTTGCTAGATCACTTGCTTTTGTTTGAAATTGTACTTTGTGTGTGTGTTTTTTGAAAGTATTTTTGAAAATGGAACGTTGTAATGGTTCTCGTTTCTATAAGAACGCCTACAAAGTGTGTGTTTTGAAAATAGTTTAAAGGTGTGTTTGTGAGATGTGTTTTTGAAAGTATTTTGAAAATGTAACTTTGTAATGATTCTCGTTTCTATAAGAACGCATACAAAGTGTTTGTTTCGAAAATAGTTCAAAGATGAGAGTGTGGGTGTATAAAAAATGTTTTTGTTGTGAGCAAGCGAGTAACTAGGAGCGAATCTACCTACTCGAAAGGTCTTAAATGTGCTTTTCCTCCTCCTTTATATGTGGCTATCTTACCATTGATTTGGTAAGAAGCCCCATCGTTGGATGTGAAGGGACGGGCGTGGGACGTTTGTATAGTCATAGAAGGCAACATATGGGACGTTTTAGCAATGTTGTTTTAGGGACTAGATCATTTACCAAAGGCAACATCGAGGGTCATCGAGGGACTACGATCTTTTATCGAGGGTCTTTTGCTAAAACGCCCATGTTCGAGGGACATGACTATTTTCCGATAGGAAACAAGTGGAATTACCCTAAGGGTGTAAGTGTGCAAATGTGTTTTATTTGCATGCATTTAGTCTTGATTGGGGTGGCCTATTTGTTGGTTTTATCTTACCATACATCATAGTTACTAACATTTGTATAAAGCAATAAAAATGCAGGAAATAAATATCCTACACTATTACAACCATATTGAAAGGCAAGAAAATGTAAAGGCAAAAACAAAATAAAAGAAAGGAAAATGAGCTCTTCGACCCAAGCACTAGCACCCTTCGACTTGCATTCTATTGGCCTCCTTCAATTGGGGCTAGCACCAGTGAGGTTATGGCCTTCGATTGGATAAATATGTTTATGGCGAAGCCTTCTGGTTCTGCCTTGTTGCCTTCTTCGACTGGAGGTTGAAAGAAGTGAGAGAATGCCTTTCGACTGAGCCTGGAATCAGTGAAGGCATGCTTTTTGTCTGGGCCTAGAAGTCAACATGGTTTTCCTCCTGGTTGTCTCTTTCGTTTGACCTGGAGAAAGAGGGTAGAAGCCAGAAGCTTCGTTTCCTATTTCCTGTTTCCTGTTTCTTTCATTTAAAGCATTAAATGGCAACATGGACTGAGGCCATGCTAGTATTTGTCTTATAAACAGTTTAATAGTTAAAGCAAGTTCAGGTAAACAGAAAGCAAAACGAAAGGGTTAGCTCTGAAAAATATGTTAAAAGGGTGGAATCAAAAGGAACAGTGGTATGTACATGTTTCAAACGAAAGGGAAAATTACTATGTCATGAAACGAAAAGTTCAAAGGTAAGAATAACTTACCTTGCTTCAGGCCTTGAATGGATATGGGACCTTGAGTGGAGGCCCAGGATGCTGGATTCGAAAGAGGGGGTCAATAGCTGTGCTTGGAACGCTGGATTCGAAGGAAGAGAAAAAGCAAGTGTGATGCTTCTTTGATTCGAAGGAGACTGAAGTGTGGTTGCTCTTCAGAATTGAAGGAGATGAATGTGATTCTGGGCTTTTAGTGATTTCTCAAGTGTTGATGAACTTGAGAGTTTTTGTTGTGTTTGAGAAAATTTGGGGGATTCGTTCCTCTGGTCCAAAGATCCTCCTCTAGCTTTGCAAAAAATTCCTCTATTTATAGAGAAAAAGAATGGACATGTTTGAAGTAGCCAGCCTTGCAAAACAATAAAATAATAGGTAATGTGAAAGGTACAAGTGGGGGGGCCTGTTGGCAGTTGATCAGACTTATGCCTCTTGCCCTGCTTTTCGTTCAGACGAAATTCAGGTGGAAAGCTGCTTTTGTGATAAAAGTACTTTCTATGAAAAGAAAGGGTATGTAGCCTTTATCCAAGGATAGTATTATCCAAAAGACAAAGTTTAAAACCCTTGTACAAGCCTCTGATTATGTAAAGATTCAGAAGCAACATAGCCTGGCAAATGAGATTTGGTTGAGTCGAATGAAAGAATGAGATCGAAGCGCACTTGTTCGAAGGAAGCCTTTGCCTCAGTCGAAGCTTGTGGTCGAAACAAACTTACTCGAAGGAAGCTAATGCCCAGTTGAAGCTTGGACCGAAACAAACATATTGCCCAATCGAAAGCTCGTGTTCGAAGGAAGCATGTTGCCCAATCGAAGCATATGGATCAAAACAATCATAAAGGGAGTCATTGCCTTTTAGCATGAGGGAAGTTCCTGGCTTCTGAATCGAAGGGTGTTCCTTCAAGGGAAGCAAGAACTTAGTCAAATCTTGTATGAAGATATCTCTTGGCTCAAACGAAACTTGTGAGAGGCAAAGTTTCAAAGAGGCCCTTGGTGCAAGTGGATTCGAAGGAGGTTTCAAATCCAAACGAAGGATGTACCTAAACTTGCATTTGAAGGAGGCTTTAAGTTCAAAATGAAGGACATGCCTTAGTTGCATTCGAAGGAGGCCAAGAGTCAATCGAAGGATGTAATCCAAGTTGCATTCGAAGGAGGCCAAGAGTCAATCGAAGGATGTAATCCAAGTTGCATTCAAAGGAGGCCAATAGTCAATCGAAGGGTGCTGAATCGAAGGAGACCTGTTTTCCTCCAAATTTGTCAAAATGTTATTTTTATCTATTTTCTCCATTTTTTACAGTTTCCTTTTAATTTTGGTATTGGAAAATCCCAATGCACTTGTTCAAGCTTGAACCTTGAAATCCTTGTAAGAAAAGCCTTGAGAATTGAGAGGGCAAATTTTGGGGTACAACAACTGCCCTTGTTCAATCTTCTTAAACCTGAAGAGTTAGATTTGCGAGTTTTGCCATTTGTGACACTTGGTGATGTGATGGTAGAGGGAATGAGCTTAAAGATGCCATTTGGAGAGGTGATAGAAAGTTGTTGGAGATGGGCTTGTAGATGGCATCCAAAAGTGATTGCCGAATCTAAAAGAGATACTAAATGAGTATCAGAATGGTATTCGTGTTTGAAGCATATCTGAACTGTATCTGAAAGTTGCAACTGAATGAGTATCAGAATGGCGTCCGCGTCTGGGGCGTATTTGAATTGTATCTGAATCTGAATAAGTATCAGAATGGCATCCGTATCTGGAGCGTATCTAAACTGTATCTAGACTTGAAGTCTGAATGAGTATCAGAATGGCATCCGTGTCCAGAGCGTATCTGAACTGTATCTGAGTCTGAATGAGTATCAGAATGGCATCCGTGTCTGGAGCGTATTTGAACTGTATCTGAATGAGTGTCAGAATGGAATCCGTGTCTGGAGCGTATCTGTACTGTATCAAAGCTGAATCTGAATGAGAATCAGGATGGCACCCGTGACTGGAGCGTATCTGAACTGTATATGAATCTGAATGAGTATCAGAATGGCATCCGTGTCTGGAGCGTATCTGTACTGTATCAAAGCTGAATCTGAATGAGTATCAGAATGGCATCCGTGTCTGAAGCGTATCTGAATTGTATCAAAAGGTTGAATCTGAATGAGTATCAGGATGGCATCCGTATCTGGAGCGTATCTGAAATGTATCAAAAGGTTGGGTTGTTTGAGCTGGTCGAGTAGATATTTGTCCTGTCTGGTTTCAGGTATTAATCTCTGACCTGAGAAAGAAAGATAGTTTTCCTGGCTTGCTACAGGTATTAATCTTCAATCTCTTCATGTAGATAGTTTTCCTGGCTTGTTACAGGTGTTAATCTAGAACTTAAAAAGGTTGGTCGACGAGATAGTTGTCCTGTCTGGTTTCAGGTATTAATCTCTGACCTGAGAAAGAAAGATAGTTTTCCTGGCTTGCTACAGGTATTAATCTTCAATCTCTTCATGTAGATAGTTTTCCTGGCTTGTTACAGGTGTTAATCTGGAACTTGAAAAAGTTGGTCGACGAGATAGTTGTCCTTTCTGGTTTCAGGTATTAATCTCTGACCTGAGAAAGAAAGATAGTTTTCCTGGCTTGCTACAAGTATTAATCTTCAATCTCTTCATGTAGATAGTTTTCCTGGCTTGTTACAGGTATTAATCTACAATCAGTCGTCCACAGATAGTTTTCATGGCTTGCTACAGGTATTAATCTGGAACTTGAAAAGGTTGGTCGACGAGATAGTTGTCCTGTCTGGTTTCAGGTATTAATCTCTGACCTGAGAAAGAAAGATAGTTTTCCTGGTTTGCTACAGGTATTAATCTTCAATCTCTTCATGTAGATAGTTTTCCTGGCTTGTTATAGGTATTAATCTACAATCAGTCGTCCAAAAATAGTTTTCCTGGCTTGCTACAGGTATTAATCTGGAACTTGAAAAGGTTGCTGATAGCCATCTATTGATTGACCTTTTTTTTCTGAAAAAGGTAAAACGTTAGCTATATGCAATGTCATGATGTATGGAATGCATGATGTCATGATGTTCTCAAAAATAAATGAGATTGTGTCGTATGCACTTTATCGTGTATGTAAATAGGAGGTATGAAATGTGAAATGTTTATGAATGTATTTTCGTCTGGGAAAATAAATCCTTGACAAATGTCGGGGAGCTTGTTAAATCTTGGACTACTGTTGAAGAGTATGTGTGTCTTCAAACTTTGCTTAGAATGTTTCCACCGGGGATTCTTGTTTTGTTGTTTGTGGAGAACTCCGTTGGGAAATATTGAAAACTCTGTGGGGAGTATGTTTATTCCTTCTTGGGGAAAGAGTTCAAGAGTCTCGATTATCCGTTGCTCTTACTGGGGAATCAAAGTTGAACTGATATCTGGTCGAGTCCAGGTTTCATAGTAACTTGTCGGGGATTGTAGAATAGTCTACTGGGGAAGAGGAGTTGTGGTCCTTTGATTTGTAGTAGTCGGAGAGGCAAACTCAAGCTGGGGAATCTTGGTGTTGTTGGGGAAATAAACCTTGTCGTCGGTCTGTTAGAGAGGTGACGATTTCGTTGGGGAAAGTCCTCGAGGACTCTTGAGGTTGTCTTGGCTGGGGAAAGGTTTTTTAGAGATTAAACTCTTGCTGGGGAATTATCCTATGAGAAGGATTTCTGGGGATATTTGTCACTGCCCCTAGTAGCGAGTGTTTGTGGCACTGCCTAGAAATGTTTGATTGTATGTAACCCTTTATCGAAATTGACGTTCAATGCCCCAAGTGACGGAGATGGAGGGTTGCCCCTGGTTACTCTACAATTCTTGAGAGATTTCTTGGAACCTTGACTGGACTACCCCAGGTGTGCTGGATAGTGACATGTCATGCCCCCTTGTTGATAGAAGATTTTGCAATGGAAGTGTCATCCCACTTGAAGTGATTTTGTTCACTGAGAGAGCTTTCGTTCACTGAATATTCATTATGTGAATTTCTTCGCTGTCAAACAAATAGCCATATGCAAACAGTGATATGCAAAGTTTATGCTTGTCTTGAAGTTTTGAAAAATGCGTTTTTGTAAGTAAAGGAATTTTGTAAGAAAATTCAATCTCAGGATTTAGAGCAAAGACTTACAGGAGTCAGAATACCTTTTGTAACAGTATGCTTTCGAACTAACCCATGCTTCAATTAGGAATTTTGAAAGGTTGTAGTGTGGCTTGGTTCACAGTTTAAGAAACAAAGGATAAAGGCTCAAAGTGTATTTGTACCCACCCTCTCTTCGTGATGTTCTCCAGTCCTAAACTTAGCTAATTATGCGTTTGAACTCCAGTTGAGTCTCGAAAGACATTTTGGTGATGGTTCAGACAAGTTAAGTTTGTCGGAAGGCATTCATATTTTTTTTCATGTTGTTGAGGATTTGTAGTGACCTCTTTTATATATTATCCCTGATTTTTTCCTGACTGTTCTCGTTTTGAGATTACGGTCAGCGGGATGCCCCAGTTTTTTTCTTAAGCCTCCCTTGTAGGTTTTGACTTAGTGGGATTTTCTTTTTGAGAGATAATGACTGCTTATGTGATTGGGAACCATCAATTTATTTTGATTCCAGAGGAATGTTTTGATGTCATTCGTTGTATTACAAGATGAGAGTTTGCGGCTAAACCCGCATTTGAATTAACTGAGAGACTACCCTGCCCCAGGTTTTGATTAAAGGTTTCCATTTGTGTTAAAACAGAAAACTTCTACTTCTTTGGCTTGAAGGGGTTGACTAGGGATTATATTCCTTATAACTCCAGTGTTTAGGATTTGAAAGAAACGTCTGTACATCGTCAGCAAGGTCTGTCCAAAATCATACTGTATGAGATTATGGCATTGTTTTCGTCATCCTCCCTCTAAAGGCTTGTAACTTTTAGCAAGAGTTGAATGTCATAAAGAGAGTAAAAAAATAGTTTAAATGTAATGAAAATGAGTGGATCAGATCAAGACAAACATATGCAATGCATTAATGAAAACAAAGTTTGACATTAATAGATAATTGTTTGAATAACAAAATAGATTACATATTGAAAATTCAAATGAAACAAAAGCCTCTTTGTCTTAACTTGTCACTTTAGGTGGTGAGCCTTTGAGGAACGGCAGAAGAACTCAGTCTGGCCATCTTGTGTGAACTCCAGCACTCCTCTGTCAATCAAGTCTTGGATCTTATTTTTCAAAGCCCAACAGTCATTCGTACCAGGATTATTGGAGTGGTATGCACATAATGCACTTAGATGATAGCTAGGAGCAGAGGTATTGGGATTCTGAGGAGGATCCCTTAATGTCACCAAATTCAATTTCAGCAGGTGTTGTAAGACCTGCGATATAGGCATGTCGAGTTTGGTGAACTGCCTAATGGCTGGGACCTGTTTACTTTGGTTACCCCATCCTTGTTGACGAGGTGGTTGCTAGGTTTGTGACGCGGAAGCAAATTATGGAGGTCTTCTCTCGGCTTCTTGTCTCAAGAGAGGCTGAATGATGACTTGATCCCCAATCCTAGATGTTTGCCCCATTTGGTTACATCCATCCCGACGAAGCTTGTTGATGAGGACCCTTAACTCTTCTTGTCCTTGCGCCAGGTTTTGAATAAGAGCCATCTGGCCCACCAGTTGTCCCATCATTTGGACCTTCATTATGGATATCTTAGTTTGTAGCCGCTCCAACTGGTCATCTATGTCGTCCCCAGGATTTCCCATGATCATGCCCCTGGTAAGGAGCGCCTTGACATCTTCTTGCCCCTCGGATAGGTTCAAGAACATCTCTTGAAGTTGAGCGTTTTGAGCCTGGATGTCCTTGATAGTCTGCTCTAGAGCCATCTCTACTGAAATAAACAGTAGGAAGATAAGGAGACTTGTATGGGAGAAACCTGTCATGATATGATGCATGATATGTGGATACAATGTTTTCAAGGATCTCAAGGGGTAAACACAATAAAAAGTTATAAGTTAAACTTTGATCAACATCTTTGATTGGAGAAATTTATATCGGTGGATGTCCTTCCACGAGAATCAATCTCACCATGTCAAGTGGGTCATAGCCCTTGACTCAAGTTTGTTGTACTTGATCTTTGACGGGGTTTGGTCAGAGGAAAATAAATCCTCTTGCCCCTCGATAGACATCTGGTTCATTGTGAACCTGCATCAAAGACCCTCGAGATCCTTGAAATGGTTATTGAAAATGCTATGGTATGATGTTTTGATGTTATGCACAAGTATGCGAAGTAAACAAGCTTATACAAATAATCATGTACACACAAAGCAGACAAATCCTTAGGTTTAGGCTTGCATGGGGTTTTATAGGTAAATACCCTCTTGAAGTTTAGTTGGCTTAAACCTGTCCTAGCAATAGTAACCGGGTTCTAAGGAGCTCAATATCATCGGATTGTTTTCTTGGTCATTGTTTCAGCTCAAGCCTCTTTAATGGCGACCGAAATATCCCAAGAAACCAAACCTCAATGAGTGTAGTATCGAGTATCTACCAACTTCGGACTGCACCAAAGCCGGTCATCTCACTACATCCTAAAGGCCAAGTTGGTCAAGTAAAGGTTCTAGAAGTTCATTAGTGCTTCATGACATAACTCAGCGGCCACGTATTCTCTTTGATTAACTCAAAGGCTACCGGTACCCACAAATATGTCACACTAACATAACTATTGCTTAGACCATGTCAGTATACCCCGCACAGTTTCCACAACGTATTACTATTTACCTATAATGTTTCCCAAATCCG
This sequence comes from Vicia faba, assembly GCA_948472305.1. Lineage (NCBI taxonomy): Eukaryota > Viridiplantae > Streptophyta > Magnoliopsida > Fabales > Fabaceae > Vicia > Vicia faba. The sequence goes on along the minus strand of OX451740.1, from coordinate 1,213,428,877 downwards.
GGTAGAGGATTCAAACCCAAACAAAAGAACCATAATGTAAAGCATACAAGTCAAACAATGTAAGCAAATAAAAGTGATCTAGCCCTAAGGTAACCCCACTTTTAAAAATTCCCCAACAGAGTCGCCAGTTCTGTGATACGGTGGGAGAACTGACTTGATGTTTTACGTTTTATCGCAAGTGTTGCGGTTAGCAAGAGTCGCCACCGACTTTTCTTTTATCCAAAAAGGAAAGGTGAAAAGGCATAGGAAAGACATTTAGAGATGGTTTTTTGAGTTCGGGGGGTAGATTATGAAAAGGGAAGGTATTAGCACCCTTTTCATCCATGGTTTTCCATGGGCTCTTAGTTACTTGCTAGATCACTTGCTTTTTTTTTGAAATTGTACTTTGTGTGTGTGTTTTTTTGAAAGTATTTTTGAAAATGGAACTTCGTAATGGTTCTCGTTTCTATAAGAACGCCTACAAAGTGTTTGTTTTGAAAATAGTTCAAAGGCGTGTTTGTGAGATGTGTTTTTGAAAGTATTTTGAAAATGTAACTTTGTAACGATTCTCGTTTCTATAAGAACGCATACAAAGTGTTTGTTTCGAAAATAGTTCAAAGATAAGAGTGTGGGTGTATAAAAAATGTTTTTTTTTGTGAGCAAGCGAGTAACTAGGAGTGAATCTACCTACTCGAAAGGTCTTAAATGTGCTTTTCCTCCTCCTTTAGATGTGGCTATCTTACCATTGATTTGGTAAGAAGCCCCATCGTTGGATGTGAAGGGACGGGCGTGGGACGTTTGTATAGTCATAGGTGGAAACATATGGGACGTTTTAGCAATGTTGTTTTAGGGACTAGATCGTTTACCAAAGGCAACATCGAGGGTCATCGAGGGACTACGATCTTTTATCGAGGGTCTTTTGCTAAAACGCCCATGTTCGAGGGACATGACTATTTTCCGATAGGCAACAAGTGGAATTACCCTAAGGGTGTAAGTTTGAAAATGTGTTTTATTTGCATGCTGTTGCACCCCAAAATTTTCCCTCTCATATTTCTCAAAACATTTCAAGAAAAATCTCCAAGTGGTTCAAGATTGCTCAAGAGTTAGACAGTCAAATCATCTCCTAAGGCAGTCAACCCCAAATTAGGGTTTTGTTTTGCATCAAGATACTTGAGTCCAAATGACCTCAAGTGCTCCCCAATGTCCTAATATGCTCTCAAGATCATCCATGCCAAATTTCAAGCCTTGCAGAGGAAGTTTGCTCAGTACATTGCTCAAAGGGTCCAAAAATCGACTATGTTAGGGAAAAAGTCAACTGTGACCCAAATACAGTCAAACTTCAATATTTTTTGTCAACATTATCATTTTGAAGGATATTTCATCATTTGATCAAGGGTTGATCATGATTCATCAAGGATTGCTCAAAATTCATCAAGACTCAAAAGTTGCTAAATTGGTGTTTTATAGGAAAAGTCAACTCAACTTTGACCAAGCATAACTTTCTCATACTTTATGATAAATGACCCATCCAAGGCTCATTCTGAATAGGATGCAATTTCTTACAATCCATATTCATACCCCAAGATCCAGAAATGCACTCACAAAAAGTTACAAATTTGGACATTATAGGTCATTTTTGAAAGTCAACAAAAACACCTTTTTTTCCAAAGCTTTTAACTTGAGCATGGAATATCAAAATTAGATGATACCAAAAGGGTTGGTTAGAGGACATCTCAAGATTTCTAAAAAGTCAAAGAACACTTCTAAAAGTTCAAAATTGAAGAAGTTATGCATTGTTGAAGTTGGACATTTTTGCAAAATTGCCAAAAGTCAACTATCCCCAAAACCTCAAATTTTGTCAAATGGGACCATTCTTTTCCACTTGATTTGATCTTGTCACGCTACACACGTGTCCTAGCTTCATCCTTATGTCCATTTATCAATTTTTCTATTTTATTTGATTTTTTTTGAATTATTCCATTTTAAATCAATTTAAATCAAATAAAATCACAAAACTTGATTACATGAGATCTTTTTATATTTTCAGAACCTAATCATCATCATCAAGTGAATCAAATTCGTATCATACATTCCATGTGCAAAAAGATTGGATTTTGGACAAAATTGGAAGGTTATCAATTGAGGATCAAATCAAATCTCCAAGCATTGATGTACAAGGATTGAGTCCACAAATGTTAACCTAATGCATTGCTCATTACATATACAAGTGAAAGGCACACGAATTAGAGGCTAGAGACTGCAAGAACACCAAAAGCAAACCTGAAAAAATTGCCAAAAAGTGTGAAACTGGAATCGTGCATATAGGCAAATTCAGGGGCAAAGCTCAACGTGAATCAATTGCTGGATCATCCTTGAAGCAGAACCAACCCAGAATCAATCACCATACACTCCCTAAAGCTCTGTAAGTCTCTCAAAAAACCTCTTTTCATTTGAAATCGCAACTCCTTATTCTTGCACTTTTCTTGCAAAATCTTTACATATTCATGATTATCATCCAATTTGCAAGCATCCTGCAATAGCCAATTGCATTTATCTGGCCTATAACCCCCTAGCCGAATCTAGGGTTCGTGGTTTGTGTTTTTTGGGCATTTTATTTTTAGACAAAATCAGTACAATTGATGGACATAGACGTGCTCAGGAGGCCTAGACGAGTATGACCATGGTCTTGGAATCAATTTCCATGGCCTAGATTTGATTTTAGGACGCTCATACGGATTTAGCTGCGGATATAAATCCGCAGGTAAATATCTAGGGTCAAACGAAGAAGATGAAGACGTGCCCCCTCTCATTCATCCATTCAAACTTAGCGTGTGTTTTTTTTTATTTTTCTGGCATATTATGGTTTTTTCCCTTATATTAATTATTATCCAATACTATAACAAATGAAGCGTAGTGGTGCAGTGGCAAGGGCGCTATCCAATGACTTACAGGACCTGGGTTCGAATCCCAGGTCCACCATATTGCTTTGTATTATTTTTTAACATGTAATCAGGTACAACTCAAGCATATGATGCATCATACTCCCTCAAATCTCAAAGCGCCAGATGGCCCCCAGGCCATATCTGGTGGTCCATATTGGATGTCCATCATATGACTAAGTCAAAGGCGTACAGGGAATCCCATAGGGTCAACCAGGCCAGCGCCTATTGGGCCTTGAACTTGCTATCCAAACCTCCCAAAATCAGGCCCATATACTCCTAAACTCTCTCTTTTCTTTTATTATTTTCTTTTATTTATTTATTGTTATTATTTTTATTATTTAATCAATCAACCAAACTTTTTTCTTAATAAAATCAAAAACCAAAAAATATATTTTATTTATTAAAATTAAATTCCAGCATTTTTATCTTTGTTAATAAATATTTAATTTAATTAATTTAGTCTTAATTAGGAATAATTTTAATATCTTTTGCAATAATTAAAATTAACTTAGACAATTAGGTTTTATTAATATTGATTAATTATTTTTATTTCTTTAAATATCCAAAAATCCAAAAATATCATTTTACTAATTAATTAATTTGCTTATTAAATAATTAACTTAATTTAATTTCCTCCATAAATTCAAAATAAACCAAAAAAATCTTTCTTTAATAAACAAAGGGTCAAAACCCTAGAACTCACCCGATTTAATTTCCCGCACGCGTTTCATTTTATTCAATATTGTATCTGTTTCCCAGAATTTAATAGTTTAATAGGACTTTAATTATTTTATCGCTTTATTTATTTTCCGCATTTTAATTTCAAGGGTTGCTTTTGGCGATGTAAATACCCGACGCCTTGTAATAGTTAGTTTAATTTCCGCAATTTAATTTCCGCAACTTATAAACTGTTAGATGTTTGATAATAGGGAATGCATGACAAGATCAAATGTTTAATCCTAAAATCAACATAGATAACCATTGACATGTACAAAGACAAATTAATTGAAAATGACACACTCGCACATACGCACTCTTAGGGTACACCTCACTTGGTTGCCTTCGAACGCGGTCATTGAGTATAGGAAGTTTTAGAGGTCGCCCTCTTGTCCAAAGATCATAGTTGCCTCGAAACGGTTGCCTTAGAAAAATGATCTAAGACATTAGGGTTACCGCTAAGGCGTCCTAGCATTGCTTTAATGACCGCACGTCCCTTAATCGAATTGACCCTTAAAACTCCAACGACGATGCTACCTACTCATCAATAGTGGGATAGCATTGTCTAAAGGACATTAGTACAGGTTGATTCCTTTTTTGAGTAGGTAGATGGTTCCTAAGTACTTGCTCTTTCAAAACAAAAACAAAAACTTTTCGCACTTACACCTTTCAAACAAAAACTTCTTTTCAAACCGACAAACACAAAGAAAAGCAATTTTGAAAACACTTTGAGCAAGTACCTAAGAGCCCGTGGATAACCACGGATAGAAAGGGTGCTAACATCTTCCCTTTCTATAATCTACCCCCCGGACCCGAGAAACATCTCAAAAAAGGAATTTTTCTATGCTTTTTTCCTTTCCTTGTTGGATAAAATAAAAGACGGTGGCGACTCTTGCTTACCACGACATTTTGCGAAAACAAACGCAAAACGCGAACCAGCATTCCAAAAACAGTCAGTTCTCTCCCACAATATCACACATGCATTTAGTCTTGATTAGGGTGGCCTATTTGTTGGTTTTATCTTACCATACATCCTAGTTACTAACATTTGTATAAAGCAATAAAAATGCAGGAAATAAATATCCTACACTATTACAACCATATTGAAAGGCAAGAAAATGTAAAGGAAAAAACAAAATAAAAGAAAGGAAAATGAGCTCTTCGACCCAGGCAATAGCACCCTTCGACTTGCATTCTGTTGGCCTCCTTCAATTGGGGCTAGCACCAGTGAGGTCATGGCCTTTGATTGGATAAGTATATGTATGGCGAAGCCTTCTGGTTCTGCCTTGTTGCCTTCTTTGACTGGAGGTTGAAAGAAGTGAGAGAATGCCTTTCGACTGAGCCTGGAATCAGTGAAGGAATGATTTTCGTCTGGGCCTAGAAGTCAACACGGTTTTCCTTCTGGTTGTCTCTTTCGTTTGACTTGGAGAAAGAGGGTAGAAGCCAGAAGCTTCGTTTCCTATTTCCTGTTTCATGTTTCTTTAATTTAAAGAATTAAATGGCAACTTGGCCTGAGGCCATGCTAGTATTTGTCTTATAAATAGTTTAATAGTTAAAGCAAGTTCAGGTAAACAGAAAGAAAAACGAAAGGGTTAGCTCTGAAAAATATGTTAAAAGGGTGGAATCAAAATGAACAATGGTATGTACATGTTTCAAACGAAAGGGAAAATTACTATGTCATGAAACGAAAAGTTCAAAGGTAAGAATAACTTACCTTGCTTCAGGCCTTGAATGGATATGGGACCTTGAGTGGAGGCCCAGGATGCTGGATTCGAAAGAGGGGGTCAATAGCTGTGCTTGGAACGCTGGATTCGAAGGAAGAGAAAAAGCAAGTGTGATGCTTCTTTGATTTGAAGGAGACTGAAGTATGGTTGCTCTTCAGAATTGAAGGAGATGAATGTGATTATGGGCTTTTAGTTATTTCTCAAGTGTTGATGAACTTGAGAGTTTTTGTTGTGTTTGATAAAATTTGGGGGATTCGTTCCTCTGGTCCAAAGATCCTCCTCTAGATTTGCAAAAAATTCCTCTATTTATAGAGAAAAAGAATGGACATGTTTGAAGTAGCTAGCCTTGCAAAACAATAAAATAATAGGTAACATGAAAGGTACAAGTGGGGGGGCCTGTTGGCAGTTGATCAGACTTGTGCCTCTGGCCTTGGTTTTCGTTCAGACGAAATTCAGGTGGAAAGCTGCTTTTGTGATAAAAATACTTTCTATGAAAAGAAAGGGTATGTAGCCTTTAACCAAGGATAGTATTATCCAAAAGACAAAGTTTAAAACCCTTGTACAAGCCTCTGATTATGTAAAGATTCAGAAGCAACATAGCCTGGCAAATGAGATTTGGTCTTGAGTCGAATGAAAGAATGAGATCAAAGCGCACTTGTTCGAAGGAAGCCTTTGCCTCAGTCGAAGCTTGTAGTCGAAACAAACTTACTCGAAGGAAGCTAATGCCCAGTTGAAGCTTGGATCGAAACAAACATATTTCCTAATTGAAAGCTCGTGTTCGAAGGAAGCATGTTGCCCAATCGAAGCATATAGATCGAAATAATCATAAAGGGAGTCATTGCCTTTTAGCATGAGGGAAGTTCCTGGCTTCTGAATCGAAGGGTGTTCCTTCAAGGGAAGCAAGAACTTAGTCAAATCTTGTATGAAGATATCTCTTGGCTCAAACGAAACTTGTGAGAGGCAAAGTCTGCAAGAGGCCCTTGGTGCAAGTGGATTCGAAGGAGGTTTCAAATCCAAACGAAGGATGTACCTAAACTTGCATTTGAAGGAGGCTTTAAGTTCAAAATGAAGGACATGCCCAAGTTGCATTCGAAGGAGGCCAAGAGTCAATCGAAGGATGTAATCCAAGTTGCATTCGAAGGAGGCCAGGAGTCAATCAAAGGATGTAATCCAAGTTGCATTCGAAGGAGGCCAAGAGTGAATCGAAGGATGTAATCCAAGTTACATTCGAAGGAGGCTAAGATTTAATCGAAGGATGTAATCCAAGTTGCATTCGAAGGAGGCCAAGAGTGAATCGAAGGATGTAATCCAAGTTACATTCGAAGGAGGCTAAGATTTAATCGAAGGATGTAATCCAAGTTGCATTCGAAGGAGGCCAAGAGTCAATCGAAGGGTGCTGAATCGAAGGAGACCTGTTTTCCTCCAAATTTGTCAAAATGTTATTTTTATCTATTTTCTCCATTTTTGACAGTTTCCTTTTAATTTTGGTATTGGAAAATCCCAATACACTTGTTCAAGCGTGAACCTTAAAATCCTTGTAAGAAAAGCCTTGAGAATTGAGAGGGCAAATTTTGGGGTACAACACTATGGTATGATGTCATGATGTTGTGTACAAGTATGCAAAGTAAACAAGCCGCTATGTATAAATAATCATATACACAAAGAAAACAAGTCCTCGGGTTTAGGCTTGCATGGGGTTTATAGGTAAGTACCCTCTTAAAGTTTAGTTGGCTCAACCTGTCCTAGAAAGTAATCGGGTCCTAGGGGATCTCAATATCACTGATCTTTCTTCATTGGGCATTGTCTCAGCATAATCAATCTTTTCTTGCGGCCGAGATATCCCAAAAGTATGATCTCAATGAGTGTAGCATCGAGTATCAACTAATCTTCAACTTTACACCAAAGTCGGCTATCTCACTACTTCCTAATGGACAAGTTATTCAATTAAGGTTCTATGGTCAGTTAGTGCTTCATGATATCGCTCAGCCGCCCCGTGTTCTCCTCGATTCAACATAAGGGATACTTGTACCAATAAATGCGACACACTAACGTAGCCATTGCTTCAACCATATCGGTCTACGTCGTACAATTTCCATAATCTATTGCTACTTACCTAAAAGGTGCCCCAGATCCGGGTGTAGGATCAAAACAAAACCCAAACAAGGACCCAAAATATAAAGCAAGTCAAACAAGGAAAGATTTTTAAAGGTGATCTAGCTCTAAGGTAACCCCACTTTTAAGTTTTCAACTCCCCAACAGAGTCTCCAGTTCTGTGATGCGGTGGGAGAACTGACTTGGTTGTTTTGCATTTTGATCACAATTGTTGCGGATAGCAAGATTCGCCACTGACTTTTCTTTTATCCAATAAAATAAAGGGTGAAAAGAACAGGAAAGACCTTTAGAGATGTTTTCTTGAGTTCGGGGGGTAGATTATGAAAAGGGAAGGTATTAGCACCTTTTTCATCCATAGTTACATACGGGCTCTTAGTTGCTTGCTAGATCAAAAAATGCTTTGTTTGAAATGTGTTTTGTGGTCGGTGTAAATTTGAAAATATTTTGCAAAACGCCTTTGTTACGGCAAACTTTGTAATGATTCTCGTCTCTATAAGAATGCGTACAAAGTGTTGGTTTTGAAAATAGTTCAAAGAGATGTTAGTTTTTGAAAGATGTTTTGAAAGTGTATGTGTGGAAATGCTTTTAGTTTGTGAGCAAGAGACTACGAGCATCCTACCTACTCAAAAGGTCCATGTTCTTTTCCTCCTCCTTTAGATGTTGCTATCTTACCATTGATTAGTAAGAAGCCCCATCATTGGATTTGAAAGGATGAGCGTGGGTCAATCGTATAGTCATAGAAGGCAACTTATGAGACGTCTTAGCAATTTTGTAAGGGACTAGATCGTTTACCGAAGGCAACATCGAGGGACATCGAGGGACTACAATCTTTTTATCGAGGGTCTTTGCTAAAATGCCCATATTCGAGGGACATGACTATTTTCCGAGGAAACAAGTGAGATTACCCTAGAGGTGCACGTGTGTGAATAGTGTGTTTGATTGCATGCATTTTTCTTTGATATTAGGGTTTTCTACTTGTTGATTTTATCTTGTCATACACACCCTAATTACTTAATAATTTATATTAAAGCGGTAAATTGCAGAAATGTAAAGTCCTACGCTATTACATATTTTGGGGATGGGGTATACAAATGTACAAATGGGGATTGCAAGAAATAAAAGTCCTAATTATTAAAACCATATTGAATAGCAACAAAAAAAAATATATAGAAAAATATAAAAACAAAATAGTGCAAAAGAGAGAAAGAAAGAGTCTTTCGATTCATGCAGTATTCGAAGCACATGTCCTTTGATTTATACAAACTTTTTTTCTTTCGTTTGGGACTGTGAAGCAGGGTGTTCTAAGCTTGCATACTTCGATTCACGCAACCTCTTTTTTTTTGGGGACTGTGAAGCAGTATGGGGTGGAGCCTAAGGCTTCGATTCACACAACCTTTTTTCTTTCGTTTAGGACTGTGAAGCAGTATGGGGAGAAACCATGCTAATATTGTTTTATGGTCTGTACAAGTTAGTTATTAACATGTATTTGGACAAGAAAAGAAAATAAACGAAAGGGTAGAAATGAAAAATAAACAAAAGTTTATTTACATGATTGAAACGAAAGGTTTAAAGTTAGGAAGACTTACCTTGAATTTGGAGTTCGTGTTTTTGGACTTGAGTTGCTGCCTTTGAATACTCTTGGGTTTGAAAGAAAAGAAAAGAAATGTTGTTTATGTTTATTATGGGTTCGAATGAAAAGAAACAAAGGTGTGGTTTTTTGGTTATGGGTTTAAAAGTGTTTTAAATGTTCTCTCCTCTCTTTTCCTTGCCAACAAAACTCTCTCCAACCACCCAAAAACCACCCTTAGATGTGTTGTGAAACATCTTATTTATAGATGAAGTTTGGCTGAGATTTGGGGGGAAAATAAATGAAATTTGAACAGTTTGGGTATGCTGTTTTCATAGCTTTCGAGGTGCAGCTCTCATATGCTAGTTTGGTGAAAATTAGGAGCGGCATAGCAGGACTGCTTTGCAGCAGTTTTGGAGTGTTGTGGCAGCTTGGTGCAGGACTATTTCATAGCAGTGCAGTAGACTTGGACTTGGCAGCACATAGGACTTTGTTCAGCAGCCTTCGACGAGACTCATCAAAAGACAAAACACCAATTGTGTGTTCTTCGAATGGACCTATTGTATGTCCTTTGATTGGACCAATTGAATGTTCTTTGAATGGACCATATTGTATGTCCTTCGAATGAACCATATTGTAGGTTCTTCGAATCCACCAAATTCATGTTCTTCGAATAGGCCACCAAATATGTGTTCTTCTAATCCACCAAATTCATGTTCTTCGAATGGGCCACCAAATATGTGTTCTTCGAATGCACCAAATTCATGTTCTTCGAATGAGCCACCAAATATGTGTTCTTCGAATGCACCAAATTCATGTTCTTCGATTGGACCTTTTGCATGTTCTTCGAATGCACCAATTGTGTGTCATAGTGTATAAACCATGCATGTTGAAGGGTTTATAGGTGGAATCGAAGCAAGCATGAAGGGAGTCATTTCTTTGTGGGTTCCAACATGAAGGAAATCATTGCCTTGTGCATGCTAGCATGAGGGAAGCCCTTTCCTTGTGAATTGAAGCAAGCATAAAGATAGCCAATGCCCAGTCTAAGCTTTGTGAAATCAAAGCAAAATTGAAGGAAGCCAAAGTTCATTCGAAGCTTTGTGAAATCGAAGCAAACTTGAAGGAAACCAAAGCCCAATCGAAGCTTGGGAAATCTAAGCAAGCTTGAAGGAAGCCAAAGTCCAGTCGAAGCTTGGGAAATCGAAGCAAGCTGGCTCTTCTTTGATTTGATGCTTGAAAGCTCAATGTGATCCATGGGGCCTATACGGGGCATCAAAAATCCAATTGTACTTGTGCAAACTTGAACTTTTGAAAATCCTTGTGAGAAAATGTCTTAAGAAAAGAGAGGGCAAATTTTGGGGTACAACATATAAATAGGAACTTGTCTTGAATGTAATTTGGGCATTAACTTGCATGATTTGTAAATGAAACAATGGTTACTTGGAACTTTGAAATTGTATATATTTTTGATGCATCTTGCAAATTTAATGAGATCCTTTGAATGATGCCGGACTTTTGTCAATTCGAAATCAATAGACTTAAATTTGGAGATTTGAACTTTGAATCATGAAATGAATTATAGATTTGATTTCACTTTGACTATTATGAACATGATCTCTGGATTTTGAATCTTGAGAGTGATCTTTGGATAAAAGACTTGAAAAATTGATGAACATCTTAATTTCCAAGTAGCATGTAGAACGGATGTACTTGATGCTTTAATTTGAACATTGACTTGGAATTTCTAAGCTCATGAAAGCAATTATTCCCTTCCATATTTTGAATTATGAATGAACATATTGTATTTACTGCTAGAATTCCAAACAAATTACATGAATTGATCTTCAAAAATTAAGCAAATTTGCATCATGAGAAATTAGTTCTTTTGTACATCTTGAATCCAAAAGCAAATTCACATGAATGAATTTCACCTCGCACACTTGTATTGATTTGAAATTAAAAGAATTATTCGAATTTGTTCCTCAAATCTTCTTCTTTAAAACCATATCGTCAATTCGTGGTAACTTGCAATACGAGCCAATAATACAAATCACGCCTTTAAGAGATTTAATCAACAATCTGCCTTAATCCAACGATCGCTAATGTTCAATTGCAAATAACTTGAAGTAGGCGATAAGCAATCAATGAATCATTGAACTAGAACTCTAGTTTCATTAATTGTCCCAACATAAGAATCAAACGTCTTTTGAGAAACGTATGTGACATAAATTGAACCAAGCACAATTTGACTTTGATTTTTTTAAGTAATCTCATAAGCAACGCTATTTGTTTCGCAAAAAGAATCGCCTCAGGACGTTGAGAATTGAAGAAGTTAGGAACCTCAAAAATTTGACAAGAGTTTCTTGTGCTTAGGTCAAATTTGCAAAATAACCTCTAAAGTATTCGAATTTTCTGATGATCTTTCGCACGTAATCAGCTCTTGACTTGTAAAGAGAAATTGGAGATGACATCAAGGAGAGCCATACACAAAAAGAAACACTCAAAAATATCGAATAATTAATAAGTTTCAATCGTTTGAACTGGATCTCGAAAAGATCGACTTTTGGGTCAACACAGCTGATTTTCAGTCATTTAAACCATTGACCGAGCAAACTTGTAATGCGAAGCTTGAAACTTGGCATGCGCATCCTTGATAATATATGAATAACCATGAAGACCATTTGAAACTTTGGAAATTCAATTTTGCGCGAGAAATACCAAACCCTAGTTACTGACTCAATACTTAAGAGGAGAATCTGTCTGATCAAACCCTGAGCCATCTTGAGTATTTGAGAAACCCTAGGATAGTATCTTGAATTAAAAATGGGAGGAAATTTTTGGGGTACAACAGTAACCTTGTTGGAAAATAAAAGCTATGATCTGGAAAAGTAGAGAGTTTACCGTACTTTGCGGACATAAGAGGACGGTGTCTGATGTTGAAAGTGAGTCTTCTGGCCTTGAGTTTGGGTTAAGCATCTTGTTGGTCATCACTAGTTTTACCAACCTTGATCTTCCCCTTTGATACCTTTGAGGAAGAAGATGCCATTGAGGAAAGTTTGAATCTTTTTGAAGTTAGGGTTTTGAAAGGGATATTTGGATTTGAGAGAGATGGAGATTTTGTGATATGGGTTTTGAGATGAGAAGGGTTTAAGGAGTGTTTGGATTTTAATTTGTGAGTTGTAATGGAGAAAGGAGAAGAGTGAGCTTTAATGGAGGAGAAGATGGAATAGTGAAGGATTTCAAAAGAATGAATGAACAAGACTTAAAATATTTTGACTTAAAAATATAAGCACTTAAGTGAGTTAAGCAAACAAATATTCTGATGGAAGAAGCACATAAGATGAGTTAAATAGTTTTTTCAACTCTGATTCTATACATCTCTTAAAGAAGTACTAATGCTGCAAACAGGACTCCATGTTTCTGATCCGTAAAGTTCTAGCTATAAGAAACAGTAACTTTCATCTTCTGAAGCAAGCATGTTCTAAAGCATTATAATTCAATTATTGCTATTCAAAAGTAACAGCTGAAAGGGAACAAGGATCTCTATTTTTTGGGAAGATCTTTAATTATCATTGATCAACATTCCAAAAGCTCCTACATGTGTTGCCTATTTAAAAAAAGCTTAAAGGAGAAACCATTTACGATTTTCATGCTCAGCAGAGAAGTCATCTTCATCATCTTCAAAAGTACTAAATCTCAATTGTGTAAAACATCACTTGTGTGATACTGTTTTATTAGAAAACACTTTCTGTACACTCTCTTAAATATTGTTTAGTGTATTTCCTTGAGAAAACCAGATTGTAATTTAAACTCAAGAAGACTTTGACAGTTGTCATAGTAGCTGTGTAATCAAGATTGATTAGTGGATTAAGACCTCGTTGAGAGAGGCGAAATCACCTTGGCTGGTGGACTGGAGTAGTTTGAGTTCAAATGAACTAGGATAACCAACATGTTCTTTTATTTAAGTTTTAAAAAACCCCAATTCAAACCCCCCTTCTTGTGTTTTTCCATTCTTCAATTGGCATAAGATCACCTGGTTCTGAATACAAGCACTTAACTGTGTCAGAAAAATATCCAAGCAAGAAAAACACTATAGTGGGACCAAGTTAGAACATCAGCAATGACTACCATGATGAGAAAGACAGAATCAGTGGAAAACCTCCTATTTTTGATGGTGAGAACTTCGATTACTAGAAAGACAGAATCAAAAGTTTCTTTCTAGATCATGACGCTGATCTCTGGGATATGGTGACTGATGGGTACATACATCCTGTTGACGAAAGCGATCAGAAGATTGACAGAAAAAGAATGTCAGATCATCAAAAGAGAGATTTCAGAAATCATCACAAGGCTAGAACTATTCTCTTGAGTACCATCTCATACACAGAGTATGAGAAGATCACAAACAGAGAATCAACAAAACACATGTTTGACTCCTTGAGAATGACGCATGAAGGCAACATGCAAGTCAAAGAAACCAAAGCTCTTGCGCTCATTCAGAAGTATGAAGCCTTCAAAATGGAAGAAGATCAAACCATTGAAACAATGTTCTCAAGGTTTCAAATTCGGTTGGATGGGTTAAAAGTTCTGAATAAAGGGTACTCAATTGCTGATCATGTAAAAAAGATCATCAGAAGTTTACCCAAGAAATGGAGACCCATGGTCACAACTCTTAAACTGGCCAAATATCTGAACAAAATCTCTCTCGAAGAACTGGTCAGCTCCCTGAGAAGTCATGAGATAGAGTTAGAAGAAGATGAGCCCCAGGAGCAAGGTAAGTCTTTAGCTCTTAAATCTAACAAAAAAATATGAATCAAAAGTTTTTCAGGCAAAAGAAGAAAACTCTGGTGGATCCTCATCAGAAGAAGACGGTATGTCTCTTCTCTCCAGAAGATTCAATCAGCTATGGAACCACAAGTAAAGGAAGTTCAGAAATTCCAGAAGAACAAGAAATCATTCTGAACCATCTTCTGGATACATAAAGTCAAGTAACAAATACATTATATGCTACGAATGCAATGAACAAGGGCATTACAAAAGCGACTGTCCAAATCTTCAAAAAGAGAAATCTAAAAATAAGTTCTTTAAGGAAAAGAAGAAAAGCCTCATGGCAACATGGGACGACTCAGACTCTTCTGAAGCTGAAACAAAATCAGAAGATGAAAGAGCCAACATAGACCTAATGGCCAACATATCAGAAGACACTTGATCATTTAGATCAGAATCAGACTCAGAGGAAGAAGAGGTATTATCTAACTTCTCTAGATCTCAATTAGAAGAGAGTCTCTCAGAAATTCTTGAAAGATATCAGAAACTTCGAGTCATAAACAAGAACCTGAAAAAAGGATCTAGTTTCTGACTCTGAAGAAACTAAGAAACTGAGACCAGAAAACTCTGAGCTGAAAGAAACAATTTCTAAACTAAAAATAATTTACAAAATGCTCAGAAAGAAACTATCTCAGAAGTTTATAGTAACTCTGATAAGATCGTAAAGGAATATGATCATAACTTTCAAAAATTTCTTGCTAAAAACATATATAGAAGCAAGATGGCTTCAATGACCTATGAAGTTAGCAGAAATGGCAGAAAAGGAATAGGATACAAGGGAAAAGTATCTCAACCTAAGAAAGTTAAGGATATGGTCATTAAACGCACACCTCTGTATTCTCACTTCACCTATGGGCACACACATGACATAAAGTATACTAGTAATGCTTTTTCTACTAAACCAAAATTCAAGCAGAATTTTGGTAACGCTAGCAAACAAGGACCCAAAAAGATATGGTTACCTAAGGATAAAATTGTCTATGTTATAGATATCTTTAACAGCAAGACTGAAACACCAATCTTGGTACCCGGACTATAGATGCTCTCGACACATGACGGGAAGAAAGCATATGTTCCAAAGCCTGGAGCTTAAATCTGGAGGCTACGTAGGTTTCAGAGGCAATCAGAAAGGGAAGATTATTAGCTCTGGAACTATTGGTAACAATATGCTTCCCTCTATAACCAATGTTCTGTTAGTAGATGGATTAATGCATAACTTGTTATCCATAAGTCAATTAAGTGATAACGGTTATGATATAATCTTCAATCAAAAGTCCTGCAAAGCAGTTAGTCAGAAAGATGGATTTGTCCTATTTAATGAAAAGAGAAAGAACAAAATTTACAAAATAAAACTTTCTGAACTAAAAAGTTAGAATGTAAAATGCCTATTGTCTGTTAACGATGAGCAATGGGTCTGGCACAGAAGATTGAGGCATGTTAGTATGAGAAGAATATCTCAGATTAACAAACTCATTCTGGTTAGAGGACTTCCTAACCCGAAGTTCAGCTCAGATGCTCAGTGTGAAATATGTCAAAAAGGCAAGTTTGCAAAACCTTCTTTCAAAACAAAAAATGTTGTTTCTACCTCTAGACCATTAGAAATTATGCATATAGATCTATTTGGACCAGTGAAAACTGCATCCATTAGTTGCAAGAAGTATGGATTAGTGATCGTAGATGACTATAGCAGATGAACATGGGTAAAGTTCTTAAGACACAAGGACGAGTCACATTATGTGTTCTTTGCATTCGGTAACCAAGTCCAAAACGAAAAAGATCTTAGAATTGTTAAAGTCAAAAGTGATCATGGTGGAGAATTTGAAAACAAAAAATTTGAACTATTTTTTAATGAGAATGGCATCTCTCATAATTTCTCTTGTCCTAGAACTCCTCAATAAAACAAAGTTGTAGAATGAAAGAACATAACTTTACAAGAAATGGCCAGAACCATGATCAATAAGACTAATATTTCTAAGAACTTCTGGGCAGAAGCAATCAACATAACGTGTTATATTCAGAATATAATCTCCATAAGACCTATTCTGGATAAGACTCCATATGAACCGTGGAAGAACAAAAAGCCTAACATTTCTTATTTTCATCCATTTAGATGTACTTGTTTTATTCTGAACACTAAAGAACATCTGAATAAGTTTAACTCTAAAGCACAAAAGTGTCTCATGTTAGGATACTCTGAATGCTCAAGAGGCTATAGATTACATAACACAAACACAGATTGTAGAAGAGTCCATCGGTTTCAGATTTGATGATAAGCTTGGCTCTCAAAATTCAAAGCAAGATAAATTTTTTTTGCAGATATAGAAGTCCAATTTATAGGTACTGAAGACATTACATCAGAAGTTTCTCACAAAGAATCACAGTCGTCTCCAGAAGAAGACATATTACAGCAACATCTGAAGAGCCTCTCCAGAAAAGACAATCCAGAAGCAACTTAGCTCACCTAGAAAACAAAATTCTGGGAAAGAAAGAAGACCCAATCATAACAAGATCTACATCCATAAAATCTGAAGAATCTCTCGTGGGACTAGTGTCTCTGATTGAGCCAACTTCCATTGACGAAGCCCTTTTGGACAATGATTGGATACTTGCAATGCAGGAATAATTAAACCAATTCACCAGAAATGATGTGTGGGATCTGGTTCCTAAATCAAAAGGGTTTAACATCATTGGAACCAAATGGGTATTCAGAAACAAACTGAATGAACAAGGAGAAGTCGTCAGAAATAAAGCACGGCTGGTGGCACAAGGTTATAGTCAGCAAGGGGGGATAAACTATACAAGAACCTTTACTTTAGTCGCCAGGTTAGAATCTATAAGACTCTTAATTTCTTTTGCTGTAAATAATGGCATCACTCTTTATCAGATGGATGTTAAAAGTGCATTTTAAATGGTTACATTGATGAAGAAGTTTATGTGCATCAACCCCCTGGTTTTGAAAATTCAAAACATCCAGAATATGTCTATAAACTAAAGAAATCACTATATGGTCTGAAACAAGCTCCCAGCGCTTGGTATGAAAGACTAAGTAGTTTTCTATTAGAAAATGATTTTACCAGAGGGAAGGCGGACAATAATTTATTCTGTAAACTATTTAAAAATGACATTATTTTTGGATCTACTAAAACCTCTCTGGGAAGAGAATTTGCTAAGTCTATGCAGGCAGAGTTTGAAATGAGCTTGATGGGAGAACTCAAATTCTTTCTGGGCATCCAGATTAATCAAACTCTAGAAGGAACATACATACATCAAAGCAAGTATGTTAAAGAACTTCTGAAGAAATTTGACCAATCAGAATGTAAGCCAGCCAAAACTCCCATGTATCCCACATGCATTCTGGAAAAGGAAGAGGTAAGTAAGAAGGTAAAATAGAATATATACAGAGGTATGATTAGTTCTCTCTTATATCTAACAACTTTAAGACCTGATATTCTGTATAGTGTATGTCTGTGTGCTAGAATCCAATCAGATCCTAGAGAATCTCACTTAACAGTTGTTAAGAGAATTTTCAAGTATCTGAAAGGTACTACTAATCTTGGTCTTTGTTATAGAAAAACCAAAGAATACAAATTAGTAGGGTACTGCGATGTTGACTTCACTGGAGACAAAATAGAAATAAAAAGTACTTCTGGAAGCTTCCAATTTCTGGGAGAAAATATTATCTCGTGGTCCAGTAAGAGGCAATGCACAATTGCATTGTCAACTGCTGAAGCTGAATATATAGCAGCAACTGGATGCAACACATAGATGCTCTGGATGAAAAGTCAACTTGAAGACTTTAACATATTTGAGAGTAACATTCTTATACTCTATGACAACACTTCTGTTATTTGTTTATAAAAAAAAATCCTATTTTACATTCTAGGGCTAAGCATATAGAAATAAAACATCATTTTATTAAGGACTATATTTAGAAAGGAATTCTTTCATTAAAATTTATTGACACAGACCATCAATGGGCTGATGTTTTTACTAAACCTCTTTCTGAAGATAGGTTTAACTTCATTCTGAAACATCTCAGCATGAAATTACATCCAGAATGATAGTGTTATTTATGTATGTTAATCCTCAGAACTTTGTATTTTTTTGTGTGAACATCTGATCAATAATTCTTCAGAAGTTAGAAGGAAAGTTGTATCAAGATCTATCTAAGAAGATCTAAACAATTTCCAAACGGTTCATTTTAAAGATAGAAGCGTGCAAGTTCACAACATCAAAATTTGTCATCTCCTTACAAGAGTTTCTTCTAAGGCTGAAAACGTGTTCAAATTCTGAAGAGACTAAAGCGTTGATTGGATACATTGAGACTCGTGTCATATCAGTAACTGTTTCATATCTCCACGCCATCCCCTATTTTCAGGAATCATTAATGCTTTGTAATCATTTCTTTTAACCCTTTTCTTGTTAATTAAGTTTCCTATTTTTCTATAAATTCGTTGCTCACTTTCACTTTCACTTTTTCACTCTCACTTCTTCTCTCTATTACTTGTGTTCTATTTTTTTTAAAAAACCCTCAAAAGTCTGTGTGAACAATGGCTTCTTCCCAAACTGCTCAAAGCTCTCAAAGTGTTCCTGGTTCTTCTTCTTCGACAATAGAAAGGTATGAAGAACCCTTAAGAACACTCATGACTCCCATTGACTCGTTAGAAGTTCTGTGTGAACTCATTGTGGACTTCGTCAGTATGAAGGAAAACAATTACGATTTAACACCTTACGTTGAATTTCAAGGATGGAAAAAGTATTTTGATCCTCTACTGGGTCCATTTTTTCCAAGATTGGTTAAAGAATTATGGATTCATGCTACTGCTTCAAATCATCAGGTCACTTCTTTTGTGATGGGAAAGAAAATAACAATATCTGAATATCTCATTGGGCGATTTATAGGTCATGACGGCGGAGGTATTCGTTGTAGTGAAATGGTATACAAAAGCTATGACCTAACTGTTGTACCCCAAAATTTGCCCTCCCATATTCTTCAAGATTTGTCAAGATCAATCTTCAAATGGGTCAAGGGGTTGCCCAGTCTAAACATCCTCCTAAGTCAGTCAAATTAGGGTTTTGGTTCTCTCAGTGAATTTGAGGTTTTCAATGGCTCAATCAAGTCCCATATGCCTATATACATTGTCAAACATCTACATATCAAGTCTCAAGACTCACAGGGTCCAATTGCACAGTCAAAAGCTCCATTTGCTTCACAACCAACTGCAGAGGCAAAATGGTCATTTGGCAGTCAAAAGTCAAAATTTTTTGTCAACATCTTATTTTGAAGCCACAATCATCATTTGATCAAGTATTGATCATGATTCCACAAGGATGGCTCCAAAATCATCAAGATGCAAAAGTTTCTATTTTTGGACAGCTGAAAAGTCAACTGTAACTTGAACAAGGCATAACTTTTGCATGGTTCATAAGAAAAATCCCATCCAATGCTCATTTTGAAGGGGAGGACATTTCCTACAACTCATCTTCACATTCCAAGTCCAAGAAATGCTCTCACAAAAAGTTATAAATTTCTACATTATAGGTCAATTTCAAAAGTCAACAAAAAGGCACTTTAAGTCAAAGACCATAACTTGAGATTGGTAAATCAAAATGAAATGGGACCAAAGACATTGGTTAGAGGACTTCAATACCTTTCCAAAATGTCCAAGAACATGTTCATATGATCAAAATTGAGCAAGATATGCATTGGAGAAGTTGGGAAATTTTTGGGAATTTGCAAAAGTCAACTTTGCTCAAAACACTTCATTTTTGCTAATGGGCCTCAAATTCTTTCTTGAAACTTTGTCCAAGGCCTATGCACGACCCATTGAGATTAATTTGAATTATTTCCTTATTTTTATTAATTATTTGGATTTTTAATTGATTAATAATTCATTTAATTAATTTAATTGTAGGAAAATTCAAAAGATATGTTTTTCAAATCTTTTGTGGAGCAAATACAATCAGGGCAAGCTGGAAATTTCGTTTGCCAATCAAAGAGACAAAATCACCCAATTTTGGCAAGTTTTATCAATAAAAAAAGTTGAAAAGATTTGATTGAAATCAAATATTGAAAACATGAATACAATGGATTCTTGGCCAAGATTGTAACCTAAAATCATCCTACTACATATACTGAAGCAAACCCTAAAGCCTTGGACGTGCAAGCTGCTGTAAAACACCATAAACCAAAAACTGTTTTTCATATTTCAGATCAATTCAAAGCCTTAGAGTGATTCCAATACATTGCTGGAGGTGTAAGGAACCTTTTGCAATCACAAACAAGCCTTAACACTCAAAGAATCACTCGCTTCAGTCACACGGTTTGCTTAATTTTTCTAGAATCGAAACTCAAGTTTTATGCATCATTAACATGATATAATTGTTGCTTTGCATTGCTATGACCTTTCTGAAGCTGATGATATAGGTTAATTGTATTATGGTGCCCTGAAACGTAAACCACCATTGATGAAATCTAGGTTTTCAAAGCTTCCAATTTGGGGGTTTACAGCATAAGCAAAATCAGACCTTGAGACGCACATGGTTGGATTCGTCAAGGCCAGACGAATCAAACCCAACCCTCGCGCCCTATTTATATAATGCACAGACCTAATCGCTATTTTTGGCATTTGCACTTTGTGGGGGTTAAAAACCCCCGCTATTTGATATGTTTTATGCAGGTTTCAGGATGAAGACGAAGGACGTGGAAGCAGGTGGTTGGGTAGTTCAAATGGAACGCGCGTTTTTTATTTTTCCAGCATAGTTGTTATGTTTTAAATATTATACTTATTGCATATCATATGAACAAAGCGTGCAAAGTGGCTTGGTGGTTGATGATGTGTCTGGTAACTACTGGGACCTGGGTTCGATCCCCAGGTCCACCCAAACCTTGTTTCTATTTTTTCGAATGTTATCTCAGGCAGCTTTCCAAGAAATATTCCACCATGCAACCTCACAAATCAGCGTGCCATGTGTCCTTGTGCTTCTATCTAATGGTCCAGATGGAAGGACTATGATACTCTCCAGTCAACGCGTACCTGGACAATCTCAGAAGTCAACAAAGGCTTTAGGCTTAATGGGCTGGAACTTGCAACTCACACCTCCAATGGGTCCAACACCCCCCCTGGTTTTGTTAGTTTTTTATTTTCTTTTACTCATAATTTCTTTTTATTAATTATTATTTTACTATTTAATTAATATAAATAATTATTTTTCTTAATAAATTCAGATAATCAAAAGATGTAATTATTTCTATTATTTATTATTAATAATTATTTTTGTAAATAAACTCTAATTAATTGAATTAGTTAGAATTAGGTTATTTTAATCTTTTTTCATAATAAATAAAATAAACTTAGAAGTAGGTTTTAACTTTTAATTTTAATTCCTTTTGTTTTATTTTCATTAAAGACTTAAAAAGCACAAAAAACATTTTTTTTTCTTTTTAATTAAATAATTAATTAGTACTAGGTTTAATATTTTAATTAAATTGCAAAAAAGGCTAAAATTACTTTCTTTTCTCAAAAAGGGTCAAAAACCCTAAGGACGTCCTGATTCTATTTCTTTGCGCGCATTATCATTATTTATTTAATTATTTATGTATCTGTTTCCAAGGATGTAATAGTTAATTAGGTTTTACCGCTTTCTTTTACTTTCCGCATTTATTTTCAAAAACGGGTTATGTTTTTGGCGATGTATAGACCCGCGCCTTGTAATAGCGTAGATTTACCTTTCCGTACTTTATTTTCCGCACTCTTAACTGTTAATTATGCCTGCAAGACTGTATGCCAAATAAAATTAATCTGTAGCTCACAAATGCATGATCAAAGATAAACATTAACTGAAAAACAACACACATGCACATGCCACTCCTAGGGTACGCCTCACTGGTTGCCTCGAACGTGGTCGTCAAGTATAGGGTGTTTTAGAGGTCGCCCTCCTGTCTAAGATCCAGTTGCCTCGAAACGGTAGCCTCAGATAAAAAAGGATCTAGGACATTAGGGTTACTTCTAAGGTGTCCTACTATTGCTTCGGTGACCACACTGTCCCTACAATCGAATTGACCCGAACACCTCCAACGACGGTGCTACCTACTTCTCAATAGTGGGATAGCACTGTTTAAAGGACTCTTACACAGCCTAATTCCTTAGAGTAGGTAGATTTCTCTTAAGTACTTGCTCTCTCAAAACAAACAAAACAACTTTTCACACTAACACTTTCAAAAGTTTTCAAACAAATTTTTCATACACTCTTGAGGACAGATACAAGAGTTACTTAGAAATTTTTCAAACGAAACTTTTTCAAAACCCACACACACTTGAAAAGCAACAATTTTGAAAACATAAGAGCAAGTACCTAAGAGCCCATGGATAACCATGGATAGAAAGGGTTCTAACACCTTCCCTTTCTATAAATCTACCTCCCGAACCGAGAAACATTCTCAAAGAAGGAATTTTGCTGTGCTTTTGTCCTTTCCATGTTGGAGAACATAAAAGACGGTGGCGAATCTTGCTTACCGCGACATTTCGCGAACCAGCTTTAAACAGTCAGTTCTATTTCCACCGATCACAGAACTGGCGACTCTGCTGGGGATAATTATAAAAGTGAGGTGTACCTTAGGATTAGATCATAGTTATGTTTTCAATTGAATGTTTTGTTTGCTTTATTATTGTGGGCATTGCATCGGAGTTTCATAGATCCTAACCCGGATCTGGGGATACCGTTTTAGGTAGCATAAGCTGTGAGGGACCTGTCCGGCATAGACCGACACGGGTGAAGCAGTGGCTACGTTGGTGTGACACCTTGGTCTGTACCGATATCCCTTGTGTTGCAACGAGGAGAATATGGGTCTTCTGAGGAGTCATTAAGAACCAACCGACCTTAGAACCCTAAATTGACCCAACTTGGCCATAGAACAGTAGCAGTATGCTACACTCATTGAGGCTAAACTCTCGCGATGGTTCTGGCCGCAAGAAAAGATTGCGACGCTGGAGTTATGACCGATTGAGGGTAGTCAATGATATTGAGATCCTCTAGAACCCGATTACTTTTAATAGGACAGGTCTTAACCAACGGAACTGAAAGAGGGTAGTACCTAAACTTCATGCTGGCCTAAACTCTAAGGGCTTTCTGGTGTGACTTGTGTGCCTTCAAACTTGACTACTTGCATGCTTGTTATCTGACACTTGAGTTTCTTGCAGGTTTTGTTTACAGTCCTTAATCTGGACTCATAACAGGGTTCACTTACATCGCTCCATGCATAGTATAACATCATACCATTGCATACATCCTACATAAGGACTAACCCATTTCAAGGGTCTCAAGGGTTTGTGATGCAGGTCAGGATGAACCAAATGTCTAGCGAGGGGCAAAGGGGATTTATTTTCCTCTAGCCAGGGTTGTCCAGAAATCCAAGCACGATAACTTGAGTCAGGGGCTATGACCCACTCGATATGGTGAGCCTTTACTCTTGAAGAAGGACTCTCAACAACATGTAGTGCCTTCCATTAAGCTATCAAATTCTAACAATTTTCTTGTTTACCCCGTGAGATCCTTGAAAACATTGCATACACACACATATCATTGCATTACAGGTACCCTTTTGACAGGTCACTTATCTTCTTCGCTGTTTATTTCAGCAATCATCATGAATCCTGAATCATCCAATGAACAAGCAATCAAGGCCCTCTAGGCCCAGAACGCCCAGTTTCAAGAGCTGGTCATGAACTTAGCCCAGGGTCAACAGGAATTAAAGGCTCTGCTGGTGAAGAAGAAGAAGAAGAAGAGGATTGTGCTGTTTAACACTGGATGGAGGTTTGGGAATACACTGCAGAATGAGGCTGATTAAGCTACTTCCTCTGTAGGGAAAGACAGTCCCCAAGGGGGAATGGCTCCTAGTCCTGTGGTCTCCGACAACGAGACGAATTTCAATGATGAGCAGTACCCTCCTGCTGAAGACAGGTACAAGCAACTAGAGGACCGTCTGAGTGCGATGGAAATTCAACAGATGCCTGGGTTGGATTTTGGAGATCTAGGTTTATCCTCTGGGGTGGTGATCCCTCACAAATTCAAAGCACCTGCTTTTGCAAAATACGACGGGGCATCCTGTCCTAAGCTGCATCTCAGATCATACGTAAGGAAGATCCAGCCTACACGGTTGACAAGAATTTATGGATCCATTTCTTCCAGGAAAGTCTTTCAGGGACTCAACTCGAATGGTTCTATCAGCTGGATGGAGCCAATATTCGTAACTGGAAGGACTTGGCTACTGCATTCTACAAGCAGTATCAGTACAATTCCGACCTCGCTCCTACGCGTACCCAACTCCAGGGTATGTCACTAGGGACGGGTGAAGGATTCAAGGAGTATGCGCAAAAGTGGAGAGACCTTGCTGGAAGGGTGCAACCACCTCTAACCGACCGTGAGCTCGTTGATATGTTCTTGGGCACCCTGTCTGGTCCGTTCTTCCACCATCTGATTGGTAATTCTTCTGCTGGGTTTACAGATCTGATTTTGACCAGGGAGAGGATTGAAGCTGGTATCAAGGCTGGAAAGATTCAAGAAGCTGCACCTTCTGATACTCACAAAAAGCCTTACACTGGGAAAAAAGAGTCCAATGCTGTGCATGGTAAAAAGAGCCGTCATGATCAACTTGTAGGGGCAACCCAGATCTCCAATCCTATGCCTGCTCAGCAAAGACAGGGGCATCAACGTAAGGAGGTCGCACCCAAGAGACAGTTCACTAAGATCAACATGTCACTGGATCAAGCGCTACAGCAATTGTTGAAGGCAGGGCTGATTACCTTAAGGGCTCCTCTCCGGAATCTAAACACTTCTGCTCCTAACTATCATCCCAACGAAAGGTGCGCATACCATTCAGATAGCCCGGGGCATACTACCGACAACTGCTGGGCTCTGAAGAACAAGGTCCAAGACATGATCGATGCCAAGGAAGTCCAGTTTGAAGCACCAGAGACTCCAAACATAATCACTGCTCCTTTGCCAAATCACTGAAGGCTTTTGTTTATTTGAATCTCCGAGTTGTATTTTTCTTTGCTTATACAAACAATTAATGTCATAGCAAACTTGTTTATTCCATTAATGCATCGCATATGTCTGTTTGAATCAATATATTCGCATTCGCTATATTCAAAA
Organism: Vicia faba; assembly: GCA_948472305.1. Taxonomy (NCBI): domain Eukaryota; kingdom Viridiplantae; phylum Streptophyta; class Magnoliopsida; order Fabales; family Fabaceae; genus Vicia; species Vicia faba. The sequence goes on along the minus strand of OX451740.1, from coordinate 1,213,403,855 downwards.
CTGCTTTCATTTTTGTGATGTTCAAACGCTCGGTTAATAATTCTAAGCCTCTTGAGGGAGGATGACGAAAACGATACCACAATCTACAATATGCTTTTGAATAGACCCCGCTGATGAGGTACAGGCATTGTTTCAATTCCTAAACACTGGTGTCATAAGGAAGATAATCCCTCGTCAACCCCTTCGAGCCAAAGAAGTAGGAGTTTTTCTTTTCACAAAAATTAAAACCCTTAATCATAACCTGGGGCAGGGTAGTTTTCTCAGTTGATCCAGGTGCACAACGAATGGCACCAAAAAAGTCCTTACAAAACAAAAGAAAATGATGGTTCCCTACAATCGTCAAGACAGACAGTCATTACCAAAAAAAAAACTAAAGCCCAACAAGTCAAAACCTATGAAGGAGACTTGCAAAACTGGGGCATCCCGCTGACTGTAATCACAAAAGAAACAGTTCAGGCAAAAAACAGGGATAAACGAAATCAAAAAGAAAGAGGTCCTATAAACCCTCTACAAAAAGGAAATGACTGCCTATTCAAAATAAATTGTCAACATCCGAACCATCACTGGAATATCCGAGCAAAGACTCAAACAAGGTCTAACGCACGATCAGCTGAGTTTAGGTTTTAAGAACATCACGAAGAGCGGGTGGGTACAAATAAAATTTGAGCCTTTATCCTTTGTTTCTTAAACCGTGAACCAGGCCACGCTACAACCCTTAAAAGTCCTAGCTGAAGCATGGGTTAGTTCGAAAGCATACTGTTACAAAGGTATCCTGACTCCTTAAGGCTTGCGGTAAAATAACGAGTTGACATCACAGTTTACAAAAAAAAAATCACTTGTTTTTATGAAAAAATGCATTTTCAAAAAAATTCAAGACAGACATAAGCTTTGCATTTCTGATATAACATTGTTTGCATATGACTTTTTGTTCGAACAGCAAAGAAATTCGCACGAAGAATATCTGACGAACAAAAGCACTCCCAACCAAGGGGCAAGACATGATCGTGGTCCATCATTTGGGGCGGTCCAGTCAAGATTCAGAGAATCTCTCGACAATGCCAAACAGCCAGGGGCAACTCTCCATCTGAGACACTTGGGGCATTGGGCATGAATTCCAGCAGCGAATCTTGCATGGTCAAAAATCTTCTGGTGGTATGGCAACGCAACACTACTGACAGTGACAACTTCCTGCATCCTGAGAGCATGGACATAGTCGAAAAAAACACTACGCATAATCAAAGACCCGCTAGGTTGACACACCTAGGCAAAAATAAGGGCTTCCCGACGAACCAAAAGGGTTCGGGCAAAAATCAGGGATGAAAATGAAAAATGTGTACACCCGGCAAGTCAAAAACCTGAAAAGGCGGCTTGGGCAAAAATGGGTATCTCGGTGGACTGAAAACCCGGAAGGGCGGTCCAGGAAAAAATTAGGGATCAAAGCGTACGACTATGTCCCGTCATCTCGTCACTTGCCTACCAGAAGAAGATTTGTCAATCGGCAGTCATCAAGCACCTCTACAGGTACCTTCTCCCACAGAAGCTGGGGCAATCAGAATTGTCTAAGCGGTCTAGTCGCTCTGTCCACCAAGGTACCAAGGTAGGTTCGGCTGAAGAATCTGACCAAGACATCTTCACTCCCCAGGGTAGGACCAGAATCAGCAGTACTCTCCCCCGAGCAGAGTTGGTTCTCCATCAGCCCGAAAAGGCACAGTATCCCCAGCAATTCATCAATACTCTCCCCAAGCAGAGTAGCCTACTGTCAGCCTTAAGGAAGTTGGGAATCCCCATAAAACCTCAATATTCACCAACGGAGTATACAGATGTTCCTAAGCAAGCATCCCCGGCAGTCTTGATCTAAGATTGTTCCCCGGTGGAATACCAGACACCCCAGTGGAGCCATTCCCCAGTACAGTTCAAAAGTTTCCCCAGGAAAGTTGAATCAATCTCCCTAGTAGATTCTGGAAGCTTATCACCTGCAGAGTACATACGTCTCTCCTCGACTATATTCAAAGGTTATTACCCACCAGAGCTTATAATTGGGTTATCCTCAGCTAATTACCTCGGAAAGATCGTCCTCGGAGAAGTTCTTCCTATTCCCTAGCGGAGTTCAAAATTCCCCAATAAGTGCTTATCAACGGAATCCCCAGCGGAGTTATCAACAAAACCTCAGCGAAATATCTCTTCCCACAGAGTAACTCCCCGCAGAGTAATCTCTTCTCCAAGTTTATTCACCAACGGAGTCATCTTCTCCTAACGGTTTATTCTTGCACTCATCATCCCCAGCGGAAACGAAGAACTCTACTCTTCAAATATCAGCCCAGGATTCAACAAGCTCCCGACACTCGTCAAGGATTTATTTTCCTAGACAAAAATACATTCATAGACATTTCACATTCCATACATCCTGCTTACATACATGATACGCATCATATCATACAACCTCATCATGACATCATGCATTTCATACATCATGACATTGCATACGACTAATGTTTTGCCTTTTCAGGAAAAAGGTCAATACAAAGATGATTACTACCAACTGTCACAATTCCAGATTCGATTCCTGTATCTAGCCATGGCATATCTGTGAGTAACTGATTGTAGATTCGATTCCTGTATCCGGCCAGGGCATGTCTGCATGAAGAGTTTAGAGATTCGATTCCTGTATCCAGCCAGGGCATATCTGTAGACGACCAATTCCAGATTCGATTCCTGTATCTAGCCAGGGTATATCTGTGAGTAACTAATTGTAGATTTGACACCTGTATCTAGCCAGGGCATGTCTGCATGAAGAGTTTAGAGATTCGATACCTGTATCCAGCAAGGGCATATCTGTAGACGACCAATTCCATATTTGATTCCCGTATCTATCCAGGGCACATCTGTGAGCAATTTGATTGTAGATTCGACACCTGTATCTAGCCAGGGCATGTCTGCATGAAGAGTTTAGAGATTCGATACCTGTATCCAGCCAGGGCATATCTGTAGACGACCAATTCCAGATTCGATTCCTGTATCTAGCCAGGGCACATCTGTGAGCGATTTGATTGTAGATTCGACACCTATATCTAGCTAGGGCATGTCTGCATGAAGAGTTTAGAGATTCGATACTTGTATCCAGCCAGGGCACGTCTGTAAGCAACCTTTTGAAGTTCCGGATTCGATTCCTGTATCTAGCCAGGGCACATCTGTGAGCGATTGTTTGTAGATTCGATACCTGTATCCTACCAGGGCACGTTTGTAAGCAACCTTTTGAAGTTCCGGATTCGATTCCTGTATCTAGCCAGGGCACATCTGTGAGCGATTGATTGTGGATTCGATACCTGTATCTAGCCAGGGCATATCTGCATGAAGAGTTTGAAGATCAACCCCTGTAACAGGCCAGGTAAGTATCTTTCTTTCTCAGGTATGCAAGTTCTCGCTAAGGAATCTCTTACGCGATCGACACACATTTCCAAATGGCATCTATAAGCCCATTCCCGACAAGGTTCGGTCATATCTCCAGATGGCATCTATAAGCCCATCCTCCTATCCATCATCTCTCCTAATGGCATCTATAAGCCCATTCCCGCCATCACACTGCTGATATTCTACTATGCGAGTGCAAATTTCTGGGCACTCTAGTGTTCAATCATCTTCCACCTTCGGATCACGAAAGGCACGCAAGCCAATCTACATCCTCAAGTCTAAGAAGATTGAACAGGGGCAACTGTTGTACCCCAAAATTTGCCCATCCATATTCTTCAAGATTTGTCAAGATCAATCTTCAAATGGGTCAAGGGGTTGCCCAGTCTAAACATCCTCCTAAGCCAGTCAAATTAGGGTTTTGGTTCTCTCAGTGAATTTGAGGTTTTCAATGGCTCAATCAAGTCCCATATGCCTATATACATTGTCAAACATCTACATATCAAGTCTCAAGACTCACAGGGTCCAATTGCACAGTCAAAAGCTCAATTTGCTTCACAACCAACTGCAGGGGCAAAATGGTCATTTGGCAGTCAAAAGTCAAAATTTTTTGTCAACATCTTATTTTGAAGCCACAATCATTATTTGATCAAGTCTTGATCATGATTCCACAAGGATGGCTAAAAAATCACCAAGATGCAAAAGTTTCTATTTTTGGACAGCTGAAAAGTCAACTGTAACTTGACCAAGGCATAACTTTTGCATGGTTCATCAGAAAAATCCCATCCAATGCTCATTTTGAAGGGGAGGACATTTCCTACAACTCATCTTCACATTCCAAGTCCAAGAAATTCTCTCACAAAAAGTTATCAATTTCTACATTATAGGTCAATTTCAAAAGTCAACAAAAAGGCACTTTAAGTCAAAGACCATAACTTGAGATTGGTAAATCAAAATGACATGGGACCAAAGGAATTGGTTAGAGGACCTCAAGACCTTTCCAAAATGTCCAAGAACATGTTCATATGATCAAAATTGAGCGAGATATGCATTGGAGAAGTTGGGAAATTTTTGGGAATTTCCAAAAGTCAACTTTGCTCAAAACACTCCATTTTTGCTAATGGGCCTCAAATTCTTTCTTGAAACTTTGTCCAAGGCCTATGCACGACCCATTGAGATTAATTTGAATTATTTCCTTATTTTTATTAATTATTTGGATTTTTAATTGATTAATAATTCATTTAATTAATTTAATTGTAGGAAAATTCAAAAGATATGTTTTTCAAATCTTTTGTGGAGCAAATACACTCAGGGCAAGCTGGCAATTTCGTTTGCCAATCAAAGAGACAAAATCACCCAATTTTGGCAAGTTTTATCAATAAAAAAAGTTGAAAAGATTTGATTGAAATCAAATATTGAAAACATGAATACAATGGATTCTTGGCCAAGATTGTAACCTAAAATCATCCTACTACATATACTGAAGCAAACCCTAAAGCCTTGGACGTGCAAGCTGCTGTAAAACACCATAAACCAAAAACTGTTTTTCATATTTCAGATCAATTCAAAGCCTTAGAGTGATTCCAATACATTGCTGGAGGTGTAAGGAACCTTTTGCAATCACAAACAAGCCTTAACACTCAAAGAATCACTCGCTTCAGTCACACGGTTTGCTTAATTTTTCTAGAATCGAAACTCAAGTTTTATGCATCATTAACATGATATAATTGTTGCTTTGCATTGCTATGACCTTTTTGAAGCTGATGATATAGGTTAATTGTATTATGGTTCCCTGAAACGTAAACCACCATTGATGAAATCTAGGTTTTCAAAGCTTCCAATTTGGGGGTTTACAGCATAAGCAAAATCAGACCTTGAGACGCACATGGTTGGATTTGTCAAGGCCAGACGAATCAAACCCAACCCTCGCGCCCTATTTATATAATGCACAGACCTAATCGCTATTTTTGGCATTTGCACTTTGTGGGGGTTAAAAACCCCCGCTATTTGATATGTTTTATGCAGGTTTCAGGATGAAGACGAAGGACGTGGAAGCAGGTGGTTGGGTAGTTCAAATGGAACGCGCGTTTTTAATTTTTCCAGCATAGTTGTTATGTTTTAAATATTATACTTATTGCATATCATATGAACAAAGCGTGCAAAGTGGCTTGGTGGTTGATGATGTGTCTGGTAACTATTGGGACCTGGGTTCGATCCCCAGGTCCACCCAAACCTTGTTTCTATTTTTTCTAATGTTATCTCATGCAGCTTTCCAAGAAATATTCCACCATGCAACCTCACAAATCAGCGTGCCATGTGTCCTTGTGCATCTATCTAATGGTCCAGATGGAAGGACTATGATACTCTCCAGTCAACGCGTACCTGGACAATCTCAGAAGTCAACAAAGGCTTTAGGCTTAATGGGCTGGAACTTGCAACTCACACCTCCAATGGGTCCAACACCCCCCCTGGTTTTGTTAGTTTTTTATTTTCTTTTACTCATAATTTCTTTTTATTAATTACTATTATTATTACTACTTAATTAATACAAATAATTATTTTTCTTAATAAATTCAGATAATCAAAAGATGTAATTATTTCTATTATTTATTATTAATAATTATTTTTGTAAATAAACTCTAATTAATTGAATTAGTTAGAATTAGGTTATTTTAATCTTTTTTCATAATAAATAAAATAAACTTAGAAGTAGGTTTTAACTTTTAATTTTAATTCCTTTTGTTTTATTTTAATTAAAGACTTAAAAAGCACAAAAAACATTTTTTTTCTTTTTAATTAAATAATTAATTAGTACTATTTTAATTAAATTGCAAAAAAGGCTAAAATTACTTTCTTTTCTCAAAAAGGGTCAAAAACCCTAAGGACGTCCTGATTCTATTTCTTTGCGCGCATTATCATTATTTATTTAATCATTTATGTATCTGTTTCCAAGGATGTAATAGTTAATTAGGTTTTACCGCTTTCTTTTACTTCCCGCATTTATTTTCCAAAACGGGTTATGTTTTTGGCGATGTATAGACCCGCGCCTTGTAATAGTGTAGATTTACCTTTCCGTACTTTATTTTCCGCACTCTTAACTGTTAATTATGCCTGCAAGACTGTATGCCAAATAAAATTAATCCGTAGCTCACAAATGCATGATCAAAGATAAACATTAATTGAAAAACAACACACATGCACATGCCACTCCTAGGGTACGCCTCACTGGTTTCCTCGAACGTGGTCGTCAAGTATAGGGTGTTTTAGAGGCCGCCCTCCTGTCTAAGATCCAGTTGCCTCGAAACGGTTGCCTTGGATAAAAAAGGATCTAGGACATTAGGATTACTTCTAAGGTGTCCTACTATTGCTTCGGTGACCATACTGTCCCTACAATCGAATTGTCCCGAACACCTCCAACGACGGTGCTACCTACTTCTCAATAGTGGGATAGCACTGTTTAAAGGACTCTTACACAACCTAATTCCTTAGAGTAGGTAGATTTCTCTTAAGTACTTGCTCTCTCAAAACAAACAAAACAACTTTTCACACTGACACTTTCAAAAGTTTTCAAACAAAATTTTTATACACTCTTGAGGACAGATACAAGAGTTACTTAGAAATTTTTCAAACGAAACTTTTTCAAAACCCACACACACTTGAAAAGCAACAATTTTGAAAACATAAGAGCAAGTACCTAAGAGCCCATGGATAACCATGGATAGAAAGGGTGCTAACACCTTCCCTTTCTATAAATCTACCTCCCGAACCGAGAAACATTCTCAAAGAAGGAATTTTGCTGTGCTTTTGTCCTTTCCATGTTGGAGAACATAAAAGACGGTGGCGACTCTTGCTTACCACGACATTTCACGAACCAGCTTTAAACAGTCAGTTCTATTTCCACCGATCACACTAACAAAGATTTCAAAAGAGATTTTTTCTTCTGTCCAACCTTCAAACAAAATCAAATATCTAAAAGACTACCTCAGAATTTGGTTAAAAATTATTTTGGGCTGCATCAACCACATAAAACTCATAAGTTCTCCAGACTATATCAACATTGATCAACATTATCTTCTGTACTTTATAGCAACCAACGCAAAGGTCAATCTTCCCCATCTTCTGTTTAATCATCTGAAGACTAGCGTCAAAGAGACTAGAGAAGAAGAAAGAACCAAGAGAGACTGGATACTTATGGGCAGGCTCATCTTATATATTCTGACAGAAAATAAACTGGTAGAAGATCTGACTGAGGCTCAACAAGTCAGCACTCTGGAAGCTTGTGCTGGTAAACCTCTGAATGATAAGAATCTGAAGAAGATGAAGATCATTGAAACCATCAATAATGATCCAAAAATAATAACTAAAGAAGTCATCAAAACTAGAAGAGTACCTCTAAAGGATTTTCCTCTCTTCTCTCAAACATATGCTTCTCCAGAAATTATTATCAGATATCTGGATGCTTGTAAAAGGGACGGGACAGATCCAGAAGTGAACATTCATGATCTAAGACAACAACCTCTAGATATCCCCCCCCCCCAGAAAATCAAGGAAAAGGAAAGCTGCTGGAGAAGGATCTTCTCAGAAGATTCCCAAGGCTGATAAGAAGAAAGGTAATCCATCTTTTATTTCTGTTATGGAATCAGTTCTTTTATCAACATCTGAAACCACTTCCTCTCCAAAACCCACAAAAGACCCTTCACAATAAACTTTTAATGACTTTTACATTGAATTTGACCCCTCACTTACTCTAGATAACATTCTGGATAAACCACCTTCTACCCAACTTGACCAAAATCAGCTTGAATTTGCTCAAGTTCTTTCTGATATTGATCAATTTGATCCGCTGTTTCAAGCTCCCCACTCAGAAAATCCAAACTTTTAAGCTCCCCACTCAGAAAATCCAACTTTTGAGTATGATACCATAATATCCATTCCTTGAATCACATGCCCTCTCATGGTTTCACAACCAATCACAATCCACGACATACCAGATATTCCATCTACCTATCATTCCACTCCACCAAAATCACCACATTCACCCATTGTCATTTCTGATTCTCCCTCTCCAATCAACCATCTAGAAGATCCCATTTGCACAATTATAGACTTAGAAGCTTTGGACAATCTTGTCTCATGCTCTCAAAAAATTGTCGTACCAAAACCAAAACCAAAAATCACCAAAGCAGATGTTGGTAAAAATTTGCTGATTTTTGAAATAGAAATACTTGAATGGGTTAACTCTCTGAAGCTAGCTTGCTTAGAGAATCTTAATCCTGATGCTTCTGATTCACATTGGAACCAGTTCAGAAAATGGTTCAATTCTAAATTCCAGAAAATTAAGGAGTTGAGTTATGGAATTGCTTAAGAGAACTTCTGTGATTATCTGAATATCTTCAAAGATCAAGTTCTTCGTCACTGGGAAAAGAAACCACTTTTTCCGCTGGACAATTCCCCTTGGGAAGATCACCAGCCTTCAAAATACGATGAACCATCCTCTGCCTCTGGTTAGGGTTCTAGACAAAGGTAAGGAAGTTGAAGAAGCTTCTGAGTCAGAATCAGCTGCAGCTTGCTCTGAAAAGGTGGAACCTTCTGTTGATATATCCTCTTCATCTCTTGTGTTGCAAACTCTGGAGGAGTTGAAGAAAGAGAATGCAATGTTTAAGGAAAGACTTGACAAGCAGGATGATACGTGCAAGGAAATCAAAGGGATGCTTGGAAAACAAGAAGAGTTAAACACTCAGATTAATAGTTTGTTCTGTTCACACGACTTCCTCCACCTCAATCTTAGTTTTGAAATTTGTTTTATTTACTGTGTTCATTTTATTTGTCTCCTTATGAATGTGTTTATTACAACCTTTTGAATACAAATCCTCTTTTATTGCTTATAGCGTTTTTATTGCTTTTTGATTCTTGACAAAAATGGGGAGAACGTAAGATATTTCTAATATAACAATATCGAGATGCATTATCAAACATTTTAAACATCAAAACTTCTATTGTTTTTTCCTGAAAGAAAACAGGAACAAACTTTGTTGAGGACAGAAGTGGATGCATCAAATACTCTGATCAGAATAAATTTCAGGGAAGTATTTCTTCTCTATCTGACTATTCAACTAAGGGGGAGACCTTAAATGCTTTATGTTCTTTATGTGTCTATTGAAATATCCAAGTTTTTGTCATCATCAAAAATGGGGAGATTGTTAGAACATAGTTTGATTCTACAACCCTTGTAAGAGTTTTGATGATAACAAACACTCAAAGAACAATTATGCTCCCTAAATTTTTATTTTGTTTTGTAGAGAAGTTCTGATGGAAGAAGCACAGAAGATGAGTTAAATAACTGTTTCAACTATGATTCTATACATCTCTTAAAGAAGTCCCAACGCTGCAAATAGGACTCCGTGTTTATGATCCGTAAAGTTCTGGAAAGAAGCAACAGTAACTTTCATCTTCTAAAGCAAGCATGTTCTGAAGCGTTACAATTCAATTATTGCTATTCAAAAGTAACAGCTGAAAGGGAACAAGGATCTCTATTTTTGGAAATCTCATTAATTATAATTGATCAACATTCCAAAAGCTCCTACATGCATTGCCTATTTAAAGAAATCTTGAAGGAGAAATCGTTTACTATTTTCACACTCAGCAAAGAAGTCATCTTAATCATCTTCAAAAGTACTAAATATCAATTGTGTAAAACATCACTTGTGTGATACTATTTTATTAGAAAACACTTTTTGTACACTCTCCTAAATATTGTTTAGTGTATTTCCTTGAGAAAACCGGATTGTGGTTTAAACTCAAGAAGACTTTGATGGTTGTCATAGTAGTTGCGTAATCAAGATTGATTAGTGGGTTAAGACCTCGTTGAGAGAGGCGAAATCACCTTGGTGGATGGGCTGGAGTAGTTTGAGTTCAAACGAACCAGGATAACCAACATGTTCTTTTATTTAAGTTTTAAAAAACCCCAATTCAAACCCCCTTCTTGTGTTTTTCCATTCTTCAGATTTAACAAAAAGGCACCTCATTCCAGGGGTAATCGGTTACCAAATAGGGGTAACGGGTTACCATTTTTGAAAATCAATTCTTAGGGAAAACATGAGAGTGGTAACCGGTTACCATATCAGGGTAACCAGGTTCCACAGACAGAAAAGCAGATTTTGATTTAAGCACACATATATAATTCATGTTTTTATGAGTATAAGGCAATTTTTACACATCAACACATTATAATACATGAGTAAAAGATGTGTACCTTTGATTCATTAAATTCTAATGAGTAGAAAATTGGAAGAATCATACATCACCTTCATCTAAAACACCAAGTTCTCGCCGAATTTTATAGAAAGGTTCTTTTGCGATTGGCTTTGTGAAGATATCTGCTAACTGATTATGAGTATCCATAAAAGTAACTTTAACATCTCCTTGAAGCACATGATCACGAAGGAAATGATGTTGAATATCAATGTGTTTGGTTCTTGAGTGCATAACCGGATTCTTTGAAACATTGATCACACTGGTGTTGTCATAACGTAGAGGAATGCATCTGAGATATAGCCCATAGTCACAAAGTTGTTGCTTAAGCCAAATTATTTATGCACAATAGCTACCTGCTGTTATGTATTCTGCTTCGGCCGTGCTAAGAAAAACACATGCTTGTTTCTTACAAGCCCATGATACTAAGGCATTTCCAAGAATATGACAAGTACCACTCATGCTTTTTCTATCAGTTTTACGACCTGCATAATCCGCGTCAGAATAACCAATTAAATTTCAAACACTACCTTTAGGATACCATAATCTGACATTTATTGATCCCTTGAGATACTTCATGATTCACTTGACCGTCATGAGATGTGATTCCTTTGGATTTGCTTAGAAGCGAGCACAAAGACAAACACTAAACATTATATCGGGACGACTTGCCATCAAATATAATAAGGAACCAATCATATCTCGATATTTTGTAATATCAATGGAGATACCAGATTCATCTTGATCGACATAAGTACCGTAGCCCATTGGAGTATTCATTACTTTGCAATTATCCATATCAATCTTTTTCAATAATTCTTTGCAATACTTGAATTGGTTGATGAAGATTCCATCTTTTAGTTGCTTAATTTGAAGTCTAAGAAAATAGTTCATCTTATCCATCATGGACATCTCGAATTCTCCTTGCATCATTAATGAAAATTCTTCACACATTTCTTTGTTTGTTGAACCGAAGATAATATCATCAACATAGACTTGAACTAATAAAGTGTTACCTTTTATTTTCTTAATAAAAAATGTCTTATCAACTTTACCTTTTTCAAATCCTTTTTTGCGTAGAAAATTACTATGTCTATCATACCATGCTCTTGGTGCTTGTTTCAAACCATAAAGAGCTTTTCTCAATTTAAAGACATGTGAAGGGTTATTGAAATCTTCAAAACCCGAGGGTGGTTTGACATAGAGACTTCTTCATTGATGTAGCCATTCAAGAATGCACTTTTGACATCCATTTGGTATAGTTAAAATTAAATGAATAAGCATAAGCAAGTAATAAACAAATAACTTCTAACCTTGCAACCGGAGCAAATTTTTCTTCAAAGTCGATTCCTTCCTATTGATTATAACCTTAGGCAACCAACCTTGCTTTGTTTCGAACAATTATACCGTTCTCATCAAGTTTGTTTTCAAACACCCATCTGCTACCTATGACGTGTTTACCACTTGGCCTAGGAACAAGTTCCCAAACTTGATTTCTCTCGAATTGATTTAATTCCTCTTGCATAGAAATTATCCATTGATCGTCTCCTAAGGCTTCATCAACTTTGGAAGGTGCAATTTGTTAAACAAATGCCATATTCAAGCAAGTATCTTTGAGATTTAATCTTGTTGAAACTCCTTGACTAATATCACAATTGAATTTATCAATCAGATGATCTCTATGAGTTCTCCATTCTTTAGAAAGGTCATTGTGATTTGTATTTTATTGTGAAACTTCTTCTTGATGTTTCAGTTGTTTCATACTTTGATCAATATGAACTTCTTTCGAGGGTAGATCTATAATATCATCATCATCACAAACAACTATGTCCTCCTTAGACGTGTTAGATTCATCAAAATAAACATGCATAGATTCTTCAATAGTTAAAGTTCTTTTATTGTATATTCTATAAGATTTACTTGAACGAGAATAACCAAGGAATATACCTACATCGGATTTCTTGTCAAACTTACCGAGATTGTCTTTGTCATTATTGAGGATAAAGCACTTGCATCAAAAAATGTGAAAGTGAGCAATGTTTGTCTTTCTTCCTTTGAAGAGTTCATATGGAGTCTTTTTCAAGATAGGTCTAATAATAACTCTATTTCCAACATAACATGCCGTACTAACTGCATCCGTCCAAAAATATTTTGGTAGATTTACATCACTAAGCATTGTTCTTACAGGTTCCACTAGAAATAGATTCTTTCTTTCAACTACTCCATTTTGTTGTGGAGTCCTTGGTGCTGAAAAATTGTGAGAGATACCATGTTCTTCATAAAATTCTTCAAAAGATACATTTTGGAATTCTCCACCATGATCACTTCTTATGGATATATTCTTTAATGATTTTTCGTTTTGAATTTGCTTTGCATACTTCTTAAATGCCTTGAAAGCATCACTTTTCTGCATAAGGAACAAAGTCTAAGAATATCTAAAAAAATCATCAACAATAACTAAAGCATATACATTACCTCCGAAGCTTTTTGTTCTTGATGAACCAAATAAGTCCATATCCAAAAATTGTAGTGGCCTTGTAGTAGACACCACATTATTAGATTTGAAAGTTGATCTAGTTTTTTTTCCCTTTTGACAAGCATCACACAATTTATCTTTGACAAATTTTATCTTTGGTAACCCAATGACAAGATCATGTTTGGTTAACTTATTTAAATGTTCCATATGTATATGGGCTGCCCTTTTATGCTATAACCATGATTCATTATTGTTTACCATAATACATTTTACTTTCAAATATAAATCATATAAAGAGATCATAAATATATTGTTAATTCTTTTACCTTTGAGTTTTACCTCATTGGTGACTTCATGTATAATAAAACATTCATCTTTAGTGAACTTGATCTTGAAGCCCTTGTCACAAAGTTGGATTATGCTTAGAAGATTATGCTTATTCCTTCAACATAAAGTACATCTTTAATGGATGTGAAAGGTGGTGCATCAACTTTGCCTTTACCAAGAATTCTTCCCTTATTATTATCTCCATAAGTGACAAAACCCTTGGCCTTTAGCACTAGATTTGAAATTTGGTTTATGTCTCCCGTCATATGCTTGGAACAACCACTATCGAGATACCATAGATTTGATGTGGTCTTCAAGCATACCTACAAAACAAATTAGGTTTTGTTAGGTACCCAAGTTGCTTTGGATCCTTCATAATTAGGACCTTTCATTACCCACACATAACGTCCACTTGCTACACTAAAGTTTCTAACATAGAAAGCATTAGGTGTATGGCCAACAATACCATAATAAAAACAAGTAGGTACAAAATTGCTTCTATATCTAGGAGGATAAGATTTCTTTTTAACAAACTTTTTCTTTTTAGGATAATGATGATTCACTTTAGGTTTGTTCACTTTCTCTTGGATTGTTTGGTCACTAGCCATAACAAAGATAGTTTTGTTAGAGCTTGGTTTTGAAAACTTTGAATATCCAAGTCCACTTTTATCATTGGAGTATCTTTGTTGACTAAGGACACCTTCCAATCCAATTTTTCCTTTTTCATATCTTTCAATAACTCTTTTTAATTGGACAATTTGGAAAGAAAGTGATTCATATTTTTTGCATACAAAATTCTATTTTTGCTCACTAATCATCTTTTCTTTTTCATTATTAAAATCTTTTTCCATTATCTCAACTTTTTCTTCTAGAGATGAGATTTGTTTGTTTTGAGATGATATAGTTTTGTATAGAATTTTACATCATTTAAGAGTTCATTTATTACACCTTGTGCATCATTATCAAAGAGAGAAAAATCATAAATAACCTCACTAACTTCATCACTGGAATGGTGTCAAGCCATCAATGCTAGATTTTCACTTTTGTCACTATCAGTATCGGATGAGAAACTTATCTCGCTATCTTCCCATGCAACATAAGCCTTTTTAAACTCCTTTTTTCCTTTGAATCCATTTTTCTTAGAGAGTTTCGGATAGTTCGACTTTATATGACCTTGCTTGCCACATTCATAACATGTGATATCTTGTGTAGATGTGGAGGTTTCTTTATCCTTGTTCTTTGACAATTTCTTCCTTTTTACAAAGTTAGAATTACCAAAATCATTTTTAGGTCCAAAGAATTTTTCTAACCTTTTAACAAGAAGCATAAAATTTTCGTCTTATTCCGGATTGTCTTCTTTTTGAACTTGTTTGGAAGCAACCTTTAAGGAAATGATTTTAGATTTCTTCTCTTGATTTTTCATGTTTTTCCAATATTCCAAGTTCTGTCTCATATTCTTGAAGTTTTCCAAATAATGTTGCGGAAGTCATTCGAGATAGACTTTTCTTTTTGGATATCGCTGTTACTTTTGGTTGCCATTCCCGGGTTAGAGATATAAGCACTTTAAGATTAAGTTCTTCAATAGTAATGGTTTTTCCAAGAGCTTTCAGATGATTTGTTAGGTGCACAAATCTTTTCTACAATTCAAGAATGGATTCTCCGGACTGCATTCTGAAAAACTCGTATTCTTGACTTAAGATATTCAATATTGATCTTTTAACTTCAACGGTTCCTTCATGAGTTTCTACCAAAGTATCTCATATTTCTTTTTCCGTTGTACATGCCGAGACACGAAAAAATTCATCCATACTAAGTGCATCTTAAAGAAGATTTATTTCCTTTTTGTCATAGAGGACCTTTTTCTTATCATCATCATCCCATGCACCTTTAGGTTTTGACGTAGCAACACCATTGACAACACTTGTAGGAACAAATGGAACATTTTCGACGGCATCCCATATTTCTTCTCCTTGTGCTTCTAAATGAGCCTTCAAGCGGATTTTCCAAAAATCAAAGTATTCACCACAAAACTGTGGAGGCTTGTTATTGCTACCACCATCTTTAAAGACCGGATTTTGATTTGCGGAAGCCATTCTTAATCTATAGGAACATGTTATCTATAACCTGCTCTGATACCAAATGTAAGTATAAGGTTTGCCTAAGAGGGGAGGGGGGGTGAACTAGGATTTTTAAAAATATTTCCGATTTTATGAATCTTTAATCTTTCTTTTATGGTTTTTGGTTAAGTGATGAAAGCGTTAAAATGCGGAAAGTAAATGACACAAGGATATATCCTGGTTCCCCTCACAATTCGAGAGTACTCCAATCCCCTTTCAACATGAAAGAGATTTCACTATAGTTAGAATGATTGTACAACCTATTCACATAAATTGTGATGCTTACTATCTAATCTATATGGAGATCAAAAGCTCTTAACACCTTTAAGATCTTGAATACTAAGTACAAGAAACACAATCATCTTCAATGTACACACTTGGTTTCAACAATCCTAAATAGCAAGGGAAGTAATAAGGTAATATGAATTTTTACAAGTGATTTTGAAGTATGCTATAATGTATCAATCTTGGATTGATCTTCTCCTTCAAGCAAAACAATTATCAATAATGGATACAAGTGTTCACAATAATGATATGAAACTTAGAGTAATTTTTCAATGAAAAATGAGTGCAGAAAGTTTCAATGAAAATTCTGGTGTAGAACACTTGAAAATTGAAATATAAATAGCTTTTGTAATTTGAATTGTATGTTGAAAAAGAGGTGCTAATAATTCTGAAACTTTGAGATTATATAGGCCTCTATACAACCTTTCAAAAAGGGTATGTTTTAATGGAAAGATGCCATGCTTCAAAAACGAAATCACACAACTTTTTTGGACAAGAGCAAATGCATTTTTCATACTGTTTCGGTGGTAACCGGTTCCCATAAGTGGGTACCCGGGTACCACCTTTCCCAACATTATAAAATTTCAAAATCAGTGTTGGGTAACCGGTTCCCATAATATGGTAACCGGGTTCCCCAAGTCAGTAGCGTTTTATTTTTGAGAAACATTATAGGGTAACCGGTTACCATAACTGGGTAACCTGGTTCCCTAAGGCAGTTTTGAAAAATACTTTAAGAAAAGGTGTGAAACATAAAGTTATGATTTCCAAAACATGTTTGAATATTTATTGTATGCATGAAATATTATTATGAACACTTGTATGCATATAGAGAGGTTGAATACTTTACCTTGAAATTTGATTTGTTCATACAATGATTCTTCAAAACTTTGATAAATATGACTTTATTAAGATGTCTTGACTTGAGCCATTCCATTTTGAATTCAATGATAATTTGTCTTCATCAAAACTCTTTAGGAAGCTTGTCTTCACACTCCTACATCCTTGCTGGAGCTATTCTTGTGTTGCTTCTCCTACACACATTCCTCACACACCTCGCTTGGAATGTCAATTTTTGGCAACCCTGAAACCATATTTATTCTCTTCAAATTTCGGATGTCTATGAAGTTGAGATGTCTTAGTTGATAATGTCATATCCATTCATCTCTGCTAGCTGCAGTCGAAAGGCACTTGTGCTCCATCACATTAATTCCAATATTGAAGGTTCTATTTTAGAACATGGTAACTTTCAATATTAATCTTCTATTTGCATTGACGACTCTCATCATCTTGTCTTTGACCAACACTTTGTAACTCTTTTCAACCAACTGCCCTATGCTGAGCACGTTGCTCTTCATGCTTGGCATGTACAACACTTTCAAAATTACGGACCTTTTGCCATCTTTCCTCATAATCAAAACATCTCCAATATCTTCAGTTGCTAGAGTATTGTCATTTGAAAATTTTACCATGTTCTTCATTGAGGATTTTAGGTTGACAAACCAATATTTCCTTCCAGACATATGTGATGAGCATCTTGAATCCAAGTACTATTGATCCTTGAATTTTTCTTCATCTCTTATTGTAACCATCAGCAACATCTCTTCTTCTTCATACTTTGCGAACTTTGCATCACTTTCTTGAGTCTTTCGCTTTTCTACACAATCACTCGAATAGTGACCATACTTTTGACAATTGAAACACTAAATGTGACTCTTGTTAGGTTTTTCGACCACTATCTCTTCCTCTATTCGCAACACACCTCTTTGGTTGCCTTGGTATTGTATTCTTTGATTCGACACATTTTCTTTGTGCTTGTTTCCTCTACCAGTCGAATTATTGTAGCCACCTATACCTTTATTGTTGAACCACTTTCCTTTGCCTTTCTTGTCTTTTGTTGATTGAGCCTACAAAGCTACATCACTCTCCGAATTTCCTGCAGCTCTTTTAACCATTCTTTGTTCGTGAGATTCAAGCATCCCTTAAAGCTCTTCCTTCGAAAAAGATGACATGTCCTTCGACTTCTCTATGGCAACTACCACATGGTCGAACTTCAGAGTCAAAGATCTTAAGATCTTCGAAACAACAACTCTTGTTGTTAACGTCTCGCCACGAGTCTTGATTTGATTCACTAGTTTCGTAACTGTGATCGGTGGAAATAGAACTGACTGTTTTTTAGCTGGTTTCGCGAAATGTCGCGGTAAGCAAGAGTCGCCACCGTCTTTTATTTTCTCCAACATGGAAAGGACAAAAGCACAGCAAAATTCCTTATGAGAATGTTTCTCGGTTCGGGAGGTAGATTTATAGAAAGGGAAGGTGTTAGCACCCTTTCTATCCATGGTTATCCATGGGCTCTTAGGTACTTGCTCTTATGTTTTCAAAATCTGTTTGCTTTTCAAGTGTGTGTGGGTTTTGAAAAAGTTTCGTTTGAAAAATAACTTCTAAGTAACTCTTGTATCATTCCTCAAGAGTGTATGAAGTGTTTTGTTTGAAAACTTTTTGAAAGTGTGGGGTGTGAGAAGTATTTTGTTTGTTTTTGAAAAGAGCAAGTACCCATGAGTCATCTACCTACCCTAAGGAATTAAGTTGTGTAAGTGTCCTTTAGGTAGTGTCATCCCACCATTGAGAGGTAGGTAGCACCACCGTTGGAGGTGTTCGGGTCAATTCGATTTTAGGGACAGTGTGGTCACCGAAGCAACAGTTAGGATACCTTAGAAGTAACCCTAATGTCCTAGATCCTTTATATCCGAGGCAACCGTTTCGAGGCAACTGTTTCGAGGCAATTGTTTCGAGGCAACTGTTTCGAGGCAACTGGATCTTTTGGACAGAAGGGTGACCTCTAAGACACCCTATACTTGATGACCACGTTTCGAAGGCAACGAGTGAGGCGTACCCTAGAAGTGGTGTGTGTTATTTGTGTATTGTATTCAGTTAATGTTTTTCTTGGCAATTAGTGAGCTACGAGTTGTTTTTATTTACATACATTCTTTCATGCAAGTTTAGCAGTTAAGGGGGTGCGGAAAGTAAATTGCGGAAACATAAATCCTACGCTATTACAAGGCGCGGATCTATACATCGCCAAAAATTACAAAGACCCGTTTTTTAGTAAATAAGTACGGAAAGTAAATAAAAACAGTAAAAGTCCTAATTACTATTACATCCGGAGGCAATTACATAATAATCAAACTGTGCGCGAATAAAAATTAAATCGGAAATGTTCTAAGGGTGTTGACCCTTTTTTGGAAGAGAAATTGATTTTTTTGTCTTTTTGTAATTAAAGTGAAATTAAAGTTAATTAATGACTAATTAATTAATTTAATTAAAAGAAAATATTTTTTTTGTTTTTATGTTTTTTATGAAATAAAATAAAAGAATTAAAATTCCAAGTTAACCTAATTCTAAATTATTTTAGTTATTTAAAAAAAGTTAAAATTTCCTAATTAAAGCTAATTCAATTATTTAATATTTATTTACAAAATAAAATAATAATAATAATAAAGATGTTAGTTCTTTTTGATTTTTTATAAAAAAATATTAGTTGGTTAATTTGTTAATAAGAAATAAAATAAGGCAGATAAAAAAAATGAAAATGACAAAATAAAAAAAAGGGAAGAGTAAACCCAAGGGGGGTGTGGGCTGGAATTTGAGGGTGTTTGATTGGAATTATGGCCCATTGAAGCTTCAGCCACGTTGACCTTTGGAATTGAGTGGAGCGCTGTTGACTCCTGAGCATGGTGCTCCTCACTTCTTGGCCCTTGGATCTGCACTGATGGACACTTGGCATGTTGGGTGTGTGAGTCTATGGTGAGTCCTCTTTGGAATGCTGCACAGGAAAGCGTTAAAAAAATAACAATGAATTATCGGGGGACCTGGGAATCGAACCCAGGTCCCAGTGATTATCAGCCAACTCACATCAACCACTACATCATTCGCTTGTTTGTGTCAAGATACCACTTCACCGCGCCTTTTTTATTATCCTTCTCTTGTAATTACTTTCCCCTTTTGTCATCCTAATAGATTGTTTTCCATTTTTCTTCTTTAAAGAGTAGAAAAAAAAGGCACCTTTATTCTCCCTTTCCTGCATACACAAAAACAAAAAACAAAATGTTGATAAAAAAATGTAATTACACGCAGAGGGTGATGGCGGTTAGGAAACGGTGGTTCTCGGATCTGCAGCGGTTCTGCAAGATGTTTTGGTCTAATAGTGAAATTTAGTGAATAGATGTAAATGATAGTGGTTTGGAAATTCAGATTGAAAAGTTGTTGGTAGTAGTCATGGATGGTGCAGGAAATTAAAGATTTGTGGTGTATAAAACACAAGTAAGAAAAGTATAAAAATTAGTTGTTAGCTATGTAAAAAAAAAAGAATGGAGTACGAAAAAAATTGTGAGCATGGATAGGGATTTTCTGCAGAGCTTTTTTTTGGAATTTTGTTTTTTCGTTTTAGAGAGTTCTAGCCCTTGTAAATGGTATGATAGGCTTGCATATATGTATTTGAATGAGAATCAAGCAATAATGTGAGTCATTAACCCTTGCAATGAAGTTTGAGATTATGCCATGAACACCATTTAAACAACTTGCCATTCTTGTGAAAATTTGAATTTTTATGCCCATAATAGGTCTTGCACGAATTTGGTAAGTGTTTCAAGGTGTATCAAAGCTATTCAACACAAAATATATCCCTCCATTAATTTTCTTGATTTTTATTTGAACTTTAAAGATTTAAAATGAATTAAATCAAATAAAATCAAATAAAAATGGAAAAATTAATTTTTAATCTTGAAATAAATTGTGGGACACGTGGGAGGCATGGCCAAGCTGAAACAAGTGGAAAAAGTGGGCCCCTTTTTGTCAAAAATGAAGTTTCAAGGATAATTGACTTTGGCCATTTCACAAAAATTTCCCAACTTCTCCAATGCATATCTTGCTCAATTCTGAAGCTATGAACATGTTCTTGGACATTTTGGAAAGGTCTTGAAGTCCTCTAACCAATGTCTTTGGTCCCATGTCATTTTGATTTACCAATATCAAGTTATGGTCTTTGACTTAAAGTGCCTTTTTGTTGACTTTTGAAAATGACCTATAATGTTGAAATTGATAACTTTTTGTGAGAGCATTTCTTAGACTTGGAATGTGAATATGAGTTGTAGGAAATGTCTTCCCCTTCAAGATGAGCATTGGATGGGATTTTTCTGATGAACCATGAAAAAGTTGTGCCTTGGTCAAGTTACAGTTGACTTTTCAACTGTCCAAAAATAGAAACTTTTGCATCTTGATGATTTTTGAGCCATTCTTGTGAAATCATGATCAAGACTTGATCAAATGATGATTGTGGCTTCAAAATAAGATGTTGACCAAAATTTTTGACTTTTGACTGCCAAATGACCATTTTGCCCCTTTAGTTGATTGTGAGGCAATTAGGGTTTTTGACTGTGCAACTTGACCTTGTGAGCCTTGAAACTTGGCATGTAGATGCTTGACAATGTGTATGAGCATGTGGGACTTGATTGAGCCCTTGAAAACCTCAACTTCCTTGCAAGAACCAAAACCCTAATTTGACTGGCTTTAGGAGAGTGGTTGACTGTGTAGCCCTTGAGTGGACTTTGAACCATTTGAGGTGATGCTTGGCAAAACTTTGAAGATTATGGGAGGGCAAATTTTGGGGTACAACAGTTGCCCCTGTTCAATCTTCTTAGACCTGAGGATGTAGATTGGCTTGTGTGCCTTTCGTGATCCGAAGGTGGAAGATGATTGAACACTAGAGTGCCCAGAAATTTGCACTCACATAGTAGAGTATCAGCAGTGTGATAGCGGGAATGGGCTTACATATGCCATTTGGAGAGGTGGTGGATAGGAGGATGGGCTTAAAGATGCCATCTGGAAGATGTGACAGAACCTTGTCGGGAATGGGCTTATAGATGCCATTTGGAACTGTAATGGATAGCTGCGTCCAGATAAGAAATAGAATGGCCTCCGTGTCTGGAGCATATCTAGTCTGTGTTTGAATGAGTGACAGTATGTCATCTGAATCTGGATCGTATCTGGACTGTCTTTTGAATGAATCTGGACTAAATAATAGAATAGCATCTGGGATGGAGCATCTCTAAGTTGTCTTTGAAAAGAACTCTGAATAAGCAAAATAATAGCGTCCATATCTGGAGCATTTCCCAGCTATATCTGAAAGGAAACTCTTGAATAAGCAAAAGAACAGCACCCATATTTGGAGCATTTCCAAGCTATCTCTGAAAGGAAATCTGGAAGAAGTATCAGAACGTCGCCATGCCTGGGTCACATCTGAACTATCTCTAGAAGGAGTCTTGAATAAGAAAAAGAACAGCATCCATATTTGGAGCATTTCCAAGCTATCTCTGAAAGGCAATCTGGAAGAAGTATCAGAACATCTCCATGCTTGGGTCACATCTGAACTATCTCTAGAAGGAGTCTTGAATAAGCAAAAGAATAGCATCCATATCTGGAGCATTTCCAAGCTATCTCTGAAAGGAAATCTGGAAGAAGTATCAGAACGTCGCCATGCCTGGGTCACATCTGAACTATCTCTAGAAGGAGTCTTGAATAAGCAAAAGAACAGCATCCATATCTGAAGCATTTCGAAGCTATCTCTGAAAGGAAATCTCTTTGATGTAGATATGTCCTGTTTAGATACAGGTATCGAATCCATAATCAATCACTTACAGATATGCCCTGGCTAGATACAGGTGTCGAATCTGGAACTGCGACAGTTGATGGTAATCATCTTTGGATTGACCTTTTTCCTGAAAAGGCAAAATGTTAGATGTATGCAGTGTCATGATGCATGAACTGCATGATATTAAGAGGTTCTCAAAAATAAATGAGATTGTGTGATATGATGCGTATGTGCATGCGTTGTGTATGTAAGCAGGATGTATGAAATGTGAAATGTTTATGAATGTATTTTTGTCTAGGAAAATAAATCCTTGATGAATGCCGGGAAATTGAATCCTGGGCTGATGTTGGGGAGTGAAGTTCTTGGTTTCCACTGGGGGTGATGGTTGCAAGAATAAACCGATAGGAGAAGATGACTCCGTTGGGGAATAAACTTGGCGAAGAGATTACTCTGTGGGAAGAGATGCTTCACTGAGGTTTGATGATAACTCTGCTGGGGATACCGTTTGTGATCGTGGATCTGGAACTGACTATTTAACGCTGGTTCGCGAAATATCGCGGAAGCAAGAGTCGCCACCGTCTTTTATTTTCTCCAACATGGAAAGGACAAAAGCACAAAAAAATTCCTTAAAGAGATTGCTCTCGGTTCGGGAGGTAGGTTATACAAAGGGAAGGTGTTAGCACCCTTTCTATCCATGGTTATCCATGGGCTCTTATATACTTGCTCATTTGTGTTTTCAAAATGGTTTGTTTGCTTTTCAACTGTGGGTTTTAAAAAGTTTCTTTGAAAAATTTCAGTTCGACTCGTACGTCAGAGTGTTTGAAAAAAATTGCTTTGAAAGCTTTTGAAAATGTGTTGGTGTGAAAAGTATTTTTGTTTGAAATTAGAGCAAGTATCCTTGAGAACCTACCTACCCTAAGGAATTCGTCTGTGTAAAAGTCCTTTAAAGTAGTGCCATCCCACCATTGAGAGGTAGGTAGCACCACCGTTGGAGGTGTTCGGGTCAATTCGAGGTTCGGGACATGGTGATCACCAGAGCAATGGGAAGACACCTTAGAAGCTACCCTCATGCCAGGTTCCCGGATCATGAGGACTTACTAAGACGTCCTCTACTCGACGATCACCTTTCGAGGCAAGGCAACAGTGAGGCGTACCCTAGGGGTGGTGTGTGCGATTCGTGTGTCGTTTTCATTGATATTTGTCTTGTCATGTTCATTGTGATCTACGCTTGATTTTAATTAGGGCCATTCATTCTTGCATGCTTATTTAACAGTTAATATTTGCGGGAAAAGTAAATCTAAAGCTATTACAAATGGCGCGGGTCCACATCGCCAAAATTAAACCGGACCCGATTTGACGGAAAGTAAAGAAAGCAAATAAAAGTGTGAAAAGTAACTTGTTACAAAGCTTTGGGAGAGATACATAATTATTTAAACGAAATAAAATAAATACGCGAATTAAATAAATTACGAACGAGGGCGTTGGACCCTTTTGCAAAAAATTAAAGTTAATGAATTTAATTAAAAAAAAAGATTAAATTAATGAGGAATTAAAATTAAAAAGAAATTGTTTTTGGGTATTTTTATGTTTTTAAAGATTTAACAGAAAAAAGAATTAATTAAAATTAACTAACCCTAATTCTAATGATTTTTAAGTTTGCTATGAAAATATTAGAATATAACCTAAATTAAACCTAAGTTAATTTATGTACAATTTAATTATGAAAATAAAATAAGTAATATTATTATTATGAAAAAAGGGAAAATTAAAAAGGAATAAAAAGTTATTAAACCTAATTCTATATTTTTGGATTTTTGGTTATTAAAAAGAATTAAAATTAAAACCTATTTAATACTAAATTTATTTACATGCATTTTTATGAAAATAATATTGGAAATAAAAGTTATTATATTTTTGCCCTTTTTCTGGTTTTTTATGATATTTTTGTAAAAAATAATTAATTAAATCAAGTCATTAAAATAAATAAAACAATAATTAAAAAAAAATAAAGTATGAAGAAAATTGCAAACCAGAGGGGGGGTTCAGGCCCCAATTGTGAGGTTTTGATTGTGAAATTCTGGCCCATTTAATATTCAGATCCATTGACTTTTTGAGTAGCGTGTGGTGCATTGACTAAGGCTTAGCGTGCTCATCAATTCTACACCCTTGGATTGCTTCTGATGGACGCGTGGATGGATAGATCTGGAGGTGCATCATGGTTTCCAACACAAACGCTGCATAGGAATTAGTAAGGAAAAATAATATTGAAATTGCACAGACCTGGGGTTCGAACCCAGGTCTTGGACATTGCAACTCTCTTTGCTTGCCAACTGAACTGAATCACGCGTTTGTTATACAAATAAACAATAAATATAATAAAAGACAACAACACGTGAATAGATGAAAACGCGCGAAATTTCGAATTGGCCTATCCCCTCTTGCCACGACTCTGTCTTCTTCGTTTTCCTGAAAATAAAAACATGGGGCAACGGTTTTGGACGCGTTGCCTAAGGTTAGTTTCAAGAAAATAGCGACTAGCGCTATGGTGCCCATAAATTAATCGCGAATGGTGCTTCCTGTTCGTCCAAGCTTGCTGAGTCTAATGGTCATGGTTTTGAGGCTTAATTTTGCCTTATTGCAAAAGCCCTAATTTATCCTCCTGAAAACCCTAGAATAACAGTTATGGCATAATCTCATACAACACAGAAAAATGCAATTAAAGGTATGGATTAGCTTCAAAACTTCATAGTGCACACAAATCAACCATTAAATTTCACAAACAATGCATAGAATGGGATGTACGATTATGGAATTTTTGCTGTACAGTTTAAGTTCAAAATACCAATTCTTGGCGTTTGAGTGGAAGTTTGTGATTGGAATCTGATCAGGGTGACCTTGGCAAGCTATTGAAACAAGTTTTACACTTTGAATCCACCTCTAACACTGATTTCAGTTTTGCTTTTTATGGAGAAAATTTCAAGTTTCTAATGAGTTCTTTAGCGCAGCTTAGAGTGTAGCACGATTAGGTTTGTGTTCCTGGCTTTGTAGTGAAGCTATTAGGTCAACAAAACTCCATCAAATCTCTTGCCATAATGATTTTTGATAATTGATTTTCTAAGGATCTTTTTGAATCTTTTTCATGTGTTCTTTGTATCAATTAGCTCAAATCAGACCAAATCTTTCCTAGTTTGCCTTTACACGAAATATTGACCTTAAAACATGTATAAAAAGATTTTTTAGGTCAAGTTATATATTTCCCACATATTTAAATGATTTAAATGAATTAATATTAATAATAATTCAAATAAATAAATAAAAAATGAGAAAATACTTCCCTTTGGGCCGAGTGGTCGTGCACATGCTTAGAATGATGAATCATGGAAGAAAAATGGGCCCATTAGCATTTTTAGGTCATTTGAAGTAATGTTGACTTTTCAAAATATCCAAAAATTTCCCAACTTCCACAAGGCATAACTTGCTCAATTTTTAATCTTTTCTCATGTTCTTGGACATTTTGGAAAGGTCTTTGAGTCCTTTAACCAATGCCTTTGGTCCCATGTCATTTTGATTTACCAATCTCAAGTTATGGTCTTTGACTTAAAGTCCCTTTTTGTTGACTTTTGAAAATGACCTATAATGTTGAAATTGATAACTTTTTGTGAGAGAATTTCTTGGACTTGAAGTATGAAGATGAGTTGTAGGAAATGTCTTTCTCTTCAAAATGAGCTTTGGATGGAATTTTTCTGATAATCCATGTGAAAGTTATGCCCTGGTCAATTTCAGTTGACTTTTTCAACTGTCCAAATATAGTAACTTTTGCATCTTTGATGATTTCCTGAGCCAAATTTTGAGAATCATGATCAAGCATTGATCAGATGATGTTTGTGGCTTCAAAATGATATGTTGACCAAAAATTTGAACTTTTGACTGTCAAATGACCATTTTGCCCCTACAGTTGACTGTAGTGCAATTTAGGGTTTTGACTGTGCAACTTTGAGCTGAATGCCTTGAAACTTGATATGAGGATACTTGACCATCTTTGTAAGCATATGAGACTTGATTGGGCCTTTGAAACCTTCAATTTCTTGATCAGAACATAAACCCTAGTTTTGGCTGTATAGGAGATCTTTGACTATGCAACCCTTGGGGAATCTTGCAGCTTGGTTTGGCAATTTCTTGGAGAATATGGGAGGGCAAATTTTGGGGTGAAAAAGTTGCCCCTGTTCAATCTTCTTAGACCTGAGGATGCAGATTGGCTGACGTGCCTTTCGTAATCCGAGGGTGGAAGATGATTGAACACTAAAGTGCCCAGAAATTTGCACTCACATAGTAGCCGTGTGGTGGGAATGGGCTTATAGATGCCATTTAGAGGTTGATGAATAGGATGATGGGCTTATAGATGCCATCTGGATGTTGACCGCGTAGGAGGTTCCCTAGCGAGAACCTGCATGCCTGCAAAACAGAAAAATGAGTACCTGACACGTTGCAGGAGCTGGTTTTCAGATGCTTGGTAAAGATGTGTCCTGACTGGTTACAGGAGCTGGGTCTGGAGCTTCAAACGGAGATGAATGAACCAGGGATGGTTACTACCTTAGCATGAATGGTAAGAGAACCTTGGGTGATTTTAACTTCAACAACGCTCGTTGAGAAAATCTTGATGGGAATTATTATCTTCGCAGTATTGGGAAGAGAACCATAGGCAATTAATAATCTGAAAGGAATGATCACCTCACCCACCGTCGGAGAGGGAAATATCTGAAAAGGACTTACCACCTCACACACCGTCGGAGAGGGAACCATAGGAGACTATCACCTCACACTCACCGTCGGAGAGGGAAACATCTGAAAAAGGAATTACCACCTCACGCACTTGTCGGAGAGGGGACCAAAAGAGACTATCACCTCACACTCATCGTCGGAGAGGGAAACATCTGAAAAAGGAATTACCACCTCACGCACTTGTCGGAGAGGGGACCATAGGAGACTATCACCTCACACTCATCGTCAGAGAGGGAAACATCTGAAGAAGGAATTACCACCTCACGCACTTGTCGGAGAGGGGACCATAGGAGACTATCACCTCACACTCATCGTCGGAGAGGGAAACATCTGAAAAGGAATTATCACCTCACGCACTTGTCGGAGAGGGGACCATAGGAGACTATCACCTCACACTCATCGTCGGAGAGGGAAACATCTGAAAAAGGAATTACCACCTCATGCACTGTCGGAGAGGGAACCGTAAGAGACTATCACCTCACACTCATCGTCGGAGAGGGAAACATCTGAAAAGGACTTACCACCTCACGCACTTGTCGGAGAGGGGACCATAGGAGACTATCACCTCACACTCATCGTCGGAGAGGGAACCATCTGAAAAGGACTTACCACCTCACACACCGTCGGAGAGGGAACCGTAAGAGACTATCACCTCACACTCATCGTCGGAGAGGGAAACATCTGAAAAAGGAATTACCACCTCACGCACTTGTCGGAGAGGGGACCAAAAGAGACTATCACCTCACACTCATCATCGGAGAGGGAAACATCTGAAAAAGGAATTACCACCTCACGCACTTGTCGGAGAGGGGACCATAGGAGACTATCACCTCACACTCATCGTCGGAGAGGGAAACATCTGAAGAAGGAATTACCACCTCACGCACTTGTCGGAGAGGGGACCATAGGAGACTATCACCTCACACTCATCGTCGGAGAGGGAAACATCTGAAAAGGAATTATCACCTCACGCACTTGTCGGAGAGGGGACCATAGGAGACTATCACCTCACACTCATCGTCGGAGAGGGAAACATCTGAAAAAGGAATTACCACCTCACGCACTGTCGGAGAGGGAACCGTAAGAGACTATCACCTCACACTCATCGTCGGAGAGGGAAACATCTGAAAAGGACTTACCACCTCACGCACTTGTCGGAGAGGGGACCATAGGAGACTATCACCTCACACTCATCGTCGGAGAGGGAACCATCTGAAAAGGACTTACCACCTCACACACCGTCGGAGAGGGAACCGTAAGAGACTATCACCTCACACTCATCGTCGGAGAGGGAAACATATGAAAAGGACTGATCGCCTCACTCACCGTCGGAGAGGGAACCATCTGGGATAACTTCTACTGAGTCTTTATCAGAAAAATCTGTTGGGAGTCGATTTAGCTGGACTAGAGAAGGCTTTGAAATATGTTTGAGAATTTCAACTGCATCTTTCCTGAAAGGTAAAGGTCAGTCATATGCAATGCATGATATGGATCAAGCAATGATGTTCTCAACATGAATGAGATTTGTATGATGTATGTGATGTTTTATGAATGTGTGTTTTTGTCCAGGAAAGTAAATCCTTGACGGGTGTCGGGGAGTCATATCCTGGGCTGATGTTGAAGAATAGATTTTGCTTCCGCTGGGGATGATAACTGCAAGAATACCGGTAGGAGAAGATGACTCCGTTGCGGAATAAACTTGGCAAATGGAAGATTCTGCGGGGAGAAAAGATACTCTAGCGACCATGCTGGGAAGCAATACTCTGTGGGAAGAGGGATGCCTTGCTGAGTGTTGATAATAATTTGCTGGGGATACCCTCGTTATTGGAAGTGTTGATGGACTTCGCTGGGGTAAGAGGACTTCGTCGAGGACGCTCTTTCCGTGGCTTTTGGCTGAGGATAACCCAGTTATATCCTGTTAAGGAAATAACTCTTTGAATAAAGCCGGGAGACGCATTCGTGCTCTGCAAGGGATAAGCTTCCAGAATCTACCGGGGATAAGCTTAACTGCTTGGGGAGATAAAATCCAACTCTCCTGGGGGAATTGGATTGGACTCTCTTGGGGAAGTGATTCCTTTGAATGTTGAGATACCGCCGGGGAACAATCTTTAGACCAAGACTGCCGGGGATGCTTGTTATGAATATATGTTGCTGGGGGAAATGTTGAGATCTGCTGGAGGATACTCAACTTCCTTAAGATTTGATAACTTTGTTCGAAGAAGAGTGTACTGACTGCTGACTTACTCTCTGGGGGATTGAGGTGCTGGTTATGTTCTTCAGCCGAACCTGTTTTGATACCTTGGAGGACGGAAACAATCAGATTGCTTAAACCACCCGTTATTGCCCCAGTTTCTATGGGGGAGGCACATGTGGGATGCTGATAATTGTTGAGGGTCAAACCTTCTTCTGGTAGGCAGGTGACAAGATGACAGGACATAGTCGTACGCTTTGATCCCTAACTTTTGCCTGGACCGCCCTTTCGGGTTTTCAGTCCACCGGGATACCCATTTTTGCCCAAGCCGCCTTTTCAGGTTTTCGACTTGCCGGGCGTACAGATTTTTTTTCATTTCATCCCTCATTTTGCCCGAACCCTTTTGGTTCGCCGGGAAGCCCTTATTTTTTGCCTAGGTATGTCAACCTAGCGGGTCTTTGATTGTGCGTAGTATTTTTTCGACTATGTCCATGCTCTTAGAATGTAGGGAGTTGCCCCTGTTAGAAGTGTTTGGTCATGCCACCAGAAGGTGCTTGATCAGGCAAGATTTATTGTTGAAATGCCCCAAGTGACTCAGGCGGAGATTTGCCCCAGGCTATTTGGCCTTTTGAGAGATTCTCCGAATCTTGATTGGACTGCCCCAGATAATGGACCATGGTCATGTCTGCCCCTTGATTAGAGGTACTTCTGTTCATTAAGACTTCGTCGTGCGAATTTCTATGCTGTTCAAACAAAAAATCATATGCAAACACAGTTATGTTAAAAATGCAAAGCATATGTCTGCCTTGAAGATTTTTGAAAATGCATTCTTTTCATAAAACAAATGAATGTTTGTAAAATGTGATGTCAACTCCTTCTTTATAGTAAGCCTTAAGGAGTCAGGATACCTTTCGTAACAGTATGCTTTCGAACTAACCCATGCTTCAGCTAGGACTTTTAAGGGTTATAACGTGGCCTGGTTCACGGTTTAAGAAACAAAGGATAAAGGCTCAAATTTTATTTATACCCACCCGCTCTTCGTGATGTTCTCCAAACCTAAACTCAGTTGATCGTGCGTTAGACCTTGTTTGAGTCTTTGCTCTGATTTTCCGGTGATGGTTCGGATGTTGACAATTTATTTTGAATAGGCAGTCATCTCCTTTTTTGTTGAGGTTTTGTAGGACCTCTTTCTTTTTGTTTTAGTTATCCCTTTCTTTTTTGCCTGAACTGTTTCCTTTTTGGAATTACAGTCAGCGGGATGCCCCGGTTTCATAAGTCCCTTTTATAGGTTCTGACTTCTTGGGCTTTTCATTTATGATTTTTTTTTTGATCACGACTGCCTGTCTTTATGATTGTTCTGAACCATCACTGTCTTTCTTTTTTTCGTAAGGATCTCTTTGGTGCCATTCGTTATGCACTTGGATCAACTGAGAGACTACCCTGCCCCAGGTTATGATTAAGGGTTTTAAAATTCGAAAAGAAAAACTCCTACTTATTTGGCTCAGAGGGGTTGACGAGGGATTATCATCCTTATAACTCCAGTGTTTATGGATTTGAAACAATGCCTGTACCTCATCAGCGGGGTCTGTTCAAAAGCATACTGTAATGATCACGGTATCGTTTTCGTCATCCTCCCTCAAGAGGCTTAGAATTATTTAAGATCAAGAGTTGACATCAGAAAAAATATGAAAACAGTTTGCATATAGTGAATGCGAATATATTGATTCAAAACAGACATAAGCGATGCATTAATGGAATAACAATGTTTTAACATGAATAAACGTTTAAACAAAAGAAAATTGCAACTTGAACATTCGAATGAACAAAAATTTCTCAATCCTAGCCATGATTTGGCAAGGGAGCGGTGATTATGTTCGGAGTCTCAGGTACTTCAAACTGAATCTCTCCAGCGTCGATCATGTCTTGAATCTTGTTTTTGAGAGGCCAGCAGTTGTCCGTAGTATGCCCCGGGCTATCAGAATGATATGCGCACCTATCATTGGGATGATAGTTAGGAGCAGAAGTGTTTGGATTCCGAAGAGGAGCCTTTAAGGTGATCAGCCCTGCCTTCAACATTTGTTGCAGTGCTTGATCCAGCGACATGTTGATTTTGGTGTACTGCCTTTTAGGCTTGTCTGGTTTGCTCTGATCAGCCCGTTGTTCTGGGCGAGGTCGTTGTTGGACCTGTGAAGTAATAGCAGCTTGGAGAGGCCCAAACCTTTGACTTCTTGGAAGTTGATTAATGACTGGGTCCCTGACTTGGGCTGGTTGCTTCATGTCTTGATGAAGCTGACTGATCATGGCCCTCAGCTCTCCTTGCTCCTGAGCTAAACCTTGAATGAGTGCCCTTTGCCCTAGCATCTGGGTTTTCAATGTGTCTACCTCAGCTTGTAGACGTTTCAGCCTTTCATCCTCAGCACTGTTCCTGACAAAGGTCCCCATGAGAAGTGTCCTTAGCTCTTCTTGCCCCTTGGATAGATTCAGGAGGATTTCCCCGAACCGAGTCTCTTGAGCAAGACAGTCCTGGTTATCTGGTTGGAAGGCCATTGCTGAAATAAACAGCGAGAAAGGTAAGTGACCTGCAACAAAGATACCTGTTATGTAATGATGTGTATGACATGTATGCAATGTTTTCAAGGACCTCGCGGGGTAAACAAGAAAGTTTGTTAGCATTTGGATCCGGTAGCTTGATTGAAGGAACTGCATGTTGTTGAGAGTCCTTCTTCAAGGTCAAAGGCTCACCATATCCAGTGGGTCATAGCCCCTGACTTTAGTCATCATGTCTGGTTTTGGTTTCCAAATAACCTTGGTTAGGGGAACCTTCTTCAAGTGTCAAAGCTCACCATATCAAGTGGGTCATAGCCCTTGACAACCTTGGCTAGAGGAAAATAAATCCCCTTCGCCCCTTGTTAGACATTTTGATTCATCATGACCTGCATCACAGACCCTTGAGATCCTTGAAATGGATTAGGATGTATGCAATGGTATGATGGTATGCTATGCATGGGGTAATGTGGGTAAACCCTGTTATGAGTCCTAATTAAGGACTACAAACCAAAACCTGCAAGAAACCTAAGTAAAACCTGTCATGAGTCCTAATTAAGGACTAAATAAAACCTGCAAAACACTCAGTAAACCCTGTTATGAGTCCCAGTCAAGGACTATAAACAAAACCTGCAAGTAGTTCATGTGTCAGGTAACAAGCATGCAAGTAGGCAAGTACGAAGGCACACAAGTCACACAAGAGAAGCCCTTAGAGTTTAGGCCAGCATGAGGTCTAGGTATTACCCTCTTTCAGTTTGTTGGTTCATACCTGTCCTATCAAAGTAACCGGGTTCTTAGAGGATCCCAATATCATTGACTACCCTCAATCGGTCATAACTCCAGCATCGCAATCTTTTCTTGCGGCCAGAACCATCACGAGAGTTTAGCCTCAATGGGCGTAGCATACTGCTACTATTCTAATGGCCAAGTTGTGTCATTTAAGGTTCTAAGGTTGTTGGTGCTTAATGACTCCTCAGAA
The DNA here is from genome assembly GCA_948472305.1 of Vicia faba. Classification (NCBI taxonomy): domain Eukaryota; kingdom Viridiplantae; phylum Streptophyta; class Magnoliopsida; order Fabales; family Fabaceae; genus Vicia; species Vicia faba. The sequence continues at coordinate 1,213,370,858 of OX451740.1, read as the reverse complement.
GACCCATATTCTCCTCGTTGCAACACAAGGGATATCGGTACAGACCAAGGTGCCACACCAACGTAGCCACTATTTCACCCGTGTCGGTCTACGCCGGACAGGTCCCTCACAGCTTATGCTACCTAAACAGGGTATCCCCAGATCCGGGTTAGGATCTATGTAACTCCCATGCAAACCCACAATAGTAAAGCAAGCAAATCAATACAATTGAAAACACAGTTATGAACTACCCTAAGGTTCACCTCACTTTATAAAGATATCCCCAGCAGAGTCGCCAGTTCTGTGATCGGTGGATCTGGAACTGACTGTTTAACGCTGGTTCGCGAAATGTCGCGGAAGCAAGAGTCGCCACCGTCTTTTATTTTCTCCAACATGGAAAGGACAAAAGCACAGAAAAATTCCTTAAAGAGATTGCTCTCGGTTCGGGAGGTAGGTTATAGAAAGGGAAGGTGTTAGCACCCTTTCTATCCATGGTTATCCATGGGCTCTTAGATACTTGCTCATTTGTGTTTTCAAAATGGTTTGTTTGCTTTTCAACTGTGGGTTTTAAAAAGTTTCTTTGAAAAATTTCAGTTCGACTCGTACGTCAGAGTGTTTGAAAAAAATTGCTTTGAAAGCTTTTGAAAATGTGTTGGTGTGAAAAGTATTTTTGTTTGAAATTAGAGCAAGTATCCTTGAGAACCTACCTACCCTAAGGAATTCGTCTGTGTAAAAGTCCTTTGAAGTAGTGCCATCCCACCATTGAGAGGTAGGTAGCACCACCGTTGGAGGTGTTCGGGTCAATTCGAGGTTCGGGACATGGTGATCACCAGAGCAATGGGAAGACACCTTAGAAGCTACCCTCATGCCAGGTTCCCGGATCATGAGGACTTACTAAGACGTCCTCTACTCGACGATCACCTTTCGAGGCAAGGCAACAGTGAGGCGTACCCTAGGGGTGGTGTGTGCGATTCGTGTGTCGTTTTCATTGATATTTGTCTTGTCATGTTCATTGTGATCTACGCTTGATTTTAATTAGGGCCATTCATTCTTGCATGCTTATTTAACAGTTAATATTTACGGGAAAAGTAAATCTAAAGCTATTACAAATGGCGCGGGTCCACATCGCCAAAATTAAACCGGACCCGATTTGACGGAAAGTAAAGAAAGCAAATAAAAGTGCGAAAAGTAACTTGTTACAAAGCTTTGGGAGAGATACATAATTATTTAAACGAAATAAAATAAATACGCGAATTAAATAAATTACGAACGAGGGCGTTGGACCCTTTTGCAAAAAATTAAAGTTAATGAATTTAATTAAAAAAAAAGATTAAATTAATGAGGAATTAAAATTAAAAAGAAATTGTTTTTGGGTATTTTTATGTTTTTAAAGATTTAACAGAAAAAAGAATTAATTAAAATTAACTAACCCTAATTCTAATGATTTTTAAGTTTGCTATGAAAATATTAGAATATAACCTAAATTAAACCTAAGTTAATTTATGTACAATTTAATTATGAAAATAAAATAAGTAATATTATTATTATGAAAAAAGGGAAAATTAAAAAGGAATAAAAAGTTATTAAACCTAATTCTATATTTTTGGATTTTTGGTTATTAAAAAGAATTAAAATTAAAACCTATTTAATACTAAATTTATTTACATGCATTTTTATGAAAATAATATTGGAAATAAAAGTTATTATATTTTTGCCCTTTTTCTGGTTTTTTATGATATTTTTGTATTTTTGTAAAAAATAATTAATTAAATCAAGTCATTAAAATAAATAAAACAATAATTAAAAAAAATAAAGTATGAAGAAAATTGCAAACCAGAGGGGGGGTTCAGGCCCCAATTGTGAGGTTTTGATTGTGAAATTCTGGCCCATTTAATATTCAGATCCATTGACTTTTTGAGTAGCGTGTGGTGCATTGACTAAGGCTTAGCGTGCTCATCAATTCTACACCCTTGGATTGCTTCTGATGGACGCGTGGATGGATAGATCTGGAGGTGCATCATGGTTTCCAACACAAACGCTGCATAGGAATTAGTAAGGAAAAATAATATTGAAATTGCACAGACCTGGGGTTCGAACCCAGGTCTTGGACATTGCAACTCTCTTCGCTTGCAACTGAACTGAATCACGCGTTTGTTATACAAATAAACAATAAATATAATAAAAGACAACAACACGTGAATAGATGAAAACGCGCGAAATTTCGAATTGGCCTATCCCCTCTTGCCACGACTCTGTCTTCTTCGTTTTCCTGAAAATAAAAACATGGGGCAACGGTTTTGGACGCGTTGCCTAAGGTTAGTTTCAAGAAAATAGCGACTAGCGCTATGGTGCCCATAAATTAATCGCGAATGGTGCTTCCTGTTCGTCCAAGCTTGCTGAGTCTAATGGTCATGGTTTTGAGGCTTAATTTTGCCTTATTGCAAAAGCCCTAATTTATCCTCCTGAAAACCCTAGAATAACAGTTATGGCATAATCTCATACAACACAGAAAAATGCAATTAAAGGTATGGATTAGCTTCAAAACTTCATAGTGCACACAAATCAACCATTAAATTTCACAAACAATGCATAGAATGGGATGTACGATTATGGAATTTTTGCTGTACAGTTTAAGTTCAAAATACCAATTCTTGGCGTTTGAGTGGAAGTTTGTGATTGGAATCTGATCAGGGTGACCTTGGCAAGCTATTGAAACAAGTTTTACACTTTGAATCCACCTCTAACACTGATTTCAGTTTTGCTTTTTATGGAGAAAATTTCAAGTTTCTAATGAGTTCTTTAGCGCAGCTTAGAGTGTAGCACGATTAGGTTTGTGTTCCTGGCTTTGTAGTGAAGCTATTAGGTCAACAAAACTCCATCAAATCTCTTGCCATAATGATTTTTGATAATTGATTTTCTAAGGATCTTTTTGAATCTTTTTCATGTGTTCTTTGTATCAATTAGCTCAAATCAGACCAAATCTTTCCTAGTTTGCCTTTACACGAAATATTGACCTTAAAACATGTATAAAAAGATTTTTTAGGTCAAGTTATATATTTCCCACATATTTAAATGATTTAAATGAATTAATATTAATAATAATTCAAATAAATAAATAAAAAATGAGAAAATACTTCCCTTTGGGCCAAGTGGTCGTGCACATGCTTAGAATGATGAATCATGGAAGAAAAATGGGCCCATTAGCATTTTTAGGTCATTTGAAGTAATGTTGACTTTTCAAAATATCCAAAAATTTCCCAACTTCCACAAGGCATAACTTGCTCAATTTGTAATCTTTTCTCATGTTCTTGGACATTTTGGAAAGGTCTTTGAGTCCTTTAACCAATGCCTTTGGTCCCATGTCATTTTGATTTACCAATCTCAAGTTATGGTCTTTGACTTAAAGTTCCTTTTTGTTGACTTTTGAAAATGACCTATAATGTTGAAATTGATAACTTTTTGTGAGAGCATTTATTGGACTTGAAGTATGAAGATGAGTTGTAGGAAATGTCTTTATCTTCAAAATGAGCTTTGGATGGAATTTTTCTGATAATCCATGTGAAAGTTATGCCCTGGTCAATTTCAGTTGACTTTTTCAACTGTCCAAATATAGTAACTTTTGCATCTTTGATGATTTCCTGAGCCAAACTTTGAGAATCATGATCAAGCATTGATCAGATGATGTTTGTGGCTTCAAAATGATATGTTGACCAAAAATTTGAACTTTTGACTGTCAAATGACCATTTTGCCCCTACAGTTGACTGTAGTGCAATTTAGGGTTTTGACTGTGCAACTTTGAGCTGAATGCCTTGAAACTTGATATGAGGATACTTGACCATCTTTGTAAGCATATGAGACTTGATTGGGCCTTTGAAACCTTCAATTTCTTGATCAGAACACAAACCCTAGTTTTGGCTGTATAGAGGATCTTTGACTGTGCAACCCTTGGGGAATCTTGCAGCTTGGTTTGGCAATTTCTTGGAGAATATGGGAGGGAAAATTTTGGGGTGCAACACCGTTGATAAGCTTTATTGGAAGATTTGATGAACTCCGCTGGGGGATAGGAAGAACTTCGCTGAGGACGATCTTTCCGTGGTTACTAGCTGAGGATAACCCAGTTATAAGCTCCGGTGGAGAATAACCTTTGAATAAAAAAGTCTGGGAGATGCGTTCGTGCTCTGTAGGGGATAAGCTTCCAGAATCTACTGGGGAGATTGATCAACTCTCGTGGGGAGACTTTTTGAGACTGTACTAGGGAATGACTCCACCGGAGTGTTTGGTATTCTGCCGGGGAACAATCTTAGATCAAGATTGCCGGGGATGCTTGTTAGGAATATCTGTATACTCCGCTGGGGAATATTGAGATTTTCTCGGGATATCCAACTTCCTTAAGGCTGACTGTAGGCTAACTCTGCTTGGGGAGAGTGTTGCTGACTTGTTGGAGATGTAGTGCCTTTTCAGGGTTGATGGGAGACCAACTATGCTCGGGGAGAGTTGTTGAATCTTGTCTTACTTAACGGGGAGTGAAGGTATCCTGGTTACGTTCTTCAGCCCAACCTACCTTGGTACCTTGGTGGACAGAGCAACTAGATCGCTTAGACAACTCATTATTGCCCCTGTTTCTGATGTGGGAGAAGAAGATACCTTGTGGAGGTGCTTGATAACTGCCGACCGACAAATCTTCTTCTGGTAGGCAAGTGACGAGATGACGGGACATAGTCGTACGCTTTTGATCCCTAACTTTTGCCTGGACCGCCCTCTCGGGTTTTCAGTCCATCGGGATACCCATTTTTGCCCAAGCTGCCTTTTCAGGTTTTCGACTTGCCGGGTGTACATATTTTTTCATTTCATCCCTTGTTTTTGCCCGAACCCTTTTGGTTCGCCGGGAAGCCCTTATTTTTGCCTAGGTGTGTCAACCTAGCGGGTCTTTGATTATGCGTAGTATTTTTTCGACTATGTCCACGCTCTCAGAATGTAGGGAGATGCCCCTGTTGTTGTGTTACCATGCGACCAGAAGATGTTTGATCAGGCAAGATTCGTAGCTGGAACTCATGTCCAATGCCCCAGGTGACTCAGGCGGAGATTTTCCCCAAGCTGGTTGGCTTTTTGAGAGATTCTCTGAATCTTGACTTGACTGCCCCAGATCATGCCATGCCCCTTGATTGGGAGTGCTTTTCCGTTTGAGGTGACCTTTTGTTGAGAAGACCTTTGTTCACTGGATATTCATCGTGCAAAGTTCTTTGCTGTTCAAACAAATAGTCATATGCAAGCAATGTTATATTAAAAATGCAAAGCTTATGTCTGTCTTGAAATTTTTGAAAATGCATTTTCAGTAAAACAAGCAAATTTTGTAAAATGTGATGTCAACTCAGTATTTTACAGCAAGCCTTAAGGAGTCAGGATACCTTTCGTAATAGTATGCCTTCGAACTAACCCATGCTTCAGCTAGGACTTTTTAAGGGTTATAACGTGGCCTGGTTCACAGTTTAAGAAACAAAGGATAAAGGCTCAAATTATATTTGTACCCACCCGCTCTTCGTGATGTTCTTCAGACCTAAACTCAAAAGATCGTGCGTTAGACCTTGTTTGAGTCTTTGCTTTGATATACCAGTGATGGTTCGGATACTGACGATTTATTTTGAATAGGCCGTCATTTCCTTTTGTGTGGAGGGTTTGTAGGACCTCTTTCTTTTTTGGTTTCGTTATCCCTATTTTTTGCCTGAACTGTTTCTTTTGTGATTACAGTCAGCGGGATGCCCCAGTTTTGTAAGTCTCCTTCATAGGTTTTGACTTATTGGGCTTTAGTTTTTTTTTTTTGGTAATGACTGCCTGTCTTTATGATCATTCGGAACCATCACTGTCTTTTGTTTTGTAAGGACTTCTTTGGTGCTATTCGTTGTGCACTTGGATCAACTGAGAGAACTACCCTGCCCCAGGTTATGATTAAGGGTTTTAATTTTCGAAAAGAAAAATTCCTTCTTCTTTGGCTCAGAGGGGTTGACGAGGGATTATCATCCTTATAACTCTAGTGTTTAGGAATTGAAACAATGCCTGTACCTCATCAGCGGGGTCTGTTCAAAAGCATACTGTAGATCGTGGTATCGTTTTCGTCATCCTCCCTCAAGAGGCTTAGAATTATTAATTGAGAGTTGACATCAAAAAATGAAAGCAGTTTGAATATAGCGAATGAGAATATATTGATTCAAAACAGACATATGCGATGCATTGATAAAGTAAAAGAGTTTGACATGAACAAATGTTTGAACAATCAGAGAAAAATACAACTTGAACATTCGAATGAACAAAAGCTTCTTAGTTTGCACCAGTCATTTCAGATGGAAGATTCTCAGCAGAAGATTTTCATTTTCCCTCCCGGCATGAATTCCAGCACCCTTCCGTCGATCAAGTCTTGGATCTTGTTCCTCAGGCTCCAACAGTCGTCAGTGTCATGTCCAGGACTGTCAGAATGGTAGGCACACCTTTCATCAGGATTGTACTTTAGGGAGGTTATGTTGAGCTTCTTGGGAGGATCCTTTAAATCAATCAGCTTGACCTCCAACAAGCGTTTCAGTATTAGTGAGGATGGCACACCAGTCTCCGAGAAATGTCTTCCAGACGTATTTTTCTTACGCCAATTACCCAGTTGACGCTGGTGAGGTTGATGCTAGGCTTGTGACCCCGAAGCAAACTGAAGAGCTTTTCCCTTGTCTTCTTGCCCCACAGGTGGTTGAATGATGGCTTGCTCTTCAACCTTAGATGTTTGCCCCAGTTGGTTATCCCGAAGCAGTTGGTTGACGAGAACCCTGAGCTCTCCTTGTCTTTGAGATAAGTCTTGGATAAGAGCCATTTGCCCCAGCATCTGGGTTCTCATTGTATCCACCCCAGCTTGTAGACGTTTCAGCCGTTCGTCCCTATCATCTTCAGGACTGTTCCTGACCAAAGTCCCCATGAGGAGTGTTCTCAGCTCTTCCTGCCCCTTGGATAGATTTAGGAGGATTTCCCCGAACCGAGTCTCTTGAGCGTGAAGATCCTGGTTGTCTTGTCGGGAAGCCATTGCTGAAATAAACAGCGGAGATGGTAAGTGACCTGTAACAAGGGTACCTGTTATGCAATGATGTGTATGTATGCATGCAATGCTTTCAAGGATCTCGCGGGGTAAAGAAAATTGTTAGAATTTGAATCTGGTAGCTTGATTGAAGGAACTTCATGTTGAGAGTCCTTCTTCAAGAGTTAAGGCTCACCATATCGAGTGGGTCATAGCCCCTGACTCAAGTTATCAACCTTGGCTAGAGGAAAATAAATCCCCTTTGCCCCTTGCTAGACACTTTGATTCATCATGACCTGCATCACAAGCCCTTGAGATCCTTGAAATGGATTAGTCTTTATGCAGGATGTATGCAATGGTATGATGTTATGCTATGCATGGAGTGATGTAGGTAAACCCTGTTATGAGTCCAGATTAAGGACTGTAAACAAAACCTCAAGGAAACTCGTGTTGTTAGATAACAAGTATGCAAGTAGTCAAGTTTGAAAGCACACAAGTCACACAAGACATCCCTTAGAGTTTAGGCCAGCATGAAGTTTGGGGTACTACCCTCTTGAAGTTGGTGGGCTCAAAACCTGTCCTATCAAAAGTAACCGGGTTCTAAGGATCTCAATATCATTGGATTGTTTTCTGTGTTCATCATTTCGATTTAGCCACTGAACTGGCGATCAAAATATTCCAAGAAAACAACCCTCAATGAGTGTAGTATCGAGTATCAACCAACTTCAGACTGCACCAAAGTCAGTTATCTCACTACCCTAAAGAGGCCAGGATGGTTCAATTAAGGTTCCTAAGGTCAGTTGATGCTTCATGACACCACGCGGCGGCCCCGTACTCTCCTTGACTTGACTCAAGGGTTACCGGTACTCACCAAAGTGCCACATCAACGTAGCAGACTGCTTCAACCGTGTCGGTATACCCCGCACAGTTCCCTCATAGTCTTGTTGCTACTTTCTAAGAAGGTATCCCCCCAGATCCGGGATAGGATCTATAGAACTCCCAAGACAGGACCACAATATTAAATCAAGCAAAGCAAGCAATTGAAAACATAAGAGTGGTCTAATCCTAAGGTACACCTCACTTTTATTTATCCCCAGCAGAGTCGCCAGTTCTGTGATCGGTGGAAATAGAATTGACTGTTTTTTAGCTGGTTTCGCGAAATGTCGCGGTAAGCAAGAGTCGCCACCGTCTTTTATTTTCTCCAACATGGAAAGGACAAAAGCACAGTAAAATTCCTTATGAGAATGTTTCTCGGTTCGGGAGGTAGATTTATAGAAAGGGAAGGTGTTAGCACCCTTTCTATCCATGGTTATCCATGGGCTCTTAGGTACTTGCTCTTATGTTTTCAAAATCTGTTTGCTTTTCAAGTGTGTGTGGGTTTTGAAAAAGTTTCGTTTGAAAAATAACTTCTAAGTAACTCTTGTATCAGTCCTCAAGAGTGTATGAAGTGTTTTGTTTGAAAACTTTTTGAAAGTGTGGGGTGTGAGAAGTATTTTGTTTGTTTTTGAAAAGAGCAAGTACCCATGAGTCATCTACCTACCCTAAGGAATTAAGTTGTGTAAGTGTCCTTTAGGTAGTGCCATCCCACCATTGAGAGGTAGGTAGCACCACCGTTGGAGGTGTTCGGGTCAATTCGATTTTAGGGACAGTGTGGTCACCGAAGCAACAGTTAGGATACCTTATAAGTAACCCTAATGTCCTAGATCCTTTATATCCGAGGCAACCGTTTCGAGGCAACTGTTTCGAGGCAACTGTTTCGAGGCAACTGGATCTTTTGGACAGAAGGGCGACCACTAAGACACCCTATACTTGATGACCACGTTTCGAAGGCAACGAGTGAGGTGTACCCTAGAAGTGGTGTGTGTTATTTGTGTATTGTATTCAGTTAATGTTTGTCTTGGCAATTAGTGAGCTACGAGTTGTTTTTATTTACATACATTCTTTCATGCAAGTTTAGCAGTTAAGGGGGTGCGGAAAGTAAATTGCGGAAACATAAATCCTACGCTATTACAAGGCGCGGGTCTATACATCGCCAAAAATTACAAAGACCCGTTTTTTAGTAAATAAGTACGGAAAGTAAATAAAAACAGTAAAAGTCCTAATTACTATTACATCCGGAGGCAATTACATAATAATCAAACTGTGCGCGAATAAAAATTAAATCAGAAATGTTCTAAGGGTGTTGACCCTTTTTTGGAAGAGAAATTGATTTTTTTGTCTTTTTGTAATTAAAGTGAAATTAAAGCTAATTAATGACTAATTAATTAATTTAATTAAAAGAAAATATTTTTTTGTTTTTATGTTTTTTATGAAATAAAATAAAAGAATTAAAATTCCAAGTTAACCTAATTCTAAATTATTTTAGTTATTTAAAAAAAGTTAAAATTGCCTAATTAAAGCTAATTCAATTATTTAATATTTATTTACAAAATAAAATAATAATAATAATAATGATGTTAGTTCTTTTTGATTTTTTATAAAAAAATATTAGTTGGTTAATTTGTTAATAAGAAATAAAATAAGGCAAATAAAAAAAATGAAAATGACAAAATAAAAAAAAAGGGAAGAGTAAACCCAAGGGGGGTGTGGGCTGGAATTTGAGGGTGTTTGATTGGAATTATGGCCCATTGAAGCTTCAGCCACGTTGACCTTTGGAATTGAGTGGAGCGCTGTTGACTCCTGAGCATGGTGCTCCTCACTTCTTGGCCCTTGGATCTGCACTGATGGACACTTGGCATGTTGGGTGTGTGAGTCTATGGTGAGTCCTTTTTGGAATGCTGCACAGGAAAACGTTAAAAAAATAACAATGAATTATGGGGGGACCTGGGAATCGAACCCAGGTCCCAGTGATTACCAGCCAACTCACATCAACCACTACATCATTCACTTGTTTGTGTCAAGATACCACTTCATCGCGCCTTTTTTATTATCCTTCTCTTGTAATTACTTTCCCCCTTTTGTCATCCTAATAGATTGTTTTCCATTTTTCTTCTTTAAAGAGTAGGAAAAAAAGGCACCTTTATTCTCCCTTTCCTGCATACACAAAAACAAAAAACAAAATGTTGATAAAAAAAACGTAATTACACACAGAGGGTGATGTCGGTTAGGAAACGGTGGTTCTCGGATCTGCAGCGGTTCTGCAAGATGTTTTGGTCTAATAGTGAAATTTAGTGAATAGATGTTAATGATAGTGGTTTGGAAATTCAGATTGAAAAGTTGTTGGTAGTAGTCATGGATGGTGAAGGAAATTAAAGATTCGTGGTGTATAAAACACAAGTAAGAAAAGTATAAAAATTAGTTGTTAGCTATGTAAAAAAAAAAGAATGGAGTACGAAAAAAATTGTGAGCATGGATAGGGATTTTCTGCAGAGCTTTTTTTTTGGAATTTTGTTTTTTCGTTTGAGAGTTCTAGCCCTTGTAAATGGTATGAGAGGCTTGCATATATGTCTTTGAATGAGAATCAAGCAATAATGTGAGCCATTAACCCTTGCAATGAAGTTTGAGATTATGCCATGAATACCATTTAAACAACTTGCCATTCTTGTGAAAATTTGAATTTTTATGCCCATAATAGGTCTTGCACGAATTTGGTAAGTGTTTCAAGGTGTATCAAAGCTATTCAACACAAAATATATCCCTCCATTAATTTTCTTGATTTTTATTTGAACTTTAAAGATTTAAAATGAATTAAATCAAATAAAATCAAATAAAAATGGAAAAATTAATTTTTAATCTTGAAATAAATTGTGGGACACGTGGGAGGCATGGCCAAGCTGAAACAAGTGGAAAAAGTGGGCCCCTTTTTGTCAAAAATGAAGTTTCAAGGATAATTGACTTTGGCCATTTCACAAAAATTTCCCAACTTCTCCAATGCATATCTTGCTCAATTTTGAAGCTATGAACATGTTCTTGGACATTTTGGAAAGGTCTTGAAGTCCTCTAACCAATGTCTTTGGTCCCATGTCATTTAGATTTACCAATATCAAGTTATGGTCTTTGACTTAAAGTGCCTTTTTGTTGACTTTTGAAAATGACCTATAATGTTGAAATTGATAACTTTTTGTGAGAGCATTTCTTGGACTTGGAATGTGAAGATGAGTTGTAGGAAATGTCTTCCCCTTCAAGATGAGCATTGGATGGGATTTTTCTGATGAACCATGAAAAAGTTGTGCCTTGGTCAAGTTACAGTTGACTTTTCAACTGTCCAAAAATAGAAACTTTTGCATCTTGATGATTTTTGAGCCATTCTTGTGAAATCATGATCAAGACTTGATCAAATGATGATTGTGGCTTCAAAATAAGATGTTGACCAAAAATTTTGACTTTTGACTGCCAAATGACCATTTTGCCCCTTCAGTTGATTGTGAGGCAATTAGGGTTTTTGACTGTGCAACTTGACCTTGTGAGCCTTGAAACTTGGCATGTAGATGATTGACAATGTGTATGAGCATGTGGGACTTGATTGAGCCCTTGAAAACCTCAACTTCCTTGCAAGAACCAAAACCCTAATTTGACTGGCTTTAGGAGAGTGGTTGACTGTGTAGCCCTTGAGTGGACTTTGAACCATTTGAGGTGATGCTTGGCAAAACTTTGAAGATTATGGGAGGGAAAATTTTGGGGTACAACAGTAACCCTAGTGAAGAAATAAAATATGCTCTCAATATCTTCCATCTGAAGCAATTCATATGTTCTTTTGTGAATTTGTAACCTCACCTCTTTCACATTCTCAACGCCTCCAAACGATTTCTTCAGAATTTCCCAAGCTTCTTTTGCAGATTCTACATCACTAACCTTTTCGAAATTGTATGGGATGACACATTGGTGAATTATAAAGGGAGCTTTATAATTTTTCTTTGTCGATTCTCTATATGCAGCTTCTTCTTCCTCTGAAGCATCTTCATCAAGTGGTTCTAATCCATGTTTCACAAGATCCCAAAGACCTTGAAAACAAAATATAACCTTCATCTGTTTGCATCAATTCTCATAGTTATCACCTTTAAGAATTGAGAGACTTGCTGGAAAATTTCCGTTAGCGTAATTCATCGCCATCATGAATTTCTTCTTCTTCTTCTTCTTCCTCGATTGTTATTGGTCGTTCATCCCTTCAATCACTCAACCGGAGCTCTTGATACCAAATGTTAGAAATCCACCAAAATCTATGATGAATTTTTACCAATCTTGATTAACAAGATTTATATCACCACACAATGATAATGAGTTATATGAAAAGAAAAGAAAGAAGACAAATATTTTTTGCAGAGTTTCTCTCTGCCTACAAATTATGGAAAACTTTATTATTCACTTACAACTACAAATTTTGTGAATACAATGAATTGACTTGATTACAAAAAATAGGGGTTACTCCCTATTTATAGATTTATGTTATCTTGTTCCCTAAGCCAAAACTCAAAATACATATTTTAGAGCTAAATCAAATCTATCTATTTTAGATCTAAATCAAATCTTATTTAAATCTAAAACAAATATGTGTGTAACAAACTTATTCCACACATCTAAATCAAACATTTTCGACACACATTATTCAACACTATGAATTTTTAACAAAAAAACATGGTGTTGTACCCAAAAATTTGCCCTCTCATTTTACTCAAAACATACTCCTGGAGATCCTCAATTTGCTCAAGGTTGCCCAAGAGTTGACCAGACAAACTCTCTCCTAAGACAATAAGCCTCAAATTAGGGTTTCCATTTTCATCAAGATGGGTGAACTACAAAGACCTAATATGCTCTCCATGGTCCTAATATGTTCTTAATACCCTCCATGTCAAATTTCGAGCCTTGCACAAGAAGTTTTCTTAGTCAACTGCTCGGATGCTTGAGAATCGACTATATTAGGTCAAAAGTCAACTGTGGCCCACATACAGTCAAACTTCAAGATTTTTGGTCGACATCAACATTTTGAAGTTATATCCATCATTTGATCAAGTGTTGATCATGATTCCTCAAGGAATGCCCCAAATTCCTCAAAACCCAAAAGTTGCTAAATTAGGGTTTCTTAGGAAAAGTCAACCAAACTTTGACCAAGCATAACTTCCTCATACTTTATCAGAAATTTTCCATCCAAGGCTCATTTTGAAGAGGATGAAATTCCCTACAATTAATCTTCATCCCTAAAGTTCAAAATATGCACTCACAAAAGATATGAATTTCCACATTTATAGGTCCTTTTGAAAAGTCAACAAAAACACTTTTTGGGTCAAAGCTTCCTACATGAACATGGAAGACCCAATTGAGATGATACCAAAAGGGTTGCTTAGGGGACATCCTAATATTTCTAAAAATTCCAAGAACACCTCTCTAGGGTTAAAATTGGAAGAGATATGCCTTGTCAAAGTTGACCATTTTTGCAAAATTGCCAAAAGTCAAATATGCTCAAAAATGCATTTTTTTGCCAAATGGGCCTAACTTTTTATGCTTGACCTCACTCATAACATGGTCCACGACCCAAATATTCACTCACATGTTATTTGCTTCATTATTTATTTTATTTTGATTTTTTATTAATTAAAAATTGAATCAAATCAAATAAATGATAAATAATAGCAAAGATTTGTTTTGATATGATTTTTGGACAGGATCACAAGCTAATTATGCTAGCGTATCAGTATTAAATCGAATCAAAGTTAACTAGAACAAGAATGGAATGATTAGGAAAAATTTGGAAGGATATTATACAACATGAAAACAAAATTAAATCTTCAAAAATTGCAAAGATACTAGCTATTTTTATAACCCTAATTCACTTAGGGATATATAAGGAACAAGTCCATGCACAAAAACGAGAGGTTGCAGTCGTGAGAAAGGAAGAACAAAACTCAAAAAAATTTACAAAAAGTGGTGATTCGGTTTCTCACGTAGAGGTCAATTCCAACCATTCTAAAGCTTCCAAACGATTCCTGGACCCTCTCTGAAGCTAACACGATCAATTGCAAACATTCTCACGCCCATAATCGCCCCTAGCCTTCATACGGTTTGCCCTTCATTTCAAAATTTATTACATCAATTCTTGCATTATAAGCATGTTTTAATAATTTATTTGTGATTATTGACGTATTTACTACATGCCTGGATGATTTAATTGAAGCTTTGATGTAATATTGATGTTTTCCGTTGTTAGGGTTTACTTGGTCATTTTAGGGTTTTTCCATACAGGTTAAATTGGCTGCAAAAAAGGGTACTTTGATGCTCGTGGCATCAAGACGGTTTGATCCATGTAACTAGAATTTATTTATCATGCTTTGTGTTGATTTTTGAAGTTTACAGGTTTTTATCCATGGAACCTGTCTGTGGGTATAAGTCTTACCCCTAAGACGACGGTCTCAACGAAGGAGACGATGATTTGTTGCCACCCCATTGGACCATTTGAATATAGCGCACATGTTTTTTCTTTTATTCAGTTATCCACTTATTTCCTTATATTATTGATTGTTGTTATTTAATTAACAAATAAGTCACGCAATTCAGTTGGCCAAGGCGCACATGATTTGAGTGGGAGGACCTGGGTTCGATCCCAGGTCCCAACAATTTTCCTTATTTTAATGCTTCTTTGCTGGATCCTGTACATCACCATCTCCAACGCTCACCATGCACCATCAATAGCCAGCCACAGGATCCATGATCAGTCAGATCCAACGCCTATCACTAAAGGACCATGATGTACCATCAAAGAGGGCCAGCACTGGATCAGGCGCTGACTGAGCTTCAGCTTGGTGGGCCTGAGCAAATTTCACAAATACACCCCCTCCAATTGCTTAAACAGGCTCATTCTTCTATTTTTATTTATTTATTATTTTTATTTCTTTTTAATTATTCCCTAATCATATTTCTTTTAAAATAACATCAAAATTATTTTTATTTAATCAAAACCACAAAAACACCAAAAAATCATTTTTTTCATAAAATATTTATTTTCTTTAATTAATTAATTTGATTAAAAATTAGGTTAGTTTAACTCCTTTTTGTAATTAAAATCAATTAGAAATTAGGATTTGATTTTTGTAAATAATTAATTTTTTCTTCATAAAAAATAACTTGAATATTTTTTCTCAAATTAGATTTTTTAGGTTTTCTAATCGTCCCCGCATTTAATTCGTCGCGCGTATTTCAATTACTTTTTTAATTATTTTTTGTAACTGCTTCGAGGTTGTAATAGATTTAATTAGGTTTTAATTCCGCATTTTATTTTCAGTCAAAATAGTTCTGTATCTGTGAAAGCCATGTAATAGTTAGGATTTCTATTTCTGCACTTTAAATATCCGCAATTATAAACTGTTAGATGTATGCTAATAGGATTGTATGGCAAGAATATTTGAAAATTAAAACGGTATAAAACCCTAAATGTGCAAAGAAAAATTAACTAAAAAAGCTCACTCGCACATGCTCACTCCTAGGGTTTACTCCACTTTGGTTGCCTTCGGTTAAATGGTCATGAAGTATAGGGTTTGTTAGTGGTCGTCCTCTAGCCCCGAAAGATCTCAAATGACCCATTCAGACGTTGCCTCGGAAAAAGATCTTTAAGGCTTTAGGATGATTACTAACACCTCCTAACATTTCTTTTGTGACCGTATATGTCCCTTCGAATGTCCCTTAAAACTCCAACGACGGTGCTACATATTCCTTAATAATGGGATAGTGCTGTCTAAAGGAAAACGAATAGTCTTTTTCGAGTAGGTAGATAGTTCCCAGGTACTTGCTCAAACAAACAAATTTCACACCAACACTTTTCAAACAATTTTCAAAACAACTTCGTCACATCCTTGAGGACTGATACAAGGGTTATCACAAAGTAAACTTTTTTCAAAACAAGCACACACACAAGCAATTTTAAAAAATGAGCAAGTACCTAAGAGCCCGTGGAAAACCACGGACAAAAAGGGTGCTAACACCTTCCCTTTCTATAATCTACCCCCCGTACTCAGAAATATTCTTGAAAAAGGTTTTTCTGTTCTTTTTCCTTTTCCTTAGTTGGATGAAATAAAATTCAGTGGTGACTCTTGCTTACCGCGACATTTTGCAAACAAAAAACGCAAAACGCAAACCAGTATGACAGTCGGTTCTGCCACCGTATCGCAGAACTGGCGACTCTGCTGGGGATTAATAAAGTGGGGTTTACCTTAGGATCTAGGTCATTTCAAAATTTCTTTCTTGTCTGTTTGCTTTATTCTTAAAGGGTTTTGCTTGGGTTACTATAGATCCTACACCCGGATCTGGGGGCACTTTTTAGGTAAACAACAATAGATCGTGGAGACTGTACGGTGTAGACCGGTATGGTTTAAGCGATGGCTGTGTTGGTGTGGCACTTTGGTTGGTACCGGTATCCTTCATGGGGAAACGAGGAGAATACAGGGCCGCCGCATGGTGTCGTGAAGCACTAACGGACCTTAGAACCTTAGTTGAACAAACTTGGCCATTAGAAAGTAGTGAGATAGCCAGCCTCAGTATAGAGCTAAGGATTGGTTGATACTCGATGCTACACTCATTGAGATCAGACTTTCGGGATATTTCGACCGCAAGAAAAGATTGCTTGAGCTGAAACAATGCCCGATAAAGGATGGTTAGTGATATTGAAAATCTTTAGAACCCGATTACTTTTTAAGACAGGTTTGAAACCAACTAAACTTCAAGAGGGTATGACCTTTAACCTCATGCAAGACTTAAACCTAAGGACTTGGTGTGATTTGTCTGTGTTTGCTATACCTATGGTTTATCATGACATCATGCATCATAACATAGTATCCATTCTTATTGCACTAACCATTTCAAAGACCAAGGGAATTTATCTTTGTTCTGTTTTGCAGATCATGGCTTCCATTCGTAGAAACACTATCCGAATCAGCTTTGTGAAGATACCTTCCCAACTCCAAGAGTTAGTATCAAAGGTTTCCAAAACTTCTGCATTTGCTAAGAGACATGGTCGACTTCTCAACCTGGTTACTTCAAACTTTGATGAAAAGATGATGAGTGTACTCTCAGCTGTTGGATATACCCATTCTTGAACAGTTGCCCTTCACAGGTCTGGAAGAAGTTCCCAAGCCAGAAGTCATTGCCGCAACTTTGCATCTGAAACGGGCCAACGTGGTATCCAATTGGGAAACGAGAAGCGGAGTCAAGGGTTTTCTAGCCAAGTTTCGGATAGACAAGGCCCAGCTGTTTTGGGATGATATGGATTTTCAGGCTTTTGAGAAGGTCTTGGCTCTTCTAATCTATGGGTTAGTTCTATTCCCTAATCCAGACTCATTCATAGATGTGAATGCTATCAAGATCTTCCTCTCTCGCAACCCTGTGCCTACCTTGCTCGGAGATATTTTGCACACTCTCCATACTCGTACCACGAAGAGAATAGGGGTTCTTATATGTTGCATGCCATTGTTGTCGAGGTGGTTTATTTTTCACCTCCCTAAGTCCATATTGAAGAATGAAGAAGGTTTGGGTTGGTCACAAAGGATAATGTCACTCGCTCACATGGATATTCTTTGGTGTTCCCGAGCTATGGAAAACACTATTATTATTGACCGCTGCGGGGAGTACCCTAATGTTCCGTTACTTGGCATCAGAGGGGGTATAACCTACAATCCTTGTTTATCTCTATGACAATTTGGTTACGCTCGAAGAGATGGTCCCCATGAGTTACTTATCGAGGGCATTGTATTCAACTATGAGGATGATGTTCACGAGTATCGCCGGAGGTTCATACGAGCTTGGGGCATGGTAAACAGATCTGTCGCCAGGGCTTTAGGGCCAAAGGCTTCCATTCCTATGGAACCTTACCTCCAATGGGTACGAGCTCATCCCAGAAGCTTATGATGCCATATATGGCCGTTTTACCAGTGATTGTGGAACCCACTACTGAAGGGGGTATTCCTTACACGGTTCTCTATCCTGATATGCCCACTGATCTTGGAGAATTACAGAGGTCTTGGATTCAGTTGAAGAAGGAGCGGGATACTTACAGGGATCAGTTCTATGCTAAGGAGAGGAAGGTTTTAGAGCTCACAAAGCAACTCCATGAGGAAAGAGGACTCAATGCTTATCTCGACATGAAGAGGAAGCATACATGGGAATTTTGATTTCTTTTTTAGTTTTAGATTTGTATTTCATTGTAACGCCTAAAAGGAAATTGAACCTTGAATTCAGCTAATAAAATATTTGTTTTATTTTGGTTCGCAAATTTAAATTTCCCAAAGTCTTTGAAATCATTGCACGCACATACCATTCATAGCATTGCATATACAGGTACCATTACAGGTTTCTCATCTTCTTCGTTGTTTATTTCATCAGAAATGTCTTCCGAACAAAGCATCAAGGATCTTCAGGCACAAAACGCCCAGTTCCAGCAAATGTTCATAAGTCTGGCAAAAGGGCAGGAGGCTCTGAAAGTCCTCATCCTGAAAGAGAAAAAGAAAAAGAAAAAGAAGAAGACTGCCGGTATTCTGAATATAGGCAGAAGGTTTGGAGGGCCACTGAAGCGACAAATCGATCTGACCTCTTCATCCAAAGAAGGGGAGAATCAAGAAGAAGAGACAAGGGAGAAGGATCCCAGTCCTGAAGTTTTTGACAATGATACCGACTACAATGATGAGCAGTACCCTCCTGTTGAGGGTAGATACAAGAAATTGGAAGATCGTTTGAGTGCCATGGAAGTCCAGAGGATATCTGGGTTGGATTTCGAAGAATTGGGATTGGTATCGGGAGTGGTCATCCCACAGAAGTTCAAAGCTCCAATTTTTTGCAAAGTATGATGGGGTGTCTTGCCCAAAACTCCATCTCCGCTCTTATGTCAGAAAGATCCAGCCCCACACCGCTGATAGAAATTTGTGGGTTCATTTCTTCCAAGATAGTCTGTCAGGGACTCAACTCGAATGGTTCTACCAAGTGGAGGGAGCCAATGTATGAAATTGGGAAGATCTGGCTACTACTTTCTATAAGCAGTATCAATACAACACCGACCTTGCTCCCACTCGTACTCAACTCTAGAGTATGTCCATGGTTGCAAGTGAAGGCTTTAAAGACTATGCACAGAAGTGGAGAGACTTGGCTGGAAGAGTCAAACCCCCGTTGTCTGATAGGGAGTTGGTTGATATGTTTCTAGGGATGCTATTTGGTCCATTCTTTAATCATTTGATCGGTAGCTCCTCAACTGGGTTCATCGAGCTGATTCTGACTAGAGAGAGAGTAGAAGCTGGGATTCGGAGCAGAAAGATATAGAAGGATGTCTCTTCGAGTTCGGTAAAAAAGCCTTTTGCTGGTAAGAAGGAAGCCAGTTCCATCTATAGCCCGAGGGGCCAAAACAGGGATGAACATCGTCAGACAGTAAGTGTTGTAATGATACCTAGGGCTACGATTTCTCCACAGCACAACAATCAACAAAGGGTGGAAAGACCACAACGACAGTTTACCCGAATCAATATGACATTGGCTGAAGTTCTACCTCATCTATTGAGATCCAACTTGGCAACCTTGAAAGAGGCTCCCAAGAATCCAAATACCACATCTCCCCGATATGATCCAAATGCTCGGTGTGCCTATCATTCTGAGATTCTTGGCCACGATACCAATGACTGCTGGGCTCTAAGAAATAAGGTACAAGATCTTATTGAAGCCAAGGAAATTGAGTTCGATGCTCCGGAGAAGCCCAATGTCATAACTGCTCCCATGCCTAAGCACGATCGTGGAATTAATGCTGTTGATACATGTGATAGTGGGAGAACTGACTTGAGGTTTTTCATTTGTGTTCGCAAATGTTGCGGTTTAGCAAGAGTCGCCACCGAATTTTCTTTTATCCAAAAGGAAAGGTGAAAAAGCACAGGAAAGACCTTTAGAGATGTTTTTGAGTTCGGGGGGTAGATTATGAAAAGGGAAGGTATTAGCACCCTTTTCATCCATGGTTTTCCACGGGCTCTTAGTTACTTGCTAGATCACTTTCTTTTGTTTGAATGTGCTTGTGGTGTGTGTTTTCAAAGTATTTTTGAAAATGGAACTTCGTAATGGTTCTCGTTTCTATAAGAACGCATACAAAGTGTTTGTTTCGAAAATAGTTCAAATATGTGAAAGGTGTTTTTGAAAGTGATTTTGAAAAGTATTTTGAAAATGTAACTTTGTAACGATTCTCGTTTCTATAAGAACGCATACAAAGTGTTTGTTTCGAAAATAGTTCAAAGATGAGAGTGTGGGTGTATAAAAATGTTTTTGTTGTGAGAAAGCGAGTAACTAGGAGCGAATCTACCTACTCGAAAGGTCTTAGATGTGCTTTTCCTCCTCCTTTAGATGTGGATATCTTACCATTGATTTGGTAAGAAGCCCCATCATTGGATGTAAAGGGACGGGCGTTGGGACGTTTGTATAGTCATAGAAGGCAACATATGGGACGTTTTAACAATGTCGTTTTAGGGACTAGATCGTTTACCGAAGGCAACATCGAGGGTCATCGAGGGACTACGATCTTTTATCGAGGGTCTTTGCTAAAATGCCCATGCTCGAGGGACATGACTATTTTCCGATAGGCAACAAGTGGAATTACCCTAAGGGTGTAACTGTGCAAATGTGTTTTATTTACATGCATTTATTCTTGATTAGGGTGATCTACTTGTTGGCTTTGTCTTTCCATACAAACCCTAATTTACTAGCATTGACATGAAAGCGATAAATTGTGGAAAGTAAAATTACTACGCTATTACATCATTATGGGGATGGGGTATACAAATGTACAAATGGGGATGACAAGTAAAGTAAACCCTAATTACTATTACAAGGCTTTGACAATTACATAATTTATAATTCAAAAATAGTAGAATATGCAAGAAGATGTAAAGTGAGAGAAATTGTTTTTTAGGGTTTTTTTATAGCAAAAGATTTTGTAATTAATTTCATTGAAGAAAAACCTAGGTCTAAGTTAATTGTTTAGAAAATTGTTTTTTGAGGTTTCATTTGAACAAAAAGGTTTTATAAAGTTAGGTCACTTCCAAGCAATGCAATATGTCCAAAAGAACCTAAAAAATCTCCAAAAATCAAGAAATTTGGTGCCCGAGCTGACACGGGCCGTGTTAGGGGACACAGGCACCCGTGTCAGGACCTCTCCATGACTTTTATGCAGTTTTTTGGTCCCAGCCATCCTGACACGGCCGTGTCACCTGACACGGGCGCCCGTGTCAGCCCTTGTTCATCTTTTTTTTGGTCGTGTCTGAACCAATAACTCTGACACAGGCCGTGTCGATTGACACGAGCACCCGTGCCAGACTCTGTACCTACATTTTACTATGTTTTTCAACCCAAATAAGCTGACATGGGCCGTGTCGTGTGACACGGGAACCCGTGTCAACCTCTGGTCTGGCCTTTTGTTAGTTTTTTCTCTTTGATCTATCTTGTTATATCTTTTGAGCATAAAAGCAAATGATGTATGAATAATGAGATCACGGTTTGAGAAAGTTTACCTCTCAAAGTGGAAGCTTTAGGACACTGTGATGCGGTGGGAGAACTGACTTGAGGTTTTGCGTTTATGTTCGCAAATGTTGCAGTTAGCAAGAGTCGCCACCGACTTTTCTTTTATCCAAAAGGAAAGGTAAAAAAGCACAGGAAAGACCTTTGAGATTGTTTTTGGGTTCGGGGGGTAGATTATGAAAAGGGAAGGTGCTAGCACCATTTTCATCGATGGTTTTCCATGGGATCTTAGTTACTTGTTTAGATCACTTGCTTTGCTTTTGAAATTGTTTGAAATGGTGCTTTGTGTGGTTTTGAAAGTATTTTGAAAAGAGGCCTTTCGTTTAGGCAATCTTTGTAATGATTCTCGTTCGTAAGAATGTATACAAAGATGTTTGTCTTTTGAAAAATGTTCTAATGTTTTGAAAGTTGTTTTGAAATGTGTATGTGTTTGTTTTTGAAAATAGCAAGGATTGTTTTGAAATTGATCAAGTAACTAGAAGCATTCTACCTACTCAAAAGTATTTCTTGTGCATTTTTATTCCTTTGACATTGTTGATTTACCATTGTTTTGGTAAACAACCCTATCTTTGGATGTTAAACGGGACAAGCGTGGGTCATCGTATGACCATGATAGCAATGTTGCCAAGTATCTTTAGTATTTTGAGGGACCAAGATCATTTTGTTTAGGCAACCTTTTGATAGCGTCATCGAGGGACTATGATCTTTTGTTTTGTTTTGTTTTACCAAGATACTTTGCATGCATACCATGGCCATTTTTGTTTAGGCAACCAAGTGGGTGAAACCCTAAGGGTGCTTGTGTGCAATGTGTGTCATTTTACATGCATTTTGATTGTCTTGGATTTGGTCATTCTATTTGTTTGTTTTTGGTCTTATCATGAAAAACCCTAGTTTACTACACAAATATATAATGCGATAAATTGCATAAAGTAAACAAAACTATTACAACAGTTATTATGGGAGGGGGGATACAAGTTTTTGAATGGGGATATTTGCACAAAAATAAAACCCTAAAATACTATTACAACCCAATTGAATTATGTGCGAAATAAATAAATATACAAATATCTAAATATGCAATAAAAATGTATTTATGGAAAATGTTTTGTATTTGATTTTTTGTATGAGAAAATAAATTATTTAACCCTAGAAATAAGAGAAAAATACTAGTATTATTTTTGAAAGGGGAAACCCTAATTTTTGATTTAAGAAAATAAATATTCTATTTTAATTATTTTGTCCATTTTTTGATAAGAAAAATAATAAATAATATTATTAACAAATATTAAAAATTAAAATATGTATGAAATTAATATTTTATGTGTAAAATAATAAAATAAAAGTATATGGTATTTTTAAATATATTTACAAATTTTATTTAAGAAAATAAAGTTCATTATCTTAATAAACTATTATTTTATTCAAAAAAAAATAAAATAAAAAATAAAATAAAATGCAAAAAATAAAGAAAATATTTTTCATGATTTTTTATGGTTCAGAAAAAATAAATAAAGCAATAAATATAAAAATTGAAAAGAAAATATGAATAATAAACAAAATAAAGCCAGGGGTGTGGATATCAAGTCAGGGGGTGTGAACAACAAAAGAAAACATGCCCAAAAGCACCAAGGCCCAGAACATCATCTTCATCACTGTCCTTCAGCTTGCGCGTGTTTCTGAGTTCAAATCTGTAACTTGCTATAGCTTGCATAAAAACAAAAACTCATAACATAAAAAATGTAGCTTGTAATCTCAGGATTCCAATGATATAAAGTTTGTAACCTAACTCTCAAAGATCAGAGAGAATTTAATCACCCCTAATTGCTGACCTAATTATTTCAGCATCTTCAACATTCAAATTCTCTTAGCTCAGTTAATATAAATGACAACTATGCATATGTACAGCTTCACCATGCTAGAGACTACATTTTTGCTTCACAAATCGTGGCTTGAGGATGCCTAAATAGAGAGATAAAGTTTTGAAAAATACCTTGTTCAGCTGGATTTGGATATGGCAATGTGAGGACTTTGAGTGAGGCCTGAGGATCGTGTGAGCTTCCTTGAAGTTCCCTCAAGCTATTCCAATGCTCAGCTGGCTTTGTGGATGGCTGAAACTCCCTGTAGAAGTCAAGCTGCAACCTTCTCAAGTGAAAATGGTGATGGCTGAAACAGAGCACACAGTTACAGGATGAATGCTTGGATAGCTTTGGTAGGATGTATGGAAGGTGTTTGAAGTGTTACAAGGCAAAACGCAGGATCAAATATTGAGCTTGCTATAATTTTGCAGAAACTGCAATGTTGGGCAGAAATTTGGAGTTTTGGAGTATTAGAATGTTTCATAGGTCAAGCATTCGTGTGTAGCCTTGTGATAAGTTTGTCAATGTATATAGAATGATGCCAAGTCCACCCTTTATCAGATGTACACGTTCTTTGGACTTTTGCAACTTTTCTTGCTTTTGAAGAAAAGTGAAGTGACTTGAGCCAACATGCTTGTACTGGATAGTTCTAGGGCTGCCAAGGGTTGGTAAACATTGCTTAATATCTGTGGACATTGCTTGTAACAAAATAACAGGTCCAAGGCTCAAGGTTTGTAAAGTTGCAAAAGCTTGCTTTATGAAAATGGCAATGTGCCCTTTATGCCATTTATGGATTAATCTCTTGTACAATGCTCCAAAGGTGAAAACAAAGCCTTTAACAACTGAGTTAGCATTAAATTATAGAGTGTAGAAAGAGTTTAGGACCTGTAATGCAAGGTACAAGCATGCTTGATCAGATTTGCAACTTGACATTTTGTAAAAATGGCTTGATCAAAAGTGACAAAATGCCATTTTCTCTTCTTCGATTCTCCCTAACCACAAATGATCTTGGAGAGTTCTTGGAAATTTTGGAAAGCTTGCAACATGATCTACAATCCATATTTGAAATTAATTTTGAGATACCTCTTGGAACTAGGTGAAAAATGTCCATGAAGTTAGGTCAAAAACCTGCCTAAATTAGGGCAAATTTTCACTAAGTCATTTAGTTCATGGACCCCTATTCACAAATTCATAACTGAGATCCAAGCATATTTTGGGAAAACTTTGTGAAGTAAAGTTGTAGATTTCATGGATGACTACAACTTTCATGTTGGAAGTTTTCTTTGAATCAAATTGCATTATGGTGAAAAAAGTGGTGAAAAGTTAGGAAAAAATAAGAAATTTTCCATACTTAGAAAAATTCTAAGTTATGAAAAATTTTCAAATTAAATCCCTAATTTGCAATTTTAGGTTTATTGGTCAACAAGTTTTACATTTTGACATATCTTGATGAATTATGACCTTTGGCACTTGATTTTGACCAAAAAGTCAAAGTTTGACTTTTTAGTGCACAGTTGACTTTTGATCAGTTGACTGCAAAATTCATCTGTCAATCCTATGTACTTGAGATCTTTTGAACCATGTAATTAGGTCAAGATGACGCCATTGAGTCCTTGAAATCATGCTTGAACCCAATTGGCCATTGGCTAGGTTAAAAATCAGAAATTTCCCTTTCTCAGTCAAAACCCTAATTTTGACCATTTTGCCCTTTTGATGATTTGATTAAATTTTATGAGGAGTTGTGATCCAAACTTGATCAAATGATACATATGAGTCTAAAATGTTGTTGTGGATAAAAAAAATGAAGTTTGACTGTAAATTGGCCATAATTGACTTTTTCCCCAATACAGCTGATTTTTAGGTCAATTGTCCAATTGATTGGTAAAAAATGTGGTTCAAGGCTTGAAACTTGGTATGAGCAATCTTAGAGGTCCAACATGATGTATGAAAGTCACATGAAGAATTGATGGTCCAAAAATCTTGGTGTAAACTCAAACCCTAATCTTGTCTTGAGTTCAAGAAGTCTTGTGAGGAAAATCTTGATAAATGAGAGGGAAAATTTTGGGGTACAACAGCTGCCCCTGTTCAATCTTCTTGAACCTGAAGAGTTTGATTGGCGAGTTTGCCATTCGTGACTCGAAGGTAAAAGATGATTGGACACTAGAGTTCCCATAAATTTTCACTCGACAAAGTGTAGTTGAGGGAATGGGCTTAAAGATGCCATTTGGAGAGGTGATAGAATCTTACTAGAGATGGGCTTGTAGATGCCATCCAAGAATGTTTATTGAATTATAAGTTGTAAGTCAAAAGAAAAAGCATCAGAATGGTGTCCGTATCTGGAACGTATCTGATCTTTGTATCTGAATGAGCAATAGAATAGCATCCGTGTCTGGAGCGTCTCTGAGCTGGGGAAAATCAGAATAAGTGACAGAATGGAAACCGTGTCTGGAGCGTATCTGAAGTCTGAATGAGTGACAGAATGGCTTCCGTGTCTGGAGCGTATCTGAACTAAACTGTATTTAAAAGATGAAACTGAATAAGTGACAGAATGGCAACCGTGTCTGGAGCTTATCCGTACTACATCTGAGTTTTGAGGTCTGAATGAATATCAGAATGACTTTCGTGTCTAGAGTGTATCTGTACTGTACCTAGAAGTTTGAGCTGAATGAGAAATAAAATGGCTTTCGTGTCTGGAGCGTATTTAATATGTATCTGATAGTTGAAATCTGAATAAGTATCAGGATGGCATCCGTATCTGGAGCGTATCTGAACTGTATCTGAAATCTGAATAAGTGACAAAGTGACTTCTGTGTCTAGAGTGTATTTGTACTGTATCTGAACTAGGATCTGAATGAGTAACAGAATGACTTCCGTGTCTGGAGTGTATCCGTACTGTATCTGAAACCTTTGAACATTGTTAATGATAGCTGTTAATCTTATCCTGAAAAGGGTAAAATATTAGCTGAAACACAAAGTTATGTTGCATGAAATGCATGATGAAATAAATGTGTTTTATCAATGTTTATGATATATGGATGTAATGTTATGCGCATGTAAGCTGATTTGCTGTATTATTGAGGAAAATAAATCCTTGACTGCTGCCGGGGAAAATAAATCCTCGACTACTGAGGATAAGAAATCCTGGGCGACTGTTGGGGATTAAAAATCCTTGATCGTTGAGGGTAAGTGTAATACGGTGGGAGAACTGACTTGAGGTTTTGCATTTGTTTTCGCAAATGTTTCGGTTGAGCAAGAGTCGCCACCGACTTTTTATTTTATCCTAAGGAATGGTTAAAAAGCACAGCAAAAACCTTTGAGATGTTTTCTTGGGTTCGGGGGGTAGATTATAGAAAGGGAAGGTATTAGCACCCTTTCTATCCATGGTTATCCATGGGCTCTTAGTTACTTGCTTAGATCACTTGCCTTGTGTTGTACCCCAAAATTTGCCCTCCCATATTTCTCAAAATATTTCAAGAAAAATTCACAAGTCCAACCCGGCGCGTCATATTCAGATATTCTTTCGCCAAGATATCTCCGATAACGTATTCTCAAATTCAGGTTCGGCTCAAGAGTCAATTCTTTAAAGAAGGTATCCGAATGTGAGTTTTCTCGAAGAAATATGGTGAAAAAGTGTGCTGAAAGTGCAGTTTTTACGCGCTAAAAAATTCATAACTTGAAAATCGTGGCTCGTATTGAACCCGTTCCGGTGGCCAAAATTCCGTCTTGACATTATCTACGTTTTCATCTCTCACGGCTGGAAGCCAATTTCGATCAGAAGGTCTTCAAAAATGTGGATTTATCAAGTATTTTTGCACAGAAAATTTGTGACAGAAGTTTATTTGCGTCATGTTCAGAAAATCATAACTTGGTCGATTTTCATCGTATCGAGCTGGTTTCGGCGCCAAAATTTCACAAATTGAGGTGACTACATTTTCACATAAGGTATTGAGTTCAAACGGTATTCAAAAGGCCTTCGTTTTTTTGCTCAGAATGCGTAACACGCTGAAAATCCTGAATGCTGAATATTATTTCATCTGGGCCGAAACTTCGAAAATTCATAACTCGGTCAATTTTTATCGGATTGGGCTCATATTTTTACACAGGGTCACTGACTCACAGATCTACAACTTTGCTTCAAAAGTCGAGACCGGATTATGCTCCGATCAATACCAGTTTTTTATTGAAGAACGTGTCAGAGTCGACACTGGAGCCCAAAATAAGTTTGTCTGAGCTGAAACTTCAAAAATTCATAACTAATTCACCGTTTATCCGATTGAGCCGATTTTTGGACAGGAGTTATTTCTCGATGTAGGCTACATTTTGTTTTCACATTTCAACTTCAAAAATTACACTTAAGTCCCTGCGATTTAGCCTGGAAAGTGACGAACTCAAGTAAACATTGGAGGCTCAATTGCACATTCAAAGACCATTTTCTTTACCCTAATTTCCATTATATAATCACCTTCTTTTCACACAAACCAGAGAGGAGAAAAAAGAGAGAAAAAAAAACCTTGCCACAACACTGTTAGAATATCAAATTCTTTCAAGAACCCTAAAACCTTGAAATCCTTATTACAAATCCCTCTCTCACTACAAACAAGCCATCACAGTTACAAACCAACACCTCACTACTTCTTCAGTAAGGGTAAGGCTGGCTTGATCTCCATGATCCAAAAGGCATAAAAGCACTCACGTCACTAATTTTCCAGTAAGGATTTAGACAAGATCCCATGCAGGTTCATTAAGGAACGTTGAGGCCAAAAGCCAAAAGCCAAAAGCCAAAAGCCAAATGGCCAAAAGAACAACTTATGCATGACACCAATATATGGCGAGACAGACATCTTGAGAAGATTAAGGAACGTTGAGGCCAGAACACAAATGGCCAACAACCAGAACACAAATGGCCATGAAACCCAATCCAATGGCCAAAGAATGCAGACCACGGTACTCAGGAGTCAATGAACACCCACGTGATGCCAGAAAGTCAAATACGGCTTTTTGTCTAATGGGCCAGAATACTTCAAAAAAACCTTCCCTTGGGCCTGAAACCCCCCTTGGTTTGCATCCTTTTTAATTTTATTTTCTTTTCTTTTCTAATTCTTTTTTAATTGTTTTAATTGTTTTTTTTTCACCATAAAATAATTTTCTATAATAAAAACAGAAAAAATCAAAAATACAAATATATTTAATTATTATTAATTTCATCACTAACCTATTTTTTGTAAATAAACTCTAACAATTAACTTAGTTTAATTTAGGTTTTTAAACTTTAATCTTTTTCTTAATAAGTAAAAAGTATCTAGAATTAGGTTTTTTTTGACATATTCATCTTTTTCTTAAATAAATTATTAATCATCATTATTTATCATTATTATAAATTATCATTAATTTTGTAAATAAACATGTAAATAAATTAATTAACTAGTAAATTAGGTTAACTTTAATATTTTCATTAATAATTAAAATAATCTAGATTTAGGGTTTCCTTTTAATTCTTGTTCTTTATTTTTCATAAATACAAAAAAACACTAAAACACTTTCTTTTCTTTAATTAAATAATTAATTGGACTTTAATTTAATTTAATTTCATGCAAAGGGTCAAAACCCTCGGACGTCCTAATTTTAATTCTTTTCACGCATTATTTCTTTCGATCATTATGTAACTGTTTCTCAGATGTAATAGTAATTAGGTTTATCTTTCCGTCTTTACTTTCCACATTTTTTTACCAAACGGGTCTTTGTAATTTGGCGATGTATAGACCCGCGCCTTGTAATAGCGTAGGATTTTACTTTCCGCATTTAAATTTCCGCACTTTTAAATTCTAATTGCATGAAAGAATGTATGGCCTAAATTAAAAACAAGCGTAGCTCACCATGCCATGATCAAAAGATAATTGTTAAACGGAAAATAACACACAAATTCACACACCACTCTTAGGGTACGCCTCACTGTTGCCTTGCCTTCGAAACGTGGTCGTCGAGTATAGGACGTCTTAGTAAGTCCTTATGTCCGTTGATCCATATGCCTCAAAACAAGTTGCCTCGGAAAAGTTGCCTCGAATTAAAAAGGATCAATGGCATAAGGGTAGCTTCTAAGGTATCCTACTGTTGCTCTGGTGACCACACTGTCCCTACAAACGAATTGACCCGAACACCTCCAACGGTGGTGCTACCTACCTCTCAATGGTGGGATGGCACTACCTTAAGGACAATTACACAGCCTAATTCCTTAAGGTAGGTAGATGACTCATAGATACTTGCTCTAAAAAACAAATCAAAACTCTTTTCACACCGACACTTTTCAAAAAGCTTTCAAAACAATTTTTCAAACACTCTTGAGGACTGATACAAGAGTCGATCTGAAATCTTTAAACAAAACTTTTTCAAACCCACTCACAATTGAAAAGCAAACACTTTTGAAAACAAATGAGCAAGTATCTAAGAGCCCATGGATAACCATGGATAGAAAGGGTGCTAACACCTTCCCTTTCTATAATCTACCTCCCGAACCGAGAAACTATCTCATAAGGAATTTTGCTGTGCTTTTGTCCTGTCCATGTTGGAGAAAATAAAAGACGGTGGCGACTCTTGCTTACCGCGACATTTCACGAACCAGCGTTAAACAGTCAGTTCCAGATCCACCGATCACAGAACTGGCGACTCTGCTGGGGACTACTTTAAAGTGAGGTGTACCTTAGGACTAAGATCACTTGTGTTTTCAATTGTCTGAATTGTTTGCTTTATTATTGTGGGTATGTCTTGGGAGTTCTATAGATCCTAACCCGGATCTGGGGGATACCTTCTTAGAAAGTAGCAACAAGGCTGTGAGGGAACTGTGCGGGGTATACCGACATGGTTGAAGCAGTCTGCTACGTTGATGTGGCACTTTGGTGTGTACCAGTAACCCTTGAGTTCAGTCAAGGAGAGTACGGGGCCTCCGCGTAGTGTCGTGAAGCATCAACTGACCTTAGGAACCTTAATTGAACCATCTTGGCCTCTTTAGGGTAGTGAGATAACTTACTTTGGTGCAGTCCGAGGTTGGTTGATACTCGATACTACACTCAATTGAGGGTTGTTTTCTTGGAATATTTCGGTCACCAGTTCAGTGGCTAAATCGAAACGATGAACAATGAAAGCAGTCCAGTGATATTGGGACCCTTAGAACCCGGTTACTTCTGATAGGACAGGTTTTGAGCCCACCAACTTCAAGAGGGTAGTACCCCAAACTTCATGTTGGCCTAAACTCTAAGGGCTCTCTTGTGTGACTTGTGTGCCTTCCAACTCGACTATTTGCATGCTTGTTATCTGACACATGAGTTCCTTGCAGGTTTAACAGTCCTTAATTGGGACTCATTACAGGGCCTACTTACATCACTCCATGCATAGTATAACATCATACCATTGCATACATCCTGCATAAGGAATAACCCATTTCAAGGATCTCAAGGGTCTGTGATGCAGGTCATGATGAATCAAAATGTCTAGCAAGGGGCAAAGGGGATTTATTTTCCTCTAGCCAAGGTTGATAATTTGAGTCAGGGGCTATGACCCACTTGATATGGTGAGCTTTGACTCTTGAAGAAGGTTCCCCTAGCCAAGGTTGTTTGGAATGCAAAACAAGGTTGATGACTTGAGTCATGGGCTATGACCCACTCGATATGGTGAGCCTTGACTCTTGAAGAAGGACTCTCAATAACAGGAAGTTCCTTCAATCAAGCCACCGAATTCAAATTCTAACGATTTTCTTGTTTACCCCGCGAGATCCTTGAAAACATTACAGGCATATCATACATATCATTGCATTACAGGTATCCCTTTTACAGGTTTCTTACCTTCTTCGCTGTTTATTTCAGCTCGCCATCATGAATCCTGAATCATCTACTGAGCAATCCATCAAGGCTCTCCAGGCTCAGAACGCCCAGTTCCAAGAGTTGATCATGAGTTTGGCCCAGGGGCAACAAGATCTGAAGACCCTGCTTTTGAAGAAGAAGAAGAAGAGGACGGTGTTGTTCAACCCTAGACGCAAATTTGGGAATGGATCACAAAACGAAGCTGAGCAGACTACCCCATCTGTTGGGAAAGACAGTCCCCAAGAAAGGGAGGTTCCTAGTCCAGTGGTCTCCGACAACGAGACCGATTACAATGATGAATAGCACCCTCCAGCTGAGGATAGGTACAAACAATTGGAAGACCGGCTAAGTGCCATGGAGATAGAAAAAGTGCCTGGCCTGGACTTCGAAGATCTAGGTATGTCTTCTGGGGTAGTGATCCCGCACAAATTCAAGGCACCTGCTTTTGCAAAATATGACGGGGCTTCCTGTCCTAAGCTGCATCTCAGGTCTTATACAAGGAGGATCCAGCCCTACACGGCTGACAAGAATTTGTGGATTCACTTCTTTCAGGATAGTCTGTCGGGAACTCAACTCGATTGGTTCTATCAACTGAATGGAGCCAACATCCGCAGCTGGGAGGACTTGGCCACTGCATTTTATAAGCAGTATCAGTATAATGCCAACCTCGCTCCTACGCGTACCCAACTCCAGGGTATGTCACTGGGGACGGGTGAAGGTTTTAAGGAGTACGCCTAAAAATGGAGAGACCTTGTTGGAAGGGTACAACCACCTCTAACTGACCGGGAGCTCGTTGACATGTTCTTGGGGACTTTGTCTGGTCCATTCTACAACCATCTGATTGGGAATTCTTCTGCTGGGTTCACAGATCTTATCTTGACTGGGGAGAGAATTGAAGCTGGTATCAAGTCGGGGAAGATTCAAGAAACCACACCTGCTGATGCTCAGAAAAAGCCCCACAGTGGGAAGAAGGAGTCCAATGCTATACATGGTAAAAAGGGTCGTCATGACGTAGGGGCAATCCAGATCTCTGATCCCGCGCCTGTTCAACAAAGAAAGAGCAATAGGCGTAGGATAAAGTATCAAGATAGGAAGTATACTGAGATCAACATGCCTTTGTCTCAGGCACTACAACAATTGCTGAAGGCGAAACTGATCACACTAAAGGATCCCCCTCAAAATCCTGATACTTCCTCTCCCAAGTACAACCCGGGTGTGAGATATGCCTACCATTCTGACAGTCCTGGACATGACACCGACGACTGTTGGACCTTGAAGAACAAGATCCAAGATTTGATTGACGCCAAGGAGGTCAAGTTTGAACACTGATCCTGCACCAAATCATCGAGAATGTCTTTTGTTCATTCGAATGTTCAAGTTGTATTTTTCTTTGATTGTTCAAACATTTTATTCATGTCAAACTTTGTTATTTCATTAATGCATTACACGTGTCTGTTTTGAAGTAATTATGTTTACTATGCTTAAAACTGTTTTCATATTTTTGTGATGTTCAACGCTCGGTTAACAATTCTAAGCCTCTTGAGGGAGGATGACGAAAACGATACCACGATTTTTACAGTATGCTTTTGAACAGACCCCGCTGATGAGGTACACGCATTGTTTCAAATCCTAAATAATGGAGTAATAAGGAAGATAATCCCTCGTCAACCCCTTTGAGCCTAAGAAGTTGGAGTTTTTCTTTTCAAAAATTAAAACCCTTAATCATAACCTGGGGCAGGGTAGTTCTCTCAGCTGATCTAGGTGCACAACGAATGACACCAAAGAAGTCCTTCCGAGACAAAAGACAGTGATGGTTCAGAATAATCATAATGACAGGCAGTCATTATCAAAAAATAATAATAATAACCCATAAGTCAAAACCTATGAAGGAGACTTACAAAACTGGGGCATCCCGCTGAATGTAATCACAAAAGAAACAGTTCAGGCAAAAAATAGGGATCATAAAATCAAAAAGAAAGAGGTCATACAAACCCTCAACAAAAGGAAATGACTGCCTGTTCAAAATAAACTATCAGTATCCGAACCGTCACCGGAATGTCAGAGCAAAGACTCAAACAAGGTCTAACGCACGATCAGCTGAGTTTAGGTTTGAAGAACATCACGGAAAGCGGGTGGGTACAAATAATTTGAGCCTTTATCCTTTGTTTCTTAAACCGTGAACCAGGCCACGTTATAACCCTTAAAGGTCCTAGCTGAAGCATGGGTTAGTTCGAAAGCATACTGTTACGAAAGGTATCCTGACTCCTTAAGGCTTGCTGTAAAATACTGAGTTGACATCACAGTTTACAAAAAAATTCACTTGTTTTTATGAAAAAATGCATGTTCAAAAAACTTCAAGACAGACATAAGCTTTGCATTTTTAATATAACTTTGTTTGCATATGACTTTTTGTTCGGACAACAGAGAAATTCGCACGACGAATATCCAGTGAACAAAATCTTCTCAACAAGAGCTCAAATGGAAGAAACACTCCCAATCAAGGGGCAGACGTGATCATTGTCCATCATCTGGGGCAGTTAAGTCAAGATTCAGAGAATCTCTCAAATGCCAAGCAGCCAGGGGCAACTCTCCGTCTGAGACACTTGGGGCATTGGGCATGGATTACAGCTACGAATCTTGCATGATCAACGAAGACCTTCTGGTGCCACGGCAAAACACTTCTGACAGGGGCAACTCCCTACATCCTGAGAGCATGGACATAGTCGGAAAAAAATACTGCGCATAATCAAAGACCCGCTAGGTTGACACACCTAGGCAAAAATAAGGGCTTCCCGGCGAACCAAAAGGGTTCGGGCAAAAATAAGGGATGAATATGAAAAAAATCTGTATACCCGGCAAGTCGAAAACCTGCAAAGGCGTCTTGGGCAAAAATGGGTATCCCGGTGGACCGAAAACCCGAAAGGGCGGTCCAGGCAAAAATTAGGGATCACAGCGTACGACTATGTTCTGTCATCTCGTCCCTTGCCTACCAGAAGAAGATTCATAAATCGGCAGGTATCAAACACCTCACAGGACTCCCTCTCCCACAGAAACTGGGGCAATAAGAATGGTATGAATGATCAGGCTGCTCTGTCCTCCAGGCACCAAGGTAAGGTCAGCTGAAGAACGTAACCAAGATACCTTAATTCCCCAAAGAGTGAGACAAGATCCAACACTCTCCCCAAGCAGAGTTAGCTTACTGTCAGCCTTAAGGAAGTTGGATTATTCCCCGAAGATCTCAACATTCCCCAGCGGAGTGTACAAACATTCCTAACAAGCATCCCCAGCAATCTTGATCTAAGATTGTTCCCCGACGGAATACCGCACATCCAGTGGAGCCACTTCCCCAATACAGTCTCAAAAGCCTCCCCAGGAAAGTTGAATCAATCTCCCCAGTAGGAAGCTTATCCCCAGTAGATTCTGGAAGCTTATCACCTGCAGAGTACGAACGCTCTCCCCCGACTTTATTCAAAGGTTATTTCCCCACCAGGATATAACTGGGTTATCCTCAGCCAATTGCCACGGAAAGATCGTCCCCGGCGAAGTCTTCCTATCCCCAGCGGAGTTCATCCAATCTTCCAACAAAGCTCAACAATGGTATCCCCAGCGGAGTTATCATCAAACCTCAGCAAAGTACATCTCTTCCCACAGAGCATTCCCCGCAGAGTATTCTATTCGCCAAGTTTATTCCCCAACGGAGTCATCTTCTCCTACCGGTATTCTTGCAACCATCATCTCCAGCAAAAACGAAGAACTCTCTTCAACATCAGCCCAGGATTCAGCTCCCGGAATTCGTCAAGGATTTATTTTCCTAGACGAAAATACATTCATAAACATCACATTGTCATACATTATGATACATGCATACACGAATCATATCACCCCAATCTCATTTATTTTTGAGAACATCATGACATCATGCATGTCATACATTATGACATTGCATACAACTAACTCGTTACTTTTTCAGGAAAGAACGATCAACAGATAAAAGTATTTACCTTTTGAAGTAGAAGACGTCCAAGATTCCTTCATCATTCTGCTGAGGTTGTAGTCGCCTAAGATTCCTTCATCATTCTGCCGAGGTTGTAGTCGCCAAAGATTCTCTCATCATTCTGCTGAGGTTGAAGTTGCCAAAGATTCTCTCATCATTCTGCTGAGGTTGTAGTCGCCTAAGATTCTCTCATCATCCTGCTGAGGTTGTAGTCGCCTAAGATTCTCTCATCATTCTGCTGAGGTTGAAGTCGCCAAAGATTCTCTCATCATTCTGCTGAGGTTGTAGTCGCCTAAAGGTTCTCTCATCGTCCCGTTGAGGTAGTAATCGCCCAAGGTTCTCTCATCGTCCCGTTGAGGTAGTAATCGCCCAAGGTTCTCTCATCGTCCCGTTGAGGTAGTAATCGCCCAAGGTTCTCTCATCGTCCCGTTGAGGTAGTAATCGCCCAAGGTTCTCTCATCGTCCCGTTGAGGTAGAAATCGCCCAAAGGTTCTCTCATCGTCCCGTTGAGGTAGAAATCACCCAAAGGTTCTCTCATCGTCCCGTTGAGGTAGAAATCGCCCAAAGGTTCTCTCATCGTCCCGTTGAGGTAGTAATCGCCCAAGGTTCTCTCATCGTCCCGTTGAGGCAGTAATCGCCCAAGGTTCTCTCATCGTCCCGTTGAGGTAGAAATCGCCCAAAGGTTCTCTCATCGTCCCATTGAGGTAGTAATCGCCCAAGGTTCTCTCATCGTCCCGTTGAGGTAGTAATCGCCCAAGGTTCTCTCATTGTCCCGTTGAGGTAGTAATCGCCCAAGGTTCTCTCATCGTCCCGTTGAGGTAGAAATCGCCCAAAGGTTCTCTCATCGTCCCGTTGAGGTGGTAATCGTCCAAGGTTCTCTCATCGTCCCGTTGAGGTAGAAATCGTTCAAGGTTCTCTCATCGTCCCGTTGAGGGCACGTCTGAAGAGTTTGAAGATCCGATTCCTGTATCTTGCCAGGGTGTATCTGTTGACGACTAATTCCAGACTCGATTCATGTATCCTGCCAGGGCACGTCTGAAGAGTTTGAAGATCTGATTCCTGTATCTTGCCAGGGTGTATCTGTTGACGACTAATTCCAGACTCGATTCCTGTATCCTGCCAGGGCACGTATGAAGAGTTCGAAGATCCGACTCCTGTATCTTGCCAGGGTGTATCTGTTGACGACTATTCTCCGGACTCGATTCTTGTATCTTGTCAGGGCACGTCTGAAGAGTTTAAAGATCCAATACCTGTATCTAGCCAGGGCACATCTACACGAAGAGTTTGAAGATCAACCCCTGTAACAGGCCAGGTAATTATCTTTCTTTCTCAGGTACGCAAGTTCTCCCTAAGGAATCTCTTACGCGGTCGACAACCTCTCGATGGCATCTATAAGCCCATCCACATACCAACAGTCTCCAAATGGCATCCATAAGCCCATTCCCGACAAAGCTCCGTCACAGCTCCAGATGGCATCTATAAGCCCATCCCCCCATCAATCACTTCCAAATGGCATCTATAAGCCCATTTCCCCTACATCACATTGCTGATACTACACCATGCGAGTGCAAATTTCTGGACACTTTAGTGTTCAATCATCTTCCACCTTCGGATCACGAAAGGCACGCAAGCCAATCTACATCCTCAGGTTTAAGAAGATTGAACAGGGGCAACTGTTGTACCCCAAAATTTGCCCTCCCATATTTCTCAAAATATTTCAAGAAAATTTCACAAGTCCAACCCGGCGCGTCATATTCAGGTATTCTTTCGCCAAGATATCTCCGATAACGTATTCTCAAATTCAGGTTCGGCTCAAGAGTCAATTCTTTAAAGAAGGTATCCGAATGTGTGAGTTTTCTCGAAGAAATATGGTGAAAAAGTGTGCTGAAAGTGCAGTTTTTACGCGCTAAAAAATTCATAACTTGAAGATCGTGGCTTGTATTGAACCCGTTCCGGTGGCCAAAATTCCGTCTTGACATTATCTACGTTTTCATCTCTCACGGCTGGAAGCCAATTTCGATCAGAAGGTCTTCAAAAATGTGGATTTATCAAGTATTTTTGCACAGAAAATTTGTGACAGAAGTTTATTTGCGTCATGTTCAGAAAATCATAACTTAGTCGATTTTCATCGTATCGAGCTGGTTCCGGCGCCAAAATTTCACAAATTGAGGTGACTACATTTTCACAGAAGGTATTGAGTTCAAACGGTATTCAAAAGGCCTTCGTTTTTTTGCTCAGAATGCGTAACACGCTGAAAATCCTGAATGCTGAATACTATTTCATCTGGGCCGAAACTTCGAAAATTCATAACTCGGTCAATTTTTATCGGATTGGGCTCATATTTTTACACAAGGTCACTGACTCATAGATCTACAACTTTGCTTCAAAAGTCGAGACCGGATTATGCTGCGATCAATACCAGTTTTTTATTGAAGAACGTGTCAGAGTCGACACTGGAGCCCAAAATAAGTTTGTCTGAGCTGAAACTTCAAAAATTCATAACTAATTCACCGTTTATCCGATTGAGCCAATTTTCGGACAGGAGTTAGTTCTCGATGTAGGCTACATTTTGTTTTCACATTTCAACTTCAAAAATTGCACTTAAGTCCCTGCGATTTAGACTGGAAAGTGACGAACTCAAGTAAACATTGGAGGCCCAATTGCACATTCAAAGCCCATTTTCTTTACCCTAATTTCCATTATATAATCACCTTCTTTTCACACAAACCAGAGAGGAGAAAAAAGAGAGAAAAAAAAACCTTGCCACAACACTGTTAGAATATCAAATTCTTTCAAGAACCCTAAAACCTTGAAATCCTTATTACAAATCCCTCTCTCACTACAAACAAGCCATCACAGTTACAAACCAACACCTCACTACTTCTTCAGTAAGGGTAAGGCTGGCTTGATCTCCATGATCCAAAAGGCATAAAAGCATTCACGTCACTAATTTTCCAGTAAGGATTTAGACAGGATCCCATGCAGGTTCATTAAGGAACGTTGAGGCCAAAAGCCAAAAGCCAAAAGTCAAATGGCCAAAAGAACAACTTATGCATGACACCAATACATGGCGAGACAGACATCCTGAGAAAATTAAGGAACGTTGAGGCCAGAACACAAATGACCATGAAACCTAATCCAATGGCCAAAGAATGCAGACCACGGTACTCAGGAGTCAATGAACACGCACGTGATGCCAGAAAGTTAAACAAGGCTTTTTGTCTAATGGGCCAGAATACTTCAAAAAAACCTCCCCTTGGGCCTGAAACCCCCCTTGGTTTGCATCCTTTTTAATTTTATTTTCTTTTCTTTTCTAATTCTTTTTTAATTGTTTTAATTGTTTTTTTTCACCATAAAATAATTTTCTATAATAAAAACAGAAAAATTCAAAAATACAAATATATTTAATTATTATTAATTTCATCACTAACCTATTTTTTGTAAATAAACTCTAACAATTAACTTAGTTTAATTTAGGTTTTTAAACTTTAATCTTTTTCTTAATAAGTAAAAAGTATCTAGAATTAGGTTTTTTGACATATTCATCTTTTTCTTAAAAAAAATTATTAATCATCTTTATTTATCATTATTATAAATTATCATTAATTTTGTAAATAAACATGTAAATAAATTAATTAACTAGTAAATTAGGTTAACTTTAATATTTTCATTAATAATTAAAATAATCTAGATTTAGGGTTTCCTTTTAATTCTTGTTCTTTATTTTTCATAAATACAAAAAAAACACTAAAACACTTTCTTTTATTTAATTAAATAATTAATTGGACTTTAATTTAATTTAATTTCATGCAAAGGGTCAAAACCCTCGGACGTCCTAATTTTAATTCTTTTCACGCATTATTTCTTTCGATCATTATGTAACTATTTCTCAGATGTAATAGTAACTAGGTTTATCTTTCCGTCTTTACTTTCCGCATTTTTTTACCAAACGGGTCTTTGTAATTTGGCGATGTATAGACCCGCGCCTTGTAATAGCGTAGGATTTTACTTTCCGCATTTAAATTTCCGCACTTTTAAATTCTAATTGCATGAAAGAATGTATGGCCTAAATTAAAAACAAGCGTAGCTCACCATGCCATGATCAAAAGATAATTGTTAAACGGAAAATAACACATAAATTCACACACCACTCTTAGGGTACGCCTCACTGTTGCCTTGCCTTCGAAACGTGGTCGTCGAGTATAGGACGTCTTAGTAAGTCCTTATGTCCGTTGATCCATATGCCTCAAAACAAGTTGCCTCGGAAAAGTTGCCTCGAATTAAAAAGGATC
The DNA here is from genome assembly GCA_948472305.1 of Vicia faba. NCBI lineage: Eukaryota > Viridiplantae > Streptophyta > Magnoliopsida > Fabales > Fabaceae > Vicia > Vicia faba. The sequence continues at coordinate 1,213,331,387 of OX451740.1, read as the reverse complement.
AATGGCATAAGGGTAGCTTCTAAGGTATCCTACTGTTGCTCTGGTGACCACACTGGTCCTACAAACGAATTGACCCGAACACCTCCAACGGTGGTGCTACCTACCTCTCAATGGTGGGATGGCACTACCTTAAAGACATTTACACAGCCTAATTCCTTAGGGTAGGTAGATGACTCATAGATACTTGCTCTAAAAAACAAATCAAAACTCTTTTCACACCGACACTTTTCAAAAAGCTTTCAAAACAATTTTTCAAACACTCTTGAGGACTGATACAAGAGTCGATCTGAAATCTTTAAACGAAACTTTTTCAAACCCACTCACAATTGAAAATCAAACACTTTTGAAAACAAATGAGCAAGTATCTAAGAGCCCATGGATAGAAAGGGTGCTAACACCTTCCCTTTCTATAATCTACCTCCCGAACCGAGAAACTATCTCATAAGGAATTTTGCTGTGCTTTTGTCCTGTCCATGTTGGAGAAAATAAAAGACGGTGGCGACTCTTGCTTACCGTGACATTTCGCGAACCAGTGTTAAACAGTCAGTTCGAGATCCACCGATCACACCTTGCATTTTCAATTGTTTGAAATGGTGCTTTGTGTGTGGGTTTGAAAATGTTTTGAAAAGAGGTCATTGTTGTGGCAACCTTTGTAATGATTCATGTTTGAATGTATACAAAGGTGTATTTGTATTTTGAAAAGTTTTCAATGTTTTTGAAAGTTGTTTTGAAAGTGTGTTATGATGTGTGTTTTGAAAAATGGCAAGGATTGTTTTGCAAGGTTGGTTAAGTAACCAAGAGCTATCTACCCTAAATTTCTCAAAGATTTTTCCTATGTTTTAACCCTTTTAACAGTATTGCTCCACCATTGTATTTGGTGGACAATCTTGTGTTAGGATGTTAACGGGACAGGCGCGGGTCATCGTTTAGACCATGAATGCAATAGTGCCAAGTGTCTTTGGCAATTTTTCCTTTAAGGGACTTATGATCATTTTGTTTAGGCAACTTTCGAAAGCGTCATCGAGGGACTATGATCATTTTGAATCGTTTTGTTTTGCCAAAGACACCCAACATGTAACATGGCCTATTATTGAAGGCAATAAGTGGAGTAACCCTAGGGGTGCAAGTGTGATTGGTGTTGTCCATTTTCATGCTTTTTTGTCTTTGAATTAGGTCAAGCTATTTGTTATTTGATTTTTGCATACAAACCCTAAATCTATCATGGCATATTTAGAAAGCTTTAAAATGCGGAATTTAAAGTCCTAAATTATTACAAAATAATCATGGGGATGGGGGTACAAATGTTCAAATGGGGAGGAGACTTTAGTAGGAGAGTGGTGTCCAAATAATTTACAACCAAATCGAATCAATCGCAAATGTAAAATGTATCAATGTACAAGAATAAAATATAAGCAAATGTGTATTGTATTTGTGTAAGTGCATGGAATTATTTACAAGTGTGAAAGATGTTTACTTAAGGCAAAAATAAGTATTTATTTGTTTTTTTTTGGATATTTTCATGGTTTAGGGCAAAACCTTAATTTTGTAAATAAATAGTATTTATTATTTATATTATATACAATATTTATTAATTATGTACAAAAAAATAAATAAAAAAAAGAAGTATATTGTAAAAAGTAATTTTTGAGGTCAAATATTAATAAAAATAAAAATATATTATTTTTATATTTTTATCCTAAATATTCTAATAAATATATAAGCATTTATATTATGTATTAAATATATTAAATATATACAAATAAAATAAAATATTTATTATTTATCAAAAAAAGGTGTATTTTAAGAAAATGTTTTCAAAAGATAAAATAAAATAAAATCAGAAAATAAAATGTATTTGTATTATTTTTTTTAGTATTTTAAATAAAAGTATATATGTTATTTATATGTACAAGTATAAATAAAGCAAATAAATTCAAAATAAATGCAAAAATGGGTGAAAAAATATTTTTAATGTTTTTTTTTATTTAGACAAAAAATAATAAGTCAGAATCAAAAAGAAAAAATCAAAAATGATAAAAATAACACACAATGGGCCAAGGGGGTGTAAGTGGAAAATGTGGGTGCAAACAGAAAAAAGAGTCAGGCCCAGCCAAAGGGGCTTCTTCAACCTCCAGCCATTGTTTGAAACAAAGAAAACGCGCGTCCTTGCTCAACCTGCTAACTTCTGATTCCTTGATTTTCAACAAAAACTCACAACATCAAAAGTGTAGAGCATCTTGTCACAATTCTAAACATATAAAGAAGTTGTTCTAACTCTCAGAAATGAGAGAGAATTTCTCCTCCCCCAATTCCTGACCTAACTTTCTTCCTATGTTCAGGTCCAAAATTCTCTTAACACACACAATATAAATGAAAAGTGAGGATATGGGTAGCTTCGGGGCCATGAGTAGGACATAATTTCTTCACAAACCTAAGCCTGATATGCTTGGATAGAGAGATAGAAGTTAAAACTTTTACCTGTTCAGCTTGAATCGTGTACAACAATGGAGGCACTTTCAATGCAGTGTGAGGACTTGTACAGCTTGCTTGAGGTCCAGAGATGCTTCCTCTATGCTTGGCTTGCTTTGAATCTTACTGAATCGAGCTATAGAAGTCAACCTGCACAGATGAAAAATGAAAATGGCACACTTGGCTATGGCAGTTACAGTTCCAGTTTAATGCTTGGAATAGCTTCAATGGATGGTAGGGAGTATGTTTGGAGTGGTTTAGACAAAAACGCGCGATAGGAATGGACTGTGGGATTCAAGTTGCAGCCTATGCCATGTTTTGCCACAAAATTGTGTTTTTCTGTATATGGAGGTTTGAGAGATGGTTTGGTCGTGTTTCAGGGTAGTTAGGGAGTATGAAGTGTGTTCACAAAGTTGGTTTAAGCTCTTGCTTGCAGGAAGTGAATGTTGGATCAGTTTTGCCAAGTTTCTTCTTATCTAAGCAAAGTTTGTCAAACTTGATTATAGGCTACCACAGGCCCCTCAAGCATGCTACCTTTTCTCTCCTTGATTAGTGGGATTAGTCCATAATCTTGTGCCTAAAAGATCTGGCTTGTACCTCTTTGATTTGTGTTTTGACATAAAGTGCACCTTTTCAAAAATGGCTAAAATGCTTTTTCCATTTAAAGGTTAATCTTCCATGTAATGACCAAATGAGAAAAATAACATCTTGGCACAAAGGTTTAGCATTGAATTATTGAGTGTTAATGGGATTAGAGGCCTGTAACCTAGCTTGTGCAAGCTGAGTTTGAAAATGCAAAGTGTTATGTACATGAATTTGGCCATGAACAAAGTGACTTTTGCCCATCTTGACAAATTTGAATCTCCCTAACCACAAGGGTGTTTGATGAGTTCTAGGACAATTTGAAAAGCTTGGAATGTGTACTAAAATCCATCTTTGTAATGAAAATTGAAATTCCAAGTGGAAGCATGTGAAAAGTGGCCATGAAGTTGGGCAAAAATCCTGCCTAAAATAGGTCAAAAAATTTCTAAGTTAAGAATGTTTTGCAACCCTATTCCAAAAATCATAACTTGAGCTACAAGATTATTTTGAGGAAACTTTGTGAATCAAAGTTGTATACTTTGCAATGTACTATAACTTTCATGTTTTGAGTTTTGTTTGAATCCAAATATATCTTGATGAAAAAATGGGACAAAGTTAGGAAAAAATTAGGAAATTTCATAACTTAGAAAATTTTTAAGTTATGAAATTTCTTCATTTCAAACCCTAATTTGTAATTTTTGGTTTCTTGATGAACAAGTTTCATAATTTGACATGTCTTGATGAAAAACAAATCTTGGCACTTGATTTTTACCAAAAAGTCAAAGTTTGACTTTTCAGTATATAGTCAAATTTTGCTCAGTTGACTGGAAAATTCATCTGTCAATCTTGTGCATTTGGGATCTTTTGAACTTGTTGAATGTGTAAAGACCATGTCATTGAGTCATTGAGTCCATATGTGAGCTTGAATTGCCATTGTCTAGGTCAAACAATCAAAAATTGCCTTTGTGCAATCAAAACCCTAAAAATGACCATTTTGCCCTTTTGGTGATCTGATCAAATTTCTTGTGGAATTATGATCCAAACTTGATCAAATGGTCCATATGAGTTCATAATGTTGATGTGGGTCAAAAATCATGAGGTTTGACTGTCAATTGACCACAGTTGACTTTTTCCCAATACAGCTGATTTCTAGGTCAACTGTCCAATTGACTGGGCAAAGATTGGAATCAAGGCTTGAAACTTGGTATGGATAAACTTGTGAGTCCAACATGAGGCATGAAAGTCATTTTGGGAATTTTAGGTCAAAACATCTTTGTGCAAACTCAAACCCTAATTTGGGTCAACAGTGCAAGGAGGAGTCTTGAGCAGAGCAAATCCTAACTTGTTCTTGAACTCCAAGGGTCTAGTGATGAGGAAATGTTGAGGAAAGGAGAGGGCAAATTTTGGGGTACAACAGTAATAAATCCTTGGCAACTTATGTGGGGATGTCGGGATCCTTCATGTCTTGAAGTTGGAGTATTGACAAAAATTCTGTTGTGAGCAATGTCGTATATTGCCTGAGTAATCTGCTTGGGAAATCCAGAGAACTTTGATGACTTCTACTGGGGATTACACAATGAGAATCCTTGTTCTGCTGGAGAATAAGGAAAACTCTGATGACTTCTGCGGGGAATTAAGAATGAGAATCTTCATTCTGTTGGGGAGCAATAAAACTTTGGCGACTTCACTGGGGAATTGAGAATCTTCATTCTGTCGAAAAACTCTGTGGGGAAGAAGGCTTATTACTGGGGAGTAGGTTCAGGAATTTTCGGTCGTCTGCCACTCTACTGGGGAATTATCCTTGGTTGAGGAGAGACAAAAGTTAACTGTTATCTGGTTGATTTTCAGGTTTCAAGATAACTTGCTGGGGAATTTAGAGAAACTGGCTGGGTTCCGTTGGCATTTAATAATTAGAAGTTTTGGCTCCGCTAAGGATTGTGACTTTGAAGTTTTAACTCTGATGGGGATCTGTAGTTGGAAATTATAGCTCCGCTGGGGATCTGTATTTCAAGGTTTTGGCTCCGCTGGGGATCTAGATAATGTACTGTAGGTATTGCTCATGGAATAGCCTAAAGACGTTTTCCTATCCTTTCAACCTATCAATAATTGTTCTTTTCCATCCTGTTTATTTGTAAACAGTAATTATGTTCAAATGCATATGTTCATCAATGAATCATTGGACGTTTTTGCAAATAAAAATACAAGTGTAAAAGAAAAAGGCAAATAGTTTTCTGTACTTTGAAAGAGATATATTTGTATTTACTTTGAATAAGTATTTTGTACAAAGGAGACATACATACTAGTAAGAGGATGGTGTCATAAAAGTAAGAAAAATTTATACAAAGAAAGATAGCTATGTGTATAAAAATCCCATGGGGTTTCCATTCCGCTATAGCCTTCGTGTCTCTGAATATCTTGTCTGTTTGCTGCTTCGTCCGAAGATGATTGGATTGATTAGAAACTCCAGGTTTGTCAGTGAAGATATTTGTCCTTAAAGTTATCCGACGAGACATAGTCATACGCTTTAATTCCCTAACTTTTTCCTGGACTGCCCTTTCGGGTTTTCGATCCACCGGGAAACCTTTTTTTTCCCAAGTCGCCCTTTCGGGTTTTCAACTTGCCGGGTGTACAGATTTTTTTAAATTATTTTATCCCTAATTTTTGCCCGAACCTTTTTGGTTCGCCGGGATGCCCTTGTTTTGCCTAGGTGTGTCAACCTAGCAGGTCATTTATGCGTAGTATCTTTTGACTATGTCTGCGTTCGCAGGGTGCGGCAGATCGTCACCGTCCATGGTGGTTAAGATCATTGCCCCGCCAGAAAAGATGTTCTTGATCACAAATGGTCCTTCATAGGTAGGAGTCCATTTTCCCCTGGGATCACTTTGTGGCAAAATGATGCGCTTGATCACTAGATCTCCAACTTGATATACCCGGCGTCTGACTTTCTTGTTGAAAGCCTTGATCATCCGTTTTTGATACGTCTAACCGTGGCAAACAACAGTAAGTCGCTTTTCATCAATCAAGTTTAGCTGATCAAGCCGGGTCTGAATCCAATCGTCTTCACTCAAACCGGCATCCTTCGTGATTCTCAAAGAGGGAATCTGAACCTCGATAGGTAAAACAACCTCAATGCCATAAACCAAAGAATAGGGTGTTGCCCTAGTTGATGTGCGAGTTGTGGTACGGTATCCGTGAAGAGCAAATGGTAGCATCTCATGCTAGTCCTTGTATGTGACGGTCATCTTTTGTATGATCTTCTTGATATTTTTGTTAGCAGCTTCAACTGCACCATTCATCTTTGGCCGATAGGGGGATGAATTGTGGTATTGAATCTTGAACTGCTCGCACAAGGCAGTGATCATAGTGTTGTTAAGGTTTGTACCGTTATCAGTGATGATCCTTTCGGGGATACCGTACCGGCAAATAAGGTTCTGTTTGATGAAGCGGGCAACAACATTCTTAGTAACGGATGTGAAGGAAGCTGCTTCGACCCACTTGGTGAAATAGTCAATGCCCACCAGAATGAAACGGTGTCCATTGGATGCTGTAGGCTTGATCTCTCCAATCATGTCGATTCCCCACATTATGAAGGGCCAAGGAGCTGTTAAGACATTTAGAGGAACCGGGGGCACGTGCACCATGTCTGCATAGATTTGACATTTGTGACAGGTGCGGGAGTGTTGATAGCAGTCAACTTCCATGGTAGACCAGTAATAGCCTTCCCGTAGGATCTTCTTGGCCATCATATGCCCACTAGAGTGAGTGCCAAAGGTGCCCTCATGCAATTCAGCCATGATTTTTTCGGCTTCAATCTTGTCCACACAACGAAGCAGAATAGAATTGTGATTACGCTTGTACAGGATTCCGTTACTTAGGAAGAACTTAGCTGAGAATATCCTTAAGAACTTTTTGTCGTTGACTCAAGCTCCTTCAGGGTATTCTTGTGCCTTGAGATACCTTTTGACTTCATGAAACCACGGTTGGTCCACTACTTCTTCGTTATTAATCTCGTGACAGTGTGCTGGTTCGTCCATCTGTTCAATAGAGATCTGGGGAGCCTCATTGTCCCAATCAAGTTTAAACATAGATGACATTATAGCTAGAGCATCTGCTAGCTGATTTTCTTCTCGCGGGAAGTGCTCGAAGGTGATCTGCTCGAAATGTGGTAACAATGTCAAAACATGTTCTTTGTAAGGGATGAGGTTTGGATGTTTAGTATCCCACTCTCCTTTGATCTGACTGTTGACCAAAGCTGAGTCCCCAAACACATCTAAGGATTTGATTCCCAAGTCTATGGCGGCCTTGAGTCCAAAGATGCATGCTTCATATTCTGCCATGTTGTTCGTACAGTTGAAGCAAAGTCTAGCGGTGAAAGGAGTGTGGCATCCTTCTAGAGATATAAGCACAACACCGATACCGTTACCAAGTGCATTTAAGGCACCATCAAAGTACAGGGTCCATCGAGATCCTTGTTCAGGTTCGTCATATGGCCCGATATCTTGAACGTTGTCCAATGTCATGATGTCTTCGTCGGGGAAGTCAAATTTCATGGATTGGTAATCTTCTACAGCTTGATGAGCCAGATGGTCAGCTAGCACACTCCCCTTTATAGCTTTTTGGGTCGTGTACTGTATGTCGTATTCCGTTAGGATTATCTGCCATCTAGCTATCCTTCCAGACAGAGCAGGCTTCTCAAAGATGTACTTTATCAGATCCATCTTAGATATCAGCAAAGTGGTATGAGTCAACATATATTGCCTTAGCCGGCGATCATCCCATACCAAAGCACAGCAAGTTTTCTCGAGCAGTGAATATCTGGTTTCACAGTCGGTAAACTTTTTGCTAAGGTAATAAATGGCATGCTCTTTTCGGCCAGACTCGTCATGCTGCCCCAGTACGCACCCCATTGAATTCTCTAGGACAGTCAGATACATGATTAGCGGTCTTCCATCGACGGGTGGCATCAAGACAAGAGGTTCTAGCAAATACTCCTTGATTTTATCGAAAGCAATTTGACATTCATCGTTCCATCTGACTACCTGATCTTTCTTCAACAGCTTCAAGATTGGTTCACAAGTAGACGTTAGGTGAGAAATGAACCTGGAAATGTAGTTTAGGCGTCCCAAAAAACCTCTGACCTTCTTCTCAGTGCGAGGAGCAGGCATTTCTTGTATCGCTTTAACTTTGGCAGGATTAACCTCGATGCCTTTGTTGCTGACAATGAATCCTAAGAGTTTACCAGACCGGACTCCGAATGTGCACTTGTTTGGGTTCAATCGTAGCTTGTACTCCTTCAACTTGACAAACAGCTTTTGCAAGTGATCAAGGTGTTCTTCTTCAGTTTGTGATCGGGTTATCATGTCATCTACGTAGACCTCTATCTCATGATGTATCATATCATGAAACAAAGCTACCATGGCGCGTTGATAGGTTGCCCCGGCATTCTTCAGTCCGAATGGCATCACTTTGTAGCAGAACGTACCCCACTGTGTGACAAAAGTAGTTTTCTCCATGTCCTCGGGTGCCATTTTGATCTGGTTATAGCCTGAGAATTCGTGCATGAAATAAAATACTTTGTGTTGAGCTGTGTTGTCGACCAGGATGTTGATGTGCGGAAGTGGAAAGTCATCTTTAGGGTTGTCCCTGTTTAAATCTCTATAATCCACGCACATTCTCACTTTTCCGTCCTTTTTAGGCACGGGCACAATGTTAGCAACCCATTGAGGATAGGAAGTAACAACCAGAAATCCAACATTGAACTGCTTCATAACTTCTGCTTTGATCTTTTTTGACATGTCAGGTCTCATGCGGCGGACCTTTTGTTTCACTGGTGGACAGTCTTCTCTTGTTGGTAGACGGTGTACCACAATGTCTGTATCAAGTCCCGGCATGTCTTCGTATGACCAGGCGAGGATCTCAACGTAATTATGTAATAGCTGAATTAGGCGCTCCTTGACACTCGGCTCTAGATTGGCACCTATCTTGATTTCCTTTTTATCTTCCTCGGTTCCCAAGTTGATTGTATCTAACAACTCCTCATGAGGCTGAATTGCTCTTTCTTCTTGCTATAATAATCTATCCAATTCCCTTGGCACCTCACAATCTTCCTCACCTTCGTATTCGGCTCGGTAGACCAGATCTTCAGAGTCATTGAAGGCTATAGCAGTATCGTTACCCATGGGTTCCAAAATGGAAGGGTACCTGCATTTGTGAGTGTGGGTGTTTGTAAGGGATAGCCATCTTAAAACAATAAAATGTAAAAGAAAGACAATGAGCATAAAAGGTTTGTATATGAAAAAGCGTCCATGATTCATTGAAATGACATATGAAAATGAAATAAGAACCCTTACAAATGGACCTTTGTGCCTCGGGTAAGACACAAGGTTTTTAAAGTATGAATTGTTTGTGAATTATTACAGATCCAACAGAAATGGAAAAGATAAATTACTGCGGTATGAAAGTAATCGGAATAAAGTCTTTTGCTTCCCAGTTGCACAGTCCTCTGCCAACAGTAGGAAATATCCAATCTTCCAGGCTGCCCTCTTCTCCACTGTCCTCTATTGCATTAACCCCTTGGTGGCTGATCTTCACAGGTGGCCCTCCAGCACGGGCGCGACACACCGCCTTCTGACCAGTCGAAGTAAACCCCAAGCCGAACTTATCTGATTTGTAAGGAATGTCTGGAAGTTGACCCCAGATTGTGCATCCCCCTTCTTCCACTACTGATCTTGCATCCTTGAGAGATGACATCCGAGGTAGAGGTCTTGTGATTTTAGGAGTTGAAGATACCGCCTTGGTTGCCGCTATTTGAGGAGAGACTTCCTCAAAATGTTGGAAAGGGGTCTCTATGAACTCGCCATCTAACTCCAAATAACGGAAGGAATTCAGATGACTAATCATATATTCCTCTTCCCCATGGACAATTATGATTTTCCCTTGGACAGGTTATTTGAGCATTTGATGCAAGGTGGAGGTGACAGCTCCAACATTGTGGATCCAGGGGCATCCCAATAGACAAGAGTAAGAAGGACGGATGTCCATCACATAGAATGTTGAATTGAACGTCTGAGTACCCACCTTGATCGGGATGTCCACCTCCCCATGGACCATCCTCTTAGATCCATCAAAATCTCTCACAATTATATTGTTGGGTTTCAGGGTTAGGCCTTCACAATCCAACCTATCCAGGGCTTTCTTCGGCAAGACGTTTAACGATGATCCAGTATCAACAAGAACATGAGCTAGGGTTGTTCCTCTGCACTCCACCGAGACATGTAGTGCATCATTGTGTTTTCTCCCTTTGGATGTCAAGTCAGCATCTGAGAAACCCAGGCCATTGTCAGCTGTTAAACTGGCCACACACTCTTGGAATTGATCAACCGAAGTCTCTTGCGACACGTGCGCTGTCTTCAGAAACTTGACCAAAGCTTTAGCATGTGCCTCAGAGCAAAGCAGCAATGCTAACATAGAGATTTTGGATGGGGTCTGCCCCATTTGTTCCACCATATCATAATCACTTTTCTTAATAATCCTCAGGATTTCTTCCATCTCCTTCTTGGATGTTTCAGGAATAACTAGTGATTGAGCCTTCGTCAGGACAGGGTCCTCTTGAACATTCTTTCCTTTATTCTCAACAGCAGAAGTAGGGATAGGAATTGTATTGTTTTTGTCAGCGGGTACACTTGTAGGTACAATTACTGGTGTAGATGAAATCTTCGGAATGGCCACGGGTCCAAAGACTGCTGTTGGAGGAGAAATCTCTGGAGAGAAGATCCTACCACCGCAGGTGATCTTGCTAGTTCCAATAATATTGCTAATGTCGGGATTGTCCTCTTCGGAGCTTTCTTCTTCAACAGTCTGTTCAATCTGTTTAATACCATGGTAGTAGATTTCTCCATCATAGTTCCATGGTATCGTCTTATCTGATTTATATGGGGTTGGTCCGGGCATTGTTATCTTCAACGGAGTAGTCACTGGAGCAGATGTAATCCTAACGGGCTTTTTAGGAACCCTGGAAGGATTGGCGTATATGGTTATTATTGAAACTTCTGGAACTAGAATGGGTGAAACAGGAGCTTTCTCAAATAAAATTTCTTGGTTATCAATCAATTGTTGGATTCCTTTCTTCAATAGGGGACAGTCAAATGGGGAGGATATGCAAGCATGGAAATCTTTGTCACAACCTGGGAAGACGCCAGCTTTTAACAAATTCAACTTGATGGTTAGGAGAGGAGTTAACAGTTCATCCACCGTAGAAACAAACATATCTTCTTCCACAACATTGGCATTGTGTCCATGCCTAGGCATCGGAGCGGAGATAACATTCGGTTTCTCAGGAGCTTCAAATTCAACTTCCTTTGCGTCAATTAGATCTTGAATCTTGTTCTTCAGAGCCAAACAGTTGTTGGTGTCGTGCTCTGGACTTTCTGAATGGTAAGCGCACCTAGCATTCGGATGGTAATGTGGAGATGTAGTATTGGGATTTTTAGGGGACTCTTTTAGCATGGCCAAATTCAACTTCAAGAGATGTGGTAGGACTTGAGCTGGAGTCATGTTTATCTTGGTGAATTACCGTACATGCCTTTCCACCCTTTGCTGATTATTTCTCGGTTGGTCATTTCTCGGCAGGTTGTTTCTTGGCTGATCTGATGCAGACTTTTGAATCATAACAGCCCCCACTGTTGGTTGTCGTTCGGTTCTTCCCTTATTCCTCTGTGCATAGACAGCAGACACTTCCTTCTTTCCAGTGAAGGGCTTTTTTGTAACTGCAGAGGTAGACGCATCTTTCTGAATTTTCCCGCTTCTAATACCAGCTTCCACTCTTTCGCCAGTTAAAATCAATTCAGTGAAACCTACAGAGGAGCTTCCAATCAGGTGATTAAAGAAAGGTCCTGACAGAGTTCCTAGGAACATGTCCACTAGCTTCCTTTCAGATAATGGTGGTTGCACCCTTCTGGCTAAATCCCTCCACTTTTGGGTGTAGTCTTTGAAGCCCTCATTTGTAGCCATAGCCATACTCTGTAGCTGAGTACAGGTTGGCGCCAAGTCGGCATTGTATTGATACTGTTTATAGAAGGCCGCTGCCAAGTCTTCCCAATTATGCACATATGCTCTCTCCAACTGGTAGAACCAATCAAGCTGCGTCCCCGATAAACTGTCCTGGAAAAAGTGGACCCACAAATCTTTGTCAGAAGAATGTGGTTGAATCCTCCTGACATAGGATCTGAGGTGCATTTTGGGACAAGACACCCCATCATACTTAGCAAACAGTGGCACTTTAAACTTAGGAGGGATTACAATTCCAGAAACTAACCCTAACTCCTCAAAATCTACCCCCGGTACTCTCTGTATCTCCATAGCAGCTAGACGTTCTTCCAAGTTTTTGTATTTGTCATCTACCAGAGGGTATTGCTGTTCAGAGTAGTCCTCTTCTTCCTCTTCCTCTGCTTTAGAATCTGATGACACTGTCGTTCCTTTTCCTTTTCCTTCCCCCTCTTCAGATGTTGATGAGAATTCCAAGGTCCGTCTGGCTTGTCCTTCAAACCTTCTGCCCATGATAACCACACCGGCTCGTTTCTTCTTCTTTTTCTCTTTCTCCTTCTCTAGCAAAGTCTTGAGCTCCTCCTACCCCTTGGCTAAGGTCAAGAGTAGCTGTTGAAATTGTGAATTCTGAGCTTGCAAATCTTTGACCGTCTGTTCAATATCCATCTTGCTGAAATAAACAGCAGAGAGATGAGGAAACTTGGTGTGAAGACCTGTTTATGCTTATGATGAATGATATATATTCATGCAATGCTTTCAAGTATTCAAAAATTTAAATTTGTTTTAAACAAAAAAGAAACACACGTCATATTAATAAGATAGAATTTGTTAGTACATCAATGCCCCTTGGGCAAAATAATACAAAATTCTAAGGTAAAAAGACGTTGTGCATCCTCTTTGGTGCAATGTAGGTGTTGAGAGTCTGCTCTTCATGAAGTAGCCGAGTGAGTTCCAAAACCTTCTTCTCGCTTGCGTAGAATTGGGCTTCGAAAGTATCACGCTCTCCCTTGAGCTGTATCCAACTACTTTGTAGATCTTCGAGTGATGTTGGCATGTCAGGATGTAGGATGGTGTATGGAACCTCTCCTTCCTTAACAGGCTCTATAATCACTGGGAGAATGGAGGGGTAAGGCATCATAAGACTTTGGGCGCGGGTTCGTACCCACTTAAGGTAAGGCTCAAGAGGGATGGAATTCTTGTGTCCCAAAGTCTTGGTATCTACCTTGTTTGGCATCCTCCAAGCTCTGATGAATCTCTGACGGAGTCCTTGGTCATCGTTGTCGAAGTAAAAAACCAATCCTTGAATCAGCATATCATGTGGGCCATCCCTTCGGGCATACCCAAACTGTCTCAGAGCCAAACAGGGGTTGTAGGTGATGCCTCCCCTAATGCCAAGTAGAGGGACATTAGGAAATTCCCCACAACGGTCAACAATGATGACATTCTCTTTGGACCGAGAACACCAATGGATATCTGAGTGGTTAAGTGTCATTAACCATTATGACCACCTCAAACCTTGCTCATTCTTCAAGACTGATTGGGGAAGATGAGAAATAAACCATCTTGCCAGGAGAGGAGTGCAACACATGAGAACACCTCTTTTCCTCATTGTACGAGTGTGAAAAGAGTGGAGGATATCCCCAAGAAATGTAGGCACCGGGTTGCGAGTCATGAAGATTTTGACAACGCTTACATCTATAAGTTGGTCAGGATTAGGGAACAAAACCATCCCATAGATAAGAAGAGCTATAATCTCCTCAAAAGCTTGTAAGTCTAGAGAATTCCAACAACTTTGGGCCTTCTCAAACAAAAACTTTGACAAGAAGCCTTTGACATCACTTCTAGTTTCCCAATGTGTTGTGACATCAGAGGAGTGCAAGTGTAAGGCTTGAGCAATATCTTCTGGCTTTGGATCTCTTTTTGTACCTTTGAAGGGTAGTTGATTGAGAATAAGAATCCTCAAGAGTTGAGAGAATTCTTCCAAAGTAGGCACAAGTTGGTAGTCAGGAAATGTGAAACAATGATGCAAAGGGTCAAAGAACTGGAAGAGAACTTTCATCATATCCTCCTCTGTGTTGGAAGTGACTAAATTGAGTAAACGACCATGTCTCTCGATGAATGGAGAATTCTCAGGAATCCTTGAATCTAGCTCCTTGAGTTGTGGAGGAATTCTTACAAGGTTGATTTGGACAATTTTCCTGGGAAGTGAATCCATAACCTACAAAACAAGAACAAAGATGAATCTCCAAAATCCTTGAAATGGTTAGTGGATGCATATGATGCTTCATGATGTCCATGATGTTATGCACAAGTATATATGTACAAGAAAATCACACAAGTTCCTAGTTTAGGCTTGCATGGGGTTTCATAGGTAAGTACCCTCTTGAAGTTTAGTTGGCTCAACCTGTCCTAGAAATAGTAACCGGGTTCTAAGGAGCTCAATATCACTGGATTGTTTCCTTGTTCATTGTTTCAGTTTAAGCCTCTTGACTGGCGACCGAAATATTCCAAGAAACCAACCCTCAATGAGTGTAGTATCGAGTATCTACCAACTTCGGACTGCACCAAAGTCGGTCATCTCACTACATCCTAAAAGGCCGAGTTGGTCAAGTAAAGGTTCTAGAAGTTCATTAATGCTTCATGACATCACTCAGCGGCCCCGTATTCTCTTTGATTAACTTAAAGGCTACCGGTACCCACAAATATGTCACACTAACATAGCTATTGCTTAGACCATGTTGATATACCCCGTACAGTTTCCACAATGTATTGCTATTTACCTACAATGTTTCCCAAATCCGGGTAGAGGATTCAAACCCAAACAAAGAACCATAATGTAAAGCAAACAAGTCAAACAATCGTAAGCATGTAAAGGTGATATAAACCCTAAGGTAACCCCACTTTTAGAATATTCCCCAACAGAGTCGCCAGTTCTGTGATGCGGTGGGAGAAATGACTTGAGGTTTTGCGTTTGTGTTTGCAAATGTTGCGGTTAGAAAGAGTCGCCACCAACTTTTCTTTTATCCAAAAGGAAAGGTAAAAAAGCACAGGAAATACCTTTGAGATTGTTTTTGGGTTCGGGGGGTAGATTTTGAAAAGGGAAGGTGCTAGCACCCTTTTCATCCATGGTTTTCCATGGGCTCTTAGTTACTTGTTTAGATCACTTGATTTTCTTTTGAAATTGTTTGAAATGGTGCTTTGTGTGGTTTTGAAAGTATTTTGAAAAGAGGCCTTTCGTTTAGGCAATCTTTGTAATGATTCTCGTTCGTAAGAATGTATACAAAGATGTTTGTCTTTTGAAAAATGTTCCAATGTTTTGAAAGTTGTTTTGAAATGTGTATGTGTTTGTTTTTGAAAATAGCAAGGATTGTTTTGAAATTTATCAAGTAACTAGAAGCATTCTACCTACTCAAAAGTCTTTTTTGTGCATTTTTATTCCTTTGACATTGTTGATTTACCATTGTTTTGGTAAACAACCCTATCTTTGGATGTTAAACGGGACATGCGTGGGTCATCGTATGACCATGATAGCAATGTTTCCAAGTATCTTTAGTATTTTGAGGGACCAAGATCATTTTGTTTAGGCAACCTTTTGATAGCGTCATCGAGGGACTATGATCTTTTGTTTTGTTTTGTTTTACCAAGATACTTTGCATGCATACCATGGCCATTTTTGTTTAGGCAACCAAGTGGGTGAAACCCTAAGGGTGCTTGTGTGCAATGTGTGTCATTTTACATGCATTTTGATTGTCTTGGATTTGGTCATTCTATTTGTTTGTTTTTGGTCTTATCATGCAAAACCCTAGTTTACTACACAAATATATAATGCGATAAATTGCGTAAAGTAAACTAAACTATTATAACAGTTATTATGGGAGGGGGGATACAAGTTTTTGAATGGGGATATTTGCACAAAAATAAAACCATAAAATACTATTACAACCCAATTGAATTATGTGCGAAATAAATAAATATACAAATATTTAAATATGCAATAAAAATGTATTTATGGAAAATGTTTTGTATTTGATTTTTTGTATGAGAAAATAAATTATTTAACCCTAGAAATAAGAGAAAAATACTAGTATTATTTTTGAAAGGGGAAACCCTAATTTTTTATTTAAGAAAATATATATTCTATTTTTATTATTTTATCCATTTTTTGATAAGAAAAATAATAAATAATATTATTAACAAATATTAAAAATTAAAATATGTATGAAAATAAATATTTTATGTGTAAAATAATAAAATAAAAGTGTATGGTATTTTAAAATATATTTACAATTTTTATTTAAGAAAATAAAGTTCATTATCCTAATAAACTATTATTTTATGCAAAAAATAAAATAAAATAAAAAATAAAATAAAATGCAAAAAATAAAGAAAATATTTTTCATGATTTTTTATGGTTCATTAAAAATAAATAAAGCAATAAATATAAAAAATGAAAAGAAAATATGAAAAATAAACAAAATAAAGCCAGGGGGTGTGGATATCAAGTCAAGGGGTGTGAACAACAAAAGCAAACAGGCCCAAAGGCGCCAAGGCCCGGAACATCATCTCCATCCCTGTCCTTCAGCTTGCGCGCGTTTCTGAGTTCAAATCTGTAACTTGCTATAGCTTGCATAAAAACAAAAACTCATAACATAAAAAATGTAGCTTGTAATCTCACGACTCCAATGATATAAAGTTTGTAACCTAACTCTCAAAGATCAGAGAGAATTTAATCACCCCTAATTTCTGACCTAATTATTTCAGCATGTTCAACATTCAAATTCTCTTAGCTCAGTTAATATAAATGACAACTATGCATATATACAGCTTCGCCATGCTAGAGACTATATTTTTGCTTCACAAATCGTGGCTTGAGGATGCCTAAATAGAGAGATAAAGTTTTGAAAAATACCTTGTTCAACTGGATTTGGATATGGCAATGTGAGGACTTTGAGTGAGGCCTGAGGATCGTGTGAGCTTCCTTGAAGTTCCCTTAAGCTATTCCAATGCTCATATGGCTTTGTGGATGGCTGAAACTCCCTGTAGAAGTCAAGCTGCAACCTTCTCAAGTGAAAATGGTGATGGCTGAAACAGAGCACACAGTTACAAGATAAATGCTTGGATAGCTCTGGTAGGATGTATGGAAGGTGTTTGAAGTGTTACAAGGCAAAACGCACGAGCAAATATTGAGCTTACTATGATTTTGCAGAAACTGCAATGTTGGGAAGAAATTTGGAGTTTTGGAGTTTTGGAATGTTTCAGAGGTCAAGCATTCGTGTCTAGCCTTGTGATAAGTTTTTCAATGTATATAGAATGATGCCAAGTCCACCCTTTATCAGATGTACAAGTTCTTTGAACTTTTGCAACTTTTCTTGCTTTTGAAGAAAAGTGAAGTGACTTGAGATAACATGCTTGTACTGGCTAGTTCTAGGGATGCCAAGGGTTGGTAAACATTGCTTGATATCTGTGTACATTGCTTGTAACAAAAGAACAGGTCCAAGGCTCAAGGTTTGTAAAGTTGCAAAAGCTTGCTTTATGAAAATGGCAATGTGCCCGTTATGCCATTTATGGATTAATCTCTTGTACAATGCTCCAAAGGTGAAAACAAAGCCTTTAACCACTGAGTTAGCATTAAATTATGGAGTGTAGAAAGAGTTTAGGACCTTTAATGCAAGGTACAAGCATGCTTGATCATATTTGCAACTTGACATTTTGTAAAAATGGCTTGATCAAAAGTGACAAAATGCCATTTTCTCTTCTTCGATTCTCCCTAACCAAAAATGATCTTGGAGAGTTCCTTGACATTTTGAAAAGCTTGCAACATGCTCTACAATAAATCTTTGAAATGCATTTTGAGATACCTATTGGAACTAGGTGAAAAATGTCCATGAAGTTAGGTCAAAAATCTGCCTAAATTAGGGCAAATTTTCACTAAGTCATTTAGTTCATGGACCCCTATTCACAAATTCATAACTTGAGATCCAAGAATCTTTTTGGAAAACTTTGTGAAGCAAATTTTTAGATTTCATGGAGGACTACAACTTTCATGTTGGAAGTTTTCTTTGAATCAAATTGCATTAAAGTGGTGAAAAGTTAGGAAAAAATAAGAAATTTTCCATACTTAGAAAAATTCTAAGTTATGAAAAATTTTCAAATTAAATCCCTAATTTGCAATTTTAGGTTTCTTGGTCAAAACGTTTCACATTTTGACATATCTTGATGAATTATGACCTTTGGCACTTGATTTTGACCAAAAAGTCAAAGTTTGACTTTTCAGTGCACAGTTGACTTTTGATCAGTTGACTGCAAAATTCATTTGTCAATCCTATGTACTCGAGATCTTTTGAACCATGTAATTAGGTCAAGATGATGCCATTGAGTCCTTGAAATCATGCTTGAACCCAATTGGCCATTGGCTAGGTTAAAAATCATAAATTTCCCTTTCTCAGTCAAAACCCTAATTTTGACCATTTTGCCCTTTTGATGATTTGATCAAATTTCTTGAGGAGTTGTGATCCAAACTTGATCAAATGATACATATGAGTCTAAAATGTTGTTATGGATCAAAAAATATGAATTTTGACTGTAAATTGGCCATAGTTGACTTTTTCCCCAATACAGCTGATTTTTAGGTCAACTGTCCAATTGACTGGTAAAAACTGTGGTTCAAGGCTTGAAACTTGGTATGAGCAATCTTAGAGGTCCAAAATGATGTATGAAAGTCACATGAAGCATTGATGGTCCAAAAATCTTGGTGTAAACTCAAACCCTAATCTTGTCTTGAGTCCAAGAAGTCTTGTGAGGAAAATCTTGATAAATGAGAGGGAAAATTTTGGGGTACAACAGACACGTACAAAGGTATTCGGGTGAAAAGTGGTGATTGATCGAGCTCCTTTGAACTTTCTTGAAGTAACTCCAACCTTCCTTTCATACTGAAAATGGTTGAACCACTCCAACCAAGTCAAGTTGCAATGTATTTTTTTTGAGTTTAGAAGATGGTGGTAGTGATGTTACAGAAGTTATTCTTATGTTTGAACAACTTCTATATGGTGTATATGAAGTTTTTGGATGGTTTGTTTGGAGAAAACTTGCAAGGTATGAGATTCAAATATTTGGACGTCAAAGCTCAAAAATGGAGATTTTGTGTACAAATCTTGTTTTTGACGGCAAAAATGATTTTGAGTGTTAGTTTCCCCTCCTATTTTTCTGGCCTTTCTCTCTATTTTTTTCCTAACCCCTTTGTCTTTCAAATGCTTCTTCTATTTATAGGCAAAGGACTTGTGAACAAAGGTTGAATATGTTTACAACACAACATATTATGGCTTGGTTGGGATGTAAGTATCAAACTATGTCAAGTACTCCATGGTTCCAAGATGAAGTACCAAAGTTGCTGGTTTAGAGGGGTTGATTTCCATGTTTTATGGTGGAGTAAAATCAGAAACCAACAAAGTATGGGCTCAAGAAAAACTTTGTATAAAAAGCTTGCTTTTCAAGAATAGCAATGGTGCCTTTATGCCATATGTGATACGGTGGGAGAACTGACTTGAGGTTTTGCGTTTGTTTTCGCAAATGTTTCGGTTGAGCAAGAGTCGCCACCGACTTTTTATTTTATCCTAAGGAAAGGTTAAAAAGCACAGCAAAAACCTTTGAGATGTTTTCTTGGGTTCGGGGGGTAGATTATAGAAAGGGAAGGTATTAGCACCCTTTCTATCCATGGTTATCCATGGGATCTTAGTTACTTGTTTAGATCACTTGCCTTGTGTTTTCAATTGTTTGAAATGGTGCTTTGTGTGTGGGTTTGAAAATATTTTGAAAAGAGGCCATTGTGGTGGCAACCTTTGTAATGATCCATGTTTGAATGTATACAAAGGTGTACTTATCTTTTGAAAAGTTTTCAATGTTTTTGGAAGTTGTTTTGAAAGTGTTTTTGAAAGTGTCGTGGAGTGTGGTTTTGAAAAGTAGGCAAGTGTGTTTTGCAAGATTGGTCAAGTAACTAAGAGTTGTCTACCCCTAAATTTACTCAAAGGCTTTTTCTATGTTTTAACCCTTTTAACAATTTTGTTCCACCATTGTATTTGGTGGACAATCTTGTGTTAGGATATTAACGGGACAGGCGCGGGTCATCATTTAGACCACGATTGCAATAGTGCTAAGTGTCTTTGGCAATTTCCTTTAAGGGACTTGATCATTTTTAGGCAACTTTCGAAAGCGTCATCGAGGAACTATGATCATTTGATTTGTTTTGTTTTGCCAAAGACACCCAACATGCAACATGGCCCATTATTGAAGGCAACAAGTGGAGTAACCCTAGGGGTGCAAGTGTGATTGGTGTTGTCCATTTTCATGCTTTGTTGACTTTGAATTAGGTCAAGCTATTTGTTATTTGATTTTTGCATACAAACCTTAAGTCTATCATGGCATAATTAAAATGCTTAAAAATGCGAAATTTAAAGTCTTAAATTATTACAACATAATTATGGGATGGGGGGTACAAATGTTCAAATGGGGATATTTAGCAAGAAATTTAAATCTAAACTATTACAATCCAAATTGAATATACAAGTTATCTAATTGTACAATAATTAAATAAAATACAATAAATATGCAAGATGTAAAAAATGATTTTTATATGTATGTAAAAGTATTTTTCATGTGACAAATAAACAAAAATAAAAAAAGGTTAATTTTTAGGTATTTCATGGTTTAGGGCAAAACCCTAATTTGCTAAATAAAAAGTATTTATTATACAATATTTATTAACTATATACAAAAAATAAATAAAAAGGAAGTATATTGTAAAAAAGTAATTTTTGAGGTTAAATATTAATAAAAATAAAAATGTATTATTTTTATGTTTAATCTAAATATTTAATAAAAGATAGATAAGTATTTATATTATTTACTAAATATATTAAATATGTACAAAAATAAAAAATATTTATTATTTACAAAAAAAAAGTATATTTTTTAGAAAATGTTTTCAAAAGGTAAAAATAAAATAAAAATCAGAAAATAAAATGTATTTGTATTATTTTCTAGGGTTTAAATAAAAGTATATATACATATATTTATTTACATATACCTAACAAAATAAATAAATGCCAAATAAATATTTTAAAAAATGTGAAAAAATATTTTTAGTGTTTTTTCATGTTTGAGCAAAAATATAAAATCAAAATCAAAAAGAAAAAATCAAAAATGACAAATATATCACATAATGGGCCAGGGGGTGCAAAATGAAATAAGGGGTGCAAAAAGCAGGTTGACTCAGGCCCAGCCCAAGTCAACTCTGTCTTCAACCTCTAGCCAGATTCAAACAAAAAAGGTGCGCCCTTCCTCCATCTCTGCAATCTCTTGATTCCTTGACTTTTAACAAAAACTCACAACACAAACATTATAGAGCATCATGTCACGATTTCAAACATATAAAAAAGTTGTTCTAACTCTCAGAAATGAGAGAGAATTTCTTCTCCCCCAATTTCTGACCTAACTTTTCTTCCATGTTCAGGTTCAAAGTTCTCTTAGCACACACAATATAAATGAAAAGTAATTATATGGGTAGCTTTAGGGCCATGAGTAGAACACACTTTCTTCACAAACTTAAGCCTAAATATGCTTGGATAGAGAGATAGAAGTTCAAACTTTTACCTGTTCAGCTTGAATCGTGTACAACAATGGAGGTACTTTCAATGGATTTTGAGGACTTGTACAGCTTGCTTGAAGTTCAGGGATGCTTCTCCAACCTCTAGCTTGCTTTGAAACTGACTGAATCGAGCTATGGAAGTCCACCTGCAAAGTTGAAAACTGAAAATGGCAAGTGATGTTAGGGATGTTACAGTTTGTGTTCAATGCTTGGGATAGCTTCAGTGGGTGATATGGAACATGTTTGAACTCTTTTTGGCCAAAGTGCACGAGTGGAAAGGTTTATAGAAGTCAAGTTGCAGAAGGGACTCTGTTTTTTGCAGTAGGATGGTGTTTTGGTGTTTGAGGAGGTATGAGGGATGGAAGGGTCGTGCCTTAGGTCAGTTATGATGTATCAAATATGTTCACAAAGTTTTCTTGACTTTGTTCTTGCAGGAATGAGAGATGGGATCAGTTTTGCAAAGTTTCTTCCTAGATAAGCAAAGTTTGTCAAACTTGATTATAGGCTACTACAGGCCCCTCAAGCATGCTGCAAAATCTCTCCTTGATCAGTGGGATTAGTCCATAATCTTGTGCCTAAAAGATCTGCTTTGTACCACTTTGATTTGTGTTTTTACATAAAGTGCACCTTTTCAAAAATGGCTAAAAAGCTTTTTCCATTTATGGATTAATTTTGCATGTAAAGGCTAAGCACACAAAGTAAGACTTGAACACAAAGGATATGCATTAAATTATTGAGTGAGAATGGGATTAGAGGCCTGTAATCTAGCTTGGAACATGCTGACTTGAAAATGGCAATGTTATGAACATGTAATTGGCTTATGAACAAAGTGACTTTTGCCCATCTTCACAAATTCGATTCTCCCTAACCACAAGGGTGTTTGAGAAGTTCTTGGACAATTTGGAAAGCTTGGAATGTGTACTACAATCCATCTTTGTAATGCAAGTTGAAATTCCAAGTGGAAGCATGTGAAAAGTGGCCATGAAGTTAGGCAAAAATCCTGCCTAAAATAGATCAAAAAAAATTCTAAGTTAAGAATGTTTTGCACCCCTATTCCAAAAATCATAACTTGAACTACAAGCTTCTTTTGAGGAAACTTTGTGAATCAAAGTTGTAGATTTTGCAATGTACTATAACTTTCATGTTTTGAGTTTTGTTTGAATCCAAATACATCTTGATAAAAAAATGGGACAAAGTTAGGAAAAAATTAGGAAATTTCATAACTTAGAAAATTTCTAAGTTATGAAATTTCTTCATTTCAAACCCTAATTTGTAATTTTTGGTTTCTTGATGAACAAGTTTCATAATTTGACATGTCTTGATGAAAAATGGATCTTGGCACTTGATTTTGACCAAAAAGTCAAAGTTTGACTTTTCAGTATACAGTCAAATTTGATCAGTTGATTTGGAAAATTCATCTGTCAATCTTGTGCATTTGGGATCTTTTGAACTTGTTGAATGTGCCAAGACCATGTCATTGAGTCCTTGAGTCCATATGTGAGCTTGGTTTGCCATTGGCTAGGTCAAACAGTCAAAAATTGCCTTTATGCAGTCAAAACCCTAAAAATGACCATTTTGCCCTTTTGGTGATCTGATCAAATTTCTTGTGGAATTGTGATCCAAACTTGATAAAATGGTCCATATGATTTCATAATGTTGATGTGGGTCAAAAATCATGAGGTTTGACTGTCAATTGACCACAGTTGACTTTTTCCCCAATACAGCTGATTTCTAGGTCAACTGTCCAATTGGCTGGGCAAAGATTGGAATCAAGGCTTGAAACTTGGTATGGATAAACTTGTGAGTCCAACATGAAGCATGAAAGTCATCTTGGTCATTTTAGGTCAAAACATCTTTGTGCAAACTCAAACCCTAATTTGGGTCAACAGTGCAAGGAGGAGTCTTGAGCAGAGCAAACCCTAACTGGATCTTGAGCTCCAAGGTCTTGTGTTGAGAAAATATTGATGAAATGGGAGGGCAAATTTTGGGGTACAACAGTTGCCCCTGTTCAATCTTCTTAGACCTGAGGATGTAGATTGGCCTGCGTGCCTTTCGTGATCCGAAGGTGGAAGATGATTGAACACTAAAGTGCCTAGAAATTTGCACTCGCATAGTGGAGTATCAGCAAAGTGATGTCGGGAATGGGCTTATAGATGCCATTTGGAAGTGTAAGAGATGGTTGTGGAGATGGGCTTAAAGATGCCATCGGGGGTGTCGATCGCGTAAGAGATTCCTTAGCGAGAACTTGTGTACCTGAGAAAGAAAGATGGTTTCCTGGCTTGCTACAGGTGTTGATCTTCAGTCTCTTCATGCAGATATGCCCTGGCTAGATACAGGAGTCGAATCCATAATTAAATACTCACAGATATGCCCTAGCTAGATACAGGAATCGAATCTGGAATTTATCGTCTACAGATATGCCCTGGCTGGATGCAGGTATCGAATCTGGAATTAGTCGTCTACAGACATGCCCTGGCTGGATACAGGTATCGAATCTCTAAACTCTTCATGCAGATATACCCTGGCTGGATACAGGTATCGAATCTACAATTAGTTGCTCACAGCTGTGCCCTGGCTAGATACAGGAATCGAATCTGGAATTGGTCGTCTACAGATATGCCCTGGCTGGATACAGGAATCGAATTTGGAATTAGTTGTCTACAGATATGCCCTGGCTGGATGCAGGTATCGAATCTGGAATTTGTCGTCTACAGATATGCCCTGGCTGGATACAGGTATCGAATCTGGAAATTGTCGTCTACAGATATGCCCTGGCTGGAGACAGGTATCGAATCTGGAAATTGATCACTCACAAAAATGCCCTGGCTAGATACAGGAATCGAATCTGGAATTGTGACAGTTGATAGTAATCATCTTTGGATTGTCCTTTTTTTCCTGAAAAGGAAAAACATCAGTTGTATGCAATGTCATGTTGTATGAAATGCATGATGTCATGATGCTCAAAATGAGACAGTATTATATGTATGTAAACATGATGTATGAAATGTCTATGAATGTATTTTCGTCTAGGAAAATAAATCCTTGACGAGTGCCGGGAACTTGTTGAATCCTGGGCTGATGTTTTGAAGAGTAGAGTTCTTCGTTTCCGCTGGGGATGATGGTTGCAAGAATAAATCGGTAGGAGAAGATGACTCCGCCGAGGAATAAACTTGTTGGAGAGATTACTCTGCGGGGAATTACTCTGTGGGAAGAGATACTTTGCTGAGGTTTTGATGAGGGCTCCGATGGGGATTCCACTGATGAGTTATGTTGGGGAATTTGATGAACTCTGCTGGGGATAGGAAGAACTTCGCCGAGGACGATCTTTCCGTGGTAACTAGCTAAGGATAACCCAGTTATAAGCTCTGGTGGGAAATAATCTTTGAATGAAGCCGGGGAGATGCGTTCGTACTCTGTAGGGGATAAGCTTCCAGAATCTACTGGGGATAAGCTTCAGAATCTACTGGGGAGGATGATTCAACTTTCCTGGGGAAACTTTTCAGATCGTACTGGGGAATGGTTCCACTGGGGTGTCTGGTGTTTCACCGGGGAACAATCTTATATTGAGACTGTCGGGGATGCTTGCTGAGGAATGTATATACTCCACTGGGGAATGTTGAGATCTTCTGGGGATACCCAACTTCCTTAAGGCTGATAGTAGACTAACTCTGCTTGGGGAGAGTATCGCTGACTTGCTGGAGATATTGTGCCTTTTTAGGGCTGATGGGAGACCAACTCTGCCTGGGGAGAGTATTGCTGAATCTTGTCTTACTCAACGGGGAGTGAAAGCATCCTGGCTATGTTCTTCAGCCGAACCTACCTTGGTACCTTGGTGGACAGAGCAACTAGATCGCTTAGACAAATTCTTTATTGCCCCTGTTTCCGATGTCATCTGTAATTAGTCCTTTGTTTCGCATGCAAATATTTATGATTAGCAATTAGTGTCAAATGCATATATCAAGAATGAACATTGGACGTTCTTTGCAAAACAAAACAGATAAAGGAAAAAACAAATGGCAATTTGTCTGAAAAGTGAATTTGTATTGATTTTTGAATTTGCCTGTAAATAGGCGTTTTTGTACAAGAGGCTGACGTCCTAGTAAGAGAACGCCACCGAGCAAAATAGAGTTTATACAATTTTGTGAAAAGGAAACAAAACAGCTATGTGAAAAATAATCCCACTGGGTTCCAACTCTGTTATCGCCTTTATGTCTTCAAGCGTCTCATCACTCTGCTGCTTAGTTGAAGATGAAGCTGATTGATTGGCAACGTCTGAACCTGATAGTTGATGCTGAATTCTGGATGCAAGGTGATCCCATGAGACATAGTATTACGCCTTATCCCTAACTTTTGCCTGGACCTCCCTTTCGGGTTTTCAGTCCACCGGGATACCCATTTTTGCCCAAGCCGCCTTTTCAGGTTTTCGACTTGCCGGGTGTACAGATTTTTTTCATTTCGTCCCTTATTTTTGCCCGAACCCTTTTGGTTCGCCGGGAAGCCCTTATTTTTGCCTAGGTGTGTCAACCTAGCGGGTCTTTAATTCATGCGTAGTATCTTTTTACTATGTCTGTATTGGCGGGGTGAGGAAGGTCGTCACTATCCATGGTGGTTAGAATCATAGCTCCTCCTGAGAAGATATGTTTAACCACAAATGGCCCTTCGTACGTAGGGGTCCATTTGCCCCTGGGATCACTTTGGGGAAGAATGATGCGCTTGATTACCAGATCTCCGACTTGATACTCTTATCGTCTGACCTTCTTGTTAAATGCCCTGATCATCCGTTTTTGGTACGTCTGACCATGACAAATAGCAGTGAGTCTCTTTTCGTCAATTAGGTTTAATTGATCAAGCTGAGCCTGGATCCAGTCATCTTCGCTCAAACCTGCATCCTTCATTATCCGGAGAGAGGGTATCTGAACTTCGATAGGCAAGACTGCTTCCATGCCATAGACCAAGGAAAAGGGAGTTTCCCCTGTTGACGTCCGTGCTGAGGTACGGTACCCATGAAGAGCAAACTATAACATTTCGTGCCAATCTTTGTAGGTCAATGTCATCTTCTGCACAATCTTCTTGATGTTCTTATTCGCTGCTTCTACAGCCCCGTTCATTTTCGGCCGGTATGGAGAAGAGTTGTGGTGCTGTATCTTGAATTGCTCGCAAAGCTCAGTGATCATCTTGTTGTTAAGATTGGTACCATTATCCGTAATGATCCTCTCAGGTACACCGTATCGACAGATCAAGTTGTGCCGAATGAACCGTGCCACGACGTTCTTGGTTACCGTAGCATAGGAAGCTGCTTCAACCCATTTTGTGAAGTAATCAATCGCTACTAGGATGAAGCGATGCCCGTTGGATGCCGTAGGTCTGATTTCACCGATCATATCAATGCCCCACATTGCAAAAGGCCAAGGTGATGTCAAGACGTTCAAAGGAACCGGAGGAATGTGCACCTTATCAACATAGATCTGGCATTTATGACAAGTTTGAGAATGCTGATAACAGTCGGCTTCCATTGTGGACCAGAAATATCCTGCCCGAAGGATTTTCTTTGCCATGGTATGCCCACTGGAATGTGTTCCGAAGGTACCTTCATGTAGCTCTAACATGATCCTTTATGCTTCAGTCTTATCCACACAACGCAGTAAGGTTGAATCAGGGTTTCGCTTGTAGAGAATGCCATTGCTGAGGAAGAACTTTGCCGCGAACCTTCTCAGGAACTTCTTGTCATTAACAGATGCGCCTTCGGGGTATTCTTGAGCTTCAAGGTACCTCTTCACTTCATGATACCAGGGTTTTTCTGTTACCTCTTCGGTCTCGAGATCGCAGCAATGTGCAGGTTCATCCAACTTCCAGATAATGATCCGGGGAGCCTCGTTATCCCATTTGACTTTGAACATAGAAGACATCTTAGCCAACACGTCCGCTAACTGATTCTCCTCTCTTGGGAAGTGTTCAAAAGTTATCTCCTCGAAGTGGGGAATCAACATCAACACATACTCCTTGTAAGGAATAAGATTTGGGTGTTTCGTATCCCACTCGCCTTTGATCTGATTGATCACGAGAGCGGAATATCCGAAGACACTCAGAAACTTGATCCTTAAGTCGATTGCAGCTTGAAGACCCATGATACATGCCTCATACTCTGCCATGTTATTGGTGCAGTTGAAACATAGTCGGTCAGTAAGTGGAGTATGAGTGCCTTTAGGGGATATGATCACAGCGCCGATACCATTACCCAAAGCGTTCGAGGCTCCGTCAAAGTGCATAGACCATCGGGATCCTTCCTCAGGTCCTTCATCCGGTCCAGGTACTTCACAATCAGTCACTACCATGATATCCTCGTCTGGAAATTCAAAGTTCATCGACTGGTAATCGTCCACTGCCTGGTGTGCCAAATGGTCTGCCAATACACTTCCCTTGATTGTTTTTTGAGTCGTGTACTGGATGTCGTATTTTTTCAAGATCATCTGCCATCTTGCTATTCTTCCAGACAAGGCAGGCTTTTCGAAGATGTACTTTATTGGATCCATTTTTGAAATCAACAGAGTAGTGTGAGTCAACATATACTGTCTCAGCCGGCGAGCAGCCCATACCAAAGCGCAGCAAGTTTTCTCGAGCAGTGAGTATCGGGTCTCACAGTCGGTAAACTTTTTGCTAAGGTAATAAATGGCGTGTTCTTTTCGGCCATACTCGTCATGCTGCCCCAGCACACACCCCATCGAGTTGTCCAGTATAGTCAAGTATAAGATTAGAGGTCTCCCTTCAACCGGCGGCATAAGAATGGGTGGTTCTTGGAGATACTCTTTGATATTTTCGAAAGTGGCCTGACATCCATCGTTCTAACGTACTACTTGATCTTTCTTCAGCAGCTTGAAGATTAGTTCACAGGTAGCAGTTAGATGCGAGATGAATCGGGCAATGTAGTTCAACCGTCCTAGAAATCCTCTGACTTCTTTCTCTGTCTTGGGAGTTGGCATCTCTTGTATGGCTTTCACTTTGGCAGGGTCCACTTGAATGCCTTTGTCGCTTACGACGAAGCCTAGCAATTTTCCAGATCTCACGCCAAAGGTGCACTTGTTTGGGTTCAACCTCAGCTTGTACAACTTCAGACGGTCAAACAGCTTCTGTAGATGGTCAAGGTGTTCCTCCTCAGTTTGGGACCTTGCAATCATATCGTCGACGTATACTTCTATCTCATGATGGATCATGTCATGGAACAAAGAAACCATGGCACGTTGGTAGGTTGCCCCAGCATTTTTCAACCCAAAAGGCATGACCTTGTAGCAAAAGGTGCCCCACTGAGTAACAAAAGTGGTCTTCTCCATGCCTTCAGGAGCCATCTTGATCTGATTATAACCGGAGAAGCCGTCCATGAAGGAGAATACTTTATGCTGAGCAGTGTTGTCAACCAGAACGTCGATATGAGGCAGAGGGAAATCATCCTTAGGGCTGGCCCTTTTCAAATCCCTGTAATCAACACACATTCTAACCTTCCCATCTTTCTTCGGCACTGGAACCATGTTGGCAACCCACTGAGGGTAAGAAGTCACTTCTAGAAACCCGGCATCAAATTGTTTCATAACCTCAGCTTTGATTTTCTCGGACATTTCCGGACGCATACGGCAGACCTTCTGTTTTACCGGAGGGCATTCTTCCTTGGTAGGCAGGTGATGAACCACAATGTCGGTATCCAACCCAGGCATGTCTTCGTAAGACCAGGCAAAGATTTCCACATAGTCATGCAGCATCTGAATCAACCGTTGTTTCATACTGAGCTCTAGATTGGCACCAATCTTGACTTCCTTTCTGTCTGTCTCAGTACCCAGATTTACCGTTTCCACTGGCTCTTCATATGGCTGAATGGCCCTCTCTTCCTGGAGTAGCAGTCTTGCGAGCTCACAAGGCACTTCACAATCATCTTCACCTTCGTCTTCGGCTAAGTTGATCGGATTTTCGAAGTCATAACTGGCAGTAGCAGAGTCGTTACCAGTGAGATCCAGAATGGATTAGAACCTGTATAGGTGAGTGTGTGTAAATATAGTTGTTTTGCAATATATAATAAAGAAAGAAAAGGAGCGCAAGATTTTGAAATGCAACAAACGTCCAATGTTTTTATTAATGGTATATGAAAATGACACACAAAAGCCCTCACAAATGAAGCCACGGTGCCCCGGGTAAGACACCGAGCCATAAAAGTTTCAAAATATTGTCTGTTACAAATTCAAAACAAAAGAGTTTATTACTGAGTGACAAAAGTAATAGGTGTGAAGTCTTTGGCAATCCAGTTGCTTGGTCCACCGTCGGTTGTTGGGTAGATCCAGCTGTCAAATTCAGATTCCTCCACGTCGTCTTCAATAGCATTCACTCCCGGGTTGGTGATGAACACAGGAGGTCTTCCAATCCTTGCCTTACGAACAACCCTCTGAGCTTCTGCAGTGAAACCCAAGCCAAATTTGTCAGTCTTTGGAGTTAAATCAGGAAGTCGGCCCCAGTTTGCGCACTCACCCTTCTCGATAACAGCCCGAGCATCCTTTAAGGAAGCCATCTTCAAAGGAGGGTCTTCAATCACAGTTTCAGCTAATGCCAGTGTCTGAGGAACTTCTTCAAAGTGCTGGAATGGAGTCTCAATGAATTCCCCATCCATTTCTATGTACCGGAACGAGTTGAGGTGGTTGACCATATACTCTTCCTCCCCCTGAATTGTCACAATTTTCCCTCTGACCGGGTACTTAAGCTTCTGATGTAGTGTGGAGGTCACATCTCCAGCCTTGTGGATCCATGGACGACCCAGCAAACAAGAATAGGATGGTCGGATGTCCATCACATAGAAAGTAGAATAAAAAACTTGAGAACCAACCCTGATTGGAATGTCAACTTCCCCATGTACCATCCTTTTCGAACCGTCAAAGGCCCGGACAACAATGTTACTAGGCTTGAGCTCTAAACCCTCACAATCCAACCTGTTTAGGGCCTTCTTGGGTAATACGTTCAATGAAGAACGGGTGTCTACAAACACATGGGCAAGAGTAGTGCCCCTGCATTCAATGGAGACATGTAGGGCGTCGTTATGGTTCTTTCCTTTGGCAGTCAGATCGGCGTCAGAGAAGCCCAAACCATTATCAGCAGTCAAGTTGGCCACACAATCGGTAAATTGATCAGCAGACGTTTCTTGTGGCACATGGGCCGTCTTCAGGAAGGAAATCAGGGCCTTGGCATGGGCCTCTGAACACAACAACAGTGATAGCATAGAAATTTTAGATGGGGTGTGCCCCAACTGCTCAACTACATTGAAATCACTCTTCTTAATGATCTTGAGAATCTCTTCCATCTCTTGCTGGGAAGCTTCAACAGTGGTTGTCTTTGGTACCTCCGTCAGGGCAGGAAAATCAGTAGCAATCCCTTTGCCCCGAGCGTCAGATGACTCGGCAGCAGGGGTAGAAACAGGAACTTGATCAGGAAGGGAAGCAGGCACACTTGCAGGTGTAATGACAAGAGGTCTTTGAATAGCTGGTGGCGCAATATCTGTTAAGAATAGCCTACCACTGCAAGTAACTTTGGCAGGCCCGGTGATGTTACTGACGCCGGTACTTGCATCAAACTCTTGTTTTACTCCAAGAAAATAAACATCTGCCCCATAGTGTCATGGGACAGCTTTGTCAGACGTATAGGGGAGGGGCCCCGGAACAGTGATGATGATAGGAGCAATCTTCTGAGTAGACATGATTTTGACAGGCTTCTTTGAGAGAGCCTTAGGAGGTTTGTTGAAAATAGTAACAATAGAAACTTCTTCAGCAGAGACAGCAGGAACAACAATCTTCTCGAATAAGATCTCTTTGCTATCCATCAGGTTTTGGACGCTTGACTTCAGCAAAGGACAACCAGCAGGTGAAACAGCACATAGAAGGCAACCATTACCACATCCCGGAAATAAACCGGCTAGAAACAGGTTCCTCTTGACAGTCAACAACGGAGTAACAATCTCTTCCACGGAGGCTACATACCGGTCTTCTTCCACAACATTCACTCCATGCTGGGGCATGGGAGCAGTCACAACATTGTGCCTTTCGGGCGCCTCGAACTGTATTTCCTTAGCATCAATAAGGTCCTGAACCTTATTCCTCAGAGCCCAGCAATCGTCCGTAGTATGCCTCGGGCTATCAGAGTGATAAGCGCAACGGGCTTGGGG
Source organism: Vicia faba (assembly GCA_948472305.1). NCBI lineage: Eukaryota > Viridiplantae > Streptophyta > Magnoliopsida > Fabales > Fabaceae > Vicia > Vicia faba. The sequence goes on along the minus strand of OX451740.1, from coordinate 1,213,299,468 downwards.
TTGTACTTTGGAGAAGCTGTGTTCACTACCTTCGGAGCTTCTTTGACAATTACCAGATTGGTTGACAGTAGTTGCGGCAAAATCTGAGACAGGGTCATGCTGAGTCGAGTGTACTGTCTTTTGGGTCTCTCACCCCTTGGTTGGTTATACTGCTGAGGAGCAGCAGTAGGTTTTGAAATTACCAATGCGTTGACAGCTTGGCGGCGTTCCGGTTTAATTTGTCTTCTGGGACCATAAACAGCACTGGCTTCCTTCTTGAAGGGCTTCTTTTAAGTACTCGAGGAGGCACCTTTCTGTATCTTCCCCGACTTGATACCAGCTTCTATTCTCTCACCAGTCAAGATTAGATCTGTAAACCCAGCAGAAGAATTACCAATCAGATGGTTGAAGAATGGACCAGACAGGGTCCCCAGGAACATGTCAACAAGTTCACGGCCAGTCAAAGGTGGCTGCACCCTTCCAGCCAGGTCCCTCCACTTCTGCGCATACTCCTTGAATCCTTCGCCCGTCCCCAGTGACATACCCTGGAGTTGGGTACGCGTGGGAGCAAGGTCAGAATTATACTGATACTGCTTATAAAATGCAGTAGCCAAGTCCTCCCAGTTTCGGATACTGGCTCCATCCAGCTGATAGAACCACTCGAGTTGAGCCCCTGAAAGGCTATCTTGGAAGAAATGGATCCAAAGGTTCTTGTCTGCAGTGTAAGGTTGGATCTTCCTTACATATGATCTGAGATGCAGCTTAGGGCAGGAAACCCCGTCATACTTCGCAAAGGCAGGTGCCTTGAACTTGTGTGGGATCACCACCCCAGAAGATAAACCTAGATCTCCAAAATCCAGCCCCGGCACATTTTGAATCTCCATGGCACTTAAACGGTCCTCTAGTTGCTTGTACTTGTCTTCAGCAGGAGGGTACTGTTCATCATTGTAATCTGTCTCGTTGTCGGAGACCACAGGACTAGGAACCCTTCCTCCTTGGGGACTATCCTTCCCTACAGAGGAAGTAGCCTGATCAGCCTCATTCTGCAGTGTATTCCCAAACCTCTGTCCGGTGTTAAATAGCGCAGTCCTCTTCTTCTTCTTCTTCTTTAAGAGCAAAGTCTTTAACTCTTACTGACCCTGGGCTAAGCTCATGACCAGCTCTTGAAACTGGGCGTTCTGGGCCTGGAGGGCCTTGATAGCTTGTTTGGTAGTAGGCTCAGAAGACATGATGATTGAGTGCTGAAATAAACAGCGAAGAAGATTAAGCAACATGTAGAAGAAGGGTACCTGTTATGCATATGATGCAATGAGATGCATATGATTTATGTTTTCAAAGACAATCGGGATTCAACTTTGTAGACAAAAAGGAAACACACTTCATTAGATTCAAACTTTAAATTGTTCAACAATTTTCCCTTAGGCATTACAAGAATGAAAATACTGAAAAGGAAATAAAAGCTGTAAAAGAAAATATCCAAAGCCCATCGGTGCTCCCATGGCCTCCTCTTCTCATTACGGATATAGTCGTTCAGGATCCGCTCCTCCTCCAATTGCTTAGTCAGCTTCTGGATCTTTTGTTCCTGTTCGTTGAACTTTTCTCGATAATAATCCCGCTCTTCCTGTAGCTGCGCCCAAGACCTCTTTAGTGTATCAACATCAGTGGGTATCTGAGGAGGGAGGACAGTTGGAGGAACCCCGTCTTCATCAGGAAATTCAAGAAAGATAGGCCTGACAGCTTCGTATGGCATACCTAACTTCTGAGCACGGATGCGGACCCATCTGCAGTAGGGTTCCATTGGTAGAGAAGTCTTTGATCCCAACTCATGTGGGTCAGCTTTGTGAATTCTGTCCCAAGCCTTGATGAATCTACGGCGCATCTCGTCACTGTCTACCTGAAACTCAAAACTGATGTGAGGTACCAACATCTCATGAGGTCCTGCTCTTCTGGCTCTTCCAAACTGACGGAGATCTAAACATGGATTATAAGAGATTCCTCCCTGGGTACTGATCAATGGAACATTAGGATATTCTCCGCAACGATCAATAATGGCTACCTCATCCAAACCTCTGAGAGTCCAAATGATGTCATTGTCAGTGAGAGACATTAACCTATGAGCCCAGCCCTTTCCTTCTTTGTTCTTCAGCACGAACTTAGGGAGGTGCGAAATAAACCACCTCACTAACAAAGGAGCACAACACCACAGAGTTCCCCGTCTTCGGGCAGTACGAGCATAGAGTTGTTGCAGGATATCACCCAAGAGAGTGGGTACAGGGTTCCGAGACATGAAGATCCTTATGGAATTGATATTGACAAAGTTATCAGGATTTGGAAACAATACTAGACCATAGATTAAGAGAGCCAGAATGTCTTCGTACGCCTTGAAGTCTAAGTCATTCCATAAACTATTAGCTTTGCCAACCAGAAACTTAGCCAAAAAGCCCTTAACTCCACTTCTAGTCTCCCAGTTAGCCATTACCTCCTCTTTGGTCAAGGGAAGGGCTGTAGCAATCTCTTCAGGCCTAAGAGTCCTCTCCCAACCAGTGAACGGAGTCTGCTCCAAAACAGGGATACCAAGTAACTCAGAGAATTCTTCCAGGGTAGGGACCAGCTGGAAGTCTTGAAAAGTGAAGCAATGGTACAGGGGATCATAAAACTGGACCAGGACACTCATCAGTTGTTGGTCCCACTTTGAAGTGACTAAACCGATAAGAGAACCATGCCTCTTGATGAAGGAAGTAGTGTTTGGAATCCTATCAACCAATTCCTTGAGCAAAGTAGGTGGTTGAACAAAGTTGAGCCGGATAGTATTCCTACGCACGGGCATCATGATGTTCTACAAAACAGAGCAAAGATGAAACCCTCTTGTCTTTGAAATGGGTCAGTCCTTATGCAGGATGCATGCAATGGTATGATGGTATGATGTTATGATAAAGCACACCACAAGTATTCACAAAGGCAAGCATGATAAGGTACACAAGTCACACAAGACAGCCCTTAGGGTTTAGGCCAGCATGAAGTTTAGGTATTACCCTCTTTCATTTTCTTTGGTTAAGACCTGTACTATCAAAAGTAACCGGGTTCTAGAGGATCTCAATATCACTGACTACCCTCAATCGGTCATAATTCCAGCATCGCAATCTTTTCTTGCAGCCAGAACCATCGCGAGAGTTTAGCCTCAATGAGTGTAGCATACTGCTACTGTTCTATGGCCAAGTTGGGTCAATTTAGGGTTCTAAGGTCGGTTGGTGCTCAATGACTCCTTAGAAGACCCATATTCTCCTCGTTGCAACACAAGGGATATCGGTACAGACCAAGGTGTCACACCAACGTAGCCACTGCTTCATCCATGTCGGTCTACGCCGGACAGGTCCCTCACAGCTTATGCTACCTAAAGGGTATTCCCCAGATCCGGGTTAGGATCTATGAAACTCCGATGCAAAGCCCACAAATATAAAAGCAAACAAAGCAAGCAATTGAAAACAAGAGTGGTATAATCCTAAGGTAACCCCACTTTTAACTTTGTTCCCTATCAGAGTCGCCAGTTCTGTGATACGGTGGGAGAACTGACTTGAGGTTTTGCGTTTGTTTTCGCAAATGTTTCGGTTGAGCAAGAGTCGCCACCGACTTTTTATTTTATCCTAAGGAAAGGTTAAAAAGAACAACTAAAACCTTTGAGATGTTTTCTTGGGTTCGGGAGGTAGATTATAGAAAGGGAAGGTATTAGCACCCTTTCTATCCATGGTTATCCATGGGCTCTTAGTTACTTGTTTAGATCACTTGCCTTGTGTTTTCAATTGTTTGAAATGGTGCTTTGTGTGTGGGTTTGAAAATGTTTTGAAAAGAGGCCATTGTGGTGGAAACCTTTGTAATGATCCATGTTTGAATGTATACAAAGGTGTACTTATCTTTTGAAAAGTTTTCAATGTTTTTGGAAGTTGTTTTGAAAGTGTTTTTGAAAGTGTCGTGGAGTGTGGTTTTGAAAAGTAGGCAAGTGTGTTTTGCAAGATTGGTCAAGTAACTAAGAGTTGCCTACCCCTAAATTTACTCAAAGGCTTTTTCTATGTTTTAACCCTTTTAACAATTTTGTTCCACCATTGTATTTGGTGGAAAATCTTGTGTTAGGATGTTAACGGGACAGGCGCGGGTCATCGTTTAGACCACGATTGCAATAGTGCTAAGTGTCTTTGGCAATTTCCTTTAAGGGACTTGATCATTTTTAGGCAACTTTCGAAAGCTTCATCGAGGAACTATGATCATTTGATTTGTTTTGTTTTGCCAAAGACACCCAACATGCAACATGGCCCATTATTGAAGGCAACAAGTGGAGTAACCCTAGGGGTGCAAGTGTGATTGGTGTTATCCATTTTCATGCTTTGTTGTCTTTGAATTAGGTCAAGCTATTTGTTATTTGATTTTTGCATACAAACCCTAAGTCTATCATGGCATAATTAGAAAGCTTAAAAATGCGAAATTTAAAGTCCTAAATTATTACAACATAATTATGGGATGGGGGGTACAAATGTTCAAATGGGGATATTTAGCTAGAAATTTAAATCTAAACTATTACAATCCAAATTGAATATACAAGTTATCTAATTGTACAATAATTAAATAAAATACAATAAATATGCAAGATGCAAAAAATGATTTTTATATGTATGTAAAAGTATTTTTCATGTGACAAATAAACAAAAATAAAAAAAAGGTTAATTTTTAGGTATTTCATGGTTTAGGGCAAAACCCTAATTTGCTAAATAAAAAGTATTTATTATACAATAGTTATTAACTATATACAAAAAATAAATAAAAAGGAAGTATATTGTAAAAAAGTAATTTTTGAGGTTAAATATTAATAAAAATAAAAATGTATTATTTTTATGTTTATCCTAAATATTTAATAAAAGATAGATAAGTATTTATATTATTTACTAAATATATTAAATATGTACAAAAATAAAAAATATTTATTATTTACAAAAAAAAAGTATATTTTTTAGAAAATGTTTTCAAAAGGTAAAATAAAATAAAAATCAGAAAATAAAATGTATTTGTATTATTTTCTAGGGTTTAAATAAAAGTATATATATATTTATTTACATATACCTAACAAAATAAATAAATGCCAAATAAATATAAAAAAGATGTGAAAAAACTATTTTTAGTGTTTTTTCATGTTTGAGCAAAAATATAAAATCAAAAATGACAAATATATCACATAACGGGCCAGGGGGTGCAAAATGAAATAAGGGGTGCAAAAAGCAGGTTGACTCAGGCCCAGCCCAAGTCAACTCTGTCTTCAACCTCTAGCCAGATTCAAACAAAAAACGCGCGCCCTTCCTCCATCTCTGCAATCTCTTGATTCCTTGACTTTTAACAAAAACTCACAACACAAACATTATAGAGCATCATGTCACGATTTCAAACATATAAAAAAGTTATTCTAACTCTCAGAAATGAGAGAGAATTTCTTCTCCCCCAATTTCTGACCTAACTTTTCTTCCATGTTCAGGTTCAAAGTTCTCTTAGCACACACAATATAAATGAAAAGTAATTATATGGGTAGCTTCAGGGCCATGAGTAGAACACACTTTCTTCACAAACTTAAGCCTAAATATGCTTGGATAGAGAGATAGAAGTTCAAACTTTTACCTGTTCAGCTTGAATCGTGTACAACAATGGAGGTACTTTCAATGGATTTTGAGGACTTGTACAGCTTGCTTGAAGTTCAGGGATGCTTCTCCAATCTCTAGCTTGCTTTGAAACTGACTGAATCGAGATATGGAAGTCCACCTGCAAAGTTGAAAACTGAAAATGGCAAGTGATGTTAGGGATGTTACAGTTTATGTTCAATGCTTGGGATAGCTTCAGTGGGTAATATGGAACATGTTTGAACTCTTTTTGGCCAAAGTGCACGAGTGGAAAGGTTTATAGAAGTCAAGTTGCAGAAGGGACTCTGTTTTTTGCAGTAGGATGGTGTTTTGGTGTTTGAGGAGGTATGAGGGATGGAAGGGTCGTGCCTTAGGTCAGTTATGATGTATCAAATATGTTCACAAAGTTTTCTTGACTTTGTTCTTGCGGGAATGAGAGATGGGATCAGTTTTGCAAAGTTTCTTCCTAGATAAGCAAAGTTTGTCAAACTTGATTATAGGCTACTACAGGCCCCTCAAGCATGCTGCAAAATCTCTCCTTGATCAGTGGGATTAGTCCATAATCTTGTGCCTAAAAGATCTGCTTTGTACCACTTTGATTTGTGTTTTGACATAAAGTGCACCTTTTCAAAAATGGCTAAAAAGCTTTTTCCATTTATGGATTAATTTTGCATGTAAAGGCTAAGCACACAAAGTAAGACTTGAACACAAAGGATATGCATTAAATTATTGAGTGAGAATGGGATTAGAGGCCTGTAATCTAGCTTGGAACATGCTGACTTGAAAATGGCAATGTTATGAACATGTAATTGGCTTATGAACAAAGTGACTTTTACCCATCTTTACAAATTCGATTCTCCCTAACCACAAGGGTGTTTGAGAAGTTCTTGGACAATTTGGAAAGCTTGGAATGTGTACTACAATCCATCTTTGTAATGCAAGTTGCAATTCCAAGTGGAAGCATGTGAAAAGTGGCCATGAAGTTAGGCAAAAATCCTGCCTAAAATAGATCAAAAAAATTCTAAGTTAAGAATGTTTTGCACCCCTATTCCAAAAATCATAACTTGAACTACAAGCTTCTTTTGAGGAAACTTTGTGCATCAAAGTTGTAGATTTTGCAATGGACTATAACTTTCATGTTTTGAGTTTTGTTTGAATCCAAATACATCTTGATAAAAAAATGGGACAAAGTTAGGAAAAAATTAGGAAATTTCATAACTTAGAAAATTTCTAAGTTATGAAATTTCTTCATTTCAAACCCTAATTTGTAATTTTTGGTTTCTTGATGAACAAGTTTCATAATTTGACATGTCTTGATGAAAAATGGATCTTGGCACTTGATTTTGACCAAAAAGTCAAAGTTTGACTTTTCAGTATACAGTCAAATTTGATCAGTTGATTTGGAAAATTCATCTGTCAATCTTGTGCATTTGGGATCTTTTGAACTTGTTGAATGTGCCAAGACCATGTCATTGAGTCCTTGAGTCCATATGTGAGCTTGGTTTGCCATTGGCTAGGTCAAACAGTCAAAAATTGCCTTTGTGCAGTCAAAACCCTAAAAATGACCATTTTGCCCTTTTGGTGATCTGATCAAATTTCTTGTGGAATTGTGATCCAAACTTGATCAAATGGTCCATATGATTTCATAATGTTGATGTGGGTCAAAAATCATGAGGTTTGACTGTCAATTGACCACAGTTGACTTTTTCCCTAATACAGCTGATTTCTAGGTCAACTGTCCAATTGGCTGGGCAAAGATTGGAATCAAGGCTTGAAACTTGGTATGGATAAACTTGTGAGTCCAACATGAAGCATGAAAGTCATCTTGGGCATTTTAGGTCAAAAAATCTTTGTGCAAACTCAAACCCTAATTTGGGTCAACAGTGCAAGGAGGAGTCTTGAGCAGAGCAAACCCTAACTGGATCTTGAGCTCCAAGGTCTTGTGTTGAGAAAATATTGATGAAATGGGAGGGAAAATTTTAGGGTACAACACCATAAATAGAAAGATTATTTGGACAATGGCTCAAACACTTGGGTAATAGCTCAAGCTCTTGTGTAAACAATAAATTATGTAGAGATTTGCAAGTCACGAGGCCTGAAAAGTAAGATTATGCAGCATAGCATAAGGGTTTTGTTGTGTGTTCTTCAATAGAATGACTTGCAAATCAAGGGTGGATGCCCAACTTCATGCCCTTGAATCTCCTAGCTCAAGTATGATAAATTCATGCTCTTGGATGTTTTGGAAAGCTTGAAACACCCTCTATAACTTTCATGTTGACCACTTTTGTTAAATAAAATTGGAACTTGATGAAAATTGGCCAAGAAGTTTGGATAAAAACTTGACCAAAACTGCTGAAAATTTCTCTAAGTGTTAAATGAAAATGTCATGACTTCATGAATTTATAACTTGAGATCCATGCATATTTAGCAGAAGTTGTGTAAAGCAATGTTGTAGATATCATGGAAATCTACAACTTTCATGTTTAAAGTTTCCCTTGAACCGTCTTGCATCTTGGTGAAAGAATGGCATGAAGTGATGAAATTATCATGTATAAAAACACTTAGAAAATTTCTAAGTCTTGGAAATCTTGACTTTTCAAGTTGACTTTTGACTTTCTTGACTTCTTGATGATTAAGCTTGATATTCTTGAATGTCTTGATGAAATTTTATCTTTGAAATGTAATGTTGACCAAAAAGTCAAAGTTTGACTTTTCAGTATGCAATTGACCATTTTGTCCTTTTGCCAATTTCAAGTCTAAATTAATGCATCAGTGCTGCAAACTTAATGTTGTAGAAGATCTTGTGAGCAAATACTTGACAAATGAGAGGGCAAATTTTGGGGTACAACAGCTGCCCCTGTTCAATCTTCTTACATATGAAGAGTTAGATTGGTAGTTCTTCCATTCGTGACTTGAAGGTGGAAGATGATTGAATACTAGAGTGCCCAGAAATTTGCACTCGAAGATGTGTTAGTTGATTATGTAGGGAATGGGCTTAAAGATGCCATTTGGAGAGATAATGGCTAGTTGTCGGAGATGGGCTTAAAGATGCCATCCAGAGGTGATTGTTTAACTGTGTTTGAGAGAGAATTTAAATGAGTGACAAAATGACATCCGAACCTGGATCGTATCTGGATTGTATTTGAATGAGTGACAGAATAACATCCGAATCTGGATCGTATCTGGACTATATTTGAAGGTTGGGTTGTTTGAGCTGGTCGAGTAGATAATTGTCTTGTCTGGTTTCAGGTATTAATCTTTGACCTGAGAAAGAAAGATAGTTTTCCTGGCTTGTTATAGGTGTTAATCTTCAATCTCTTCATGTAGATAGTTTTCCTGGCTTGTTACAGGTATTAATCTACAATCAGTCGTCCACAGATAGTTTTCCTAGCTTGTTACAAGTATTAATCTGGAACTTGAAAAGGTTGGTCGATGAGATAGTTGTACTGTCTGGTTTTAGGTATTAATCTCTGACTTGAGAAAGAAAGATAGTTTTCCTGGCTTGCTACAGGTATTAATCTTCAATCTCTTCATGTAGATAGTTTTCCTGGCTTGTTACAGGTGTTAATCTACAACTAGTCGTCCACAGATAGTTTTCCTGGCTTGTTACAGGTATTAATCTGGAACTTGAAAAGGTTGGTTGATAAGATAGTTGTCCTGTCTGGTTCCAGGTATTAATCTCTGACCTGAGAAAGAAAGATAGTTTTCCTGGCTTGTTACAGGTATTAATCTTCAATCTCTTCATGTAGATAGTTTTCCTGGCTTGTTACAGGTGTTAATCTACAATCAGTCGTCCACGGATAGTTTTCCTGGCTTGTTACAGGTATTAATCTGGAACTTGAAAAGGTTGGTCGATGAGATAGTTGTCATGTCTGGTTTTAGGTATTAATCTCTGACCTGAGAAAGAAAGATAGTTTTCCTGGCTTGTTACAGGTATTAATCTTCAATCTCTTCATGTAGATAGTTTTCCTGGCTTATTGCAGGTGTTAATCTACAATCAGTCGTCCACGGATAGTTTTCCTGGCTTGTTACAAGTATTAATCTGAAACTTGAAAAGGTGGATGGTAGCCATCTGTTGTTTGACCTTTTCCTGAAAAAGGTAAAACATTAGTTGTATGCAATGTCATGATGTATGAAATGCATGATGTCATGATGTTCTCAAAGATAAATGAGATTATGTTGTATGCACTTATCATGTATGTAAATTGGATGTATGAAATGTGAAATGTTAATGAATGTATTTTTGTCTGGGAAAATAAATCCTTGACAAATGTCGAGGAGTCGTTAAATCCTAGACTGTTGTTGAAGAGTTTGCGTGTCTTCAAACTTTGCTTAGAATATTTCCACCGGGGATTCTTGTTTTGTTGTTTGAGGAGAACTTTGTTGGGGAATATTGAAAACTCTGTTGGAGAGTATTGATCCCTGCTTGGGAAAAGAGTTATGGAGTCTCGGTTGTCCATTGCTCTACTGGGGTCGAAGTTGAACTGATATCTGGTCGGGCCCAGGTCTCACAGTAACTTGCTGGGGATTGTAGAGTAATCTACTAGGGAAGGGGAGTTGTGGTCCTTTGATTTGTAGTAGTTGGAGAGGCCACCTCAAGATGGGAAATCCTATCGTTTGTTGGGGAAATAAACCTTGTTGCCAGTCTGATAGAGAGGTGACGACTTTGTTGGGGAAAGTCCTCGAGGACTCTTGAGGTTGTCTCAGATGGGGAAAGGTTTTCAGAGATTAAACTCTTGCCGGGGAATCATCCTATGAGAAGGATTTTGGAGAGATTTGTCAATGCCCCTAGTAGCAAGTGTTTGTGGCACTGCCAGAAAATGTTTGATTGTGCGTAACCCTTTGCTGAGATTGACGTTCAATGCCCCAAGTGACGAAGATGGAGACTTGCCCCTGGTTACTCTGCAATTCTTGAGAGATTTCTTAGAATCTTGACTGGACTGCCACATGTGTGCTTAGATAGTGACATGTCATCCCCCCCTGTTGATAGGAGATTTGTCAATGGAAGTGTCATCCTCCTTGAATTGATTTTGTTCACTGAGAGAGTTTTCATTCACTGGATATTCGTGTGAATTTCTCTACTGTCAAACAAATAACCATATGCAAATAGTGATATTCAAGTAATGCAAAGTTTATGTTTGTCTTGAAGTTTTGAAAAATGTGTTTTGAGAAAGTAAAGAAGTTTGTAATTCAACTTTGGATTTTGAGTAAAGCCTTACAGGAGTCAGGATACCTTTTGTAACAGTATGTTTTCGAACTAACCCATGCTTCAATTAGGACTTTTGAAGGGTTGTAGCGTGGCTTGGTTCACGGTTTAAGAAACAAAGGATAAAGGCTCAAAGTATATTTGTACCCACTCGCTCTTCATGATGTTCTTCAGCCCTAAACTCAGTTAATTATGCGTTTGAACTCCAAATGAGTCTGGAATGACGTTTTGGTGATGGTTCCGACTGGTTAAGTTTGTCGGAAGGCAGTCATTTTTGCAACATTTTTCTTTCATGTTTGTTGAGGATTTGTAGTGACTTCTTTTTGATTTGTTATCCCTGATTTTTGCCCGACTGTTCTTGTTTTGAGATTACAGTCAGCCGGATGCCCCTAGTTTTCTTAAGTCTCCTTTGTAGGTTTTTACTTAGTGGGCTTTTCTTTTTTAGAGATAATAACTGCCTATGTGATTGGGAACCATCACCGTCTTTTGATTCCAGAGGAATGTTTTGATGTCATTCGTTGTTTTACAAGATGAGAGTTTGCGGCTTAACGCGCGTTTGAATTAACTGAGAGACTACCCTGCCCCAGGTTTTGATTAAAGGTTTCAATTTTTGTGAAAAAAGGAAAACTTCTACTTCTTTGGCTCGAAGGGGTTGACTAGGTATTATCTTCCTTATAACTCCAGTGTTTAGGATTTGAAAAAAAAAATGCATGTACATCATCAGCAAGGTCTGTTCAAAAGCATATTGTATGAGATTATGGCATTGTTTTCGTCATTCTCCCTCTAAAGGCTTGTAACTTTTAGCAAGAGTTGAATGTCATAAAGAGAGATAAAAGCATTGTTTAAATGTAATGAAAAAGGAATGGATTGATTCAAGACAAGCATATGCAATGCATTAATGAAACAAAGTTTGACATTAATAGATAATTGTTTGAATAACAAAAGAGAAATTACAACTTGACAAATCAAATGAACAAAAGCTTTCAATGATTCGTTATAGGAGCAGTGATTATGTTTGGAGTCTCCGGAGGGTCAAACTCGATCTCCTTGGCATCAATCATGTCTTGGACCTTGTTCTTCAGAGCCCAACAGTTGTTTGTGTCATGTCGCAGACTATCAGAATGATAAGCACATCTTGCACCTGAGTTATAGTTAGGAGAAGAAGTCTTAGGGTTCGAATGAGGAACCTTTAACGTAATCAGCTATGCCTTCAACATGTGTTGTAGTGCTTGAGCCAGTGACATGTTGATCTCAGTGAATTGTCTTTTAGGCGCAACCTCCTTAGGATGATTCCCCTGTCTATGTTGAGCAGGCATAGGATTAGAGATCAAGATTGCTCCTACGTGTTGGTCATGACGACTCTTTTGACCAAACACAACGTTGGACTCTTTCTTCCCATTGTATAGATTTTTCTGAGCATCAGAAGGTGTAGCTCCTTGGATCTTTCCACTTTTGATGCCAGCTTCGACTCTTTCGCCAGTCAGTACTAATTCGGTGAACTCGGTTGAGGAGCTTCGAATTAGGTGATTGAAGAAAGGTCATGTCAAAGTTCCCATGAAGATGTCAATCAGCTCCCTGTCAATTAAAGGGGGCTGCACCCTACCAGCTAGATCTCTCCACTTTTGGGCGTATCCTTTGAAGCTCTCGTTGGAACCCATGGTCATGTTCTGCAATTGCACACGAGTTGGTGTAAGATCAGCATTGTACTGATACTGCTTGTAGAAAGCAGCAGCTAAATCCTCCCAGGTGTAGATGCGAGAACTCTCCAATTGATAGAACCATTCGAGTTGAGTCCCTACTAGGCTTTCTTGGAAGAAATGGATCCAAAGCTTTGGATCAGTTGTGTATGGTTAAATCTTGCGGACATAAGACTTTAAGTGCATCTTAGGGCAAGAGACTCCATCGTACAGGGAAAAGGTAGGGACTTTGATCTTTGACGGGATGACCACTCCAAAAACCAAACCCATGTCTCCTAAATCCAAGCCAGGTATCTGTTGAATCTCCATAGCACTGAGGCGATACTCCAACTGTTTGTACTTGTCATCAGTGGGAGGATATTGTTCCTCGGAGTAGTCGGCTTCAACTTCATCAATCTCCAAATTGTGGTCTTCTTCGAGACTATCCCCCATTTTGGATGGAGTTGAAAGATATAGAGCTCTCTTGACTGGTCCTCCAGGTCTTCTTCTCGAGTTCAGAACACCTACTGACTTCTTGGACTTCTTCCTCTTGTCTTTGAGAAGGAGAGTTTTCAGGTCCTCTTGCCCCTTAGCCATATCCAGGAACACTTGTTGGAATTGAGCATTTTGAGCTTGGAGATCTTTCACCGTTTGTTCCATATCCATCTTATTGAAATAAATAGTAGGAAGATAAGAAGACCTGTATGGGAGAAACCTGTCATGATATGATGCATGTTTTCAAGGATCTCGCGGGGTAAACACAAGAAAAAGTTATAAGTTGAACTTTGATCAACATTTTTTATTGGAGAACTTTGTATCGGTGGATGTCCTTCCACGAGAATTAAGCTCACCATGTCAAGTGGGTCACAACCCTTGACTCAAGTTTGTTGTACTTGATCCCTGACGGAGTTTTGTAGGAGGAAAATAAATCCTCTTGTCCCTTGATAGACATCTGGTTCAACATGACCATGCATCATAGGCCCTTGATATCCTTGAAACAATTATTGAAAATGTTATGGTATGATGTTATGTACAAGTATGCAAAGTAAGCAAGTTTATATGCAAATAATCATATACACACAAACCAGACAAGTCATTAGTTTAGGCTTGCATGGAGTTTATAGGTAAGTACCCTCTTGAAGTTTAGTTGGCTCAACCTGTCCTAGTTAATAGTGATCGGGTTCTAAAGGATCTCAATATCACCGACCTTTCTCTTAGGCATTGTCTCAGCACAACAATCTTTTCTTGCGACCGAGGTATCCCAAAAGTCTAGCCTCAATGAGTGTAGTGTCGAGTATCAACCAATTTTCAGATCTACACCAAAACCGGCTATCTCACTACGTCCTAATGGCCGAGTTTGTTCAATTAGGGTTCTAAAGTCAATTAGTGCTTCATGACGCCACTCAGCGGCCCCGTATTCTCCTCGATTCACCACGAGGGATACCGGTACCCACAAATGCATCACACTAACGTAGCCATTGTTTCAACCATATCGGTCTACACCGTACAGTCTCTACAATATATTACTATTTACCTAAAAATGTGTCCCAGATCCGGGTGGAGGATCAAAGCAAACCCAATACAAAGAACTGAATATAAAGCACACAAATCAAATAATGAAAGCGAGTAAAGGTGATCTAACCCTAAGGTAACCCCACTTTTATATAAATACCCAGCAGAGTCGCCATTTCTGTGATACGGTGGGAGAACTGACTTGAGGTTTTGCGTTTGTGTTTGCAAATGTTGCGGTTTAGCAAGAGTCGCCACCGACTTTTCTTTTATCCAAAAGGAAAGGTGAAAAAGCACAGGAAAGACCTTTAGAGATGTTTTTGAGTTCGGGGGGTAGATTATGAAAAGGGAAGGTATTAGCACCCTTTTCATCCATGGTTTTCCATGGGCTCTTAGTTACTTGCTAGATCACTTGATTTTGTTTGAATGTGCTTGTGGTGTGTGTTTTGAAAGTATTTTTGAAAATGGAACTTCGTAATGGTTCTCGTTTCTATAAGAATGCATACAAAGTGTTTGTTTCGAAAATAGTTCAAAGATGTGAAAGGTGTTTTTGAAAGTGATTTTGAAAAGTATTTTGAAAATGTAACTTTGTAACGATTCTCGTTTCTATAAGAACGCATACAAAGTGTTTGTTTGGAAAATAGTTCAAAGATGAGAGTGTGGGTGTATAAAAATGTTTTTGTTGTGAGCAAGCGAGAAACTAGGAGCGAATCTTCCTACTCAAAAGGTCTTAAATGTGCTTTTCCTCCTCCTTTAGATGTGGCTATCTTACCATTGATTTGGTAAGAAACCCCATCATTGGATGTGAAGGGACGGGCGTTGGGACGTTTGTATAGTCATAGAAGGTAACATATGGGACGTTTTAGCAATGTCGTTTTAGGGACTAGATCGTTTACCGAAGGCAACATCGAGGGACTACGATCTTTTATCGAGGGTCTTTGCTAAAACGCCCATGCTCGAGGGACATGACTATTTTCCGATAGGCAACAAGTGGAATTACCCTAAGGGTGTAAGTGTGAAAATGTGTTTTATTTACATGCATTTAGTCTTGATTAGGGTGATCTACTTGTTGGTTTTGTATTTCCATACAAACCCTAATTTACTAGCATTGATATGAAAGTGATAAATTGCGGAAAGTAAAATTACTACGCTATTACATCATTATGGGGATGGGGTATACAAATGTACAAATAGGGATGACAAGTAAAGTAAACCCTGATTACTATTACAAGGCTTTGACAATTACATAATTCATAATGCAAAAATAGTAGAATATGCAAGAAGATGTAAAGTGAGAGAAATTGTTTTTTAGGGTTTTTTATAGCAAAAGATTTTGTAATTAATTTCATTGAAGAAAAACCTAAGTCTAAGTTAATTGTTTAGAAAATTGTTTTTTGAGGTTTCATTTGAACAAAAAGGTTTTATAAAGTTAGGTCACTTCCAAGCAATGCAATATGTCCAAAAGAACCTAAAAAATCTCCAAAAATCAAGAAATTTGGTGCCCGAGCTGACACGGGCCGTGTCAGGGGACACAGGCACCCGTGTCAGGACCTGTCCATGAATTTTATGCATTTTTTTGGTCCCAGCCATCCTGACACGGGCGCCCGTGTCAGCCCCTGTTCATCTTTTTTTGTCGTGTCTGAACCAGTAACTCTGACACGGGCCGTGTCGATTGACACGGGCACCCGTGTCAGACTCTGTACCTGCATTTTACAATGTTTTTCAACCCAAATAAGCTGACACGGGCCGTGTCGTGTGACACGGGCACCCGTGTCAACCTCTGGTCTGGCCTTTTGTTAGTTTTTTCTCTTTGATCTGTCTTGTTATATCTTTTGAGCACAAAAGCAAATGATGTATGAACAATGAGATCACGATTTGAGAAAGTTTACCTCTCGAAGCAGAAGCTTTAGGAAACGTACAGAGGTATTCGGGTGAAAAGTGGTGATTGATCGAGCTCCTTTGAACCTTATTGAAGTAACTCCAACCTTCCTTTTATACTGAAAATGGTCGAACCACTCCAACGAAGTCAAGTTGCAATGTATGTTTTTTGAGTTTAGAAGATGGTGGTAGTGATGTTACAGAAGTTATTCTTATGTTTGAACAACTTCTATATGGTGTATATGAAGTGTTTGGATGGTTTGTTTGGAGAAAACTTGCAAGGTATGAGATTCAAAGATTTGGACTTCAAAGCTCAAAAATGGAGGTTTTATGTACAAATCTGGTTTTTGACAGCAAAAAATGATTTTGAGTGTTAGTTTCCCCTCCTATTTTTCTGGCCTTTCTCTCTATTTTTTTCTAACCCCTTTGTCTTACAAATGCTTCTTCTATTTATAGGCAAAGGACTTGTAAACAAAGACTGAATATGTTTACAACACAACATGTTATGGTTTGGTTGGGATGTAAGTATCAAACTATGTCAAGTACTCCATGATTCCAAGATGAAGTACCAAAGTTGCTGGTTTAGAGGGGTTGATTTCCATGTTTTATGGTGGAGTAAAATCAGAAACCAACAAAGTAGGGGCTCAAGACAAACTTTGTACAAAAAGCTTGCTTTTCAAGAATAGCAATGGTGCCTTTATGCCATAAATAGAAAGATCTTTTGGACAATGGCTCAAACACTTGGGTAATAGCTCAAGCTCTTGTGTAAACATTAAATTATGTAGAGATTTGTAAGTCACAAGGCCTTCAAAGTAAGATTATGCAGCATAGCATAAGGGTTTTGTTGTGTGTTCTTCAATAGAATGACTTGCAAATCAAGGGTGGATTCCCAACTTCATGCCCTTGAATCTCCTAGCTCAAGTATGATAAATTCACGCTCTTGGGTGTTTTGGAAAGCTTGAAACACCCTCTATAACTTTCATGTTGACCACTTTTGTTAAATCAAATTGGAACTTGATGAAAATTGGCCAAGAAGTTTGGATAAAAACTTGACCAAAACTGCTGAAAATTTCTCTAAGTGTTAAATAAAAATGTCATGACTTCATGAATTTATAACTTGAGATCCATGCATATTTAGCAGAAGTTGTGTAAAGCAATGTTGTAGATATCATGGAAATCTACAACTTTCATGTTTAAAGTTTCCCTTGAACTGTCTTGCATCTTGGTGAAAGAATGGCATGAAGTGATGAAATTATCATGTATAAAAACACTTAGAAAATTTCTAAGTCTTCGAAATCTTGACTTTTCAAGTTGACTTTTGACTTTCTTGACTTCTTGATGATTAAGCTTGATATTCTTGAATGTCTTGATGAAATTTTATCTTTGAAATGTAATGTTGACCAAAAAGTCAAAGTTTGACTTTTCAGTATGCAATTGGCCATTTTGCCCTTGTGCCAATTTCAAGCCTAAATTGATGCATCAGTGCTGCAAAGTTGATGTCGTAGAAGATCTTATGAGCAAATACTTGACAAATGAGAGGGCAAATTTTGGGGTACAACAATACCGACTTGTTTGTGACCTTGGTGGATGAAGTTTCTACTCCTCTCATGACTGTGAAGAAGAATTTGCTATTGGCCGGTTTATTTCCGGGTTGTGGTGAAGGTTGCCACATGTGTTCATTTCTACCTTCTGGTTGTCATTTGCTGAAGTCAGGTGTTCAACGCCTGATGGACAGCAAAGAAATTTTGTTCGAGAAAACTTTGGTTCCCGTTGTTCCATCTGAAGACATTGCCATTATAACCATTTCCGCCAATCCTTCCAAGGTCTCCTTGAGAAGACCTGTTAGGATTACATCTGCTCCAAGAATTGCTCCGCTAATAATCACTGTTCCTGGTCCTGTCCCGTATGTCTCGGACAAAGTTGTCCCCTGGCATTATGGTGTCGATGTGTACTATCATGGAATCAAACAAGATTTGAAAAATGAAGAGGTTGATCCTGATATTGATAACATTGTCGGAACCAGCAAGGTTACCCGAAGTGGAAGGGTCTCCTCTCCCGAGATCTCCCATAAGACTGTCAACATGCCTATTGTCATTACATATGTTGTTCCTGTTGGTACATCAACTACAGTTCCTGTTCTTACCCTAGTTATTAACCCTTTCGGTGAATCGTCTGATACCCGCGACAAAGAAGTTATAGGTGATCATGCCCGGACGAAGGCGCCTAGAAAAATTGTTGTGGAGGCCTCTAAGCAAGAGATAGAGGAAATACTGAAAATAATTAAAAAGAGCGACTACAATGTGGTCGAGCAGCTGGGGCAGACCCCCTCAAAGATATCCATGTTATCTCTGCTGTTGTGCTCTGAGGCCCATGTGAAGGCTTTGATTGCATTCCTCAAAACTGTGCATGTGCCGCAAGAGACTTCAGCTGATCAATTTAAAGATTGTGTGGCCAGCCTGACTGCTGACAATGGGCTGGGTTTTTCAAATGCAGACTTGACACCGAAGAGAAGGAAGCATAATGATGCTCTGCATGTCTCGATTGAATGCAGGGGCACCACTATGGCTCATGTGTTGGTAGACACTGTGTCTTCGCTGAATGTTCTACCCATGAAGGCATTAGACCGGTTGGATTATGAGGGTTTGACTTTAAAGCCTAGTAGCATCGTGGTAAGGGCTTTTGATGGGTCGAAAAGAATGGTGCATGGGGAGGTGGACATCCCTGTCAAAGTGGGTTCTCAGACCTTTGGGTCTACCTTCAATGTGATGGACATCAGGCCGTCGTATTCTTGTTTGCTGGGTCGTCCTTGGATCCATGAGGCTGGGGTAGTTACTTCCACACTACACCAAATGCTGAAGTATCCGGTAAAAGGGAAGATTGTCATTATACGGGGTGAAGAGCAGTATATGGTGAGCCACCTCAATTCCTTCCGGTACGTAGAGATGGATTGGGAATTCATAAAAACTCCTTATCAGACTTCGAAGAGGTCCCTCAGATCTTGGCACCGGCTGAAACTACTACTAGCAACAAACCTCCTACGAAGATGGCTTCTCTCAAGGACGCCATAGTCGTAGTTGAAGAAGATGGGTGTACCAATTGGGGTCAGCTCCCTGATTTCACTCACAAAACTGACAAATTTGGTTTTGGGCTTTACTACAGGGGCTCAAAGGGCTTTTCGACGCGCTCGGGCTGGAGGACTTCCCCTATGCATCAACAATTGTGGGGTTAATGCCATTGAAGATAGTGAGGAAGACTCAGACATCTACAACTGGATCTACCCAACTACCAACGGTGGACCGAGTAACTGGACGGTTAGGGACTTTATACCAGTTTCTTTTATTCCGCAATAATTGTCTTACTTGTTTTGAGATTTATAATAAACAATTTAAAACTTTACGGCCTTGTGCCTTGCCCGAGGCATATTGGCTTTGCTTGTGAGGGCTATTATTTGTCATTTCATATATCATTAATAAAGCATTGGGCGTTTCTTGCATACAAATCTTGCGCTCTCTGTTTTTTCTTTTCTGTTGTCGCTTTATCAAAACAACTATTCTCTTACACACACTCACGTATCATACTGCAGATCCATATCCACTATGGATCCTATTGATAACAGCTCTGCTATTTCCAGTTATGACTTCAAAAGTCCGATCAACCAAGCCGAAGATGAAGGTGAGGATGATTGTGAGGTTCCTGGAGAACTTGCTAGACTAGTATAGCAGGAAGAAAGGGCCATACGGCCTCATGAGGATCCGGTTGAGACAATAAATTTGGGCACTGAGATAGACAGAAAAGAGGTTAAAATAGGTGCAAATCTGAAGCTTAGCATCAAACAGAGGTTGATACAGATGTTGCATGACTACGTCGAGATCTTTTCCTGGTCATATGAAGACATGCATGGTCTGGACACTGATATTGTGGTATATCGCCTGCCGACTAAAGAAGACTATCCTCCGAATAAACAAAAGGTCTGTCATATACGCCCTGAAATGTCAGAGAAGATCAAGGAAGAGGTATCACACAGTTCAACGCAGGGTTCTTAGTTGTCACCTCCTATCCGCAGTGGGTTGCTAATGTGGTTCCAGTACCTAAGAAAGATGGTAAAGTACGAATGTGTATGGATTACAGAGACCTGAATAGGGCAAGCCCCAAGGATGACTTCCCGCTTCCCCACATCGATGTTCTGGTTGACAACACCGCACAACACAAAGTCTTTTACTTCATGGACGGTTTCTCTGGCTATAATCAGATCAAGATGGCACCTGAAGACATGGAGAAGACAACATTTGTTACACAGTGGGGCACTTTATGCTACAAGGTGATGCCATTTGGGTTGAAGAATGTTGGGGAAACTTATCAGCGAGCTATGGTAGCTCTGTTCCATGACATGATTCACTATGAGATAGAGGTTTACGTCGATGACATGATAGCCAGGTATCAAACTGAGGAAGAACATCTTGATCATCTACAAAAGCTGTTTGATAGGTTGAAGACGTAGAAGCTGAGGTTAAATCTGAACCAGTGCACCTTCGGGGTAAGGTCTGGTAAGCTTCTGGGATTCATCGTCAGTAACAAAGGTATTCAAGTAGACCCTGCAAAGGTGAAGGCCATACAAGAGATGCCGGCTCCCCGTACTGAGAAGAAAGTTAGAGGTTTCTTGGGATGCCTAAATTACATTTCCCGGTTCATTTCACATCTGACTGCTACTTGTGAGTCGATCTTCAAGCTTCTGAAGAAAGATCAAGTGGTAAAGTGGAATGACGAATGCCAGGTAGCCTTTGACAGAATCAAACAATATCTCCAAGAGCCTCCTATTCTGATGCTTATGAATGAAGGAAGACCTTTGATAATGTACTTAATAGTGCTAGATGATTCAATGGGGTGTGTGCTGGGGCAGCATGACGAGTCTGGTCAAAAAGAGCACGCAATATACTACCTAAAACATTTACCGACTGTGAAACACGATACTCACTACTCGAGGAAACTTGTTGCGCTTTGGCATGGGATGCTTGCCGACTGAGACAGTATATGTTGACCCACACTACTTTGTTGATATCTAAGATGGATCTGATCAAGTACATTTTCGAGAAGCCCGCTCTCTCTGGAAGAATAGCAAGATGGAAAATGATCTTAACCGAGTATGACATCTAATACACAACCCAAAAAGCAATCAAGGGAAGTGTGTTAGCTGATCATTTGGCACATCAAGTCGTGGATGACTACCAGTCCATGAATTTTGAGTTCCCGGATGAGAACATCATGTTAGTAACCGACTGTGAAGAACCTGGACCAGATGAAGGACCTGGGGAAGGATCCCGATGGTCTATGTTTTTTGATGGAGCCTCAAACACACTGGGTAACGACATTGGCGCTGTAATCATATCTCCCGAGGGCTGTCATACTCCGTTCATTGCCCGATTATGTTTCAACTGCACCAACAACATGGCGGAGTATGAAGCAGGCATCATGGGTCTTCGAGCTGCTATCGACCTAAGGATCAAGTTCCTGAGTGTATTCGGGGATTCCGCTTTAGTAATAAGTCAGATCAAAGGCGAGTGGGATACGAAGCACCCGAACCTTATTCCTTACAAAGAGTGTGTACTGACACTGCTCCCACACTTTGAGGAAGTAACTTTTGAACATTTCCCATGAGAAGAGAACCAGTTAGCGGACGCGCTAGCTACTATGTCGTCAATGTTCAAGGTCAGGTGGGACAATGAAGTTCCCCAAATCACCATTGAGAGGTTGGATGAACCAGCACACTTCTGTGAAATCGATACCGAAGAAATGGCAGACAAACCTTGGTTTCACAAAGTCAAAAGGTACATCGATGCTCAAGAGTATCCCGAAGGGGCATCTATCAACGATAAGAAGTTTCTGAGAAGGTTCGCTGCAAAGTTCTTCCTCAGTAATAGAATCCTCTATAAACGCAACCATGACTCCACGCTACTACGGTGTGTAGACAAGAGCGAAGCAGAGAGGATCGTGACAAATCTACATGAATGAACCTTCGGAACCTATTCTAGTGGACATACCATGGCTAAGAAGATCCTACGGGCAGGATAATACTGGTCCACTATGGAAGCCAATTGTTATCAACACTCTCTAACTTGTCATAAGTGCCAAATCTACGCTGATAAGGTGCATGTACCTCCAGTCCCCTTAAACATATTGACAACTCTGTGGCCCTTTGTAATGTGGGGCACCGACATGATCGTAGAAATCAGGCCCACGGCTTCCAATGGATATCGCTTCATCCTAGTAGCCATTGATAACTTCACGAAGTGGGTTGAGGCAGCCTCTTTTGCTACAGTAACCAAGAACATCATGGCGCGGTTCATCCGACATAATCTGATCTGTTGATATGGTGTTCCAGAGAGAATTATTACTGACAATGGTACGAATCTCAACAACACAATGATCACTGAGCTCTGTAAACAGTTCAAGATACAACATCATAATTCTTCTCCCTACCGGCCGGAGATGAATGGAGTTGTTGAAGCAGCTAACGAAAACATCAAGAAGATTGTACAGAAGATGACGGTGACATACAAAGACTGGCATGAGATGTTGCCATTTGCTCTCCATGGGTACCGTACCTCAGCACGGACGTCGACAGGGGCAACACCCTATTCTCTGGTATATGGCATTGAGGCAGTCCTACCCATTGAAGTCTAGATACCTTCTCTCCAGATTATGAAGGATGCGAGTTTGAACAAAGACGACTGGATCCGAACCCGACTTGATCAGTTAAATCTAACTGATGGAAAGAGACTTACTGCTATCTGCCATGGTCATACATATCAAAAGAGAATGATCAAGGCTTTTAACAATAAAGTCAGACGTCAAGAATATCAAGTTGGAGATCTAGTGATCAAACGCATCATACTGTCGCAAGGTGATCCCAGGGGAAAATGGACCCCCATGTATGAAGGACCATTTGTGGTTAAGAACATTTTCTCTGGTGGAGCTATGACTCTAAACACCATGGACGGTGACGACCTTCCTCACCCTGTCAATGCAGACATAGTGAAAAGATACTACGCATAATCAAAAGACCCGCTAGGTTGAGTGGCCTAGGCAAAAATAAGGGCTTCCCGGAGAACCAAAAGGGTTCGGGAAAAAATAAGGGATGAAAATGAAAAATATGTACACCCAGCAAGTCCAAAACCCGAAAGGGCGGCTTGGGAAAAAAAGCGTATCCCGATGGACCGAAAACCCGAAAGGGCGGTCCAGGCAAAAGTTAGGGATATAAAGCATACCACTATGTCTCATTGGATCATCTTGCGACCATACTTCAGTATCGACTATCAAGCTCGGACAGTGCTAATCAATCTGATCAACTTTTGGCCAAGAAGTAAAGTGGTGAGATGCTTGAAGATATAAAGGCAATAGAAGAGTTGGAACCCAATGGGGTTGTTTCACATAACTGTTTTTTCTTTTACATAAATTTGTATAGCTTCCATTTTTTCGGCGGCGTTCTCTTACTAGAGCGTCAACCTCTTTGTACAAAAACGCCTATTACAAGCCAACTTCAAAAAATCAATACAAATCATTTTCACAAGAAACTTCGAGTCTGTTTTTTCTTTTTCTGTTTTGTTTTGCAAGAACGTCCAATGGCTTATTTTTTATATATGCATTTGAAAATGATTACTACTCATAAATATTTACATAAGAAACAAGGACAATTACTCGTAATTCCAGAAACAGGGGCAAAAAACAAGAAGTGCTAAACCCAACAGTTACTCCGTCCAGTAGGTACCGGGATAGAGCCAGCTTTTGAACACAATCATTGGTACATATGCTCCCCACAGAGTAAAATTATTCAAAAGCATTGATGTCAACTTTCCCGAGATAGGACTTAACCTCCCTAGCCAGGGTCATTCTGAAACCTGACAGCTCTGTCCTCCAGCCGAATTTCATAATCACGGGCGAGTCAGTAAATTTCATCCCCCAAGCAGAGTTTATTTCTCTAGATACAGAGGCTCAATCCCCGACTGGGTTCATCACTTCAGCTACAAAAATTCACTTCCTAAGTTTGTTCTTCATAGAGTTTATTTTCAAGCAGAATCTCTTCCCGACAGAACATTTACAAATCTCCAGCAACAGTCAGGGATTTATTTTCCCAGACGCGAGCATACCCTGATAGCATTTCGTGAACATATATCATGACATACGTATACATATCATATACGGCATAATCTCATTTATTTTGAGAACATCATCTCACCCTGCATTTCATGCATCGCATGTAACTAACTCTGATATCTTTTCAGGAAAATACGATTAGTTTTCAACAAATCCAGCAGTTTTACAGGTCACGTCTGCAGACAACTAACAGAAACTCAGTTCCCAAAACCAAACGGGTCAACTAATCTACACTATCGCTTCGAAGTAACCCTACGACCCAGGTTCCTTCTCACAGCCCTACTATCCAGGCTTTCATTTCGAAGTAACCCTACGACCCAGGTTCTTTCTCATAGCCCTACTATCCAGGCTTTCATTTCGAAGTAACCCTACTATCCAGGTTCGTTCTTACAACCCTACTATCCAGGCTTTCATTTCGAAGTAACCCCACTATCCAGGTTCCTTCTTGCAGCCCTATTATCCAGGCTTTCATTTCGAAGTAACCCTAAGACCCAGGTTCCTTCTTACATCCCTACTATCCAGACTTTCATTTCGAAGTAACCCTACTATCCAGGTTCCTTCTCACAACCCTACTATCCAGGATTTCATTTCGAAGTAACCCTACGACCTAGGTTCCTTCTCATAGCCCTACTATCCAGGCTTTCATCTCGAAGTAACCCTACGACCCAGGTTCCTTCTCACAGCCCTACTATCCAGGCTTTCATTTCGAAGTAACCCTACGACCCAGGTTCCTTCTAATAGCCCTAATATCTAGGCTTTCATTTTGAAGTAACCCTACGACCCAGGTTCCTTCTCACAGCCCTACTATCCAGGCTTTCATTTCGAAGTAACCCTATGACCCAGGTTCCTTCTCACAACCCTACTATCCAGGATTTCATTTCTAAGTAACCCTACTATCCAGGTTCCTTCTCATAGCCCTACTATCCAGGATTTCATTTCGAAGTAACCCTACGACCCAGGTTCCTTCTCATAGCCCTACTATCCAGGCTTTCATCTCGAAGTAACCCTACGACCTAGGTTCCTTCTCACAGCCCTACTATCCAGGCTTTCATTTCGAAGTAACCCTACGACCCAGGTTCCTTCTCATAGCCCTACTATCCAGGCTTTCATCTCAAAGTAACCCTACGGCCCAGGTTCCTTCTCATAGCCCTATTATCCAGGATTTTATTTCGAAGTAACCCTACTATCCAGGTTCCTTCTCACAGACCTACTATCCAGGCTTTCATTTCAAAGTAACCCTACGACCCAGGTTCCTTCTCATAGCCCTACTATCCAGACTTTCATTTCGAAGTAACCCTACTATCCAGGTTCCTTCTCACAACCCTACTATCCAGGCTTTCATTTCGAAGTAATCCTACGACCCAGGTTCCTTCTCACAGCCCTACTATCTAGGCTTTCATTTCAAAGTAACCCTGCTATCCAGTTTCCTTCTTATAGCCTTACTATCCAGGCTTTCATTTCGAAGTAACCCTACGACCCAGGTTCCATCTCATAACCGTACCATCAAGGTTTTCTTCTCTCTTATCTCCAGACAACAGTTCACAACACTGTAAGACCTGGACCTGATCAAACACGGTCGATTTCGCATTTCCCCAGTAAGTCACGGTGCAGCCTGTACCCTGATCAGATATGCAGTTCACTTCTGCTTCCTCAAGCAGGAGTTATTTCCCCAATAGATTAACGGACAACTGAAGCTCTTAAAATTCTATTTCTCCTAAGACAGAAACCAACATTCCTCAGCAGACTCCTCCTCAACAATAGGAATAGGAGATCTCATCAAAAGAATATCTCAGGAAATCAACATCTTCTGGATGGCATCTTTAAGTCCATCTCTGATGATTCTCCGTCACATCCTGGATGGCATCTTTAAGCCCATCCCCGACGATTCTCCATCAACTTCCAAATGGCATCTATAATCCCATTCCCGATATCACCAAATCAAGTATCACTTCATGCGAGTGCAAATTTCTAGGCACTCTAGTGTTCAATCATCTTCCACCTTTAAATTACGAAAGGCAGACGAGTCAATCTACATCCTCAGGTTTAAGAAGATTGAACAGGGGCAGCTGTTGTACCCAAAATTTTTCCCTCTCATTTTACTCAAAACATACTCCTAGAGATCCTCAATTTGCTCAAGGTTGCCCAAGAGTTGACCAGACAAACTCTCTCCTAAGACAATAAGCCTCAAATTAGGGTTTCCATTTTCATCAAGATAGGTGAACTCCAAAGACCTCATATGCTATCCATTGTCCTAATATGTTCTCAAGACTCTCCATGTCAAATTTCAAGCCTTGCACAAGAAGTTTGCTCAGTCAACTGCTCAAATGCTTGAGAATCGATTGTATTAGGTCAAAAGTCAACTGTGGCCCACATACAGTCAAACTTCAAGATTTTTGGTCAACATCAACATTTTTAAGTTATATCCATCATTTGATCAAGGTTTTATCATGATTCCTCTAGGAATGCCCCGAGTTCCTCAAAACCCAAAAGTTGCTAAATTAGAGTTTCTCAAGAAAAGTCAACCAAATTTTGACCAAGCATAACTTCCTCATACTTTATCAGAAATTTTCCATCCAAGGCTCATTTTGAAGAGGATACAATTACCTACAATTCATCTTCAGCCCTCAAGTTCAAAATATGCATTCACAAAAAGATATAAATTTCCACATTTATAGGCCCTTTTGAAAAGTCAACAAAAACACTTTTTGGGTCAAAGCTTCCTACATGAACATGGAAGACCCAATTGAGATGAGACCCAAAGGTTTGCTTAGGGGACATCCTAAGCTTTCTAAAAAGTCCAAGAACACCTCTTTAGGTTTAAAATTGGAAGAGATACGCCTTGTCAAAGTTGACCATTTTTGCAAAATTACCAAAAGTCAAATATGCTCAAAAATGCATTTTTTTGCCAAATGGGCCTAACTTTTAATGCTTGCACATCACTCATAACATGGTCCACGACCCAAATATTCACTCACATGTTATTTTCTTCATTATTTATTTTATTTTGATTTTTTATTAATTAAAAATTGAATTAAATCAAATAAATGATAAATAATAGCAAAGGTTTATTTTGATATGATTTTTGGACAGGATCACAAGCTAATAATGCTAGATGTTGTACCCCAAAATTTTTCCTCCCATTTCATCAACATTTTCTCATCACCAGACTCTTGGAACTGAAGATCAAGCTAGGGTTTGTTCTACTCAAGACACCTCCTTGCATTGTTGACCTAAATTAGGGTTTGAGTTTGCACAGTGATGTTTTGGCCTACAATACCCAAATTGACTTTCATACTTCATGTTGGAATCACAAGTTTGTCCATACCAAGTTTCAAGCCTTGATTCAAATTTTTGCCCAATCAATTGGACAATTGACCTAGAAACTAACTGTTTTGGGGAAAAAATCAACTGTGGCCAATTGACAGTCAAACCTCATGATTTTTGATACAAATCAACATCATAAACTCATATATTTCATTTGGTCAAGATTGGATCACAATTCCACAAGAAATTTGATCAGATCACCAAAAGGGCAAAATGGTCATTTTTAGGGTTTTGACTGTACAAAGGCAATTTTTGACTGTTTGACCTAACCAATAGCAAATCAAGCTCAACCATGGATACAAGGACTCAATGACATTGTCTTGACCCATTCAACAAGTTCAGAAGATCTCAATTGCATAGGATTGACAGATGAATTTTTCAGTCAACTGATCAAAATTTGACTATACACTGAAAAGTTAAACTTTGACTTTTTGGTCAAAATCAAGTGCCAAGAGTTATTTTTCATCAAGTCATGTCAAATTATGAAACTTGTTCATCAACAAACCCAAAAATGCAAATTAGGGTTTAAAATGGAAAAATTTCATAACTTAGAAATTTTCTAAGTTATAAAATTTTCTTATTTTTTCCTAACATTGTCCCATTTTTTCACCAAGATGCAAGTGGATTAAAACAAAACTTGAAACATGAAAGTTGTAGTCCATCACAAAGTCTACAACTTTGATTCACAAAGTTTTCTCAAAAGAGGCTTGTATCTCAAGTTATGATTTTTGGAACAAGGGTACCTAAAACTTTTAACTTAGAGAAAATTTGCCCTAATCTAGGCAGGATTTTGACCCATCTTCTTGGCCACTTTTCACATGGTTCCACTTGGATTTTCAAGTTTCATTTCAAAGATGGATTATAGTACATGTTCCAAGCTTTCCAAATTATTGAATAACTCCTCAAACACTCTTGTGGTTAGAGAGAATCGAATGCTTGAAGTTGGCAAAAACTCACTTTTGTCCATGGCCAATGCATGTTCATACAAATTTGCATTTTCAAATCAGCATGTTTGGTGCTATCTTGCAGACCTCAAAACCAGTTTATACTCCACAATTTAATGCATAACCATTGAGTTAAGGGATTATCTTGTTCATGTGGACATTACATACAAAATTAAGCCCTAAATGGTAAAAGGTATATTGCCATTTTTGCAAAAGTTACTGTATGTCAAAACACTAAGCATTGAGCCTTGGACAAAATCTGAGACTGCAAACCAAATCCATGAGTTGGAGGGGCCAAGAGTGTTGTGTGCAGGGTGATAAGAGAGCCTGTACAAGGCTATAACATCACTTCCATTCTCTTGCTTAAGTAGAAGAAAAGGTGCAAATCATATGCCATCTCTCATATCTGTTAAGAGAAGCTTACACAAACATTATAGACAAGTTCGATACCTCCCAACAAGCCAGAAACATGACCCCTTTGCCTCTCAAACTCCCTTGTACACAGAATCACTGTTTTTCTGCAAAACAGGGCAAGTTCTGCATTTTGCAAGCCATAACCAAATTCCCTCGTGTGTTTTGTCCAAAGATAGTTTCAACACCTTCCAATCAACTCACATGAACTATCCCAGGCCTCCATTGCAAGCTGTAACACCTCTAACACACTTTGCCATTTTTGTTTCAAAGCTCTGCAGGTTGAGTTCTACAGCATGATTCAAGCTGTTTCAAAACAAGCCAAGCATTGGAAAAGCTTCCTTGGACCTCAGGCAAGCTCAAAAGAAGCTCAAACACCATTGAAGATTGCTTCATTGTCCAACTCGAAGTCAATTGAAACAGGTATTTCATGGACCTCTATCTCTCTATTTAGGAATGGTTAGACTTAGGTTTGTGAATGAAATGGGTTGTACTCATAGCCCTGAAGTCATACATATGCTTAGTTTTTATTTACATTAATCGTGCTAAGAGAATTTCACTCTTGAACTTTCTGAAAAAGCTAGGTTATAAATTAGGGCCAGAGAAATTCTCTCTGGTCTTTGAGAGTTAATCCAAGTTTTTTATATGTTTGAATTCGTTGTTTAATTCTCTACAATGTTCATGTTATGAGTTTTGTCAAAAGATCAAAGAATCAGGAGTTACAGTTTGGTACATAGCGCGCGCAGGTTTGTTCAGAGGAAGAAGAAGAAGTGGATTCTGGGTTGGGCCTGGTTCCTTTTGCTTTTGACACCCCCTTTTTTTTGTTTACACCCCCCTGACCCACTTATTTGAATATTTGTCATTTTGTCATTTTTATTTTTTATTCTGACTTTATTATTTTTTGTCCAAATATAAAAAATACCAAAAAATTATTTTCTATATTTTCCATATTTATTTGATTTTTATTTTTATTTTACTAAGTATAAATATATAAATAAACTATTTTCTTTTTAATAAAACTCAAAAAATAATACAAAAAATATACTTATCTTCATTTATTATTTTTATTTACACTTGAAAATATTTTCTAGAATATACACATTTCTTTGTAAATAATTAATTTTTATTTTTATATATTTAATATATTTAATATATATATATATATATATATATATATATATATATATATATATATATATATATATATATATATATATATATATATATATATATATATATATATATATATATATATATATATATATATATATATATATATATATATATATATATATATATATATATATATATATATATATATATATATATATATATATATATATATATATATATATATATATATATATATATATATATATATATATATATATATATATATATATATATATATATATATATATATATATATATATATATATATACTTTATTTTATTAAATAATTAGGTCAAAAATATAAAAATATTACATTTTTACTTTTATTAATATTTCACACCAAAAATATCTTTTTTATAATATACTTCTATTTTTTGTACAAATTAATATAGTATTATGTATAATTAATAAATAATATTATTTATTTAAGAATTAGGGTTTTGCCCTAAATAACAAAAATAATAAAAATTGACCTTTTTTTATTTTACATTTCACATTAAAAAATATACTTTTTACATACATAAAACTTTCTTTTTTTGCATAGTACATTTTATTTGACTTTTATTTATTTGTATTTATTTCAATTATTGTACATTTAAATATTGCCTATACATTCGATTTGGTTGTAATAACTTAGAACTTAATTTCTTGTCAAATACCCCCAATTTAAACTTGTACCCCCATCCCTATATCATGTTGTAATAATGTAGCATTTAAATTCCCGCACATTTAAAAGCTTTCAATTATGCCATGCTTAGACCTAGGGTTTGTATGCAAATAAAATCAACAACTAGCTTGACCCAATTCAAGATAAATATGCATGAAAAAACAAACACAATGCACACTTGCACCCCTAGGGTGACAATCCACTTGTTGCCTTCAAAAATGGGCCATGGTTGCATGTCAAGTACTTTGGCAAAACAAAAACAAACAAAAGAGCATAGTCTCTCGATGACGCTATCTGAGTTGACTAAACAAAATGATCAAGTCCCTTAAGAAAAATTGCCAAAAATGCTTGACACCATTGCTATCATTGTCTATACGATGACCCGCGCCTGTCCCGTTAACATCCTAACACAAGGTTGTTCACCAAATACAATGGTGAAACAACACTGTTAAAAGGGTTAAAACATAAGAAAGATCTTTGAGTAAAATAGGGTAGACAAACTCTTAGTTACTTGATCAAACTTGCCAAAAACATCCTTGCTATTTTCAAAACACACCTCACAACACAATTTCAAAACCCTAGTTTCAAACATTGAAAACTTTTCAAAAGACAAAAACACCTTTGTATACATTCAAACAAGAATCATTACAAAGGTTGCCACAACAATGGCCTCTTTTCAAAAACATCTTTCAAAACCACACACAAAGCACCATTTCAAACAATTGGAAAGCAAAGCAAGTGATTTAAGCAAGTAACTAAGAGCCCATGGATAACCATGGATAAAAAGGGTGCTAATACCTTCCCTTTCTACAATCTACTCCCCGAACCCAAGAAAACATCTCAAAGGTCTTTCCTGTGCTTTTTGACCTTTCCTTAGGATAAAATAAAAAGTCGGTGGCGACTCTTGCTAAACCGAAACATGTGAGAACACAAAACACAAAACCTCAAGTCAGTTCTCCCACCGTATCACAGAACTGGCGACTCTGCTGGGGAATATTTGAAAAGTGGAGTAACCTTAGGGCTTAGATCACCCTTTGCATGATTATTGTTTGCTTTGATTGCTTTACATTTTGGTTCTTTTTTTTGGGCTTGAAATCCTCCACCTGGATTTGAGAAACATTCATAAGTAAATAGCAATCTGTTGTGGAAACTGTGCGGGGTATACCGACACGGTTGAAGCAATAGCTATATTAGTGCGACATATTTGTGAGTACCGGTAGCCTTTGAGTCAATCAAAGAGAATACGGGGCCGCTGAGTGATGTCATGAAGCACTAATGAACTCTTAGAACCTTACTTGACCATCTTGGCCTTTATTAGGGGTAGTGAGATGACCGGCTTTGGTGCAGTCCGAAGTTGGTAGATACTCGATACTACACTCATTGAGGGTTATTTTCTTGAAATATTTTGGTCGCTAGTTAAGTGGCTAAACCAAAACAATGAACATAGAAAACAATCAAATGATATTGAGCTCCTTAGAACCCGGTTACTATTTATAGGACAGGTTTTAAGCCAACTAAACTCAAGAGGGTACTTACCTATGAAACCTCATGCAAGCCTGAAACTAGGGTTTTGTGTGACTTGCTTGTACATGTGTTTGTGCATACATCATGAACATCATAAAGCATCATATGTGTTGTACCCCAAAATTTGCCCTCCCATATTCTTCAAAGTTTTTACAAGCATCATCTCAATTTACTCAAGTCTACTCAAGGGTTGCACAGTTCAAACACCCTCCTAAGCAAGTCAAATTAGGGTTTTGGTTCCTGCAAGGAAGTTGAGGTTTTCAAGGGCTCAATCAAGTCCCACATGCCTATAAACATTGTCAAGCATCTACATGCCAAGTTTCAAGGCTCACAAGGTCAAGTTGCACAGTCAAAAACCCTAATTGCTTCACAATCAATTGTAGGGGTAAAATGGTCATTTGGCAGTCAAAAGTCACAATTTTTGGTCAACATCTTATTTTGATCTCACAATCATCATTTGATCAAGTCTTGATCATGATTCCACAAGAATGTCTCAAAAATCATCAAGATGCAAAAGTTTCCATTTTTGGACAGTTGAAAAGTCAACTGTAATTTGACCAAGGCATAACTTTTTCATGGTTCATCAGAAAAATCCCATCCAATGCTCATTTTTAAGGGGATGACATTTCCTACAACTCAACTTCACATTCCAAGTCCAAGAAATGCTCTCACAAAAAGTTATCAATTTCAACATTATAGGTCATTTTCAAAAGTCAACAAAAAGGCACTTTAAGTCAAAGACCATAACTTGAGATTGGTAAATCAAAATGACATGGGACCAAAGGCATTGGTTAGAGGACTTCAAGACCTTTCCAAAATGTCCAAAAACATGTTCATATGATCAAAATTGAGCAAGATATGCATTGGAGAAGTTGGGAAATTTTTGTGAAATGGCAAAAGTCAACTATCCTTGAAACTTCAATTTTTGACAAAAAGGCCCACTTTTTTCCACTTGATTCATCCTTGTCATGCCACCCACGTGTCCCATGATCAATTTCAAGACCAAATAATTATTTTTCCATTTTTATTTAATTTTTATGGATTTAATTCATTTTAATCCATAATAATTCAAATAAAATTACAAAAAACAATTAAATGGTATCTTGTGGTTTGATTAGCCTTCATGTGTCATATTCCACATACCAAAACCGTGCCAGGCTCATTTATGCACGAAATTTTGAATTTGGACAAAGCTTTGAAAGGCCTTTAATGGTGGTTAAGACAAAATCCAAAAACATAATGGCACAAGTTTAAGGCTCCTAAAAGTGAATTATTCTCATTCATGACTACATATTAAAGCCTTGCAAGCCTCATTCACAACCTAAGCACCCCAAAAACGGCCAGAGCAAAATCCAAAAAAGTGTCAAAAAAGTGTGAGATCAAAAGGAGTATTGCAAGCATTTTCAGGCCAAAAGGAGAACGTGACTCTCTTCTTTGCCATCTGTTGTACCCCAAAATTTTCCCTCCCATTTCCTCAACATTTTCTCATCACAAGACCCTTGGAGCTCAAGATCCAGTTAGGGTTTCCTCTGCTCAAGACTTTTCTTTGCATTGTTTACCCAAATTAGGGTTTGTGTTTGCACAAAGATATTTTGACCTAAAATGCCTAAGATGACTTTTATGCTTCATGTTGGACTCCCAAGTTTATCCACATCAAGTTTCAAGCCTTGATTCCAATCTTTGCCCAATCAATTGGACAGTTGACCTAGAAATCAGCTGTATTGGGGAAAAAAGTCAACTGTAGCCAATTGACAGTCAAATCTCATGAAAATTGACCCACATCAACATTATGAACTCACATGGACCATTTGATCAAGTTTGGATCACAATTCCACAAGAAATTTGATCAGATCACCAAAAGGGCAAAATGGTCATTTTTAGGGTTTTGACTACACCAAGGCAATTTTTGACTGTTTGACCTAGTCAATGGCAAATCAAGCTCACATATGGACTCAAGGACCCCATGGAATTGTCTTGACATGCTCAACAAGTTCAAAAGATCCCAAATACACAAAATTGACAGTTGAATTTCCCAGTCAATTGATCAATTTTGACTGTATACTGAAAAGTCAAACTTTGACTTTTTGGTCAAAATAAAGTGTCAAGATTCACTTTTCATCAAAACATGCCAAATAATGAAACTTGTTCATCAAGAAATCAAGAATTGCAAATTAGGGTTTGAAATGAAGATTTTTCATAACTTAGAATTTTTCTAAGTTATGAAAAACCCTAATTTTTTCCTAACTTTGTCCCACTTTCTCACCAAGATTCATTTGGATTCAAGCAAAAGTCAAAACATGAAAGTTGTAGCCTATTGCAAAATCTACAACTTTGATTCACAAAGTTTTCCCAAAAGAAGCTTGTATATCAAGTTACAATTTTTGGAACAAGGGTACCAAACCATTCTTAACTTAGAGAAAATTTGACCTATTTTAGGCAAGGTTTTTACCTAACTTTAAGACCATTTTTCACATACTTCCACTTGGAATTTCAATTTTCATTTCAAAGATGGATTGTAGTACACATTCCAAGCTTTCCAAAATGTCCAAGAACTCATCAAACAACCTCATGGTTAGGGAGAATCGAATTTGGCAATATAGGAAAAACTCACTTTTGATTTGGCCAAGTTACATGTTCATACATTTGTGCCATTTTGAATTCAGCATGCTTTCCTTGATTACCGGTCTTTTATCTCAATTACACTCCTTAATTTAATGCCAATCCTTTGTGCCAAGACCACATTCTATGTGTTCAAGCATTGCATAAAGGTTTAGTCCCAAATTGGAAAAAGCATTATATCCATTTTTGCAAAAGTGAACTTTATGTCAATATGCAAATCAAAGCAAGTACATTTGAAATCTCTTTGGCACAAGTTTATGAGTTAATTACACTGATCAAGACTGAGTTATGCAGCACATTAGGGTGGCCTCTACCTATCTAAAAACTCAAGTGGCCATCTCTTGCTTAAGTGTGAAGAAAGCTAGCATAACATCTACCAACTATCATTCCTGTAAACCAAGCCTTAAACAAACTTGTCAAACATTATTCCAAACATCCATTCTGAGCTAGAACACGAGTGAACCATCTCCAACACCTTCCCATTCACAGAATCACCATTGAACTGCCCAAAACAGGGCATCCCTACAGTTTGAGTTCCATAGCTCAAACCTTCCATGCATTCTTGCTAAAAACACTTCAAACACATCCCACAACATCCCTTGAAGCTATTCCAAACCTCAAACACGACCTGTAACACTCCCAGGCAACATCACCATTTTCATTTTCTTGTTTTGCAGTTGAAGTTCCATAGCTCGATTCAAAAGGTTTCAAGATAAAGTAAAGCTTGGAATAGCATCCATGGACATCAAGGAAGCTGTACCAATCATCACCTTGCACTGAAAGTACCTCCATCACGAGATACAACTTCAACTGAACAGGTAAGTTCATGAACTCGTATCTCTCTATCCAGGCATTGTTAGCTTTAGGTTTGTGAAGAAAACATGTCACATTCATAGCCCTGAACATGCCCATGTGGTTAGATTTCATTTATATTATGTGTGCTTAGAGAATTTTAAGTCTGAACATTGAACAAAAACTAGGTCAGGAATTGGGGGAGAAGAAATTCTCTCTCATTTCTGAGAGTTAGATTGATTTCTTTATATGTCTGGAATCGTGGCTTCAAGCTCTACATGTTTCATGTTGGAAGATTTGGCAAAAGATCAAGGAATTGGAAGATAGAAAACGCGTGTTTTCTTGAACAAAAATGTTCTGAGGTTGAAGATGACAGGGTTCTGGGTTGGGCCTTGTTTCATATTTCTGTTCACACCATGCTTTTGCTTTTACACCCCCTAGGCCCATTTTGCTTATTTTCATGATTTTTTGACTTTTCTTTTTTTGTTCTGACTTATTTATTTTTCCTCACAATATTAAAAATATGAAAAAATATTTTTACACCATTTTTATATTTATTAGGCTTTTATTTGTTTAAATAAGTATTTGTACATAAATAAATATATAAACATACTTTTATTTGAAAAATACTAAAATAATGCAAACACATTTTATTTTCCATTTTTATTTTATTTTATCTTCTGAAAATATTTTATATAAAATATACTTTTTTTTCATAAATATTAAATATTATTATTTTGTATATATTTAATATATTTATCATATAATATACATATATATTAGTATATTTAGGTTAAAAATACAAGATATGTACATTTTATTTTTTTTATTAATATTTAACATTAAAAAATACCTTTTGACAAATATACTTCATTTTTATTTTTATTTTTGTATATAATAAATGAATATTGTACATATTAAATAGTTAATACTTTTATTTAAATAATTAGGGTTTTTGCCCCAAACATAAAAAACTCCAAAAAATAATACTTTTTATTTTGTTTATTTGACATATAAAAATACCTTTTTTTTCATACATATAAAAAACATTTTTTGCATCTTGCATATTTATTCCATTTTTATTTAATTATTGTATATTAAATATCTTGTATAATTCCCAAATTGATGTAATAGTCTAGGTTTAAATTCCTTGTCAAAATACCCCCATTTGAACATTTGTACCCCCCTTCCCATATATTGTGTTGTAATAGCTTAGTAATTTTATTTTTCGCGCTTTAATGCTTTCTAAATATACCATGTTAGAATTAGGGTTTGTATGCGAATCAAAAACAACAAAAATAGTTTGACCTAATTTCAAGATAATCAAGCATGAAAATGGACAACACTTATCACACTTGCACCCCTAGGGTATTCCACTTGTTGCCTTCAATAATGGGCCATCTTGCATGTTAGGTCTCTTTGGGAAAAACAAAAACAATTCAAATGATCATAGTCCCTCGATGATGCTTTTGAAAGTTGCCTAAAAAATGATCAAGTCCCTTAAAGGAAAAATTGCCCAAAGATACTTGGCACCATTGCAATTATGGTCTAAACGATGACCCGCGCCCGTCCCTTTCACATCCTAACATAACATTGTCCACCAAATGCAATGGTGGAACAAACTTGTTAAAAGGGTTAAAACATAGCAATAATCTTTGAGAAATTTAGGAGTAGATAACCTCTTAGTTACTTGAATCAAACTTGCAAAACAAAACACTTGCCTATTTTTAAAACCACACCTCACAACACTTTCAAAACAAACTTTCAAAAACAAATGAAAACTTTTTCAAAAGACATACACCTTTGTATACATCCCAACATGGATCATTACAAAGGTTGCCACTACATTGGCCTCTTTTCAAAACATTTTCAAAACCCACACACAAAGCACCATTTCAAACAATTGAAAACCAAGGCAAGTTGATCTAAGCAAGTAACTAAGAGCCCATGGATAACCATGGATAGAAAGGGTGCTAATACCTTCCCTTTCTATAATCTACTCCCCGAACCCAAGAAAATATCTTAAAGGTTTTTGCTGGGCTTTTTAACCTTTCCTTAGGATAAAATAAAAAGTCGGTGGCGACTCTTGCTCAACCGAAACATTTGCGAAAACAAACGCAAAACCATAGTCAGTTCTCCCACCGTATCACAGAACTGGCGACTCTGCTGGGGACATAATCTAAAGTGGAGTAACCTTAGGGCTTAGATCACCTTTGTTTTCAATTGTTTGCTTTGTTTGCTTTTACATTTGTGGGCTTTGCATCGGAGTTTCATAGATCCTAACCCGGATCTGGGGAATACCCTTTTTAGGTAGCATAATCTGTGAGGGACCTGTCCGGCGTAGACCGACATGGGTGAAGCAGTGGCTACGTTGGTGTGGCACCTTGGTCTGTACCGATATCCCTTGTGTTGCAACGAGGGGAATATGGGTCTTCTAAGGAGTCATTAAACACCAACCGACCTTAGAACCCTAAATTGACCAAACTTGGCCATTAGAACAGTAGCAGTATGCTACACTCATTGAGGCTAAACTCTTGCGATGGTTCTGGCCGCAAGAAAAGATTGTGATGCTGGAGTTATGACCGATTGAGGGTAGTCAATGATTTGAGATCCTCTAGAACCCGGTTACTTTTTGATAGGACAGGTTTTAACCAACGAAACTAAAAGAGGGTAATACCTAAACTTCATGCTGGCCTGAAAACTAAGGGTTGTCTTGTGTGACTTGTGTGCCTTATCATACTTGTGGTGTGCTTCATCATAGCATCATGCCATCATACCATCGCATGCATCCTGTATAAGGACTAACCCATTTCAAAGACAAAAAAGTTTCATCTTTGCTCTGTTTTGTAGGACATCATGATGCCCGTGCGTAGGAATACTATCCGGCTCAACTTTGTTCAACCACCAACTTTGTTCAAGGATTTGGTTGGTAGGATTCCAAACACTACTTCCTTCATCAAAAGGCATGGTTCTCTCCTTGGCTTGATCACTGCAAAGTGGGACCAACAACTGATAAGTGTCCTGACCCAGTTTTATGATCCCCTGAATCATTGCTTCACCTTTCAAGACTTCCAGCTGGTCCCTACCCTGGAAGAATTCTCTGATTTGCTTGGTATCCCTGTCTTGGAGCAAACTCCATTCACTGGTTGGGAAAAAACTCCTAGGCCTGAAGAGGTTGCTGCAGTTCTCCCCTTGACAAAAGAAGAGGTATTGGCTAACTGGGAAACTAGAAGTGGAGTTAAGGGCTTTTTAGTCAAATTTCTAGTTGGCAAAGCTAATGATTTCTGGAATGACTTAGACTTCAAGGCGTACGAAGACATTATGGCTCTTTTAATCTATGGTCTGGTATTGTTTCCCAATCCTGACACCTTTATCAGTATCTATGCCATAAGGATCTTCATGTCTCGGAATCCTGTACCCACTCTTTTGGGTGATATCCTGCAACAACTCTATGCTCGTACTGCCCGAAAACGGGGAACTCCATGGTGTTGTGCTCCTTTGCTAGTGAGGTGATTTATTTTGCACCTAAGTTCGTGCTGAAGAATGAAGAAGGAAAGGGTTGGGCTCATAGGTTAATGTCTCTCACTGATAATGACATCACTTGGACTCTTAGAGGTTTGGATGAGGTAGCTGTTATTGATTGTTGCGGAGAATACCCTAATGTCCCATTGATTGGTATCCAAGGAGGAATCTCTTATAATCCATGCTTAGCTCTCCGCCAGTTCGGAAGAGCCAGAAGAGTAGGGCCTCATGAAATGTTGGTTCCTCACTTCCATTTTGAATTTCAGGCAGACAGTGACAAACTACGCCATGGATTCATTAAGGCTTGGGACAGAATTCACAAAGCTGACCCACATGAGTTGGGACCAAAGA
Source organism: Vicia faba (assembly GCA_948472305.1). Lineage (NCBI taxonomy): Eukaryota > Viridiplantae > Streptophyta > Magnoliopsida > Fabales > Fabaceae > Vicia > Vicia faba. Next base: position 1,213,260,094 of record OX451740.1, on the reverse strand, counting down.
CCTCTCTACCAATAGAACCCTACTGCAGATGGGTCCGCGTCCGTGCTCAGAAGTTAGGTATGCCGTACGAAGCTGTCAGACCTATCATTCTTGAATCTCCTGATGAAGATGGGGTTCCTCCAACTGTCCTCCCTCCTCAGATACCCACTGATTTTGACACATTGAAGAGATCTTGGGCGCAGCTAAAGGAAGAGCGGGATTTTTATCGGGAAAAGTTCAACGAACAGGAACGGAAGATCCAGCGGCTGACTAAGCAATTGGAGGAGGAGTGGATCCTGAATGACTACATCCACATTGAGAAGAGGAGGCCATGGGAGCACTGATGGGCTTTGGATATTTCCTTTTACAGCTTTTATTTCCTTTTCAGTATTTTTCATTCCTGTAATGCCTAAGGGCAAGTTGTTGAACAATTTAACATTTGAATCTAATGAAGTGTGTTTCCCTTTTGTCTACAAAGTTGAATCTTGTTTGTCTTTGAAAACATAAAACATACGCATCTCATTGCACCATATGCATGACAGGTACCCTTTTTTCACAGGTTGCTTAATCTTCTTCGCTGTTTATTTGAACAGTTATCATGAATCCAGATTCCTCCAGTGAGCAAGCAATCAAGGCCCTTCAGGCCCAAAGTGCCCAGTTTCAAGAGATGGTCCTGAGCCTGGCCTAAGGGCAGCAAGAGTTGAAGGCTCTGCTCCTAAAGAAGAAGAAGAAGAAGAGAACTGCGTTATTCAACACTGGACGCAGGTTTGGGAACACACTCCATAATGAGGCTGATCCAACCACTTCTTCTGCAGAGAAAGATAGTCCCCAAGGGGGGGGGAGCTCCTAGTCCTGCAGTCTCTGACAACGAGACGGACTACAATGACGAACAATACCCACCTGCTGCTGACAGATACAAGCAATTGGAGGACCGCTTGAGCGCCATGGAGATTCAGAATGTGCCGGGACTGGATTTCGGAGATTTGGGCTTATCTTCTGGGGTAGTAATCCCACACAAGTTTAAGGCGCCTGCCTTTGCCAAATATGACGGGGCTTCCTGTCCAAAGCTGCATTTAAGGTCGTACGTAAGGAAGATCCAACCTTACACGGCAGATAAGAATCTCTGGATCCACTTCTTCTAAGATAGCCTTTCGGGGTCACAGCTTGAGTGGTTTTATCAACTAGATGGAACTAGTATCCGACATTGGGAAGATTTGGCGACCGCATTTTACAGACAATATCAATACAATTCTGACCTCGCTCCTACGCGTACCCAACTTCAGGGTATGTCTCTAGGAACGGGCGAAGGGTTCAAAGAATATGCACAAAAATGGAGAGATTTGGCTGGCAGGGTGCAGCCTCCATTGACTGATCGTGAGCTGGTTGATATGTTTCTAGGGACCTTGTCTGGTCCATTTTTCAATCATTTGGTTGGTAACTCCTCCGCTGGGTTTACGGATTTGATTCTGACGGGTGAAAGAATTGAAGCTGGCATCAAATCAGGAAATATACAAAAAGCTGCCTCCGCAAGTACTGAGAAGAGGCCTTTCAAGAAGGAAGCAAGTGCCGTCTATGGTCCTAGAAGACAAGTCAAGCCAGAAAGCCGCCAAGCCGTCAATGCCTTGGTCATTTCAAAACCTGTTGCTGCTCCTTAGCAGTACAATCAACAAAGAGGTGAAAGGCCCAAGAGGCAGTATACTCGGCTGAGTATGACCTTGTCACAAATCTTACCGCAACTATTATCAACCAACTTGGTGACCATCAAAGAGGCTCCGAAGGTCGTGAATACTGCATCTCCTAAATATAACCCAAATGCCCGTTGTGCTTATCATTCTGATAGCCCCGGGCACACTACTGATGATTGTTGGGCCCTGAGAAATAAAGTGCAAGACCTTATCGACGCGAAGGAAATTCAGTTTGAGGCGCCTGAGAGGCCAAATGTTGTAACTGCTCCTATGCCCCAGCATAGAGTAAATGCCATTGAGGAAGATTTGTATGCTGTTTCGGTGAATGATGTTGCTACCCCTCTGTTGACTGTTAAGAGGAACTTACTACTATCCAGTTTATTTCCGGGTTGTAGCAAGGGTTACCTCCTGTGTGCTGTTATCCCTACCGGTTGTCCGCTGCTGAAATCAGGCATCCAAAGCCTGATGGATAGCAAAGAAATTATGTTCAAGAAAACTGCTGTTCTGTTTGTTTCCGCTGAAGAAGTATCTGTCGTCACAATTTTCAACAATCCTACCAAGGCTCCCCCGAGAAAGCCAGTCCAAATTATGTCTGTTGCACCCATTACCATTACTGTTCCGGGGCCTCTCCCCTATGAATCTAACAAGGTTGTCCCATGGCATTATGGGGCAGACGTGTATGTGCTTGGAGTGAAGCAGGAGTTCAACACCAGTACCAGTATCAGTAACATCACTGGTCCCGCCAAGATTACTCGCAGTGGCAGGCTTTTCTCGCCTGACATTGCACCGCTAGTTATCCGAAAACCTCTCAACATCACACCCGCAAGTGTGCATGTTCTAATTCAAGTTCCTGTGTCTACTACTGCCGCCGAGTCCTCTGAGGCTCGGGGCAAAGAAGTTGCTGCCGATTTGCCTGCCAGGACGGAGGCACCAAAAAAGACCGCTGTTGAAGCCTCCCAACAAGAGATGGAGGAAATCCTTAAAATCATTAAAAAGAGTGACTTCAATGTTGTTGAACAGCTGGGGCATACCCCCTCCAAAATCTCTATGTTATCATTGCTGCTATGCTCAGAGGCCCATGCAAAAGCCCTGATTTCATTTCTGAAAACGGCCCATGTGCCGCAAGAGACCTCTGCAGATCAATTCACTGACTGTGTGGCTAATTTGACAGCTGACAATGGTTTGGGGTTCTCGGATGCTGACCTTACCGCCAAAGGGAAAAATCACAATGATGCCCTGCATGTCTCTATAGAATGCAGGGGCACTACTCTCGCGCACGTGTTGGTGGATACCGGTTCTTCCCTGAATGTTTTGCCCAAGAAGGCATTGGATCGCTTGGATTGTGAGGGCCTGGAATTGAAACTTAGTAACATCATTGTTAGAGCCTTCGACGGTTCTAAGAGGATGGTGCACGGTGAGGTAGACATTCCTATTCGTGTGGGTTCCCAAGTCTTCGACTCAACGTTCTATGTAATGGACATTCGTCCATCTTATTCCTGCTTGTTGGGTCGACCCTGGATTCACAAGGCTAGGGCAGTAACATTCACTCTACACCAAAAGCTCAAATACCCTGTCAAAGGGAAGATTGTTACTGTGCAGGGTGAGGAGGAATACATGGTTAGTCACTTGAATTCATTCCGGTATATCGAGATGGACGGGGAGTTTATTGAAACCCCCTTTCAGCATTTTGAGGAGGTTCCTCCAACGTTGGCATCGGCTGAAACAGTGGTTGAAGAAGACTTTCCTCTGAAGATGGCTTCCCTGAAGGATGCCCAGGCTGTAATCGAGAAAGGCAATTGTGCAAACTGGGGTCAGCTTCCAGACTTCACTCAAAAGACCGACAAGTTTGGGCTGGGCTTCACTGCAGAGGCTCAGAGGGCTGTGCGCAAAGAAAGGATCAGAAAGGCTCCGGTGTTCATTTCCAACCCAAGGGTGAATGCTATCGAGGAGGACGTAGAGGAAGCAGAATTTGACAGTTGGATCTATCCAACCACCAGCAACGGACCCAGCAACTGGACGGCAAAGGATTTTACACCTATCACATTTGTCACGCAGTAATTAACTCTTTTGATTTTCCATTTGTAACAAACAATATGTTGAAACTTTATTGGCTCGGTGTCCTACCCGGGGCATCGTAGCTCCATTTGTGAGGGCTTTTTGTATGACATTTCCATATATCATTAATCAAAACATTGGACGTTTGTTGCATTTCAAATCTTGTGCTCTTTTTCTTTCTGTGTTATATATTGCAAAACAGCTATATTTACACACACTCACTTATACAGGTTTCAATCCACTCTGGATCTCACTGGTAACAGCTCTGCTACCACCAGTTATGACTTCGAGAATCCGATCAAATTGGCCGAAGATGAAGGTGAAGATGATTGCGAAGTGCCTGGTGAACTCACAAGACTGCTACTCCAGGAAGAGAGGGCAATTCAACCACATGAAGAGCCGGTGGAAACAGTGAACCTGGGTACTGAGACAGATATGAAAGAAGTCAAGATTGGGGCCAATCTAGAGCTCAGCGTGAAGCAACGATTGATCCAGATGCTTCATGATTACATGAAGATCTTCGCGTGGTCCTACGAAGACATGCCCGGTTTGGATGCCGACATTATGGTCCATCACCTGCCTACCAAGGAAGATTGCCCTCCGGTAAAGCAAAAGGTCCGCCGTATGCGCCCAGAGATGTCCGAAAAGATCAAGGCTGAGGTTATGAAGCAATTCGATGCCGGGTTTCTTGCAGTGACCTCTTACCCTCAGTGGGTTGCTAATGTGGTGCCAGTGCCTAAGAAGGACGGTAAGGTCAGAATGTGTGTCGACTACAGGGATTTGAACAGGGCAAGCCCCAAGGATGATTTCCCTCTGCCTCACATCGACGTTCTTGTTGACAATACTGCTCAACACAAGGTGTTCTCCTTCATGGATGGTTTTTCAGGGTATAATCAGATCAAGATGGCTCCGGAAGATATGGAAAAGACTACCTTTGTGACTCAGTGGGGCACCTTCTGCTACAAGGTCATGCCATTCGGGTTGAAAAATGCTGGGGCAACCTACCAACGCGCCATGGTTGCTTTATTTCATGATATGATCCATCATGAGATTGAGGTATATGTTGATGACATGATTGCAAGGTCTCAAATTGAGGAGGAGCACCTTGATCATCTGCGGAAGCTGTTTGACCGATTGAAGTTATACAAGCTGAGGTTGAATCCCAACAAATGCACCTTTGGGGTGAGGTCCGGAAAATTGCTAGGTTTCATTGTAAGTGATAAAGGTATTCAGGTGGACCCTGCCAAGGTGAAAGCCATACAAGAGATGCCAACTCCCAAGACAGAGAAAGAAGTCGGAGGCTTTCTGGGACGACTGAATTATATTGCCCGATTCATCTCACATCTAACTGCTACTTGTGAGCCAATCTTCAAATTACTGAAGAAAGATCAAGTAGTACGTTGGAACGATGAATGTCAGGCTGCTTTTGAAAAGATAAAGGAATATCTCCAAGAGCCACCCATTCTTATGCCACCAGTGGAAGGGAGACCTCTAATACTATACTTGACAGTACTTGACAACTCGATGGGGTGTGTGCTGGGGCAGCATGACAAGTCTGGCTGAAAAGAGCACGCTATTTATTACCTGAGCAAAAAGTTTACCGACTGTGAGTCTCGTTACTCACTGCTCGAGAAAACTTGCTGCGCTCTGGTATGGGCTGCTCGCCGGCTGAGACAGTATATGCTGACTCACACTACTCTGTTGATTTCAAAGATGGATCCCATCAAGTACATATTCGAAAAGCCTGCTCTGTCTGGAAGAATAGCGAGATGGCAAATGATCTTGACAGAATATGATATCCAGTACACAACTCAGAAAGCAATCAAGGGAAGTGTATTGGCAGATCATTTGGCACACCAACCTGTGGATGATTACCAATCATTGAACTTTGAATTTCCGGACGAAGACATCATGGTGGTAACTGACTGTGAAGTACTTGGACCGGATGAAGGACCTGAGGAAGGATCCCGATGGTCTATGCATTTTGACGGAGCCTCCAATGCTTTGGGTAATGGTATCGGCGCTGTGATCATATCCCCCAAAGGAACCCATACTCCCCTCACTGCCCGGCTGTGTTTCAACTACACCAACAACATGGCAGAATATGAGGCATGTATCATGGGTCTTCAAGCTGCAATCGACTTAAGGATCAAATTTCTGAGTGTCTTCGGAGATTCCGCTCTCGTGATCAATCAGATCAAAGGCGAGTGGGATACGAAACACCCAAACCTTATTCCTTACAAGGAGTATGTGTCGACTTTGCTTCCCCATTTTGAAGAGATAACTTTTGAGCACTTCCCAAGAGAGGAGAATCAGCTAGCGGACGCCCTGGCTACGATGTCTTCAATGTTCAAAGTCAAATGGGACAATGAGGCTCCCCGGATCATTATCTGGAAGTTGGACGAACCTGCATACTGCTGCGATCTTGAGGCCGAAAAGGTGACTGAAAAACCCTGGTATCATGAGGTGAAGAGATACTTGGAAGCTCAGGAATACCCTGAAGGTGCATCTGTCAACGACAAGAAGTTCATGAGGAGGTTTGCTGCAAAATTCTTCATCAGCAACGGCATTCTCTACAATCGAAATCATGATTCGACTCTACTGCGTTGTGTGGATAAGGCTGAAGCAGAGAAGATCATGATTGAACTACATGAAGGTACATTCGGAACACATTCCAGTGGACACACCATGGAAAAGAAAATCCTTCGGGCAGGATATTTCTGGTCCACAATGGAAGCCGATTGTTACCAACATTCTCGAACTTGTCATAAATTCCAGATCTATGCTGATAAAGTGCATATCCCTCCAGTTCCTCTGAACGTCCTGACGGCACCATGGCCTTTTGCAATGTGGGGCATCGATATGATCGGCGAGATCCGACCGACGGCATCCAACGGGCATTGCTTCATCTTGGTAGCGATCGATTACTTCACGAAGTGGGTTGAGGCAGCTTCCTACGCCACGGTAACCAAGAGCGTCGTGGCATGTTTCATCCGGCATAACCTGATCTGTCGATACGGCGTCCCAGAAAGGATCATTACGGACAATGGTACCAATCTCAACAACAAGATGATCACTGAGCTCTGCGAACAATTCAAGATACAGCACCACAACTCTTCTCCTTACCGGCCGAAGATGAATGGGGCTGTAGAAGCAGCTAATAAGAATATCAAAAAGATTGTGCAGAAGATGACAGTGACCTATAAAGATTGGCACGAGATGTTACCGTTTGCTCTTCATGGGTACCGTACCTCAGCAAGGACGTCAACCAGGGCAACTCCCTTTTCCTTGGTCTATGGCATGGAGGCAGTCTTGCCAATTGAAGTCCAGATACCCTCTCTCCGGATAATGAAGGATGCAGACTTGAGTGAAGATGACTGGATACAGACTCGACTTGATCAATTAAACCTAATTGACGAAAAGAGACTCACCGCTATCTGTCATGGTCAGACGTACCAAAAACGGATGATCAAGGCATTTAACAATAAAGTCAGACCACAAGAGTATCAAGTTGGGGACCTGGTAATCAAGCGCATCATCCTTCCTCAAAGTGATCCCCGGGGCAAATGGACCCCTACGTACGAAGGGCCATTTGTGGTTAAACATGTGTTCTCAGGAGGAGCCATGATTCTGACCACCATGGATGGTGACGACCTTCCTCACCCCGCCAATGCAGACATAGTAAAAAGATACTACGCATGAATAAAAGACCCGCTAGGTTGACATACCTAGGAAAAAAAGGGCTTCCCGGCAAACCAAAAGGGTTCGGGCAAAAATAAGGGATGAAATGAAAAAATCTGTACACCCGGCAAGTCGAAAACCTGAAAAGGTGGCTTGGGCAAAAATGGGTATCCAGGTGGACTGAAAACCCGAAAGGGCGGTCCAGGCAAAAGTTAGGGATAAAGAGTAACACTATGTCTCATTGGATCACCTTGCATCCAGAATTCGGCGTCAACTATCTGGCTCAGACTTCGGCATCGATCAATCAGCTTCATCTTCAACTAAGCAGCAAAGTGATGAGACGCTTGAAGACATAAAGGCGATAGCAGAGTTGGAGCCCAGTGGGAATATTGTGCACATAGCTGTTTTGTTTCCTTTTCAAAATTGTATAAACTTTAGGTTATTCGGCAGTGTTCTCTTACTAGGACGTCAGCCTCTTGTACAAAAAACGCCTATTTACAGGAAAATTTCAAAATCAATACAGATTCAGTTTTCCAAACAAATTGCCAATTGTTTTTCCTTTTTCTGTTTTGTCTTGCGAAGAACGTCCAATGTTCATTTTTGATATATGCGTTTGACATTAAATTGCTGATTCATAAAAACTTGCATATGAAACAAAAGACTAATTATAGGTGACATCAGAGATATAGGCAATGTAAAGTTGTCTGATGCAGTCTGGTTGCTTTGTCCGCCAAGGTACCAAGGTAGATTTAACTGAAAAAATGGGACCAAGTTATCTCAACTCCCCACAGAGTAAGACAAGATATCAACATCCCCCAGTACAGTCTGAAAAGTTTCCCCAGGAAAGTTGAACCATATCCCCAGCAGGTCTTGAAGCTTATCCCCAGTAGATTCTGGAAGCTTATCCCCTGCAGAGTACGGACGTCTCTCCCGAGCTTTATTCAAAGTTATTCCTCACAAGGGCTTATAACTGGGTTATCCTCAGCTATTTGCCACGGAAGATCGTCCCCGGCGAAATTCTTTCAAATCCCCAGCGGAGTTCATCAAATCTTCCAACATAACTTATCAACGCAATCCCCAGCGGAGTTTATCATTATTATCCCCAACGGAGTCCATCATTGAAATCCTCAGTGGAGCTCTTGTCAAACTTCAGCGAGGTACCTCTTCCCACAGAGTAATTCCCCTCAGAGTAATCTCTCCAACAAGTTTATTCCCCAACGGAGTCATCTTCTCTTACCGGTGTATTCTTGCAACCATCATCCCCAACGGAAGCAAAGAACTCTACTCTTCAATGTCAGCCCAGGATTTAATTCCCCGGTCGGTCGTCAAGGATTTATTTTCCTAGACGAAAATACATTCATAAACATTTCGCATTTCATACATCTTGTTTACATACATGATAAAGTGCATACAACACTATCTCATGATTGAACATCATGACATCATGCATTTCATACATCATGACATTGCATACAACTGATGTTTTGCCTTTCAGGGAGAAAGACAACCCAAAAGACAACTACCTTCAATTGTCACAATTTCCAGAATCAATTCCTGTATCTAGCCAGGGAACATTTGTGAGTGATCAGTTTCCAGACTCGATTCCTGTATCTAGCCAGGGCACGTCTGAAGAGTTTGAAGATTCGATTCCTGTATCTAGCCAGGGCATATCTATCAACTATCACAATTCCAGATTCGATTCCTGTATCCAGCCAGGGCATATTTGTTGACAACAATTCCGGACTCGATTCCTGTATCTAGCCAGGACATGTCTGAAGAGTTTGAAGATTCGATTCTTGTATCCAGCCAAGGCATATCTGTTGACGACAATTTCCAGATTCGATTCCTGTATCCAGCCAGGGCATATCTGTTGACAACAATTCCGGACTCGATTCCTGTATCTAGCCAGGGCATGTCTGAAGAGTTTGAAGATTCGATTCCTGTATCCAGCCAGGGCATATCTGTTGACGACTATTTCCAGATTCGATTCCTGTATCCAGCCAGGGCATATTTGTGAGCAACCGAGTGTAGATTCGACACCTGTATCTAGCCAGGGCATATCTGCATGATGAGATTGAAGATCAACACCTGTAACAAGCCAGGAAAACATCTGTCTTTCTCAAAATACACAAGTTCTCGCTAAGGAATCTCTTATGCGATCAACGCTTCCAAATGGCATCTATAAGCCCATTCCCGACAAGGTTCTGTCACATCTCCAGATGGCATCTGTAAGCCCATCTCCCTATCCACCATCTCTCCAAATGGCATCTATAAGCCCATTCCCGACATCACATTGCTGATACTCCAACATGCGAGTGCAAATTTCCGGGCACTCTAGTGTCCAATCTCCTTTTACCCTCGAATCACGAAAGGCAAACTTGCCAATCTAACTCTTCAGGTTCAAGAAGATTGAACAGGGACAACTGTTGTACCCCAAAATTTGCCCTCTCATTTCCTCAACATTTTCTCATCACAAGACCCTTGGAGCTCAAGATCCAGTTAGGGTTTCCTCTGCTCAAGACTTCTCTTTGCATTGTTGACCCAAATTAGGGTTTGTGTTTGCACAAAGATATTTTGACCTAAAATGCCTAAGATGACTTTTATGCTTCATGTTGGACTCCCAAGTTTATCCACATCAAGTTTCAAGCCTTGATTCCAATCTTTGCCCAATCAATTGGACAGTTGACCTAGAAATCAGTTGTATTGGGGAAAAAAGTCAATTGTACCCAATTGACAGTCAAATCTCATGAAAATTGACCCACATCAACATTATGAACTCACATGGACCATTTGATCAAGTTTGGATCATAATTCCACAAGAAATTTGATCAGATCACCAAAAGGGCAAAATGGTCATTTTTAGGGTTTTGACTGCACCAAGGCAATTTTTGACTGTTTGACCTAGCCAATGGAAAATCAAGTTCACATATGGACTCAAGGACCCCATGGAATTGTCTTGACATGCTCAACAAGTTCAAAAGATCCCAAATACACAAGATTGACAGTTGAATTTCCCAGTCAATTGATCAATTTTGACTGTATACTGAAAAGTCAAACTTTGACTTTTTGGTCAAAATCAAGTGTCAAGATTCACTTTTCATCAAAACATGCCAAATCATGAAACTTGTTCATCAAGAAATCAATAATTGCAAATTAGGGTTTGAAATGAAGATTTTTCATAACTTAGAATTTTTCTAAGTTATGAAAAACCCTAATTTTTTCCTAACTTTGTCCCACTTTCTCACCAAGATTCATTTGGATTCAAGCAAAAGTCAAAACATGAAAGTTGTAGCCTATTGCAAAATCTACAACTTGGATTCACAAAGTTTTCCCAAAAGAAGCTTGTATCTCAAGTTACAATTTTTGGAACAAGGGTACCAAACCATTCTTAACTTAGAGAAAATTTGACCTATTTTAGGCAAGGTTTTTACCTAACTTCAAGACCATTTTTCACATACTTCCACTTGGAATTTCAATTTGCATTTCAAATATGGATTGTAGTACACATTCTAAGCTTTCCAAAATGTCCAAGAACTCATCAAACAACCTCATGGTTAGGGAGAATCGAATTTGGCAATATGGGAAAAACTCACTTTTGATTTGGCCAAGTTACATGTTCATACATTTGTGCCATTTTGAATTCAGCATGCTTTCCTTGATTACAGGTCTTTTATCTCAATTACACTCCTTAATTTAATGCCAATCCTTTGTGCCAAGACCATATTCTATGTGTTCAAGCATTGCATAAAGGTTTAGTCCCAAATTGGAAAAAGCATTATATCCATTTTTGCAAAAGTGAACTTTATGTCAATATGCAAATCCAAGCAAGTACATTTGAAATCTCTTTGGCACAAGTTTATGAGTTAATTACACTGATCAAGACTGAGTTATGCAGCACATTAGGGGGGCCTCTACCTGTCTAAAAACTCAAGTGGCCATCTCTTGCTTAAGTGTGAAGAAAGCTAGCATAACATCTACCAACTATCATTCCTGTAAACCAAGCCTTAAACAAACTTGTCAAACATTATTCCAAACATCCATTCTGAGCTAGAACACGAGTGAACCATCTCCAACACCTTCCCATTCACAGAATCACCATTGAACTGCCCAAAACAGGGCATCCCTGCAGTTTGAGTTCCATAGCTCAAACCTTCCATGCATTCTTGCTAAAAACACTTCAAACACATCCCACAACATCCCTTGAAGCTATTCCAAACCTCAAACACGACCTGTAACACTCCCAGGCAACATCACCATTTTCATTTTCTTGTTTTGCAGTTGAAGTTCCATAGCTCGATTCAAAAGGTTTCAAGACAAAGTAAAGCTTGGAATAGCATCCCTGGACATCAAGGAAGTTGTACCAATCATCACCTTGCACTGAAAGTACCTCCATCACCAGATACAACTTCAACTGAACAGGTAAGTTCATGAACTCATATCTCTCTATCCAGGCATTGTTAGCTTTAGGTTTGTGAAGAAAACATGTCACATTCATAACCCTGAACATGCCCATGTGGTTAGATTTCATTTATATTATGTGTGCTTAGAGAATTTTAAGTCTGAACATTGAACAAAAACTAGGTCAGGAATTGGGGGAGAAGAAATTCTCTCTCATTTCTGAGAGTTAGATTGATTTCTTTATATGTCTGGAATCGTGGCTTCAAGCTCTACAGGTTTCATGTTGGAAGATTTGGCAAAAGATCAAGGAATTGGAAGATAGAAAACGCGTGTTTTCTTGAACAAAAATGTTCTGATGTTGAAGATGACAGGGTTCTGGGCTGGGCCTTGTTTCATATTTTTGTTCACACCATGCTTTTGCTTTTACACCCCCTAGGCCCATTTTGCTTATTTTCATGATTTTTTGACTTTTCTTTTTTTGTTCCGACTTATTTATTTTTCCTCACAATATTAAAAATATGAAAAAATATTTTTATACCATTTTTATATTTATTAGGCTTTTATTTGTTTAAATAAGTATTTGTATATAAATAAATATATAAACATACTTTTATTTGAAAAATACTAAAATAATGCAAACACATTTTATTTTCCATTTTTATTTTATTTTATCTTCTGAAAATATTTTATATAAAATATACTTTTTTTTTCATAAATATTAAATATTATTATTTTGTATATATTTAATATATTTATCATATAATATACATATATATTAGTATATTTAGGTTAAAAATACAAGATATGTACATTTTATTTTTTTTATTAATATTTAACATTAAAAAATACCTTTTGACAAATATACTTCATTTTTATTTTTATTTTTGTATATAATAAATGAATATTGTACATATTAAATAGTTAATACTTTTATTTAAATAATTAGGGTTTTTGCCCCAAACATAAAAAACTCCAAAAAATAATACTTTTTATTTTGTTTATTTGACATATAAAAATACCTTTTTTTTCATATATATAAAAAACATTTTTTGCATCTTGCATATTTATTCCATTTTTATTTAATTATTGTATATTAAATATCTTGTATAATTCCCAAATTGATGTAATAGTCTAGGTTTAAATTCCTTGTCAAAATACCCCCATTTGAACATTTGTATCCCCCTTCCCATATATTGTGTTGTAATAGCTTAGTAATTTTATTTTTCGCGCTTTAATGCTTTCTAAATATACCATGTTAGAATTAGGGTTTGTATGCGAATCAAAAACAACAAAAATAGTTTGACCTAATTTCAAGATAATCAAGCATGAAAATGGACAACACTTATCACACTTGCACCCCTAGGGTATTCCACTTGTTGCCTTCAATAATGGGCCATCTTGCATGTTAGGTCTCTTTGGGCAAAACAAAAACAATTCAAATGATCATAGTCCATCGATGATGCTTTCGAAAGTTGCCTAAAAAATGATCAAGTCCCTTAAAGGAAAAATTGCCCAAAGATACTTGGCACCATTGCAATTATGGTCTAAACGATGACCCGCGCCCGTCCCTTTCACATCCTAACATAAGATTGTCCACCAAATGCAATGGTGGAACAAACTTGTTAAAAGGGTTAAAACATAGCAATAATCTTTGAGAAATTTAGGAGTAGATAACCTCTTAGTTACTTGAATCAAACTTGCAAAACAAAACACTTGCCTATTTTTAAAACCACACCTCACAACACTTTCAAAACAAACTTTCAAAAACAAATGAAAACTTTTTCAAAAGACATACACCTTTGTATACATCCCAACATGGATCATTGCAAAGGTTGCCACTACATTGGCCTCTTTTCAAAACATTTTCAAAACCCACACACAAAGCACCATTTCAAACAATTGAAAACCAAGGCAAGTTGATCTAAGCAAGTAACTAAGAGCCCATGGATAACCATGGATAGAAAGGGTGCTAATACCTTCCCTTTCTATAATCTACTCCCCGAACCCAAGAAAATATCTTAAAGGTTTTTGCTGTGCTTTTTAACCTTTCCTTAGGATAAAATAAAAAGTCGATGGCGACTCTTGCTCAACCGAAACATTTGCGAAAACAAACGCAAAACCATAGTCAGTTCTCCCACCGTATCACACCATCCCCTGAGGCTAAAGCAACCCTTGCCACGTCCTAAGATCCATCATACCACGCTGTAAGTTCTTCCCAGGTCCCCCAAAATTCCATATCATTTTTTCTTATGTGTTTGTGTGCAGGATGCCCAGTGCGTTTCACCATGAACCTTCAGCGTTCCACATGCCAAGTGGCCATGATCATCAATCCGAGGGCCAAAAAGTGATGAACACTATATTCTCCAGTCAACGTGCTCCAGGCAATCTCCAAAATTCAACAAGGCTGGTTAATGGGCCAGCAATTTCCAGGCTTCACACCTCCATTGGGCCATCAACACCCCCATTGGTTTCTATTTCTTTTTTTTTTATTTTCCTTTTCTTTTTATTTTCTTTTTTTAATTATTATCATTATTGTTAATTAACCTAACAAACTAATTTTTTCCCATAAAATTCAATAAAACCAAAAAAAAACATTTTATTATTTATTAACTTATTTTGTAAATAAATTTTAATATTAATTAATTAGTTGTGTAATTAGAACAATTTCAACATTTTTTTTAATAAGTAAAATTAATTTAGAATTAGAACTTTCAACTTTTAATTTCTTTTTTTTATTTTATTAAAAACATAAAAAACACAAAAATATTTTCCTTTTAATTAAATTAATTAATTAGTTATTAGTTTTAATTTCATTAATTACAAAAAAGGACAAAAATTCAATTCTTATTCAAAAAGGGTCAAAACCCTCATGACGTCCCGATTCATTTCTATTCGCGCGTATTTATTTCTTTTGATTATATTTATGTACCTGTACAGAGTATGTAATAGTTTAATTAGGATTTTATCGCCTTATTTAAATTCTCGCACTTTATTTTCCAAAACGGGTTTTTGTTTTTGGCGATGTATAGACTCGCGCCTTGTAATAGTTAGATTTACATTCCCGCAATTTATTTTCCGCACTCCTAACTGTTAACAATGCATGAAAGAACGTATGACAAATGAAATCAATCCGTAGCTCACAAATAACATGCAAAGACAAACATTAACTGAAAAAACAACACACATGCACATACCACTCCTAGGGTACGCCTCACTGGTTGCCTCGAAAAGTGGTCATCAAGTATAGGGTGTCTTAGAGGTCGCCCTTCTGTCCAAAAGATCCAGTTGCCTCGAAACGGTTGCCTTGGATAAAAAAGGATCTAGGACATTAGGGTTACCGCTAAGGCGTCCTACTATTGCTTCGGTGACCACACTGTCCCTATAATCGAATTGACCCGAACACCTCCAACGATGGTGCTACCTACCTCTCAATGGTGGGATAGCACTATCTAAAGGACTCTTACACAACCTAATTCCTTAGAGTAGGTAGATTCTCATGGGTACTTGCTATTTTCAAAACAAAACAAAACAACTTTTCACACCTTACACTTTCAAAAAGTTTTCAAACAATACTTCATACACTCTTGAGGACAGATACAAGAGTTACT
This sequence comes from Vicia faba, assembly GCA_948472305.1. Classification (NCBI taxonomy): domain Eukaryota; kingdom Viridiplantae; phylum Streptophyta; class Magnoliopsida; order Fabales; family Fabaceae; genus Vicia; species Vicia faba. The sequence continues at coordinate 1,213,244,688 of OX451740.1, read as the reverse complement.
TAGAAGTTTTCAAACTAAACTTTTTCAAAACCCACACACACTTGAAAAGCAAACAAATTTGAAAACATAAGAGCAAGTACCTAAGAGCCCATGGACAACCATGGATAGAAAGGGTGCTAACACCTTCCCTTTCTATAAATCTACCTCCCGAACCGAGAGACATCTCGAATAAGGAATTTTGCTGTGCTTTTGTCCTTTCCATGTTGGAGAACATAAAAGACGGTGGCGACTCTTGCTTACCGCGACATTTCGCGAAACCAGCTTAAAAAACAGTCAGTTCTATTTCCACCGATCACAGAACTGGCGACTCTGCTGGGGAATTTGCACTAATAAGTGGGGTGTACCTTAAGAATAGTTTATCATCATGTTTTCAATTGCTTGCTTTGCTTGATTTAATATTGTGGGTTTGCCTTGGAGTTTCATAGATCCTAACCCGGATCTGGGGGATACCTCTTAGAAAGTAGCAACAAACTGTGAGGGAACTGTGTGGGGTATACCGACACGGTTGAAACAGTTTGCTACGTTGATGTGGCACTTTGGTGAGTACCGGTAACCCTTGAGTCAAGTCAAGGAGAGTATGGGGCCGCCGTGTGGTGTCGTGAAGCATCAACTGACCTTAGGAACCTTACTTGACCATCCTGGCCTCTTTAGGGGTAGTGAGATGACCGACTTTGGTGCAGTCCGAAGTTGGTAGATACTCGATACTACACTCATTGAGGGTTGTTTTATTGGAATATTTTGATTGCCAGTCCAGTGGCTAAATCAAAACAATGAACATAGAAAACAACCCAATGATATTGAGATCCTTAGAACCCGGTTACTTTTGATAGGACAGGTTTTTAGCCAACCAACTTCAAGAGGGTAGTACCTAGACCTCATGCTGGCCTAAACTCTAAGGGCTCTCTGTGTGACTTGTGTGCCTTCAAACTTGAATTACTTGCACATACTTGTTATTTGACAACACGGGTTCCTTGCAGGTTTTGTCCTTAATCTGGACTTATTACAGGGCTTACTTACACTTCACGCATAGCATACACATCATAACATCATACCATTGCATGCATCCTGCATAAGGACTAACCTGCATACATCCTGCATAAGGACTAATCCATTTCAAGGATCTCAAGGGTATGTGATGCAGGTCATGATGAACCAACAGGTCTAGCAAAGGGGATTTATTTTCCTCTAGCCAAGGTTGATAACTTGAGTCAGGGGCTATGACCCACTCGATATGGTGAGCTTTGACTCTTGAAGAAGGACTCTCAGCAACATGAAGTTCCTTCAATCAAGCTACCCAAATTCAAATTCTAACAAGTTTCTCTGTTTACCCCGCGAGATCCTTGAAAACATCGCATACATACATACATATCATTGCATTACAGGTACTCTTTTCCACAGGTTGCTTAATCTTCTTCGCTGTTTATTTCAGCCATCATCATGAATCCCGAATCATCCAATGAACAAGCTATCAAGGCCCTCCAGGCCCAGAATGCCCAGTTCCAGGAGCTGGTCATGAGCTTAGCCCAAGGACAACAGGAATTGAAGACTTTGCTTTTGAAGAAGAAGTAGAAAAGGACTGTTTTGTTCAACCCTAGACGCAGATCTGGGAATGGATCACAAAATGAGGCTGAGCTGACCACCCCATCTGCTGGGAGAGACAGCGCACAAGGGAGAGAGGTTCCTAGTCTCGTGGTCTCCGACAACGAGACAGATTTCAATGATGAACAGTACCCTCCTGCTGAGGACAGGTACAAGCAACTAGAGGACTGTCTAAATGCCATGGAGATTCAACAGGTGCCCGGGTTGGACTTTGGAGACCTAGGCTTATCTTCTGGGGTGGTGATCCCTCACAAGTTCAAGGCACCTGCCTTTGCAAAATACGATGGGGCTTCCTGTACTAGATTGCACCTCCGTTCATACGCAAGGAAGATCCAGCCCTACACAGCTGACAAGAAACTGTGGATCCATTTCTTCCAGGAAAGTCTTTCAGGGACTCAACTCGAATGGTTCTATCAGCTGGATGGAACCAGTATTCGTAACTGGGAGGACTTGGCAACTGCTTTTTATAAGCAGTATCAGTATAATGCCGACCTCGCTCCTACGCGTACCCAACTCCAGGGTATGTCACTAGGAACGGGTGAAGGTTTTAAGGAGTATGCGCAAAAGTGGAGACACCTGGCTGGCAGGGTGCAGCCACTGTTGACTGACCGTGAGCTCGTTGACATGTTCTTAGGGACCCTGTCTGGTCCTTTCTTCAACCATCTGATTGGGAATTCTTCTGCTGGGTTCACAGATTTGATCTTAACTGGTGAGAGGATAGAAGCTGGTATCAAGTCCGGGAAGATACAAAAGGGCGACTCCTCGAACGCTGAGAAGAAACCATTCAAGAAAGAGTCCAATGTTGCGTACAGTCAGAAGGATCGTCGTGACCAACATGTAGGGGCAGTCCTGATCTCTGGTTCTACACCACGCCGACAACAGCAGAAGGGAAATCAGCGAAGGCCGGACGAGCCTAAAAGACAGTTCACCAACATCAATATGCCATTGTCACAAGCATTGCAGCACATGTTGAAGATGAACCTGATTGCAGTGATCAACCCTCCTGCGAATCCTAAGACTTCTTCTCCAAGCTACAACTCAGATGCGAGGTGTGCTTATCATTCTGGTAGCCCGGGGCATGATACTGAGGATTGTTGGGCGCTGAAATACAAGATCCAGAATATGATTGACGCCAAAGAGATCGAATTCGAGCCTGCTAAGACTCCCGATGTGATCACTGCTCCCTTGCCAAAACATGGCTAGGATGGAGAGACTCTTGTTTCATTTAAATTTTGATTTTGTATTTTTCTATGCTTATACAAACAATTATCATGTCAAACTCTATTATTTCATTAATGCATTACACGTGTCTTGCCTTGAAGTATTTGTGTTCACTATATTCAAAATTGCTTTTTATTTTTTCTTGATGTTCAACTCTCGATTGTAAATTCTAAGCCTCTTGAGGGAGGATGACGAAAACGATACCACAATCTACAGTATGCTTTTGAACAGACCCCGCTGATGAGGTACAGGCATTGTTTCAATTCCTAAACACTAGAGTTATAAGGATGATAATCCCTCGTCAACCCCTTTGAGCCAAAGAAGTAGGAGTTTTCTTTTCGAAAATTAAAACCCTTAATCATAACCTGGGGCAGAGTAGTTCTGTCAGTTTGATCCAGATGCACAACGAGTGGCACCAAAGAAGTCCTTACAAAACAAAAGACAGTGATGGTCCTGAATAATCATAAAGACGGGCAGTCATTATCCCTCAAAATAAACGCCCAATAAGTCAAAACCTATGAAGGAGACTTACAAAACTGGAGCATCCTGCTGACTGTAATCACAAAAGAAACAGTTCAGGCAAAAAACAGAGATAACGAAATCAAAAAAGAAAGAGGTCCTACAAACCCTCAACCAAAAAAGGAATGACTGCCTATTCCAAATAAATTGTCGATGTCTGAACCATCACCAGTATATCAGGACGAAGACTCAAACAAGGTCTAACGCACGATCAACTGAGTTTAGGTTTGAAGAACATCACGAAGAACGGGTGGGTACAAATAAAAGTTGAGCCTTTATCCTTTGTTTCTTGAACCGTGAACCAGGCCACGTTATGACCCGTAAAAGTCCTAGCTGAAGCATGGGTTAGTTCGAAAGCATACTGTTACCAAAGGTATCCTGACTCCTTAAGGCTTGCGGTAAAATAACGAGTTGACATCACATTTTACAAAATTTGCTTGTTTTACTGAAAATGCATTTTCAAAAATTTCAAGACAGACATAAGCTTTGCATTTTTAATATAACATTGCTTGCATGTGACTATTTGTTTGAACATCATAGAAGTTCGCACGAAGAATGTCTAATGAACAAAAGCACCTCCAATCAAGGGGCAGGGCATGATCATTGTCCATCATCTGGGGCAGTCCAGTCAAGATTCAGAGAATCTCTCAAATGCCTAATAGCTTGGGGCAAATCTCCGCCTGAGTCACCTGGGGCATTGGACATGAGTTCCAGCTACGAATCTTGCCTGATCAAACATCTTCTGGTCGCATGGCAACACAACAACAGGGGCAACTCCCTATATTCTAAGAGAATGGACATAGTCGAAAAAATACTACGCATAATCAAAGACCCGCTAGGTTGACACACCTAGGCAAAAATAAGGGCTTCCCGGCGAACCAAAAGGGTTCGGGCAAAAACAAGGGATGAAATGAAAAAATCTGTACACCCGGCAAGTCGAAAACCTGATGTTGTACCCCAAAATTTTCCCTCCCATTTCCTCAACATTTTCTCATCACCAGACCTTTGAAGATCAAGATCCAATTAGGGTTTCCTCTGCTCAAGATTTCTCCTTGCACTGATGGACCCAAATTAGGGTTTGTGTTTGAGCAAAGATGTTTTGACCTAAAATGCCTAAGATGACTTTCATGCTTCATGTTGGACTCCCAAGTTTACCCATACCAAGTTTCAAGTCCTGATTCCAAGTTTTACCCAGTCAATTGGACAGTTGACCTAGAAATCAACTATATTGAGGAAAAAGTCAACTGTGGCCAATTGACAGTCAAACCTCGTGAAATTTGACCCACATCAACATTATGAACTCATATTGACCATTTGATCAAGTTTGGATCACAATTCCACAAGAAATTTGATCAGATCACCAAAAGGGCAAAATGGTCATTTTTAGGGTTTTGACTGCACAAAGGCAATTTTTGACTGTTTGACCTAGCCAATGGCCAACCAAGCTCACACATGGACTCAAGGACCCCATGGAATTATCTTGGCATGATCAACAAACTCAAAAGATCCCAAGTACACAGGATTGACAGTTGAATTTCCCAGTCAATTGATCAATTTTGACTGTATACTGAAAAGTCAAACTTTGACTTTTTGGTCAAAATCAAGAGTCAAGATTCATTTTTCATCAAAACATGCCAAATCATGAAACTTGCTCACCAAGAAATCACAAAATGAAAATTAGGGTTAAAAATTAGAATTTTTCATAACTTAGAATTTTTCTAAGTTATGAAAAACCCTAATTTTTTCCCAACTTTGCCCCACTTTTTCACCAAGATCCATTTGGATTCAAACAAAAGTCAAAACATGAAAGTTGTAGCTTGTTGCATAATCTACAACTTTAATTCACAAAGTTCTCTCATTTGAAGCTTGTATCTCAAGTTATAAATTTTTTAATAAGGGCACTAAACCATTCTTAACTTAGTGAATTTTTGACCTATTTTGACAAGTTTTTCTACCCCACTTCAAGGCCATTTTCCATACACTTCCACTTGGAATTTCAAATTACATTTCAAAGATGGATTGTAGTACACATTCCAAGCTTTCCAAAATGTCCAAGAAATTCTCAAACAACCTCATGGTTAGGGAGAATCGAATTTCACAATATAGCAAAAACTCACTTTTGAATTGGCCATTTTTTTCATGTTCATAAGTTATGCAAACTTCTCAAAACCAGCATGCCCTTGATTACAGGTCCTTAAACCAAGTTACACTCAATAATTTAATGCTTGTTCATTGTGTCAAAGTGTTATTCTATGAGTTCAAGTATTATATACAAGTTTAATTCATTTTTAGATAAAGTAAACTATCCATTTGCAAAAGTTCACTTTATGTCCAATTGGTAAATCAAGCAAGTACAAACCAAATCTCTTTAGCACAAGATTATGAACAAATTACTCTGATCAAGAGAAGCTTGGCAGCAGGATTAGAGGTCCCCTACTGACCTAAAACACCAACTTGCATTTTGTTGCTTAAAGGTTAAGAAACATTGCATAACTAAGACCAACATCCATCTCAGCTGAGGGACACAAGAACAAAGTTATCAAACACATTACACACATCATAACCAAGCTATTGCACGAGCCATTTACCTCCCAAACATCATCAAACCAAAAAACACCATCAAACTGCAAAAACAGAGTTGCCTCTGCAGTTTGAGTGCCAACTTCTATTTCTCTCAAACATTCTTGCCAAAACCAGTTCATATACCTTCCATACCATCTATGCAAGCTAACCATGACCTGAAGCACGACCTGTAATCCCTCTAACCACTTCCACCATTTTCAATTTCTTGTTTTGCAGGTGAAGTTCTCTAGCTTGATTCAGAAGCTTTCAAGACAAAGTAAACATTGGAACAGCATCCCTGGACCTCAAGGAAGCTTTTCCAATCATCACCTTGCACTGAAAGTCCCTACATTGCAAGATAGAACTTCAGCTGAACAGGTATCTTGTTGAACTCGTATCTCTCTTATTATGCATCATTAGCTTTAAGTTTGTGAATAAACAAGGTTCTACTCATGCCACTGAACATGTACATGTTTTTACTTTTCATTTCTTTTGCTTGAGTTGTGAGAATTTGGAGTTTGAAAATGGCAGAAAAACTAGGTTAGGATTTGGGGGAGGAGAAATTCTCCCTCATCTTAGAGAGTTAGATCAAGTTATGCATATGGTTAGAATCGTGGTTTCATGCTTAACATCTTTTGTGTTGGAAGTTTGTTCAAAAAATCAAAGAATCAGGATTTCAAATGAAGCTTGCAGGCGCGCGTTTTTTGTTCAGAGGTTGAAGAAGAAGTGGTCTGGGCTGGGCTTGTGTGCATTTTCTGTTCACACCACATTTCTAAGTTCACACCCCCTGAGCCCATTTTGTTATTTTTAATGATTTTTGACTTTTTCCTTTTTTGGTTTGACTTGTTTATTTTTGCTTATGATATTAAAAATCAAAAAATAATTTTTTACACTATTTTTCTATTTTTTAGGCATTTATTTGATTATGTTAACATTTATACATAAATATATATATACATTATTATTTAGAAAAAAAACTAGAAAAAAATAATGCAAATATATTTTCTTTTCTGATTTTTTATTACATTTTCCCTTTTTGAAATATTTCATACAAAATATATTTTTTTATATAAATATTAATTATTATCATTTATATATATATATAATGCATATTTTATAAATAATATAAATAAATAGGTATATTAATATATTTAGGGTAAAATGCCAAAAAATGTACATATCATATTTTTTAATATTTAATACTAAAAAAAAGGCCTTTTTTTACAAATACACCATATTTTATTTTATTTTTGTATGTAAATAATAAATATTATATGAATTGATTAATTAATGTCCCTTTTGATTAAAAAATTAGGGTTTTGCCCTAAATTCAAAAATACTCCAAAAAATAATATCTTTTTATTTTCTTTCTATTTTTACATAAATAATACTTTTTTTTCATACATATACAAAACATTTTGCATCTTGCATATTTATTCCATTTTTATTTTATTTATGCAATTAAATTACCTTGCAAATATTCAATATTGATGTAATAGCTTATATTCAATTTCTTGTCAAAATATCTCCCCATTTGAACATTGTATCCCCCTCCCCATATTATTGTGTTGTAATAGCGTAGGAATTTAAATTTCGCATTTTATCGCTTTCTAAATATACAATGCTAGAATTAGGGTTTATATGCGAATAAAAAATGAACAAAGTAGTTGGACCTAATACAAGATAAATGAGCATGAAAAATGGACAACACATTTCACACTTGCACCCCCTAGGGTATTCCACTTGTTGCCTTTCAAAATTGGGCCATATTGCATGCTAGGTCTCTTTGGGCAAAACAAACAAATCAAATGATCATAGTCCCTCGATGACGCTTTCAAAATGTTGCCTAAACAAATGATCAAGTCCCTTAAAGAAAATGCCCAAAGATACTTGGCACCATTGCAATTATGGTCTAAACGATGACCCGCGCCCGTCCCTTTCACATCCTAACGTGAGATTGTCCACCAAATACAATGGTGGAACAAACTTATTAAAAGGGTTAAAACATAGCAATAAACTTTGAGAAATTTAGGAGTAGATAACCTCTTGGTTACTTGAATCAAACTTGCAAAAACAAAACAATTGCCTATTTTCTAAAACACACCTCACAACACTTTCAAAACAATCTTCAAAAACAAATGAAAACCTTTTCAAAAAAAGACATACACCTTTGTATACATCCCCACATGGATCATTACAAAGGTTGCCACCACATTGGCTTCTTTTCAAAACATTTTTCAAACCCACACACACAAAGCACCATTTCAAACAATTGAAAATTAAGGCAAGTTGATCTAAGCAACTAAGAGCCCATGGATAACCATGGATAGAAAGGGTGCTAATACCTTCCCTTTCTATAATCTACTCCCCGAACCCAAGAAAAATCTCAAAGGTTTTTGCTGTGCTTTTTAAACCTTTCCTTAGGATAAAATAAAAAGTCGGTGGCGACTCTTGCTCAACCGAAACATTTGCGAAAACAAACGCAAAAATCAAGTCAGTTCTCCCACCGTATCACAGAACTGGAAACTCTGCTGGGGAATTGTTTTTAAAGTGGAGAAACCTTAGGGCTTAGATCACCCTCTTGCATGACTAATTGTTTGATTTGCTTGCTTTATACTTTGGCTCTATTGTTTGGGTTTACAATCCTCCACCCGGATTTTGGGAAACATTCATAGATAGCAATACGTTGTGGAAACTGTGCGGGATATACCGACACGGTCTAAGCAATAGCTATATTGGTGCGACATATTTGTGAGTACCGGTAACCCTTGAGTTCAATCAAGGAGAGTACGGGGCCGCTGAGTGATGTCACTAAGCACTAATGACCTAGAACCTTACTTGACCATCTTGGCCTTTTATTAGGGGTAGTGAGATGACCGGCTTTGGTGCAGTCCGAAGTTGGTAGATACTCGATACTACACTCATTGAGGGTTGTTTTCTTGGAATATTTTGGTCGCTAGTTAAGTGGCTAAACCAAAACAATGAACATTGAAAACAATCCCGTGATATTGAGTTCCTTAGAACTCGGTTACTATTTATAGGACAGGTTTTTAAGCCAACTACACACAAGAGGGTACTTACCTATGAAACCCCATGCAAGCCTGAAATTAGGGTTTGGTGTGATTTGCTTGTACATATGTTTTGTGCATACATCATAAACATCATAAAACATCATATGCATTCACTAACCATTTCAAGGATTTTGGATCTTCATCTTTGTTCTTGTTTTGTAGGACATGGAAATTCCTCGCAGAAATACCATTCAAGTCAACCTTGTGAGAATCTCTCCTCAACTCAAGGAGATCACCTCAAGAATTCCGGAAAACTCATCCTTCAGTGAAAGACATGGTAGACTGCTCAGCCTAGTCAACACCAACATTGAAGAAGACATGATGAAAGTGCTATTCCAGTTCTTTGACCCTCTTCACCACTGTTTAACTTTCCCTGATTATCAATTGGTACCCACTTTGGAGGAGTTTTCTCAACTTCTGAGAATTCCTATCCTTAACCAACTACCCTTCAACGGTACGGAAAAGGAACCAAAGCCGGAAGATGTTGCTCGAGCATTACATCTACAACCATCCGACATCAAGGGGCATTGGGAAACCAGAAGCGGCGTCAAAGGATTCTTAGCAAAATTCTTGTTTGAGAAGGCACAAGAATGTTGGAATTCATTGGACCTACAAGCCTTTGAAGAGATTGTGGCACTCCTTATCTACGGGTTGGTCTTGTTCCCAAATCCTGACCAATTGGTAGATGTCAACGCCGTCAAAATCTTCTTGTCCAGAAATCCAATACCAACATTGCTTGGGGACATCCTTCACTCATTTTACACACGAACAATGAGAAAGAGGGGTGTTCTCATGTGCTGTACTCCTATCCTCGCAAGGTGGTTTATTTCGCACCTTCCACAATCTGTCTTGAAGAATGACCAAGGTACAAGGTGGTCCCAACGATTGATGACTCTTACTCATTCTGATGTGCATTGGTGTTCTCGGTCCAGAGAAAATGTCATCATCGTCGATCGTTGCAGAGAGTTTCCTAATGTTCCTTTACTTGGAATTAGGGGAGGTATCACCTACAACCCTTGCCTAGCTTTGAGGCAATTGGATATTCACGGAGGGATGGCCCTCATGACATGTTGATTCCTAGCCTAGTTTTTGACTTCGACAACGATGCGCAAGGACTTCGCCAAAGATTCATCAGAGCTTGGGGAAAACTTAACAAGGTTGATAGCAAGACTCTGGGACACAAGAACTCCATCCCTCTTGAGCCCTATCTCAAGCGGGTACGAGCCCGAGCCCAAAGTCTAATGATGCCTTATCCTCATGTTCTCCCTATGATTAAAGATCCCGTCAATGAAGGAGAGGTTCCCTACACTATCCTACATCCAGACATGCCTACATCATGGGAGGAAATGCAGAAAAGTTGGATTCAGCTCAAGGAGGAACGAAACACTTTTGAAGCTAGCTACTACGCCAGTGAAAAGAAGGTTCTAGAGCTTACCCGCCGACTCCACGAGCAAGAGGCCCTCAATACCTACATCGCACCAAAGAGGATGCGCAATGTCTTTCTGCCTTAAGAAGTTTATTTTGTAATATTTGGCCCATGGGGCATTTATGTACTGACAAATTTCTTCTTATTAATATGACGTGCGTTCTTCTTTGTCTAAAACAATTTTGAATATCCTAAATCCTTGAATGCATTGCATACATAAGCATACCATTAATCATGTGCATAAGCAGGTCTCATTCCAGGTTTCCTTATCTGTCTGCTGTTTATTTCAGTAGGATGGATCTCGAGCAAACAATCAAAGACCTACAGGCTCAGAATGCACAGTTCCAGCAACTCCTGGTGACCTTGGCTAAGGGTCAGGAGGATATCAAGACTCAATTAGGGAACAAAGACCCGGTGAAAAAGAAGAAAAAGAGACTCGGGGTGGCTACTTTGGGGAGAAGATTTGACGGAGAAGCTCGAAGAGTGCTTGAATTTCCTCCTACTTCTGATGAAGGGACCAGTAAAAGAGATGGAGTTGCAGTGCCTTCCGAATCTGATGCGGAAGAAGAAGAGGTTGAAGAGGATGAAGATTATTCTGACCAGCAATACCCTCCAACTGATGATAAATACAAGGGTTTAGAAGACAGATTAGCCGCCATTGAGCTACAGAGAGTTCCGGGTTTGGATTTTGAAGACTTGGGTTTGGTTTCCGGGATTGTGATTCCCCCAAAATTCAAGGTGCCAGTGTTTGTAAGGTATGATGGGCTGTCCTGCCCCAAAATGCATCTTAGGTCCTACGTGAGAAAGATCCAACCCTATACGGCAGATAAAAACCTCTGGATTCATTTCTTTCAAGACAGCCTTTCTGGAGCTCAGTTGGAGTGGTTTTATCAGCTAGAAGGAACCAGTGTCCAGAATTGGGAAGATTTGGCCACCGCTTTCTACAAACAATACCAATACAATTCTGACCTTGCCCCTACTCGTACCCAACTTCAGGGTATGTCGTTAGGAACAAGCGAAGGATTCAAAGAGTACGCACAAAAATGGAGGGATTTGGCTGGCAGGGTGCAGCCTCCTTTAACCGATCGTGAGCTTGTTGATATGTTTCTAGGGACCCTATCTGGGCCATTTTTCAATCATCTGATTGGTAACTCTTCCGCGGGGTTTACCGATTTGATCTTAACGGGCGAGAGAATAGAAGCTGGCATCAAGTCAGGAAAGATTCAGAAGGCTGCCTCCACAAGTACTGAGAAAAGGCCTTTTAAGAAAGAAGCAAGTGCCGTCTATGGTCCTAGAAGACAAGTCAAGCCCGAAAGTCGCCAAGTCGTCAATGCTTTGGTCATTTCAAAACCTGCTGCTGCTCCTCAGCAGTACAATCAACAAAGAGGTGAAAGGCCCAAGAGGCAGTATACTCGGCTGAGTATGACCTTATCTCAAATTTTACCCCAACTGCTATCAACCAATTCGGTGACCACCAAAGAAGCTCCTAAGGTCGTCAACACTGCGTCTCCTAAGTATAACCCAAATGCCTGGTGTGCTTATCATTCTGATAGTCCCGGGCACACTACTGATGATTGCTGGGCCTTGAGAAACAAAGTGCAAGATCTTATCGACGCGAAGGAAATTCAATTTGAAGCGCCTGAGAGACCAAATGTTGTAACTGCTCCTATGCCCCAGCATAGAGTAAATGCCATTGAGGAAGAGTTGTATGCTGTTTCGGTAAATGAAGTTGTTACCCCTCTTTTGACTGTTAAGAAGAACTTACTACTAGCTGGTTTATTTCCGGGTTGTAGTAAGGGTTGCCTCCTGTGTGCCGTTATCCCTATCGGTTGTCCACTGCTGAAATCAGGCATCCAAAGCCTGATGGATAGCAAGGAAATTCTGTTCAAGAAGACTGTTGTTCCGTCTGTTTCCATTGAAGAAATATCTGTTGTCACAATTCACAATCCTGCCAAAGCTCTCGTAAAGAAACCAGTCCAAATTATGTCTGTTGCACCCATCACTATTACTGTCCCGGGGCCTCTCCCATATGAGTCTGATAAAGCTGTTCCATGGCATTATGGAGCCGACGTGTATGTGCTTGGGGTGAAGCAGGAGTTCGACACCATTACCAGTATCAGTAACATCACTGGTCCCACCAAGATTACCCGCAGTGGCAGGCTCTTCTCGCCTGACATTGCACCGCCAGTTATCCGAAAACCTCTCACCATCACACCCGCAAGTGTGCATGTTCCAATTCAAGTTCCTGTGTCTACTACTGCCGCCGAGTCCTCTAATACTCGGGGCAAAGAAGTTGCTACCGATTCGCCTGCCAGGACGGAGGCACCAAAGAAGACTGTTGTGGAAGCCTCCCAACAAGAAATGGAGGAAATCCTTAAAATTATCAAAAAGAGTGACTTTAATGTTGTTGAACAATTGGGGCATACTCCCTCCAAAATCTCTATGCTATCACTATTGCTATGCTCAGAGGCCCATGCAAAAGCCCTGATTTCATTTCTGAAAACGGCCCATGTGCCGCAAGAGACCTCCACGGATCAATTCACCGACTGTGTGGCTAATTTAACGGCTGACAATGGCTTGGGGTTCTCAGATGCTGACCTTACCACCAAAGGGAAAAATCACAATGATGCCCTGCACGTCTCTATAGAGTGCAAGGGCACTACTCTCGCACACGTGTTGGTGGATACCGGCTCTTCCCTGAATGTTTTGCCCAAGAAGGCATTGGATCGCTTGGATTGTGAGGGTTTGGAGTTGAAACCTAGCAACATCATTGTTAGAGCCTTCGACGGTTCTAAGAGGATGGTGCACGGTGAGGTAGACATCCCTATTCGTGTGGGTTCCCAAGTTTTCGGCTCAACGTTCTATGTAATGGATATTCGTCCATCTTACTCCTGCTTGTTGGGTCGACCCTGGATTCACAAAGCTGGGGCAGTAACCTCCACTTTACACCAAAAGCTCAAATACCCTGTCAAAGGGAAGATTGTTACTGTGCAGGGTGAGGAAGAATACATGGTGAGTCACTTGAATTCATTCCGGTATATCGAGATGGACGGGGAGTTTATTTAAACCCCCTTTCAGCATTTTGAGGAAGTACCTCCAGTGTTGGCATCAGCTGAAGCAGTGGTTGGAGAGGACTTTCCGTTGAAGATGGCATCCTTGAAGGATGCCCGGGCTGTAATCGAGAAAGGCAATTGTGCAAACTAGGGTCAGCTTCCTGACTTCACTCAAAAGAATGACAAGTTTGGGCTGGGCTTTACTGCAGAGGCTCAGAGGGCTGTGCGCAAGGAAAGGATCAGAAAGGCTCCGGTGTTTATCTCCAACCCAAGGGTAAACGCTATTGAGGAGGATGTGGAGGAAGCAGAGTTTGACAGTTGGATCTACCCGACTACCAGCAACGGACCAAGCAACTGGACGGCAAAGGATTATACACCTATCACATTTGTCACGCAGTAATTAATTTCTTTTGATTTCCAATTTGTAACAAACAATGTGTTAAAACTTTTATTGGCTCGGTGTCCTACCCGGGGCATCGTAGCTCCATTTGTGAGGGCTTTTTGTATGACATTTCCATATATCATCAATCAAAAACATTGGACGTTTGTTGCATTTCAAATCTTATGCTCCTTTTTCTTTATGTGTTATATATATTGCAAAACAGCTATATTTACACACACTCACTTATACAGGTTTCAATCCACTCTGGATCTCACTGGTAACAGCTCTGCTACCGCCAGTTATGACTTCGAGAATCCGATCAACTTGGCCGAGGACGAAGGTGAAGATGATTGCGAAGTGTCTGGTGAACTTGCAAGACTGCTACTCCAGGAGGAGAGGGCTATTCAACCACATGAAGAGCCGGTGGAAACAATTAACCTGGGTACTGAGACAGATAAGAAAGAGGTCAAGATTGGTGCCAATCTAGAGCTCAGTGTGAAGCAACGATTGATCCGGATGCTACAGGATTACATGGAGATATTTGCTTGGTCCTATGAAGATATGCCTGGTTTGGATGCCGACATTGTAGTTCATCACCTACCAACCAAGGAAGATTGCCCTCCGGTAAAGCAAAAGGTCCGCCGTATGCGCCCAGAAATGTCTGAAAAGATCAAGGCTGAAGTTATGAAGCAATTCGACACCGGGTTTCTAGCCGTAACTTCTTACCCTCAGTGGGTTGCCAATGTGGTGCCAGTGCCGAAGAAGGACGGTAAAGTCAGAATGTGTGTCGACTACAGGGATTTGAACAGGGCCAGCCCCAAGGATGATTTCCCTCTACCTCACATTGACGTTCTTGTCGACAATACTGCTCAACAAAAGGTGTTCTCTTTCATGGATGGTTTTTCAGGGTATAATCAGATTAAGATGGCTCCGGAAGATATGGAAAAGACCACCTTTGTGACTCAGTGGGGGACCTTCTGTTACAAGGTCATGCCATTCGGATTGAAAAATGCTGGGGCAACCTACCAACGCGCCATGGTTGCTTTATTTCATGATATGATCCATCATGAGATTGAGGTATATGTTGATGACATGATAGCAAGGTCTCAAACTGAGGAGGAGCATCTTGACCATCTGAGGAAGCTGTTTGACCGACTGAAGTTATACAAGCTGAGATTGAATCCCAACAAATGCACCTTTGGGGTAAGATCCGGAAAATTGCTAGGTTTCATTGTAAGTGATAAGGGTATTCAAGTGGACCCTGCCAAGGTTAAAGCCATTCAAGAGATGCCGGTTCCTAAGACAGAGAAAGAAGTCAGAGGTTTCCTGGGACGACTGAATTACATTGCCCGATTCATCTCACATCTAACTGCTACTTGTGAGCCAATCTTCAAATTACTGAAGAAAGATCAAGTAGTACGCTGGAACGATGAATGTCAGGCTGCCTTTGAAAGGATAAAGGAATATCTCCAAGAGCCACCCATTCTTATGCCACCAGTGGAAGGAAGACCTCTAATATTATATTTGACAGTACTTGATAATTCAATGGGGTGTGTGCTGGGGCAGCATGACGAGTCTGGCCGAAAAGAGCACGCTATTTATTACTTGAGCAAAAAGTTTACCGACTGTGAGTCTCGTTACTCACTGCTTGAGAAAACTTGCTGCGCTCTAGTATGGGCTGCTCGCCGGCTGAGATAGTATATGCTGACTCACACTACTCTATTAATTTCAAAGATGGATCCCATCAAGTATATATTTGAAAAGCCTGCTCTGTCTGGAAGGATAGCGAGATGGCAAATGATCTTGACAGAATATGACATCCAGTATACAACTCAGAAAGCAATCAAAGGAAGTGTACTGGCAGATCATTTGGCACACCAACCTGTGGACGATTACCAATCATTGAACTTTGATTTTCCGGACGAAGACATCATGGTGGTAACTGACTGTGAAGTACCTGGACCGGATGAAGGACCTGAGGAAGGATCCCGATGGTCTATGCATTTTGACGGAGCCTCCAATGCTCTGGGTAACGGCGTCGGCGCTATAATCATATCCCCCAAAGGAACTCATACTCCACTCACCGCCCGATTGTGCTTCAACTGCACCAACAACATGGCAGAATATGAAGCATGTATCATGGGTCTGCAAGCTGCAATCGACTTAAGGATCAAGTTTCTGAGTGTCTTTGGAGATTCCGCTTTCGTGATCAATCAGATCAAAGGCGAGTGGGATATGAAACACCCGAATCTTATTCCTTACAAGGAGTATGTGTCAACCTTACTTCCCCACTTTGAAGAGATAACTTTTGAGCATTTCCCGAGAGAGGAGAATCAGCTAGCGGACGCGATAGCTACGATGTCTTCAATGTTCAAAGTTAAATGGGACAATGAGGCTCCCCGGATCATTATCTGGAAGTTGGATGAACCAGCATACTGCTGCGATCTCGAGGCTGAAAAGGTGACTGAAAAACCCTGGTATCATGAGGTGAAGAGGTATTTGGAGGCTCAGGAATACCCTGAAGGCGCATCTGTCAATGACAAGAAATTCATGAGGAGGTTTGCGGCAAAATTCTTCCTCAGCAACGGCATTCTCTACAAACGGAATCATGATTCAACTCTACTACGTTGTGTGGATAAGGCCGAAGCAGAGAAGATCATGATAGAACTGCATGAAGGTACATTTGGAACGCATTCCAGTGGATACACCATGGCTAAGAAAATCCTTCGGGCAGGATATTTCTGGTCCACAATGGAAGCTGATTGTTACCAACACTCTCGAACTTGTCATAAATGCCAAATCTATGCTGACAAGGTACATATTCCTCCAGTTCCTCTGAACGTCCTGACGGCACCTTGGCCTTTTGCAATGTGGGGGATTGATATGATCGGTGAGATCCGACCGACGGCATCCAATGGGCATCGCTTCATATTGGTGGCGATCGATTATTTCACGAAGTGGGTTGAGGCGGCTTCCTACGCCACAGTAACCAAGAGCGTCGTGGCACGTTTCATCCGGCATAATCTGATCTGTCGGTACGGCGTCCCGGAGAGAATCATTACGGACAATGGTACCAATCTCAACAACAAGATGATCACTGAGCTCTGCGAACAATTCAAGATACATCACCACAATTCTTCTCCCTACCGGCCGAAGATGAATGGGGCTGTAGAGGCAGCCAATAAGAATATCAAGAAAATTGTGCAGAAGATGACAGTGACCTATAAAGATTGGCACGAGATGTTGCCGTTCGCTCTTCATGGGTACCGTACCTCAGCAAGGACATCAACCGGGGCAACTCCTTTATCTTTGGTCTACGGCATGGAGGCAGTCTTGCCAATTGAAGTCCAGATACCCTCTCTTCGAATAATGAAAGATGCAGATCTGAGTGAAGATGACTGGATCCAGACTCGACTTGATCAATTAAATCTGATTGACGAAAAGAGACTCACCGCTATCTGTCATGGTCAGACGTATCAAAAACGGATGATCAGGGCATTTAACAAGAAATTCAGACCACAAGAGTATCAAGTTGGGGACCTGGTAATCAAACGCATCATCCTTCCTCAAAGTGATCCCCGGGGAAAATGGACCCCTACTTACGAAGGGCCATTTGTGGTTAAACATGTGTTCTCAGGAGGAGCCATGATCCTAACCACCATGGATGGTGACGACCTTCCTCACCCCGCCAATGCAGACATAGTGAAAAAATACTACGCATAAATAAAAGACCCGCTAGGTTGACTGGCCTAGGCAAAATAAGGGCTTCCCGGCGAACCAAAAGGGTTCGGGTAAAAATAAGGGATGAAAATGAAAAAAACTGTACACCCGGCAAGTCGAAAACCTGAAAAGGCGGCTTGGGCAAAAATGGGTATCCCGGTGGACTGAAAACCCGAAAGGGCGGTCCAGGCAAAAGTTAGGGATAAAGCGTAACATTATGTCTCATTGGATCACTTCGCATCCGGAATTCGGCATCAACTATCTGGCTCAGACTTCGGCATCGACCAATCAGCTTCATCTTCAACTAGGCAGCAAAGCGATGAGACGCTTGGAGACATAAAGGCGATAGCAGAGTTGGAATCCAGTAGGATTGTTCACATAGCTGTTTTGTTTCCTTTTCAAAAGTGTATAAACTTTATATTATTCGGCGGCGTCCTCTTACTAGGACGTCGGCCTCTTGTACAAAAAACGCCTATTTACAGGCAAATTTCAAAATCAATACAAGTTCACTTTTCCAAACAAATTGCCAATTGTTTTTCCTTTTTCTGTTTTGTCTTGCGAAGAACGTCCAATGTTCATTTTTGATATATGCATTCGACATTAAATTGCTAATTCATAAATACTTGCATATGAAACAAAAGACTAATTACAGGTGACACCAGAGACAGGGGCAATACGAAGTTGCCTGATGCAGTCTGGTTGCTTCGTCTGCCAAGGTACCAAGGTAGATTCGACTGAAGAATATGACCAAGTTCTCTCAACTCCCCACAAAGTAAGACAAGATTCAGCAATACTTCCCTCAGTGAAGTCGCCAACTTTCCCCGGCAGGTCTAAAAGCTATCCCCAGTAGATTCTGGAAGCTTGTTCCCTACGGAATACGAACGTCTCTCCCGAGTTTTATTCAGATTTATTCCTCACAAAGGACTTATAACTGGGTTATCCTCAGCTAATTGCTACGGAAGATCGCCCTCGGCAAAGTTCTTCCTATCCCCAGCGGAGTTTTTTGGCATCCCCAGCGGAGTTTATCATCATTATCCCCAGCGGAATCCATCATTGAAATCCTCAGCAGGTCTCTTGTCAAAACTTCAGCAAAGTATCTCTTCCACAGAGCCATTCCCCGGCCGGTCGTCAAGGATTTATTTTCCTAAGACGAAGCTACACTCATAAACATTTCACATTTCATACATCCTGCTTACATACATGATAAAGTGCATGCTCACACTATCTCATGTTGAACATCATGACACCATGCATATCATACATCATGACATTGCATACAACTTATGTTTTTTCCTTTTCAGGGAAAAAGACAATCCTAAAGACAACTACCTTCAACTGTCACAAATTCCAGATTCGATTCCGGTATCCAGCCAGGGCACATCTATCAACTGCAACATTTCCAGATTCGACTCCTGTATCCAGCCAGGGCATATCTGTTGATCACATTTCCAGACTCGATTCCTGTATCTAGCCAGGGCACGTCTGAAGAGTTCGAAGATTCGATTCCTGTATCCAGCCAGGGCACATCTATCAACTGCAACATTTCCAGATTCGACTCTTGTATCCAGCCAGGGCATATCTGTTGACCACATTTCTAGACTCGATTCCTGTATCTAGCCAGGGCACGTCTAAAGAGTTCGAAGATTCGATTCCTGCATCCAGCCAGGGCACATCTGTGAGCATCCATTTGTAGACTCGACACCTGTATCCAGCCAGGGCATGTCTGCATAAAGAAATTGAAGATCAAACACCTGTAACAAGCCAGGAAAACATCTGTCTTTCTCAAATATACAAGTTCTCGCTAAGGAATCTCTTAGGCGATCAACGCTTCCAAATGGCATCTATAAGCCCATTCCCGACAAGTTTCTGTCACATCTCCAGATGGCATCTATAAGCCCATCTCCCTATCCATCATCTCTCCAAATGGCATCTGTAATCCCATTCCCGACATCACATTGTTGAGACTCCAACATGCGAGTGCAAATTTCCGGGCACTCTAGTGTCCAATCTCCTTTTACCCTCGAGTCACGAAAGGCAAACTTGCCAATCTAACTCTTCAGGTCCAAGAAGATTGAACAGGGGCAACTGTTGTACCCCAAAATTTGCCCTCCCATTTCCTCAACATTTTCTCATCACCAGACCTTTGAAGATCAAGATCCAATTAGGGTTTCCTCTGCTCAAGATTTCTCCTTGCACTGATGGACCCAAATTAGGGTTTGTGTTTGAGCAAAGATGTTTTGACCTAAAATGCCTAAGATGACTTTCATGCTTCATGTTGGACTCCCAAGTTTACCCATACCAAGTTTCAAGTCATGATTCCAAGTTTTACCCAGTCAATTGGACAGCTGACCTAGAAATCAACTGTATTGAGGAAAAAGTCAACTGTGGCCAATTGACAGTCAAACCTCATGAAATTTGACCCACATCAACATTATGAACTCATATTGACCATTTGATCAAGTTTGGATCACAATTCCACAAGAAATTTGATCAGATCACCAAAAGGGCAAAATGGTCATTTTTAGGGTTTTGACTGCACAAAGGCAATTTTTGACTGTTTGACCTAGCCAATGGCCAACCAAGCTCACACATGGACTCAAGGACCCCATGGAATTATCTTGGCATGATCAACAAACTCAAAAGATCCCAAGTACACAGGATTGACAGTTGAATTTCCCAGTCAATTGATCAATTTTGACTGTATACTGAAAAGTCAAACTTTGACTTTTTGGTCAAAATCAAGAGTCAAGATTCATTTTTCATCAAAACATGCCAAATCATGAAACTTGTTCACCAAGAAATCACAAAATGAAAATTAGGGTTAAAAATTAGAATTTTTCATAACTTAGAATTTTTCTAAGTTATGAAAAACCCTAATTTTTTCCCAACTTTGCCCCACTTTTTCACCAAGATCCATTTGGATTCAAACAAAAGTCAAAACATGAAAGTTGTAGCTTGTTGCATAATATACAACTTTGATTCACAAAGTTCTCTCATTTGAAGCTTGTATCTCAAGTTATAAATTTTTGAATAAGGGCACTAAACCATTCTTAACTTAGTGAATTTTTGACCTATTTTGACAAGTTTTTCTACCCCACTTCAAGGCCATTTTCCATACACTTCCACTTGGAATTTCAAATTACATTTCAAAGATGGATTGTAGTACACATTCCAAGCTTTCCAAAATGTCCAAGAAATTCTCAAACAACCTCATGGTTAGGGAGAATCGAATTTCACAATATAGCAAAAACTCACTTTTGAATTGGCCATTTTTTTCATGTTCATAAGTTATGCAAACTTCTCAAAACCAGCATGCCCTTGATTACAGGTCCTTAAACCAAGTTACACTCAATAATTTAATGCTTGTTCATTGTGTCAAAGTGTTATTCTATGAGTTCAAGTATTGTATACAAGTTTAATTCATTTTTAGATAAAGTAAACTATCCATTTGCAAAAGTTCACTTTATGTCCAATTGGTAAATCAAGCAAGTACAAACCAAATCTCTTTAGCACAAGATTATGAACAAATTACTCTGATCAAGAGAAGCTTGGCAGCAGGATTAGAGGTCCCCTACTGACCTAAAACACCAACTTGCATTTTGTTGCTTAAAGGTTAAGAAACATTGCATAACTAAGACCAACATCCATCTCAGCTGAGGGACACAAGAACAAAGTTATCAAACACATTACACACATCATAACCAAGCTATTGCACGAGCCATTTACCTCCCAAACATCATCAAACCAAAAAACACCATCAAACTGCAAAAACAGAGTTGCCTCTGCAGTTTGAGTGCCAACTTCTATTTCTCTCAAACATTCTTGCCAAAACCAGTTCATATACCTTCCATACCATCTATGCAAGCTAACCATGACCTGAAGCACGACCTGTAATCCCTCTAACCACTTCCACCATTTTCAATTTCTTGTTTTGCAGGTGAAGTTCTCTAGCTTGATTCAGAAGCTTTCAAGACAAAGTAAACATTGGAACAGCATCCCTGGACCTCAAGGAAGCTTTTCCAATCATCACCTTGCACTGAAAGTCCCTACATTGCAAGATAGAACTTCAGCTGAACAGGTATCTTGTTGAACTCGTATCTCTCTTATTATGCATCATTAGCTTTAAGTTTGTGAATAAACAAGGTTCTACTCGTGCCACTGAACATGTACATGTTTTTAGTTTTCATTTCTTTTGCTTGAGTTGTGAGAATTTGGAGTTTGAAAATGGCAGAAAAACTAGGTTAGGATTTGGGGGAGGAGAAATTCTCCCTCATCTTAGAGAGTTAGATCAAGTTATGCATATGGTTAGAATCGTGGTTTCATGCTTAACATCTTTTGTGTTAGAAGTTTGTTCAAAAAATCAAAGAATCAGGATTTCAAATGAAGCTTGCAGGCGCGCGTTTTTTGTTCAGAGGTTGAAGAAGAAGTGATCTGGGCTGGGCTTGTGTGCATTTTATGTTCACACCACATTTCTAAGTTCACACCCCCTGAGCCCATTTTGTTATTTTTAATGATTTTTGACTTTTTCCTTTTTTGGTTTGACTTGTTTATTTTTGCTTATGATATTAAAAATCAAAAAATAATTTTTTACACCATTTTTCTATTTTTTAGGCATTTATTTGATTATGTTAACATTTATACATAAATATATATATACATTATTATTTAGAAAAAAAACTAGAAAAAAATAATGCAAATATATTTTCTTTTCTGATTTTTTATTACATTTTCCCTTTTTGAAATATTTCATACAAAATATATTTTTTTATATAAATATTAATTATTATCATTTATATATATATAATGCATATTTTATAAATAATATAAATAAATAGGTATATTAATATATTTAGGGTAAAATGCCAAAAAATGTACATATCATATTTTTTAATATTTAATACTAAAAAAAAGGCCTTTTTTACAAATACACCATATTTTATTTTATTTTTGTATGTAAATAATAAATATTATATGAATTGATTAATTAATGTCCCTTATGATTAAAAAATTAGGGTTTTGCCCTAAATTCAAAAATACTCCAAAAAATAATATCTTTTTATTTTCTTTCTATTTTTACATAAATAATACTTTTTTTTCATACATATACAAAACATTTTGCATCTTGCATATTTATTCCATTTTTATTTTATTTATGCAATTAAATTACCTTGCAAATATTCAATATTGATGTAATAGCTTAGATTCAATTTCTTGTCAAAATATCTCCCCATTTGAACATTGTATCCCCCTCCCCATATTATTGTGTTGTAATAGCGTAGGAATTTAAATTTCGCATTTTATCGCTTTCTAAATATACAATGCTAGAATTAGGGTTTATATGCGAATAAAAAATGAACAAAGTAGTTGGACCTAATACAAGATAAATGAGCATGAAAAATGGACAACACATTTCACACTTGCACCCCCTAGGGTATTCCACTTGTTGCCTTTCAAAATTGGGCCATATTGCATGCTAGGTCTCTTTGGGCAAAACAAACAAATCAAATGATCATAGTCCCTCGATGACGCTTTCAAAATGTTGCCTAAACAAATGATCAAGTCCCTTAAAGAAAATGCCCAAAGATACTTGGCACCATTGCAATTATGGTCTAAACGATGACCCGCGCCCGTCCCTTTCACATCCTAACATGAGATTGTCCACCAAATACAATGGTGGAACAAACTTATTAAAAGGGTTAAAACATAGCAATAAACTTTGAGAAATTTAGGAGTAGATAACCTCTTGGTTACTTGAATCAAACTTGCAAAAACAAAACACTTGCCTATTTTCTAAAACACACCTCACAACACTTTCAAAACAATCTTCAAAAACAAATGAAAACCTTTTCAAAAAAAGACATACACCTTTGTATACATCCCCACATGGATCATTACAAAGGTTGCCACCACATTGGCTTCTTTTCAAAACATTTTTCAAACCCACACACACAAAGCACCATTTCAAACAATTGAAAATTAAGGCAAGTTGATCTAAGCAAGTAACTAAGAGTCCATGGATAACCATGGATAGAAAGGGTGCTAATACCTTCCCTTTCTATAATCTACTCCCCGAACCCAAGAAAAATCTCAAAGGTTTTTGTTGTGCTTTTTAAACCTTTCCTTAGGATAAAATAAAAAGTCGGTGGCGACTCTTGCTCAACCGAAACATTTGCGAAAACAAACGCAAAACTCAAGTCAATTCTCCCACCGTATCACACCTGAAAAGGCGGCTTGGGCAAAAAAGGGTATCCCGATGGACTGAAAACCCGAAAGAGCGGTCTAGGAAAAAGTTAGGGATCAAAAGCGTACGACTATGTCCCGTCATCTCGTCACTTGCCTACCAGAAGAAGATTTGTCGAATCAGCAGTTGTCTAACACCTCACAAGGTATCTTCTTCTCTCACGTCAGAAACAGGGGCAATAATGAGTTGTCCAAGCGATCTAGTTGCTCTGTCAACCAAGGTACCAAGGTAGGTTCGGCTGAAGAACATAACCAAGAGGCCTCCACTCCCCGGGAGTAAAACAGGTTTTAGCAATGCTCTCCCCAAGCAGAGTTGGTCTCTCATCAACCCCGAAGAGGTACAGTATCTCCAGCAAGTCAACAACACTCTCCCCAAGCAGAGTTAGTCTACTGTCAGCCTTAAGGAAGTTGGGTATCCCCAGAAGATCTCAACATTCCCCAGCAGAGTATACAGATGTTCTTAAGCAAGCATCCTCGGCAGTCTTAATCTAAGATTGTTCCCCGGAGGAATGCCAGACATCCAGTGGAGCCATTCCCCAGTACAGCTCAAAATTTCCCCAGGAGAGTTGAATCAATATCCCCAGTAGATTCGGGAAGCTTATCCCCAGTAGATTCTGGAAGCTTATCCCCTGCAGAGCACGAACGCGCCTCCCCAGCTGTATTCAAAGGTTATTCTCCCCACCAGAGCTTACAACTGGGTTATCCTCAGCTAATTACCACGGAAAGGTCGTCCTCGGTGAAGTTCTTCCTATCCCCCAGCGGAGTTCATCAAATCCTCCAACATAACTTATCAACGGAGTCCCTCAGCGGAGTTATCATCAAAACCTCAGCGAAGTATCTCTTCCCGTAGAGTATTCCCCGCAGAGTAATCTCTCCAACAAGTTTATTCCCCAACGGAGTTATCTTCTCCTACCGGTTCATTCTTGCAACTATCATCCCCAGCGGAAACGAAGAACTCTCCTCTTCAAACATCAGCCCAGGATTCAACTTCCCGGCATTCGTCAAGGATTTATTTTCCTAGACGAAAATACATTCATAAACATCACATCTTCATACATTATAGCATGCATACGCATCATACAACACAAATCTCATTTATTTTTTAGAACATCTTAAAATCATACAGTTCATGCATCATGACATTGCATACGACTAATACTTTGCCTTTTCAGAAAAAAGTCAATCAAAAGATGATTACCATCTACCTTTACAGTTCCAGATCAACACCGGTAACAAGCCAGGAAAATTCTTTGGAGGACTGATCATGGGTTAATATCTGAAACCAAATAGGACAATTATCTACTTGATCATCCTCAGGCAACCCTACACCGGTTCCTTCTCAACCTCAGATGTAGTTTTATACGAACTCATCATCAGGCAACCCTACACCGGTTCCTTCTCAATTTTCAGACGAAGTCTTACACGGACTTATCATCAAAGTAACCCTACACCGGTTCCTTCTCAACCTCAGATGTAGTTTTACACGAAATCATCATCAGACAACCCTACACTGGTTCCTTCTCAATTTTCAGACGAAGTCTTACACGGACTTATCATCAAAGTAACCCTACACCGGTTCCTTTTCTTTCAGAAGAAGTCTTACACGGACTTATCTCAAGATGACCTTACCCCGGTTCATCAAGAAGTCTTACACGGACTTATCTCGAGATGACCTTACCCCGGTTCATCTAGAAGTTTTACACGAACTTATCCTGCAGTAACCTTACCCCGGTTCCTCCAGAAGTCTTACACGGACTTATCTCAAGATGACCTTACCCCGGTTCATCCAAAAGTTTTACACGAACTTATCCTGCAGTAACCTTACCCGGGTTCCTCCAGAAGTCTTACACGGACTTATCTCAAGATGACCTTACCCCGGTTCATCCAGAAGTTTTACACGAACTTATCCTGCAGTAACCTTACCCCGGTTCCTCCAGAAGTTTTACACGGACTTATCCCGAAGTAACCTTACCCCGGTTCCTCCAGAAGTCTTACACGGACTTATCCCGAAGTGACCTTACCCCGGTTCATCCAGAAGTTTTACACGAACTTATCCTGCAGTAACCTTACCCCGGTTCCTCCAGAAGTCTTACACGGACTTATCTCAAGATGACCTTACCCCGGTTCATCCAGAAGTTTTACACGAACTTATCCTGCAGTAACCTTACCCCGGTTCCTCCAGAAGTCTTACACGGACTTATCCCGAAGTAACCTTACCCCGGTTCCTCCAGAAGTTTTACACGAACTTATCCCGAAGAAACCCTACACAGGTTCTCTCTCTCCAGACGTAGTTTTACACGGGCTCGTCGTCAAAGAAACCCTACACAGGTTCTCTCTTCCTAAAGATGCAGTTTTACACGGACTCGTCATCAGAAACCCTACCCAGGTTTTACTTCTTCCAGGATGCAGTTTTACACGGGATCATCATCAAAGTAACCCCACACAGGTTCCCTTCTCAAACTCCAGACGTAGTTTTACACGGACTCGTCATCAGTAAACCCTACACAGGTTTCCTTCTCAGCTCTAGATGCGGTTTTACACAGACTCGTCATCAAAGTAACCCTACACAGGTTCCTTCTCCATTTCAGATGCAGTCTTATACAGACTCATTATCAGTAAACCCTACACAGTTTTCCTTCCTCCAAAGATGCAGTTTTACACGAGCTCATCATCAGTCAACCCTACACAGGTGTCCTTCTTTCCAAGATGCAGTTTTACACGAGCTCATCATCAGGCAACCCTACACAGGTTCCCTCTTTCAACTTATAAAAATTACAATTCAACAGACCACCTCCAGATGGCATCTATAATCCCATCCACCCATCATATCTCCAAATGGCATCTATAAGCCCATTCCCGGCAAGGTTCTATCACACCTCCAGATGGCATCTATAAGCCCATCCACCCATCATATCTCCAAATGGCATCTATAAGCCCATTCCCGACAAGGTTCTGTCACATCTCCAGATGGCATCTATAAGCCCATCCCCCTATCCACCATCTTTCCAAATGGCATATGTAAGCCCATTCCCGACATCACACTGCTGATACTCTGCTATGTGAGTGCAAATTTATGGGCACTCTAGTGTTCAATCATCTTCCACCTTCGGATCACGAAAGGCACGCAAGCCAATCTACATCCTCAGGTATAAGAAGATTGAACAGGGGAAACTGTTGTACCCCAAAATTTTCCCTCCCATATTCTTCAAAGTTTTGACAAGCATCATCTCAATTTGCTCAAGTCTACTCAAGGGTTGCACAGTTCAAACACCCTCCTAAGCCAGTCAAATTAGGGTTTGGTTCCTGCAAGGAAGTTGAGGTTTTCAAGGGCTCAATCAAGTCCCACATGCCTATAAACATTGTCAAGCATCTACATGCCAAGTTTCAAGGCTCACAAGGTCAAGTTGCACAGTCAAAAACCATAATTGCTTCACAATCAACTGTAGGGGTAAAATGGTCATTTGGCAGTCAAAAGTCAAAAATTTTGGTCAACATCTTATTTTGAGCTCACAATCATCATTTGATCAAGTCTTGATCATGATTACACAAGAATGTCTCAAAAATCATCAAGATGCAAAAGTTTCCATTTTTGGACAGTTGAAAAGTCAACTGTAATTTGACCAAGGCATAACTTTTTCATGGTTCATCAGAAAAATCCCATCCAATGCTCATTTTGAAGGGGATGAAATTTCCTACAAATCATCTTCACATTCCAAGTCCAAGAAATGCTCTCACAAAAAGTTATCAATTTCAACATTATAGGTCCTTTTCAAAAGTCAACAAAAAGGCACTTTAAGTCAAAGACCATAACTTGAGATTGGTAAATCAAAATGACATGGGACCAAAGGCATTGGTTAGAGGACTTCAATACCTTTCCAAAATGTCAAAAAAACATGTTCATATGATCAAAATTGAGCAAGATATGCATTGGAGAAGTTGGGAAATTTTTGTGAAATGGCAAAAGTCAACTATCCTTGAAACTTCAATTTTTGACAAAAGGGCCCACTTTTTTCCACTTGATTCATCCTTTTCATGCCACCCACGTGTCCCATGATCAATTTCAAGACCAAATAATTATTTTTCCATTTTTATTTAATTTTTATGGATTTAATTCATTTTAATCCATAATAATTCAAATAAAATTAAAAAAATTAATTAAATGGTATCTTGTGGTTTGATTAGCCTTCATGTGTCATATTCCACATACCAAAACCGTGCCAAGCTCCTTTATGCACGAAATTTTGAATTTGGACAAAGCTTTGAAAGGCCTTTAATAGTGGTTAAGACAAAATCCAAAAATATAATGGCACAAGTTTAAGGCTCCTAAAAGTGAATTATTCTCATTCATGACTACATATGCAAGCCTTGCAAGCCTCATTCACAACCTAAGCACCCCAAAAACGGCCAGAGTAAAATCCAAAAAAGTGTCAAAAAAGTGTGAGATCAAAAGGAGTATTGCAAGCATTTTCAGGCCAAAAGGAGAACGTGACTCTCTTCTTTGACATCCCCTGAAGCTAAAGCAACCCTTGCCACGTCCTAAGATCCATCATACCGCGCTGTAAGTTCTTCCCAGGTCCCCCAAAATTCCATATCATTTTTTCTTATGTGTTTGTGTGCAGGATGCCCAGTGCGTTTCACCATGAACCTTCAGCGTTCCACATGCCAAGTGGCCATGATCATCAATCTGAGGGCCAAAAAGTGATGAACACTATATTCTCCAGTCAACGTGCTCCAGGCAATCTCCAAAAGTCAACAAGGCTGGTTAATGGGCCAGCAATTTCCAGGCTTCACACCTCCATTGGGCCATCAACACCCCCATTGGTTTCTATTTCTTTTTTTTTTCTATTTTCCTTTTCTTTTTATTTTCTTTTTTTTAATTATTATCATTATTGTTAATTAACCTAACAAACTAATTTTTTCCCATAAAATTCAATAAAACCAAAAAAAAACATTTTATTATTTATTAACTTATTTTGTAAATAAATTTTAATATTAATTAATTAGTTGTGTAATTAGAACAATTTCAACATTTTTTTTTAATAAGTAAAATTAATTTAGAATTAGAACTTTCAACTTTTAATTTATTTTTTTTATTTTATTAAAAACATAAAAAACACAAAAATATTTTCCTTTTAATTAAATTAATTAATTAGTTATTAGTTTTAATTTCATTAATTACAAAAAAGGACAAAAATTCAATTCTTATTCAAAAAGGGTCAAAACCCTCATGACGTCCCGATTCATTTCTATTCGCGCGTATTTATTTCTTTTGATTATATTTATGTACCTGTATAGAGTATGTAATAGTTTAATTAGGATTTTATCGCCTTATTTAAATTCTCGCACTTTATTTTCCAAAACGGGTTTTTATTTTTGGCGATGTATAGACCCACGCCTTGTAATAGTTAGATTTACATTCCCGCAATTTATTTTCCGCACTCCTAACTGTTAACAATGCATGAAATAACGTATGACAAATAAAATCAATCCGTAGCTCACAAATAACATGCAAAGACAAACATTAACTAAAAAAACAACACACATGCACATACCACTCCTAGGGTACGCCTCACTGGTTGCCTCGAAAAGTGGTCATCAAGTATAGGGTGTCTTAGAGGTCGCCCTTCTGTCCAAAAGATCCAGTTGCCTCGAAACGGTTGCCTTGGATAAAAAAGGATCTAGGACATTAGGGTTACCGCTAAGGCGTCCTACTATTGCTTCGGTGACCACATTGTCCCTATAATCGAATTGACCCGAACACCTCCAACGATGGTGCTACCTACCTCTCAATGGTGGGATAGCACTATCTAAAGGACTCTTACACAGCCTAATTCCTTAGAGTAGGTAGATTCTCATGGGTACTTGCTCTTTTCAAAACAAAACAAAACAACTTTTCACACCTTACACTTTCAAAAAGTTTTCAAACAATACTTCATACACTCTTGAGGACAGATACAAGAGTTACTTAGAAGTTTTCAAACTAAACTTTTTCAAAACCCACACACACTTGAAAAGCAAACAAATTTTGAAAACATAAGAGCAAGTACCTAAGAGCTCATGGATAACCATGGATAGAAAGGGTTCTAACACCTTCCCTTTCTATAAATCTACCTCCCGAACCGAGAGACATCTCGAATAAGGAATTTTGCTGTGCTTTTGTCCTTTCCATGTTGGAGAACATAAAAGACTGTGGCGACTCTTGCTTACCGCGACATTTCACGAAACCAGCTTAAAAAACAGTCAGTTCTATTTCCACCTGTTGTACCCCAAAATTTGCCCTCCCTTTTCTTCAATATTTTCTCACCACAAGACCCTTGGAGCTCAAGATCAAGTTAGGGTTTACTCTGCTCAAGACTCCTCCTTGCACTGTTGACCCAAACTAGGGTTTGAGTTTGCACAAAGAAATTTGGACCTAAAGTTACCAAAATGACTTTCATGCTTCATATTGGACTCTCAAGTTTACCCATACCAAGTTTCAAGCCTTGATTCCAATCTTTGCCCAGTCAATTGGACAGTTGACCTATAAATCAACTGTATTGGGGAAAAAGTCAATTGTGGTCAATTGACAGTCAAACCTCATGATTTTTGACACACATCAACATTATGAACTCATTTGAACCATTTGGTCAATTTTGGATCACAATTCCACAAGAAATTTGATCAGATCACCCAAAAGGGCAAAATGGTCATTTTTAGGGTTTTGACTGCACAAAGGCAATTTTTTACTGTTTGACCTAACCAATGGCAAACCAAGCTCATATATGGACTCAAGGACCCAATGTAATTGTCTTGACATGTTCAACAAGTTCAAAAGATCCCAAATGCACAAGATTGACAGATGAATTCTCCAGTCAACTGATCAAAATTTGACTGTATACTGAAAAGTCAAACTTTGACTTTTTGGTCAAAATCAAGTGTCAAGATTCATTTTTCATCAAAACATGTCAAAACATGAAACTTGTTCATCAAGAAATCAAAAATTGCAAATTAGGGTTTAAAATGAAGAATTTTCATAACTTAGAATTTTTCTAAGTTATGAAAATCCCTAATTTTTTCCTAACTTTGTCCCATTTTTTCATCAAGATACATTTGGATTCAAACAAAAGTCAAAACATGAAAGTTGTAGTGCATTGTAAAATCTACAACTTTGATTCATAAAGTTTCCTCAAAAGAAGCTTGTAGCTCAAGTTATGATTTTTGGAACAAGGGTGCAAAACATTCTTAACTTAGAGAAATTTTGACCTATTTTAGGCAGGATTTTTGCCTAACTTCATGGCTACTTTTCACATGCTTCCACTTAGAATTTCAATTTTCATTACAAAGATGGATTGTAGTACATATTCCAAGATTTCCAAAATGTCAAAGAATTCATCAAACAACCTCATGGTTAGGGAGAATCGAATTTGGCAATATGGGCAAAACTCACTTTGTTCATGGCCAATTTACATGTCCATAACCTTGCATTTTTTTGAACTCAGCATGTTCTAAGATGAATTACAGGTCCTTTATCTCATTCACACTCATAAATTTAATGCCATTCCTTCATGTTTAAGTCTTATCTTGTGTGTTTAAGCATTGCATACAAGATTAAGCCTTAATAAGAAAAAGCATATTATCCATTTTTGTAAAGTGTTACTTTATATCAACTTTGCAATCTATGAAGTACAAGGACATATCTTTGGAAACAAGTTCAGAAGCATATCACACTGATCAAGGGGGATGTTTGCAGCACATTAGAGGGGCATGTACAAGTCTAGAGAACCAAGTTGATTTTTCTTGCTTAAGTGTGAAGTAACTTGGCATAACTAACACCAACTCTCATTTCAGCAAGCACAAGCTTAAGCAAAGTTGTTGTACACCTTCCAAATAACATAACTGAGCTGAAACACGAGCCTATCACCTTCCATATCTCTCCATTCACAGAAACACCATAAAACTGCAAAAACAGGGCATAAGCTGCAGTTTGAATCCCATAGCTCAATCCACTCGTGCATTTTCATCCTAACCAGTTCAAACACATTCCCTACCATCCATACAAACTGTCCCAAGCCTTGGAAGCAGACTGTAACACCTCTAACTAACTTCACCATTTTCACATTTTCTGTTTTGCAGGTGGATTGCTATAGCTTGATTCACTTGGTTTCAAAGCAAACTAAAGGTTGGAATAGCATCTCTGAACTTCAAGCAAGCTGTACCAATCCTCATTTTGCCTTGAAGGTGCCTCCATTGTCAGATACGATCCAAGCTGAACAGGTAAGTTCATGGACTTCTATCTCTCAATATAGGAAGAGTTAGCTCTAAGTTTATGAATGAAAAACGTTCTACCCATGTCCCTGAAGCTATACATATCTTTACTTTCCATTTATATTGCATATGCTGAGAGTATTTTGAACCTGGACATTGACAAAAACTTAGGTTAAGAATTAGGGATGGAGAAATTCTCTCTCATTTCTGAGAGTTAGGTTGAGTTTTTTATATGTATGGAATCGTGGCTTGATGCTTGACATCCTTCATGTTATGAGTTTGTGCTAAAAGTCCAAGAATCAGGAGTTGTGTTTGAAGCAAGAGAAGGCGCGTTTTTTTCAAATATTTTGTCTGAAGGTTGAAGACAACCTTTTCATGGGCTGGGCCTGAGTTGTTTTACTTTTCACACCATTGCATTTCACATGCACCCCCTGCCCCTTTTTGTGTTTTGCTTGTCATTTTCCATTTTTTTTCCCTTTTGATTTTGTTTCCATATTTTTATTTAAGCATGAAAAAATATTAAATTTATTTTTCCCATATTTTTTGCATTTATTTTGATATTTATTTGGCTTTATTTAGTTTTGTATATAAATAAACATGAATATACTATTATTTTAAAATACAAAAAATAATACAAACATATTTTATTTCTGATTTTCATTTTATGTTATCTTTTGAAAACATTTTATAATAAAAATATACTTTTTTAATGATATTAAATGTTTTATTTTTGTACATATAATATATATTTAATAAATAATGTAAATACTTATATATTTATTAGTATATTTAGGGAAAATACAAAGAATTAATACATTTTTATTTTTATTAATATTTTGACCTCAAAAATACTTTTTTACAATATACCTTCTTTTATTTATTTTTTTGTACATAATTAATAAATATTACATATATTATATAATAAATACCTTTTATCCATAAAATTAGGGTTTTACCCTAAATACATAAATACCAAAAATTAATTAATTTTATTTTTGTTTATTTGACACATAAAAAATACTTTTTTTACATACATATGAAAACCATTTTTTGCATTTTTGCATATTTATTCTTATTTTATTTAATACTTGTGCAATTAAATCCCTTGTAGAATTTCAATTTGGATGTAATAGTTTAGGTTTTAATTTCTTGCTAAAATATCCCCATTTGAATATTTGTACCCCCCCATCCCATATATTGTGTTGTAATAACTTAGGACCTTTTATTTTTCGCATTTAAAAGTTTTCTAATTATGCCATGTTAGAATTAGGGTTTTGTATGCAAAATTAACCAAAAATAGTTTGACCTAATTTCAAGATAAACAAGCATGAAAATGGACAACACTAATCACACTTGCACCCCTAGGGTTACTCCACTTGTTGCCTTCCAAAAGGGGCCATATTGCATGTTAGGTATCTTTGGCAAAAACAAAACAATCAAATGACCATAGTCCCTCGACGAGGCTTTTGAAAGTTGCCTAAAAATGATCAAGTCCCTTAAAGGAAAAATTGCCCAAAGATACTTGGCACCATTGCAATCATGGTCTAAACGATGACCCGCGCCCGTCCCGTTAACATCCTAACACAAGATTGTCCACCAAATACAATGGTGGAACAAAATTGTTAAAAGGGTTAAAACATAGCAAAGATCTTTGAGAAATTTAGGGTAGATAGCTCTTGGTTACTTGCCAACTTGCAAAACAAAAAACCCTTGCCTATTTTTCAAAACACACTCCACAACACTTTCAAAACAACTTTCAAAAACATTGAAAACTTTTCAAAAGACATACACCTTTGTATACATCCCAACATGGATCATTACAAAGGTTGCCACCACATTGGCCTCTTTTCAAGACATTTTCAAAACCCACACACAAAGCACCATTTAAAACAATTGAAAATCAAGGCAAGTTGATCTAAGCAAGTAACTAAGAGCCCATGGATAACCATGGATAGAAAGGGTGCTAATACCTTCCCTTTCTATAATCTACTCCCCGAACCCAAGAAAACATCTCAAAGGTTTTTGCTGTGCTTTTTAACCTTTCTTTAGGATAAAATAAAAAGTCGGTGGAGACTCTTGCTCAACCGAAACATTTGCGAAAACAAACGCAAAACCCAATTCAGTTCTCCCACCGTATCACAGAACTGGCGACTCTGCTGGGGACAATTTTAAAGTGGAGTAACCTTAGGGCTTAGATCACCCTCTTGCATGACTAATTGTTTGCTTTGATTGCTTTACATCTTGGCTCTCTTGTTTGGGTTTACAATCCTACACCCGGATTTGGGGAAACATTCATAGATAGCAATACGTTGTGGAAACTGTGCGGGGTATACCGACACGGTTGAAGCAATAGCTATATTAGTGCGACATATTTGTGAGTACCGGTAACCCTTGAATTCAATCAACGAGAGTACGGGGCGGCTGAGTGATGTCACTAAGCACTAATGACCTAGAACCTTACTTGACCATCTTGGCCTTTCATTAGGGGTAGTGAGATGATCGGCTTTGGTGCAGTCCGAAGTTGGTAGATACTCGATACTACACTCATTGAGGGTTGTTTTCTTGGAATATTTTGGTCGCTAGTTAAGTGGATAAATCAAAATAATTAACAATGAAAACAATCCCGTGATATTGAGCTCCTTAGAACCCGGTTACTATTTATAGGACAGGTTTTTAAGCCAACTACACTCAAGAGGGTACTTACCTATGAAACCTCATGCAAGCCTGAAACTATGGTTTGGTGTGATTTGTGTGTATATATATTTTGTGCATACATCATAAACATCATAAAGCATCATATGCATATACTAACCATTTCAAGGGTTTAAGATCTTCATCTTTGTTCTTGTTTTGTAGGTCATGGAAATTCCTCGCAGGAAAACCATCCAAGTCAACCTTGTGAGAATCCCTCCTCAACTCAAGGAGCTCACATCAAGAATTTCGGAAAGCTCTCCCTTCAGTGAAAGACATGGTAGACTGCTCAGCTTAGTCAGCACCAACATTGAAGGGGACGTGATGAAGGTGTTGTTCCAGTTCTTTGACCCTCTTCACCACTGTTTCACATTCCCCGACTATCAATTGGTGCCCACTTTGGAGGAATTTTCTCAACTCCTGAGAATTCCTATCCTTAATCAACTACCTTTCAACGGTACGGAAAAGGAACCAAAGCCTGAAGATGTTGCTCAAGCCCTACACTTGCAACCATCTGACATCAAGGGGCATTGGGAAACTAGAAGCAGTGTCAAGGGCTTCTTAGCAAAATTCTTGTTTGAGAAGGCACAAGAATGTTGGAATTCATTGGACCTACAAGCCTTTGAAGAAATTGTGGCCCTCCTTATCTATGGGTTGGTCTTGTTCCCAAATCCTGACCAGCTTGTAGATGTCAACGCCGTCAAAATCTTCTTATCCAGAAATCCAGTACCAACATTGCTTGGGGACATTCTTCACTCATTTTACACACGAACAATGAGAAAGAGGGGTGTTCTCATGTGCTGTACTCCTCTCCTTGCATGGTGGTTTATTTCGCACCTTCCACAATCTGTCTTGAGGAATGACCAAGGTCTGAGGTGGTCACAACGGTTGATGACCCTTACTCACTCTGATGTACATTGGTGTTCTCGGTCCAGAGAAAATGTCATCATCGTCGATCGTTGTGGAGAATTCCCTAATGTTCCATTACTTGGCATTAGAGGAGGCATTACCTACAACCCTTGTCAAGCTTTGAGACAATTTGGATATGCACGGAGGGATGGCCCTCATGACATGCTGATTCCTGACCTAGTTTTTGACTTCGACAACAATGCGCAAGGACTTCGCCAAAGATTCATCAGAGCTTGGAGGATGCCTAACAAGGTTGACAACAAGACACTAGGGCACAAGAACTCCATCCCTCTTGAGCCTTATCTCAAGTGGGTACGAACCCGAGCCCAGAGTCTAATGATGCCTTATCCTCATGTTCTCCCTGTGATTAAAGATCCCGTTAAGGAAGGAGAGGTTCCCTACACCATCCTATATCCTGACATGCCTACATCGTGGGAGGAGATGCAGAAGAGTTGGATCCAACTCAAGGAGGAACGGAACACTTTTGAAGCCAGCTTCTATGCCAGTGAGAAGAAGGTTTTGGAGCTTACCCGCCGACTCCATGAGGAAGAGACCCTCAACACCTACATCGCACCAAACAGGATGCGCAACGTCTTTTTACCTTAAGAAGTCTTTGTAATATTTGGCCCATAGGGAATTTATGTACTGACAAATTTCTTCTTATTAATATGACGTGCGTTCTTTTTGTTTGCAACAATTTTGAACTTTCTAAACCCTTGAATGCATTGCATACATAAGCATACCATTCATCATGTGCATAAGCAGGTCTCCACACCAGGTTTCCTTATCTTTCTGCTGTTTATTTCAGTAAGATGGATCTCGAACAGACGGTCAAGGACTTGCAGTCTCAGAACGCACAGTATCAACAACTCCTGATGACCTTGGCTAAGGGTCAGGAGGATCTGAAAGTCCTGCTGGGGAACAAAGACCAAGTGAAAAAGAAGAAGAAGAGAGTCTGGGTGGCTACTTTGGGGAGAAGGTTTGAGGGTGAGGCCAGAAGGGTTCTTGAATTTCCTTCCGCATCCGAAGAAGAAAACAGTAAAGGAAAAGGGGTTGCGGTACCTTCCGAATCTGAAGTTGAGGAAGAAGAGGCTGAAGAAGACGAAGACTACTCAGAACAACAATACCCTCCGGCTGATGACAAGTACAAGAGTTTGGAGGACAGGTTAGCAGCTATGGAGCTGCAGAGAGTTCCAGGCTTAGATTTCGAAGATTTGGGATTAATTGCTGGAGTTGTGATCCCCCCGAAGTTCAAAGTTCCTATTTTTGCAAGATATGACGGGTTGTCCTGTCCAAAAATGCACCTAAGGTCATATGTCCGAAGAATCCAACCTCACACATCTGACATAAACCTGTGGGTACATTTCTTTCAAGATAGCCTGTCTGGCACTCAGCTAGACTGGTTTTATAAGCTGGAAAGGTCGGAGATACGTAGTTGGGAGGATCTGGCAGCTGCTTTTTATCGCCAATATCAGTATAGCTCTGACCTGGCACCAACCCGTACTCAGCTACAGAGTATGGGAATGGCCTCAGGTGAGGGATTTAAGGAATACGCCCAGAAGTGGCGCGATCTGGCTGGAAGAGTGCAGCCACCTCTTTCCGATAGAGAACTTGTTGATATGTTCCTTGGGATCCTGTCTGGTCCATTCTTTAATCATATGATCGGTAGCTCTTCCTCGGGGTTTACTGAATTAATTCTGACTGGCGAGCGGGTAGAAGCCGGTATCAAGAATGGGAAGATTCAGAAGGATGCCTCTGCATCTACAATTGCTAAGAAATCATTTCCAGCGAAGAAAGAAACAGCTGTTGTGTATTCTCAAAGGGGAGCAGGAAGAAGTGAGCGCATGCCGACTGTGGGGGCCGTAATGATCCAAAATCCACCAAATGATCAGCCTCGCAATAACCCGTCCAGACCTAAACAGCAATGGGGAGAACGGCCACCACGGCAGTTCACCCGCATTAATATGACGCCCGCGCAAGTTCTTCCACACTTGTTAAAGCTGAATCTCACAAATATCAAAGAAGCGCCGAAAAATGTGAATACGACCTCACCAGCTTACAATGCCAATGCCAAATGCGCCTACCATTCCGACAGCGTCGGACATGACACAAATAATTGTTGGGCGCTGAAAAATAAAATTCAAGACTTGATAGATGCAAAAGAGGTGGAGTTCGATGCTCCAGAGAAACCAAACGTGATATCTGCTCCGATGCCGAAGCACGGTCGAAATGTCCATGCTATTGAGGAAGATTTGTATTTTTATGATGTCAATGACCTGATAACTCTGCTGTTAACCATCAAGTTAAATCCGTTAAAGGCCGGGATTTTCCCGGGATGCAAAGAAGATTGTTACTGTTGTTACTCTCTGCCAATTGACTTCCCGTTACTGAAGAAAGGCATCCAAGGCCCGATGGACAGTCAACATATTATGTTTGAAAAAGTTTCTGCTATTCCAACCCCTATTGAAGATGTTTCAATTATCACCATTCACGCCAATCTTTCCAAGGCCGTCAGAAAGCCTGTTAAGATTACATCTGCTACAATGTTTGTTCCTCTAAAGATAACTATGCCAGGGCCTGTCCCCTACAGTTCTGAAAAGTCAATACCATGGAATTACGGTGGAGAAATCTACTACCATGGTATTAAACAAGTTGAAATAACTGAAGGAAGCTCTGATGAAGAAGATGCCAGCATTGGAAACATTGCCGGCACAAGCAAGATCACCCGAAGTGGGAGAATATTTTCTCCAGAGATTGCCCCCCCAAAGGCAATCTTTGGACCCTCATCTGCCGCCGAAGTTATTCCTGCACCAATAAAACTTTCCGCTAGAACCCCATTGATTGAAGATGCTGTTGTCCCTGTTGTTGTCCCTCCAACTTCTGCTGATAAGGGTAAAGGGATCCAAGATGAGCTCGTCAGGACGAGAGCTCAACCTTTGGTCATCCCGGAAACCTCTAAGAAAGAGATGGAGGAGATCTTGAAGATAATTAAAAAGAGTGATTATGACGTGGTAGAGCAACTGGGGCAAACCCCCTCGAAAATCTCCATGTTAGCATTGCTACTTTATTCAGAGGCGCACGCCAAAGCATTGATAAAATTCCTGAAGACAGCTCATGTACCCCAGGAAACCTCTGCCGACCAATTCCAAAACTGTGTAGCCAGTCTTACAGCAGACAATGGTTTAGGTTTCTCTGATGCTGACCTAACCTCAAAAGGAAGAAAACATAACGACGCATTACATGTGTCAGTAGAATGCCAAGGAACTACTCTGGCCCATGTTCTAGTCGACACTAGTTCTTCTCTGAACGTGCTGCCTAAGAAGGCCCTCGACCGTTTAGACTGTGAAGGCTTGGAGTTAAGGCCAAGTAATATCATTGTAAGGGCATTTGACGGGTCAAAGAGAATGGTACATGGGGAGGTAGACATTCCCATTAAGGTTGGCACAGAGGTGTTCCCCTCAACTTTCTATGTGATGGATATCCGTCCGTCATACTCTTGCTTATTGGGGAGACCATGGATACACAATGCTGGGGCAGTCACCTCTTCCCTGAATCAAATGCTAAAGTACCCTGTCAAAGGAAAGATCATAACCGTCCACGGTGAAGAGGAGTACATGATCAGCCACCTGAACTCTTTCCGATATGTAGAGGTAGAAGGTGAATTCATTGAGACACCATTCCAGCATTTCGAAGAAGTCTCTCCTGAGGTGGAAGTAGCAAAAGTGGTAGCGGAGGTACCAAAGCAGATGGCCAGGATGGCATCTCTAAAAGACGCGAAGTCCGCAATGAAGGAAGGGAAGAGCTCAACATGGGGGCAGTTGCCGGACATTCCTCACAAAACAGACAAGTTTGGTTTAGGATTCACTGTTGCGGGGAAGAAAGCTATGCGTCGTTCAAAGGTCGAAAGAGCACCCATCAAGATCTCTCCTTATGGGATTAATGCTTTGGAAAGTGAAGACGAAGAGGTCAACATTGAAGATTGGATCTACCCAACCATCGAAGGGGGACTACGCAACTGGGAGGCAAAGGACTTTGTCCCCATTACTTTTATTAATCAGTAATTATCTGTCAAACATTTCCTTTGGTCTGTAATAATTTCTTTTGAACAATCCGTACACTACTTTTTCACCTCATGCCTTGCCCGAGGTATGTAGGTCCATTTTTAAGGGTTTTGATTGTCTTCATATCCATATGCCATGTTTAATGATTCATTGGACGTTTTTCATCGATAAACTGCCGTGTTCATTTTCCTTCCTTTTTGCATTTTTTGTTTAAAGATGGCTATCCCTTACACACACACACGCTCACAAATGCAGGTACCCATCCACTCTGGATTCTATGGGTGACTATTCTGCTATGTCCTTCAATAACTCTGAAGATCTGGTCAATCAGGCTGAGTATGAAGATGACGAAGGTTGTGAAGTACCAGGGGAACTAGCCAGACTTCTACAGCAAGAGGAAAGGGCCATCTTACCTCACGAAGATTCGTTGGAAACTGTCAACCTAGGAACGGAGGAAGACCGAAAGGAAGTGCAAGTGGGTGCCAACCTGGAACCAAGTGTCAAGGAGCGTCTGATACAGTTGTTAAATGAATACGTTGAAATCTTCGCCCGGTCTTACGAAGACATGCCGGGTTTAGACACAGACATCGTGGTTCACCGTCTCCCTACAAGAGAGGATTGTCCACCGATCAAGCAAAAAGTACGCCGAATGAGGCCCGACATGTCTGAAAAGATTAAAGCAGAAGTGATGAAACAATTCAATGCTGGATTTTTGGCTGTTACATCCTATCCTCAATGGGTTGCTAACATCGTGCCAGTTCCTAAAAAAGATGGCAAGGTCAGGATGTGTGTAGACTACCGGGATTTGAATAGGGCCAGCCCCAAAAATGATTTTCCACTATCGCATATTTACATTTTGATCGACAACACAGCTCAGCACAAAGTGTTTTCCTTCATGGATGGATTCTCGGGCTACAATCAAATTAAAATGGCCCCCGAGGACATGGAGAAAACAACCTTTGTTACACAATGGGGTACTTTCTGTTACAAGGTGATGCCGTTCGGACTGAAGAACGCAGGGGCAACTTATCAACGCGCCATGGTAGCTTTGTTTCATGATATGATACATCATGAGATCGAAGTTTACGTAGACGATATGATAGCTCGGTTACAAACAGAGGAGGAACACCTTAAACATCTAGAAAAGCTGTTTGCCAGGTTGAAAGAGTACAAACTCAGGCTGAATCCAAGTAAGTGTACTTTTGGAGTTAGGTCTGGTAAACTTCTAGGGTTTATTGTCAGCAACAAAGGCATTGAGGTCGATCCAGCAAAAGTGAAAGCAATACAAGAGATGCCTGCTCCCCGTACTGAAAAGGAGGTTAGAGGGTTCTTGGGGCGCTTGAACTACATTGCCAGATTCATCTCTCATCTGACTTCTACCTGTGAGCCAATTTTCAAATTATTAAAGAAAGATCAGGTAGTCGAATGGAACAACGATTGCCAAGCTGCTTTTGATAAGATCAAGGAGTATTTGCTAGAGCCTTCTATTCTGATGCCTCCCGTCGAAGGAAGACCATTGATCATGTATCTAACCGTCTTGGATAACTCAATGGGGTGTGTTTTGGGCCAGCATGACGAGTCTGGTCGAAAAGAGCATGCTATTTATTACCTTAGCAAAAAGTTTACCGACTCTGCGACTCGCTACTCACTGCTCGAGAAAACTTGTTGCGCTTTGGTATGGGCTGCTCACCGACTAAGGAAGTATATGCTGACTCATACCACCTTGTTGATTTCCAAAATGGATCCTATCAAGTATATCTTCGAGAAGCCTGCTTTATCTGGAAGAATAGCTAGATGGCAAATGATTCTAACTGAGCATGACATCCAGTACACCACCCAAAAGGCTATAAAAGGGAGTGTACTAGCTGACCATCTAGCTCATCAGCTATCGAAGATTATCAAACCATGAGATTTGACTTCCCAGACGAGGACATCATGAATTTGGACAACATCGAAGGTAACAGACCGTATGACGGACCCAAAAAGGGATCCCGATGGACCCTGTACTTTGATGGTGCTTCAAATGCACTTGGAAACGGTATCGGTGCGGTACTCATTTCCCCGGAAGGTTGTCACACTCCTTTCACGGCTCGACTCTGCTTCAGCTGCACAAACAACATGGCGGAATATGAAGCTTGCATCTTCGGTCTCAAGGCTGCTATAGACTTGGGGATCAAATCTTTGATCGTGTTTGGGGACTCGGCTTTGGTTATCAGTCAAATCAAAGGAGAGTGGGATACCAAACATCCTAATCTTATCCCATACAGAGAACATGTCCTGACATTGTTGCCTCATTTCGAGCAAATTACCTTCGAGCATTTCCCGCGAGAAGAGAATCAGCTAGCGGATGCTCTGGCCATAATGTCTTCTATGTTTAAACTCAACTGGGATAACGAGGCTCCCCAAATCACCATCGAGCGAATGGATGAACCTGCGCATTGTCATGAGATTAATACTGAAGAAGTAGTGGAACAACCCTGGTTTCACGAAATCAAAAGGTATCTCCAGACTAGAGAATATCCCGAAGGAGCTTCCGTAAATGACAAGAAGTTCCTAAGGAAATTTGCTGCCAAGTTCTTCCTGAGCAATGGCATCCTCTATAAGCGCAACCATGATTGTGTTTTACTCTGATGTGTTGACAAAGCTGAAGCGGAGTTAATCATGACAGAGATGCACAGCGGTACATTTGGCACCCATTTGAGCGGGCATACTATGGCTAAAAAGATCCTAAGGGCAGGCTATTACTGGTCTACCATGGAAGCAGATTTCCATCAGCACTCCCGTACTTGCCACAAGTGTCAAGTCTACGCTGATAAGATTAATATTCCTCTGGTTCCTCTCAACGTGCTGACAGCTCCTTGGCCATTCGCAATGTGGGGCATTGACATGATTGGAGAGATCAAGCCCACGGCTTCCAACGGACATCGCTTCATCCTGGTTGCCATTGACTACTTCACCAAATGGGTCGAAGCAGCTTCTTTCGCCTCTGTCACTAAAAATGTGGTTGCCCGCTTCATCAAGCAAAACCTCATATGCCGGTATGGTGTTCCAGACAGAATCATCACGGACAATGGTACAAATCTGAATAATACTATGATCACCGCATTGTGCGAACAGTTCAAGATTTATCATCACAATTCATCTCCCTATCGGCCGAAGATGAACGGTGTTGTTGAAGCTGCGAACAAAAACATTAAGAAGATCATTCAGAAAATGACAGTCACTTACAAGGACTGGCATGAGATGTTACCGTTTGCTCTATATGGATATCGTACGACGGCACGTACTTCAACCGGGGAAACCCCATTTTCTTTGGTATATGGAATGGAAGCTGTCCTGCCCATGGAAGTTCAGATTCCTTATTTAAGGATTATGAAGGACTCTGGTTTGAGTGAAGAGGATTGGATTCAGACCTGACTTGATCAACTCAATTTGATCGACGAGAAGCGACTCGCTGCTGTGTGTCATGGTCAGACGTATCAAAAACGGATGATCAAGGCCTTCAACAAGAAAGTCAGACGTCAAGTATATCAAGTCGGAGATCTCGTAATCAAGCGGATTATCCTGCCGCAAAGTGATCCCATGGGAAAATTGACTCCTACATACGAAGGACCATTTGTGGTCAAGAGCATATTTTCTGGTGGTGCAATGATTCTGACCACCATGGACGGCGACGATCTGCCGCACCCTGCGAACGCAGACATAGTCAAAAGATACTACACATAAAATAACCCGACCATTCGAAAACCCGAAGGGGCGGCTTGGGCAAAAATGGGCATCCCGGTGGACCGAAAACCCGAAAGGGCGGTTCAGGCAAAAATTAGGGATAAAACAAAAAAATATTTGTACACCCGGCAAGCTGAAAACCCGAAAGGGCGGCTTGGGCAAAAAGGGGTTTCCCAGTGGATCGAAAACCCGAAAGGGCGATTCAGGAAAAAGTTAGGGAGTTAAAGCGTATGACTATGTCTCGTCGGATTACGTTAAGGACAATCTCTTCATCAACCAGCTCCAAGCTTCTAATCAATCCAGTCATCGGCAGACGAAGCATTGAATGGACAGATATTCAGAGTTGTGGAGGATATAGCAGAATAGAATCCCATGGAATTGTTTCACATAGCCATCTTTCTTTTGTATAAATTTTTCAATTTTTACGACGGCATCCTCTTACTAGGATGACTGTCTCCTCTGTACAAATATACTTATAGAAAGTTAATACAAATACTTTTCCAAATACAGAAATTTGCGTTGTCTTCCTTTTCTCTTTTCTTTTGCACTTATGTTTTATCTGAGAAATGTCCAATGTTTTGTTAAATAAGCATATGCATTTGAACATAATCATTTTCGTATGAATCAAGAAAGATGATTACTGATAGGTTAAAGGTACAAATAGATATCTTGATGCCCTTTCGGAAGGAATCCTCAGCAGAGTTATACTCCAAATTCCCCAGCCAGAGGGCCTTCCATAACTCGATTCCCCTCAGAGTTAGGTTTCAGAATCCCCAGTGGAGCCTTAGAAATCTGAAAATCCAATCCCCAGCGGAGCTAAGATTTCCTGCCATCAATCCCCAGCTGAACCAGGCTAGTGAAACTTCTCCCCACAGAGATACCTGCCACCAAACTGAAAATTCTCAATCATACCTCTCCAGCATGAGTCTATCAGATTCTGAACTTCCCCAGTAGAGATCTTCAGGAGTTCTCATTCCCTATAAGTCACCAAGGAATTCCAATTCCCCGCAGTAGTCCTAAGATCTCCTCAACAATTGAAGATTTTG
Source organism: Vicia faba (assembly GCA_948472305.1). Lineage (NCBI taxonomy): Eukaryota > Viridiplantae > Streptophyta > Magnoliopsida > Fabales > Fabaceae > Vicia > Vicia faba. The sequence continues at coordinate 1,213,200,218 of OX451740.1, read as the reverse complement.
CATTTCCCCAAGCAGGGTGAAGGCTCATTCTCAGTGCCTCACAGGATAATCAGATGTTCTCCAGTGAAGATCTCCTCAAGACAAGAATCCCCAGAAGATTGGTATACAACCCAAAGCTCCTAATTCTCCAGCAGTAGGCAACAAGGATGTTTCATCCTCAGCAATCAAAATTCTTGTCTTCCCCTGCAACAGTCAAAGATTCACTTCCCCGGCGGCAGTCAAGATCCTTTATCTCCAGGATTCATCTATCCTCAGCAAGACAGCTCTTCGGCTTACATACGCATTCATTTACATTCATATCATAAAAATTGATATAATATATTTTGCATCATACATATCATGCAACAAAACTTTGTGTTTTAGCTAACATTTCACCCTTTTCAGGATAAAATTAAAAGGCTATCATTAACATTTATTCAGATGCAGTATGGATACACCCCAGACATGGCGGTCACTCTACTACTCATTCGGACTACAGCAATCAGATACAGACTAGATACGCTCCAGACACGGCAGCCCTTCTATCTCTCATTCAGATTCATTTATCCACCTCAAGGTTCAATGCGTTCCAAACACGGATACCATTCTAACCCTTACAACAACAGCTTGATTCTCTCCAGTGCGTTCGCCACGGAAGTCATTCTGTCATTTATCTAGATCCCAGTTACAGTTTCAGATACACTTCAAACACAGAAGTCATTCTATTACTCATACGAATCTCAATCCTAGTTACAGTTTCAGATACACTCCAGACACAGAAGTCATTCTGCTACTCATACGACTCTCAACTTCAGATACAGTCCAGATACACTCCAAACACGGTTTCCATTCTATCACTCATTCAGAATTTGTCCCCAGCACGTAGTTGCTCCATACAGATGTTTCTCTGTTATCCAGATACAATACAGATACACTCCAGACACGGCAGTCATTCTGATATTCGTTCTACACTTCAAACACGGTTACAGCTCAGATACGCCCCAGACACGGAGGCCATTCTCATGTTCATACAAATTCAGTCCTTAGATACAGTTCAAATATATTCCAGACACGGATACCATTTTGATCTTCATTCTTCTTACCCGTCACACTACAGTTCAACAAACTTTCCAGATGGCATCTTTAAGCCTATCTCCGACAAGATTCTGTCACCCTTCGGATGGCATCTTTAAGCCCATCTCCGAATGGCATCTCTAAGCCCATTCCCATATCCATTTTTCTGATAAGTGCAAATTTAAGGGCACTCTAGTGTCAAATCTCCTTTTACCTTCGAGACGCGAAAGGCAAACCTGCCAATCTAACTCTTCAGGTACAAGAAGATTGAACAGGGGCAACTGTTGTACCCCAAAATTTGCCCTCCCTTTTCTTCAATATTTTCTCACCACAAGACCCTTGGAGCTCAAGATCAAGTTAGGGTTTACTCTGCTCAAGACTCCTCCTTGCATTGTTGACCCATACTAGGGTTTGAGTTTGCACAAAGAAATTTGGACCTAAAGTGCCCAAAATGACTTTCATGCTTCATATTGGACTCTCAAGTTTACCCATACCAAGTTTCAAGCCTTGATTCCAATCTTTGCCCAGTCAATTGGACAGTTGACCTAGAAATCAGCTGTATTGGGGAAAAAGTCAACTGTGGTCAATTGACAGTCAAACCTCATGATTTTTGACACACATCAACATTATGAACTCATTTGAACCATTTGGTCAAGTTTGGATCACAATTCCACAAGAAATTTGATCAGATCACCCAAAAGGGCAAAATGGTCATTTTTAGGGTTTTGACTGCACAAAGGCAATTTTTGACTGTTTGACCTAACCAATGGCAAACCAAGCTCATATATGGACTCAAGGACCCAATGGAATTGTCTTGACATGTTCAACAAGTTCAAAAGATCCCAAATGCACAAGATTGACAGATGAATTCTCCAGTCAACTGATCAAAATTTGACTGTATACTGAAAAGTCAAACTTTGACTTTTTGGTCAAAATCAAGTGTCAAGATTCATTTTTCATCAAAACATGTCAAAACATGAAACTTGTTCATCAAGAAATCAAAAATTGCAAATTAGGGTTTAAAATGAAGAATTTTCATAACTTAGAATTTTTCTAAGTTATGAAAATCCCTAATTTTTTCCTAACTTTGTCCCATTTTTTCATCAAGATACATTTGGATTCAAACAAAAGTAAAAACATGAAAGTTGTAGTGCATTGTAAAATCTACAACTTTGATTCATAAAGTTTCCTCAAAAGAAGCTTGTAGCTCAAGTTATGATTTTTGGAACAAGGGTGCAAAACATTCTTAACTTAGAGAAATTTTGACCTATTTTAGGCAGGATTTTTGCCTAACTTCATGGCTACTTTTCACATGCTTCCACTTGGAATTTCAATTTTCATTACAAAGATGGACTGTAGTACACATTCCAAGCTTTCCAAAATGTCCAAGAACTCATCAAACAACTTCATGGTTAGGGAGAATCGAATTTGGCAATATGGGCAAAACTCACTTTGTTCATGGCCAATTTACATGTCCATAACCTTGCATTTTTTTGAACTCAGCATGTTCTAAGATGAATTACAGGTCCTTTATCTCATTCACACTCATAAATTTAATGCCAATCCTTCATGTTTAAGTCTTATCTTGTGTGTTTAAGCATTGCATACAAGATTAAGCCTTAATAAGAAAAAGCATATTATCCATTTTTGTAAAGTGTTACTTTATGTCAACTTTGCAATCTATGAAGTACAAGGCCATATCTTTGGGAACAAGTTCAGAAGCATATCACACTGATCAAGGGGGATGTTTGCAGCACATTAGAGGGGCCTGTACAAGTCTAGAGAACCAAGTTGATTTTTCTTGCTTAAGTGTGAAGTAACTTGGCATAACTAACACCAACTCTCATTTCAGCAAGCACAAGCTTAAACAAAGTTGTTGTACACCTTCCAAATAACATAACTGAGCTGAAACACGAGCCTATCACCTTCCATATCTCTCCATTCATAGAAACACCATAAAACTGCAAAAACAGAGCATAAGCTGCAGTTTGAATCCCATAGCTCAATCCACTCGTGCATTTTCATCCTAACCAGTTCAAACACATTCCCTACCATCCATACAAACTGTCCCAAGCCTTGGAAGCAGACTGTAACACCTCTAACCAACTTCACCATTTTCACATTTTCTGTTTTGCAGGTGGATTGCTATAGCTTGATTCACTTTGTTTCAAAGCAAACTAAAGGTTGGAATAGCATCTTTGAACTTCAAGCAAGCTATACCAATCCTCATTTTGCCTTGAAGGTGCCTCCATTGTCAGATACGATCCAAGCTGAACAGGTAAGTTCATGGACTTCTATCTCTCAATATAGGAAGAGTTAGCTCTAAGTTTGTGAATGAAAAACGTTCTACTCATGTCCCTGAAGCTATACATATCTTTACTTTCCATTTATATTGCATATGCTGAGAGTATTTTGAACCTGAACATTGACAAAAACTTAGGTTAAGAATTAGGGATGGAGAAATTCTCTCTCATTTCTGAGAGTTAGGTTGAGTTTTTTATATGTATGGAATCGTGGCTTGATGCTTGACATCTTCATGTTATGAGTTTCTGCTAAAAGTCCAGGAATCAGGAGTTGTGTTTGAAGCAAGAGAAGGCGCGTTTTTTTCAAATATTTTTTCTGAAGGTTGAAGACAACCTTTTCATGGGCTGGGCCTGAGTTGTTTTACTTTTCACACCATTGCATTTCACATGCACCCCCCTGCCCCCTTTTTGAGTTTTGCTTGTCATTTTCCATTTTTTTCCTTTTGATTTTGTTTCCATATTTTTATTTAAGCATGAAAAAATATTAAATTTATTTTTCCCATATTTTTTGCATTTATTTTGATATTTATTTGGCTTTATTTAGTTTTGTATATAAATAAACATGAATATACTATTATTTTAAAATACAAAAAATAATACAAACATATTTTATTTCTGATTTTCATTTTATGTTATCTTTTGAAAACATTTTATAATAAAAATATACTTTTTTAATGATATTAAATGTTTTATTTTTGTACATATAATATATATTTAATAAATAATGTAAATACTTATATATTTATTAGTATATTTAGGGAAAATACAAAGAATTAATACATTTTTATTTTTATTAATATTTTGACCTCAAAAATACTTTTTTACAATATACCTTCTTTTATTTATTTTTTTGTACATAATTAATAAATATTACATATATTATATAATAAATACCTTTTATCCATAAAATTAGGGTTTTACCCTAAATACATAAAAATACCAAAAATTAATTAATTTTATTTTTGTTTATTTGACACATAAAAAATACTTTTTTTACATACATATGAAAACCATTTTTTGCATTTTTGCATATTTATTCTTATTTTATTTAATACTTGTGCAATTAAATCCCTTGTAGAATTTCAATTTGGATGTAATAGTTTAGGTTTTAATTTCTTGCTAAAATATCCCCATTTGAACATTTGTACCCCCCATCCCATATATTGTGTTGTAATAACTTAGGACCTTTTATTTTTCGCATTTAAAAGTTTTCTAATTATGCCATGTAAGAATTAGGGTTTTGTATGCAAAATTAACCAAAAATAGTTTGACCTAATTTCAAGATAAACAAGCATGAAAATGGACAACACTAATCACACTTGCACCCCTAGGGTTACTCCACTTGTTGCCTTCCAAAAGGGGCCATATTGCATGTTAGGTATCTTTGGCAAAAACAAAACAATCAAATGATCATAGTCCCTCGATGACGCTTTCGAAAGTTGCCTAAAAATGATCAAGTCCCTTAAAGGAAAAATTGCCCAAAGATACTTGGCACCATTGCAATCATGGTCTAAACGATGACCCGCGCCCGTCCCCTTAACATCCTAACACAAGATTGTCCACCAAATACAATGGTGGAACAAAATTGTTAAAAGGGTTAAAACATAGCAAAGATCTTTGAGAAATTTAGGGTAGATAGCTCTTGGTTACTTGCCAACTTGCAAAACAAAAAACCCTTGCCTATTTTTCAAAACACACTCCACAACACTTTCAAAACAACTTTCAAAAACATTGAAAACTTTTCAAAAGACATACACCTTTGTATACATCCCAACATGGATCATTACCAAGGTTGCCACCACATTGGCCTCTTTTCAAGACATTTTCAAAACCCACACACAAAGCACAATTTCAAACAATTGAAAATCAAGGCAAGTTGATCTAAGCAAGTAACTAAGAGCCCATGGATAACCATGGATAGAAAGGGTGCTAATACCTTCCCTTTCTATAATCTACTCCCCGAACCCAAGAAAACATCTCAAAGGTTTTTGCTGTGCTTTTTAACCTTTCTTTAGGATAAAATAAAAAGTCGGTGGCGACTCTTGCTCAACAGAAACATTTGCGAAAACAAACGCAAAACCCAAGTCAGTTCTCCCACCGTATCACACCACCGATCACAATATGCATCCACTAACCATTTCAAGGGTTTGGATCTTCATCTTTGTTCTTGTTTTGTAGGTCATGGAATCTCTTCGCAGGAAAACAATTCAAGTCAACCTTGTGAGAATCTCTCCTCAACTCAAGGAGCTTACATCCAGAATTCCAGAGAATTCTCTCTTTAGTGAAAGACATGGTAGACTCCTCAGCTTAGTCAACACCAACATTGAAGAAGACATGGTGAAAGTACTTTCCAGTTCTTTGACCCCCTACACCATTGTTTCACATTCCCTGATTACCAGTTGGTGCCTACTTTGTAGGAATTTTCTCAACTCCTGAGAATTCCTATTCTTTATCAACTACCCTACAACGGTACGGAAAAAGAACCAAAGCCTAAATATGTTGCTCAAGCATTACACTTGCAACCATCTGACATCAAGGGGCATTGGGAAACCTGAAGTGGTGTCAAGGGTTTCTTGGCAAAGTTTCTGTTCGAGAAAGCACAAGACTGTTGGAATTCTCTTGATCTACAAGCCTTTGAAGAGATTGTGGCACTCCTTATCTATGGGTTGGTCTTGTTCCCAAACCCTGACCAACTTATAGATGTGAATGCTGTCAAGACTTTCATATCCAGGAATCCCATACCTACATTGCTTGGGGACATCCTACACTCATTTTACACACGAACAATGAGGAAAAGAGGTGTTCTCATGTGTTGTACTCCTCTCCTAGCAAGGTGGTTTATTTCTCACCTTCCACAATCAGTTTTGAAGAATGAGCAGAGTTTAAGGTGGTCACAACGATTGATGACCCTTACACATTCTGACGTACATTGGTGTTCTCGGTCCAGAGAAAATGTCATCATCATTGATCGTTGTGGGGAGTTTCCTAATGTTCCACTACTTGGCATTAGGGGAGGCATCACCTATAACCCTTGTCTAGCTTTGAGACAATTTGGATATGCTCGGAGGGATGGCCCTCATGACATGCTGATTCCTGACCTAGTTTTTGACTTCAACAACGATGCGCAAGGACTTCGACAAAGGTTCATCAGAGCTTGGAGGATGCCCAACAAGGTGGATAGTAAGACACTAGGGCACAAGAATTCCATCCCCCTTGAGCCTTATCTCAAGTGGGTATGAACCCTCTCCCAGAATCTTATGATGCCATACCCTCAAATTCTCCCCTTGATCAAAGAGCCTGTCATGGAAGGAGAGGTTCCATACACCATCCTACATCCTAACATGCCAACATCATGGGAAGAAATGCAAAAGAGTTGGATCCAACTCAAAGAAGAATGGGATACTTTTGAAGCCAGCTTTTATGCCAGTGAGAAGAAGGTTTTGGAGCTTACCCGCCGACTTCATGAGGAGGAAACTCTCAACACTTACATCGCACCAAAAAGGATGCGCAATGTCTTTTTACATTAAGAATTTTGTAATATTTTGCCCATGGGGCACTTATGTACTAATAAATTTCTTCTTAATATGACGTGCATTCTTTTTTGTTTGCAACAAATTTGAATTTCTGAATCCTTGAATGCATTACATGAGTAACATATCATTCATCATATGCATAAACAGGTCTTCACGCCAGGTTTCCTTATCTTTCTGCTGTTTATTTCAGCAAGATAGATTTGGAGCAAACGGTAAAGGATCTACAAGCAAAAAATTTACAGTTCCAACAACTCCTCATGACCTTTGCAAAGGGTCAAGAGGACCTCAAAGTTTTGTTGGAGAAGAATAAAGAGAAAAAGAAAAAGAGACCCGGAGTAGCCACTTTGGGAAGAAGATTTGAGCATCAGGCCAGAAGAGTTCTTGAGTTCCCCTCAACGTCTGACGAAGGGGCCGGTAAAGGGAAAGGGGTTGTTGTACCTTCCAAATCCGAGGTTGAAGAAGAGGAAGAGGAAGAAGACAAAGACTACTCTGAACAACAGTATCCACCAACAGATGACAAATATAAGAACCTTGAAGATAAACTGGCAGCTATGGAGTTGCAGAGGGTGCCCGGATTGGATTTTGAGGAACTAGGGCTGGTAGATGGGATTGTTATCCCTCCCAAGTTCAAAGTGCCAACATTCGCCAAGTACGACGGTCTGTCTTGCCCTAAGATGCACCTGAGGTCGTATGTCAGAAAAATCCAATCCCACTCATCCGATAAAGATCTCTGGGTACACTTTTTCCAAGACAATTTGTATGGCATGCAACTAGATTGGTTTTATCAGCTCGAGAGGTCAGAGGTTCACAATTGGGAAGACTTGGCAGCTGCTTTTTACCGTCAGTATCAATACAATGCTGATTTGGCGCCCACTCATACTCAGTTACAAAGTATGGGGATGGCTTCCAATGAAGGGTTTAAAGAGTACGCTCAAAAGTGGCGTGATCTGGCTAGAAGGGTGCAGCCGCCATTATCAGATAGGGAGTTAGTTGATATGTTTCTGGGGACCCTGTCTGGCCCCTTCTTCAACCATCTAATCGGGAGCTCTTCTGCGGGATTTACTGAGCTGATTTTGACCGGTGAAAGGGTCGAGGCCGGTATTAAAAGTGGAAAGATTCAAAAGGATGCTTCTGCATCCACAGTTGTTAAGAAACCTTTCCTAGCCAAGAAGGAAGCATCTGTTGTGTACTCTCATAAGGGATAGGGAAGAACTGAACGCCGGCCGACTATAGGGGTCGTGATGATTCAAAACTTGTCAAATGATCAACCTCGTAACAGTCAGTCGAGACCTAATCAACAACGGGTGGAAAGGCCACAACGGCAGTTCACCCGCATCAACATGACGCCCACTCAGGTACTTCCCCATTTATTGAAGCTGAATCTGACCAGTTTGAAGGAGGCGCCAAAGAACCCTAACACTTCCTCTCCATACTACCACTCCAATGCCAAGTGTGCTTACCATTCCGACAGTGCTGGACACGATACCAATAATTGTTGGGCACTTAAGAACAAAATTCAGGACTTAATTGATGCCAAAGAGGTTGAATTTGACGCCCCTGAGAAGCCCAATGTTATATCTGCTCCGATGCCCAAGCACGGCCACAATGTGCATGCTGTTTTGGAAAACCTCCATGTTACTGATGTTGCCGATCTGTTGACTCCATTGTTAGTGATTAAAGAAAATTTGTTGCGAGCTGGGGTCTTTCCTGGTTATGGTAAAGATTGTTATTTTTGTTTGAACATTCAAGGTGATTGTCCAATGTTGAAGTCAGGTGTCCAACGCCTGATGGATACTCAAGAGATACTTTTCCAAAAAACCCATATTAACACTTTCAATCCTATTACTCCTGATACTTGTGATACTTCAACCAACGATATTGCTATCATAACCATTTCCGACAATCCTCCCAAGGCTTGCAAAAGGCCTGTCAGGATTACACCCAACTCTGAATGTGTACCTTTAAAGATTACCATGCCGGGACTTCTCCCGTACAAATCCAGCAAAACGATACCGTGGAACTATGGGGGAGAAATCTTCTACCACGGCATCAAACAAATCAAAACAGTCCAAGAGATTTCTGAGGAAGACCCTGATATAGGGAGCATCGCGGGTACAAGCAAGATAACCCGCAATGGCCGGATCTTTTCTCCGGAGATTGCTCCCCCTCGAGCAGTTTTCGGACCCTTAAAAGCTTCTGCACCTGTTGGACCCTCTGTGCAAGGCCCAGTGATTGAATATTTGGATACCCCTGAAGTAAGACCATCTGCTGATACTACCGACAAGGGTAAGGGGATACTGGAAGTGCCTATCAGGATGAAGGCCCATGTTGTGGTTATCCCCGAAACCACTCAGAAAGAAATGGATGAAATCTTGAAAATAATCAGAAGAAGTGACTACGACGTTGTGGAACAGTTAGGGCAGACCCCTTCTAAAATTTCAATGTTGGCACTTCTGCTCTGTTCTGAGGCCCACGCTAAGGCCCTGATCAAATTCTTGAAGGCGGCACATGTTCCCCAAGAGACTTCGACTGACCAGTTCCAAGAATGTGTGGCCAGTCTTACTGCTCATAATGGCCTTGGCTTTTCCGATGCTGACTTAACTCCTAAAGGAAGGAAACACAACAACGCGCTGCACGTCTCAGTTGAATGCAGGGGAACCACCCTTGCCCATGTCTTAGTTGATACTGGTTCTTCCTTGAATGTACTGCCGAAGAAAGCCTTAGACCGCTTAGACTGCGAAGGATTGACCCTCAAACCTAGTAACATCGTTGTTAGGGCTTTTGATGGGTCCAAAAGAATGGTTCATGGAGAGGTTGATATTCCTATCAAAGTAGGCACAGAGGTCTTCAACTCAACCTTTTATGTGATGGACATCCGTCCGTCATAATCGTGCTTGTTAGGAAGACCATGGATCCATTATGTCGGGGCAGTTACCTCCTCTTTGCACCAGATGCTGAAATATCCTGTTAAGGGTAAAATTATAACGGTGCACGGCGAGGAAGAGTACATGATAAGTCACCTCAACTCCTTTCGTTATGTGAAGCTGGATGGTGAGTTCATTGAAACTCCTTTTCAACATTTTGAGGAAGTTTCTCCTGAGGTAGCAGTTGCAAAGACAATGGTCAAGGTACCCATCATTTCCAAGCTTGTGCCTAGGATGGCATCTCTCAAGGACGCGGAGGCGATGATCAAAGAAGGGAAGAGTACAGCATGGGGGCAATTTCCTGATTTTCCCCATAAGACGGACAAATTTGGACTAGGGTTTACAGCTGCAGGACAAAAGGCTATGCATCGTTCCAAGACTGGAGGGCCACCTATAAGGATCACTCATCACGGAATTAATGTTGTTGAAGATGAAGATAAAGAGAACGACTTTGAAGATTGGATCTTTCCGACCATCGAAGGGGGTCTAAGTAACTGGGAAGCAAAGGATTTTGTTCCCATCACCTTTATCAACCAGTAATTTTATCTTTGAACAATTTCCCATTTCTATGGTCTGTAATAACTAAAACAACTCGCACACTATTTTCATCTCATGCCTTGCCCAGGGCATGCAGGTCCATATGTAAGGGCTTGATTTTCTTCATTATCATATGCCATGTTTTAATGAATCATTGGACGTTTTTCATCTATAAACTGTTGTGTTCATTTTTCTTTCCTTTTGCATTTTTTGTTTAAGGATGGTTAGACACACCCACACTCACAAATGCAGGTACCCATCCATTCCGGATTCCATGGGCAACTGTTCTATTTCAGCCTTCGATAAATCTAAGGATTTGGTCAATCACGCTGAGTACGAAGTGATGAAGATTGTGAAGTGCCGGGAGAGTTAACCAGACTTCTGCAACAAGAAGAGCGGGCTATTCTGCCTCACGAGGAGTTGCTAGAAACCATCAACTTGGGGACAGAGGAGGACAAGAAAGAAGTAAAAGTGGGTGCCAACCTGGAACCAGGTGTCAAGGAACGCTTAGTACAGTTGTTGAATGAATACGTTGAAATCTTCGCCTGGTCTTATGAAGATATGCCAGGGCTAGACACATATATTGTGGTTCACCGTCTCCCTACAAGAGAGGATTGTCCACCGGTCAAGCAAAAGGTCCGCCGAATGAGGCCTGACATGTCTGAGAAAATCAAGGCTGAAGTAATGAAGCAATTCAACGCTGGCTTTCTGGCTATTACAACCTATCCACAATGGGTTTCTAACATTGTGCCCGTTCCCAAAAAGGACGGTGAGGTCAGAATGTGTGTGGACTATCGGGATTTGAACAGGGCTAGCCCTAAAGATGATTTTCCACTACCGCATATCGACATCTTGGTTGACAACACAGCTCAACACAAGGTTTTTTCCTTCATGGATGGATTCTCGGGATACAACCAGATTAAAATGGCCCCCGAGGACATGGAGAAAACTACCTTTGTCACGCAATGGGGTACCTTCTACTACAAGGTGATGCCATTCGAACTGAAGAACGCAGGGGCAACCTATCAACGCGCCATGGTAGCTTTGTTTCATGATATGATACATCATGAGATCGAAGTTTATGTAGACGACATGATAGCTCGATCACATACAAAAGAAGAACACCTTGAACATTTGCAAAAGTTGTTTGCCAGGTTGAAGGAGTATAAGCTCAGACTGAACCCAAGCAAGTGCACTTTTGGGGTTAGGTCTGGTAAACTTTTTGGATTTATTGTCAGCAACAAAGGCATTAAGGTTGATCCAGCTAAAGTGAAAGCTATACAAGAGATGCCTTCCCCCCATACTGAAAAGGAGGTTAGAGGATTCTTGGGACGCTTGAACTATATTGCCAGGTTCATATCTCACCTGACATCTACCTGTGAGCCAATCTTCAAGCTGTTGAAGAAAGATCAGGTGGTTGAATGGAACAATGATTGTCAAGTTTCTTTTGATAAAATCAAGGAGTATTTGCTAGAACCTCCTATTCTGATGCCACCCGTCGAAGGAAGGTCGTTAATCATGTATCTGACTGTTTTGGATAACTCAATGGGGTGCGTGCTGGGCCAACATGACGAGTCTGGTCGAAAAGAGCATGCCATTTATTACCTTAGCAAAAAGTTTACCGACTGTGAGACTCATTACTCACTGCTCGAGAAAACTTGTTGCGCTTTGGTATGGGCTGCTCGCCGGCTAAGGCAGTATATGTTGACTCACACCACTTTACTGATTTCCAAAATGGATCTGATCAAGTATATCTTTGAGAAGCCCGCTTTATCTGGAAGAATCACTAGATGGCAAATGATCCTGACTGAGTATGATATCCAGTATACTACCCAAAAAGCTATAAAAGGGAGTGTACTAGCTGACCATCTAGCTCACCAAGCCGTCGAAGATTACCAATCTATGAGATTGGACTTCCCTGACGAGGACATCATGACTTTGGACAACATCAAAGGTAACAGACCGTATGACGGACCTGAACAAGGATCCCGATGGACCCTGTACTTCGATGGTGCTTCAAATGCACTTGGAAACAGTATCGGTGCAGTACTCATTTCTCCAGATGGTTGTCATACACCCTTCACTGCCCGACTTTGCTTCAGCTGTACCAACAACATGGCTGAATATGAAGCTTGCATCTTTGGTCTCAAGGCTGCTTTAGACTTGGGAATCAAATCTTTGGTCGTATTTAGGGACTCGGATTTGGTTATCAGTCAAGTCAAAGGAGAGTGGGACACTAAACATCCTAATCTTATCCCATACAAAGAACATGTCTTGGCGTTGTTGCCTCACTTCGAGCAGATTACCTTCGAGCATTTCCTGCGAGAAGAAAATCAGTTAGCCGATGCTCTGGCTACAATGTCTTCCATGTTTAAACTCAACTGGGATAACGAGGCTCCCCAAATCACCATCGAGCGAATGGACGAACCGGCGCACTATCATGAGATTAATACCGAAGAAGTAGTGGAACAACCCTGGTTTCATGAAATCAAAAGGTATCTCCAGACCAGAGAATATCCTAAAGGAGCTTCCGTCAATGACAAAAAGTTCTTAAGGAGATTTGCTGCCTAGTTCTTCCTAAGCAATGGCATCCTTTATAAACGTAACCATGATTGTGTTTTACTTCGTTGTGTGGACAAAGATGAAGCAAACTTGATCATGACTGAGATACATAGTGGCACGTTTGGCACCCATTTAAGCAGACATACGATGGCTAAGAAGATTATAAGGGCAGGCTACTACTGGTCTACCATGGAAGTTGATTGTCACCAACATTCCCGTACTTGCCACAAATGTCAAGTCTATGCCAACAAGGTACATATTCCTCATGTTCCTCTCAACGTTATGAAAGCTCCTTGGCCATTCGCAATGTGGGGCGTTGACATGATTGGAGAGATCAAGCCCACGGCATCCAATGGACATCGCTTCATCTTGGTCGCTATTGATTATTTTACCAAGTGGGTCGAAGCAGCTTCCTTTACCTCTGTTACAAAGAATGTGGTTGCCCGCTTCATCAAGCAGAACCTCATATGCCGGTATGGTGTCCCCGACAGGATCATCACAGACAACGGTACAAATTTGAACAATACTATGATTACCGCTCTATGCGAACAATTTAAGATTTATCATCATAATTCATCTCCCTATCGGCCGAAGATGAACGGTGATGTTGAAGCCGCGAACAAAAATATCAAGTAGATCATTCAAAAGATGACAGTCACCTACAAAGACTGGCATGAGATGTTACTATTTGCTCTGTATGGATATCGTACCACGACACGTACTTCAACAGGGGTAACCCCATTTTCTTTGGTATATGGCATGGAAGCTATTCTACCCATGGAAGTTCAGATTCCTTCCTTAAGGATTATGAAGGACGCTGGTTTGAGTGAAGACGATTGGATTCAGACCCAACTTGATCAACTCAATTTGATCGACGAGAAGCGACTTACTGCTATTTGTCATGGTCAGACGTATCAAAAACGTATGATCAAGGCTTTCAACAAGAAAGTCAGGCGTCAAGTATATCAAGTCGGAGATCTTGTAATCAAGCGGATCATCTTACCGCAAAGTGATCCTAGGGGCAAGTGGACTCCTACTTACGAAGGACCATTTGTGATCAAGAGTATCTTTTCTGGTGGGGTAATGATTCTGACCACCATGGACGGTGATGACTTGCCACACCCTGCGAACACAGACATAGTCAAAAGATACTACGCATAAAACGACCCGACAAGTTGAAAACCCGAAAGGGCGACTTGGGCAAAAATGGGCATCCTGGTGAATCAAAAACCCGAAAGGGCGGTTCAGGCAAAAATTAGGGATAAAACAAAAAAAAATTGTACACCCGGCAAGTTGAAAACCCGAAAGGGCGACTTGGGCAAAAAAGGGTTTCCCGGTGGATCGAAAACCCGAAAGGGCGGTCCAAGAAAAAGTTTGGGAATTAAAGCGTATGACTATGTATCGTCGGATCACTTTAAGAAAAATCTCTTCATCAACAAGCTCCAAGCTTCTGATCAATCCAATCATCTACGGACGAAGCAACGAATGGACAGATACTCAGAGTTGGGAAGGCTATAGCAGAATGGAAATCCCATGGAATTATTACACATAGCCATCTTTCCTTTTGTATAAATTTTTTCTCAATTTTACGGCAACATTCCCTTAATAGGATGTTTGTCTCCGTTGTACAAAGATACTTACAAAAATTAATACAAATATACTTCAAAGTGCAGAAATTTGCTTGTCTTTCTTTTTCTGTTTTTACACTTATGTTTTATTTGAAAACGTCCAATGTTTTGTTGAATAGGCATATGCATTTGAATATAATCACTGCTTACAAATGAAACGAAATTGGGAAAGGATAATTACTGATAGGTTTAAGGTGTAGGAAGATATCTTTATACCATTAAAGAAGAGATCCCCTGCATTACTTTGTTCAGATCCTCAAACCTCGGAGTACATGTCCCTAGTGGAGGTAAGCTTCAAGATCCCCTGACAAAGCCAGTACATTCCAAACTGGATTCCCCAGCCTAGTTAAGTTTCAAAGTTCCCATCAGAGTTTAAACTCCCGATTCCCAGCGGAGCCAGAATAATCTAAACCTTCTTCCCCAGTGAAGTCACACTTCCAACTAATCAAGTTCCCTCAATTTCCCCAACTTCCCCAGTAGATTGACATACAATCCAAAACTCCTGATTTCACCGGCTGAGTAAACATTCTCCCCACAAGGTCATTTCCCAACAGATTGAAGATTCTCAGTCTCATTTCTCCAGCTGAAGTCTCCCAGGTTTTAATTCCCCAGTAGAGGTCGTCAGAGTTTTCCTTCTCCCCCAGTCAAGTCATGAAGAATGCTCAGAAGTTGGTGATACTTTTGTTAAAATCCCCACAAGTCACCAAGGATTTTCAGTCCCCAGAAGTGGTCCTAGGATGTCTCATGCTCATCAATCAAAGAGCTTTAATCCCCGAGCAGTCATCAAGGATTTCTCATCTGCAGTAATCAAAGATTTTTTTTTAGAATCCCCAGCTTCGGTCAAGGATTTATTTTTGTTAGAACAAAGTTTGAATCTACTACCCTAAGTTTAAGTTTTGATGATAACAAAATGAAAAGATATATTAATTATGTGATTCATGTAAGAACTATTTGCTACCTAAAAATTACTTTCTGTTTTACAGAAACTCTGATGGGTATCAGCATGAGAACATCTTAATCGGCATCAGAAAATTAAGATATCAACATCAGCATCAGAAGATGCTATATCAGATACCAGAATCAGAAGAACAACTTGCGCTTATGCTGAATCTTGATGAACAGAACTGCGCTCAACACTCTGAACTCTGATAAAGACAACAACAGTTCATCAGCACCTAAGCAGCGTCAGAATGAGCCTAAGCCAGAACACGCTTAAGTGGCAACGGTACTGTGCATTCAAGATGAGTTATTACCAACGGCATCATTCCAGACAAGATCTGCTTAATAAGGAAAGAATGTTATTGGCATTGAAACATAATTATTGCTCCAACGTACACTAATTCCAATGCTATATAAACAAGTCAATGAAGATTGAATTGGCTAATGCTCTACATCAATCTACACGCCTAAAAGCTATTCATCATCTTCCTCACTCTCAGTTTGCTAAAAGCTCCAAAATTCCTTACACAATTATTTTTAGCAATCTAGTTTCCAAAAGCTTAAGTTGTGTAGTATCACAGTTGTGATAAACAGTTTTGTAGAAAACATTCACACACCTAGATTTCAATTCTTTGTAAGAAAGTAATTCCTTGAGAAACCGGTTTGTGGTTTGCATCAAGAAGGCTTTAGCAGTTGTTAAAGCAGATTGTAATATTCAGTTGAATATAGTGGATTAAGACCTCGTTGGAGAGAGGCGAAATCACCTTGACGGGTGGACTGGAGTAGTTTGAGATCAAACGAACCAGGATAAAAATATCGTGTTCATTGCAATTGATTTCCAGTTTTTACAATTCAACCCCCCTTCTTGTGTTTTTCACTTCTTCAATTTTCCCCGGCAGCAGTCAAAGATTTCATTATCTCCAGCTATCAAGGATTCAGTTTCCTCAGCAAGACGGCTACTCAGCTTACATGCATAACCATTACATTCATATATCATAAACATGGATTACAATTCATTGCATCATACATATCATGCAATATAACTTCGTGTTTTAGCTAACATTTTACCCTTTTCAGGATAAGATTAAAAGGCTATCATTAACAATTATTCGGATGCAGTATGGATACACCCCAGACACGGCGGTCATTCTATTACTCATTCAAGAACTTCAAGTCAAAATACAGTACGGATACACCCCAGACACGGCGGTCATTCTTCTACTCATTCAGACTTCAGCAATCAGATACAGACTAGATACGCTCCAGACACGGCAACCATTCTATCTCTCATCCAGATTCAACTATCAACTATAAGTTCAGATACGCTCCAAACATGGATGCCATTCTGGCCTTTACACCAGCAGTTTGATTCCCCCAGTGCAGTCGCCACGGAAGTCATTCTGTCACTTATTCAGATCCCAGTTACAGTACAGAAACACCCCAGACACGGCGGTCATTCTACTACTCATACAGATCTCAACTTCAGATACATTCCAGATACGCTCCAGAAATGGTTTCCATTCTGTCACTCATTCATAAGTTCATCCCCAGCACACAGTTGCTCCGTACACAGATGTTTCTTTGTTACCCAGATACAATACAGATACACTCTAGACACGGCAGTCATTCCGATGTTCATTCAAAGTTCAAATACGGTTACAGCTCAGATATGCGCCAGACACGGACGCCATTCTTTTTCCCGTACAGACTCAGTCTCTAGATACAGTTCAATGACATCCCGGACACGGATACCACTTTGATGCTCATTCTTCTGACCTACAGCATTGCAATTCAACAAACATTCTTGCATGGAATCTTTAATCCCATCTCTATCAAGATTATACCATCTCCAAATTCCATCTTTAACCCCATTTCCTCAGCCATGTTTTGACGAGTGCAAATTTACGGGCACTCTAGTGTCCAATCCTCTTTTACCTTCGAGTCACGAAAGGCAAGCTTGCCAATATAGCTCTTCAGGTTCAAGAAGATTGAACAGGGGCAACTGTTGTACCCCAAAATTTGCCCTCCCATTTCATCAACATTTTCTCATCACCAGACTCTTGGAACTGAAGATCAAGCTAGGGTTTGTTCTGCTCAAGACACTTCCTTGCACTGTTGACCTAAATTAGGGTTTGAGTTTACACAGTGATGTTTTGGCCTACAATACCCAAATTGACTTTCATACTTCATGTTGGACTCACAAGTTTGTCCATACCAAGTTTCAAGCCTTGATTCAAATTTTTGCCCAATCAATTGGACAGTTGACCTAGAAACCAATTGTATTGGGGAAAAAATCAACAGTGGCCAATTGACAGTCAAACCTCATGATTTTTGATCCACATCAACATCATAAACTCATATATGTCATTTGTTCAAGATTGGATCACAATTCCACAAGAAATTTGGTCAGATCACCAAAAGGGCAAAATGGTCATTTTTAGGGTTTTGACTGTACAAAGGCAATTTTTGACTGTTTGACCTAACCAATGGCAAATCAAGCTCAAACATGGACACAAGGACTCAATGAAATTGTCTTGACCCATTCAAAAATTTCAGAAGATCTCAATTGCATAGGATTGACAGATGAATTTTTCAGTCAACTGATCAAAATTTGACTGTACACTGAAAAGTCAAACTTTGACTTTTTGGTCAAAATCAAGTGCCAAGAGTTATTTTTCATCAATACATGTCAAATTATGAAACGTGTTCATCAAGAAACCCAAAAATGCAAATTAGGGTTTAAAATGGAAAAATTTCATAACTTAGAAATTTTCTAAGTTATAAATTTTTCTTATTTTTTCCTAACTTTGTCCCATTGTTTCACCAAGATGCAAGTGGATTCAAACAAAACTTGAAACATGAAAGTTGTATTTCATAACAAAGTCTACAACTTTTATTCACAAAGTTTTCTAAAAAGAGGCTTGTATCTCAAGTTATGATTTTTGGAACAAGGGTACCTAAAACTTTTAACTTAGAGAAAATTTGCCCTAATCTAGACAGGATTTTGACCCATCTTCTTGGCCAATTTTCACATGGTTCCACTTGGAGTTTCAAGTTGCATTTCAAATATGGATTATAGTACATGTTCCAAGCTTTCCAAATTGTCCAAGAACTCTTCAAACACCCTTGTGGTTAGAGAGAATCGAATGCTTGAAGTTGGCAAAAACTCACTTTTGTCCATGGCCAATGCATGTTCATACAAATTTGCATTTTCAAATCAGCATGTTTGGTGCTAGCTTGCAGGCCTCAAAACCAGTTTATACTCCACAATTTAATGCATAACCATTGAGTTAAGGGATTATCTTGTTCATGTGGACATTACATACAAAATTAAGCCCTAAATGGTAAAAGGTATATTGCCATTTTTGCAAAAGTTACTTTATGTCAAAACACTAAGAATTGAGCCTTGGACAAAATTTGAGACTGCAAACCAAATCCATGAGTTGGAGGGGCCAAGAGTGTTGTGTGCAGGGTGATAGGAGAGCATGTACAAGGCTATAACATCACTTCCATTCTCTTGCTTCAAGTAGAAGAAAAGGTGCAAATCATATGCCATCTCTCATATCTGTTAAGACAAGCTTACACAAACATTGTAGACAAGTTCGATACCTCCCAACAAGCCAGAAACACGACCCCTTTGCCTCTCAAACTCCCTTGTACACAGAATCACTGTTTTTCTGCAAAACAGGGCAAGTTCTGCATTTTGCAAGCCATAACCAAATTCCATCGTGCGTTTTGTCCAAAGATATTTTCAACACCTTCCAATCAACTCACATGAACTATCCCAGGCCTCCATTGCAAGCTGTAACACGTCTAACACACTTTGCCATTTTTGTTTCAAAGCTCTGCAGGTTGAGTTCTACAGCATGATTCAAGCTGTTTCAAAACAAGCCAAGCATTGGAAAAGCTTCCTTGGACCTCAGGCAAGCTCAAAAGAAGCTCAAACAACATTGAAGATTGCTACATTGTCCAGCTCGAAGTCAATTGAAACAGGTATTTCATGGACCTCTATCTCTCTATTTAGGAATGGTTAGGCTTAGGTTTGTGAATGAAATGTGTTGTACTCATAGCCCTGAAGCCATACATATGCTTAGTTTTCATTTACATTAATTGTGCTAAGAGAATTTCACTCTTGAACTTTCTGAAAAAGCTAGGTTAGAAATTAGGGCCAGAGAAATTCTCTCTGGTCTTTGAGAGTTAATCCAAGTTTTTTATATGTTTGAATTCGTTGTTTAATTCTCTACAATGTTCATGTTATGAGTTTTGTCAAAAGATCAAAGAATTAGGAGTTACAGCTTGGTACATAGCGCGCACGGGTTTGTTCAGAGGAAGAAGAAGAAGTGGATTCTGGGTTGGGCCTGGTTCCTTTTGCTTTTGACACCCCCTTTTTTTGTTTACACCCCCTTGGCCCACTTATTTGAATATTTGTCATTTTGTCATTTTTATTTTTTATTCTGACTTTATTATTTTTTGTCCAAATATAAAAAATACCAAAAAATTATTTTCTATATTTTCCATATTTATTTTATTTTTATTTTTATTTTACTAAGTATAAATATATAAATAAACTATTTTCTTTTTAATAAAACTCAAAAAATAATACAAAAAATATACTTATCTTCATTTATTATTTTTATTTACACTTGAAAATATTTTCTAGAATATACACATTTCTTTGTAATAATTATAATATACTTCTATTTTTTAATTTTATTAATATTTCACACCAAAAATATTTCACACCAAAAATATAAATAATTATAATATACTTCATTTATTACATTTTTACTTTTATTAATATTTCACACCAAAAATATCTTTTTTATAATATACTTCTATTTTTTTTACAAATTAATATAGTATTATGTATAATTAATAAATAATATTATTTATTTAAGAATTAGGGTTTTGCCCTAAATAACAAAAATAATAAAAATTGACCTTTTTTTATTTTATATTTCACATTAAAAAATATACTTTTTACATACATAAAACTTTCTTTTTTTGCATAGTATATTTTATTTTACTTTTATTTATTTGTATTTATTTCAATTATTGTACATTTAAATATTGCCTATACATTCGATTTGGTTGTAATAACTTAGAACTTAATTTCTTGTCAAATACCCCCAATTTAAACTTGTACCCCCCATCCCTATATCATGTTGTAATAGTGTAGCATTTAAATTCCCGCACATTTAAAAGCTTCCAATTATGTCATGCTTAGACCTAGGGTTTGAATGCAAATAAAATCAACAACTAGCTTGACCCAATTCAAGATAAATATGCATGAAAAACCAAACACAATGCACACTTGCACCCCTAGGGTTACAATCCACTTGTTGCCTTCAAAAATGGGTCATGGTTGCATGTCAAGTACTTTGGCAAAACAAAAACAAACAAAAGATCATAGTCCCTCGATGACGCTATCTGAGTTGCCTAAACAAAATGATCAAGTCCCTTAAGAAAAATTGCCAAAAATGCTTGACACCATTGCTATCATGGTCTATACGATGACCCGCGCCTGTCCCGTTAACATCCTAACACAAGGTTGTTCACCAAATACAATGGTGAAACAACACTGTTAAAATGGTTAAAACATAAGAAAGATCTTTGAGTAAAATAGGGTAGACAAACTCTTAGTTACTTGATCAAACTTGCCAAAAACATCCTTGCTATTTTCAAAACACACCTCACAACACAATTTCAAAATCCTACTTTCAAACATTGAAAACTTTTCAAAAGACAAAAACACATTTGTATACATTCAAACAAGAATCATTACAAAGGTTGCCACAACAATGGCCTCTTTTCAAAAACATCTTTCAAAACCACACACAAAGCACTATTTCAAACAATTGGAAAGCAAAGCAAGTGATCTAAGCAAGTAACTAAGAGCCCATGGATAACCATGGATAGAAAGGGTGCTAATACCTTCCCTTTCTATAATCTACTCCCCGAACCCAAGAAAACATCTTAAAGGTCTTTCCTGTACTTTTTGACCTTTCCTTAGGATAAAATGAAAAGTCGGTGGCGGCTCTTTCTAAACCGAAACATTTGCAAACACAAAACGCAAAACCTCAAGTCAGTTCTCCCACCGTATCACACTAGCATATCAAGATCAAATCAAATCAAAGTTAATTGGCACAAGAATGGCATGATTAGGCCAAATTTGGAAGGATATCATACAGCATGAAAACCAAATTAAATCTTCAAAAATTGCAAAGATACTAGCTATTTTTATAACCCTAATTCACTTAGGGATATATAAGGAACAAGGCCATGCACAAAAACGAGAGGTTGCAGTCAGAAAAGAAGAATAAAACTCAAAAAAATTGACAAAAAGTGGTGATTCGGTTTCTCACGTAGAGGTCAATTCCAACCATTCTAAAGCTTCCAAATGATTCCTGGACCCTCTCTGAAGCTAACACGATCAATTGCAAGCATTCTCACGCCCAAAATCGCCCCTAGCCTTCATACGGTTTTCCCTTCATTTCAAAATTGATTACAACAATTCTTGTATTATAAGCATGTTTTAATGATGTATTTGTGATTATTGACGTATTTACAACATGCCTGGATGATTTAATTGAAGCTTTGATGCATATATTGATGTTTGCCATTGTTAGGATTTACTTGGTCGTTTTAGGGTTTTTCCATACAGGTTAAATTGGCCACAGAAAAGGATACTATGATGCTCGTGGCATCAAGACGGTTTGATCCGTGTAACTAGAATTTATTTATCATGCTTTGTGTTGATTTTTGAAGTTTACAGGTTTTTAGCTATGGAACCTGTCTGTGGGTATAAGTCTTACCCCTAAGACGAAGGTCTCAACGAAGGAGACGATGATTTGTCGCCACTCCATTGGACCATTTGAATATAGCGCGCGTGTTTTTTCTTTTATTCAGTTATCCACTTATTTCCTTATATTATTGATTGTAGTTATTTAATTAACAAATAAGTCACGCAGCTCTGTTGGCCAAGGCGCGCATGATTTGAGTGGGAGGACCCCAGGTCCTAACAATTTTCCTTGTTTTAATGCTTCTTTGCAGGATCTTGTACATCACCATCTCCAACACTCACCATGCACCATCAACAGCCAGCCACAGGATCCATGATCAGTCAGATCCAACGCCTATCACTGAAGGACCATGGTGTACCATCAAAGAGGGCCAGCACTGGATCAGGTGCTGACTGGGCTTCAGCTTGGTGGGCCTGAGCAAATTTCACAAATATACCCCCTCCAATTGCTTAAACAGGCTCATTCTTCTCTTTTTTTTTTTTTTTTTTTATTTCTTTTTAATTATTCCCTAATCATATTTCTTTTTAAATAACATCAAAATTATTTTTATTTAATCAAAATCACAAAAACACCAAAAAAATCTTTTTTTTCATAAAACATTTATTTTCTTTAATTAATTAATTTGATTAAAAATTAGGTTAGTTTAACTTCTTTTTGTAATTAAAATCAATTAGAAATTAGAATTTGATTTTTGTAAATAATTAATTTTTTCTTCAAAAAAAATAACTTGAATATTTTTTCTCAAATTAGATTTTTTAGGTTTTCTAATCGTCCCCACATTTAATTCTTCGCGCGTATTTCAATTACTTTTTTAATTATTTTTTGTAACTGCTTCGAGGTTGTAATAGATTTAATTAGGTTTTAATTCCGCATTTTATTTTCAGTCAAAATAGTTCTGTATCTGCGAAAGCCATGTAATAGTTAGGATTTCTATTTCCGCGTTTTAAATTTCCGCAATTATAAACTGTTAGATGTATGCTAATAGGATTGTATGGCAATAATATTTGAAAATTAAAACGGTAGAAAACTCTAAATATGCAAAGACAAATTAACTAAAAAAGCTCACTCGCACATGCTCACTCCTAGGATTTACTCCACTTCGGTTGCCTTCGGTTAAACGGTCATGAAGTATAGGGTTTGTTAGTGGTCGTCCTCTAGCCCCGAAAGATCTCAAATGACCCATTCGGATGTTGTCTCGAAAAAAGATCTTTAAGACTTTAGGATGATTACTAACACCTCATAACATTGCTTTTGTGACCGTATCTGTCTCTTCGAATGTCCCTTAAAACTCCAACGACGGTGCTACCTATTCCTTAATAATGGGATAGCGCTGTCTAAAGGAAAACGAACAGTCTTTTTCGAGTAGGTAGATAGTTCCTAGGTACTTGCTCAAACAAACAAATTTCACACCAACACTTTTCAAACAATTTTCAAAACAACTTCGTCACATCCTTGAGGACTGATACAAGGGTTATCACGAAGTAAACTTTTTTCAAAACAAGCACACACACAAGCAATTTTAAAAAATGAGCAAGTACCTAAGAGCCCGTGGAAAACCACAGATAAAAAGGGTGCTAACATCTTCCCTTTCTATAATCTACCCCCTGTACTCAGAAATATTTTCGAAAAAGATTTTTTCTGTTCTTTTTCTTTTTCCTTAGTTGGATGAAATAAAAGTTGGTGGCGATTCTTGCTTACCGCGACATTTTACGAACGAAAAACACAAAATACAAACAAGTATGACAGTCAGTTCTGCTACCGTATCACACATGGATTAATGAGTCAGACACACTAAAGAAATGTTTAGTTTCTAATAACATAAATTTAAGAAGAAGAAAAATAAAACAATGAAATAACTAATAATGCTTTTGTTGACACCTGCATTTGTTAATTGGTAGCTTTCATTATAAATGTTGTGTTAGCTAGCTTATTACTTTTGAGACATGAAGGTGAGAAATAAAAGACTCCTCAATAGAATGATAGCTCCTTATTTCACATGTGAAGTCTTTCGGTTCATCTTCGTCGATTGTATATAATAGAACAAAATTAGTTATGCGCAAGTCTATAATATAGTCTTATCTCACAAAATTATTACTACTATTAAAAGTTTAATACATATATAAGGACAAAGTTAGACGTTAACGATAAAATGCATCTTTTGTTAGTAATTTGATGCGATTGTGTAACAAATTCATCATGTATATGATTGCGGGGAAGTTCATCACTATTTGTCTTTGGTTAGTGTCTTTATTTATTATATGTATCTCTTTGTTAGTGTCCTGTGCAGTTCTAGCTTTAATTTTAAGTAACTTGGTATGGTAGAAAAACAAATTCAACATATATAGTGGGAGGTGCATTGCTATTTCTAAGAACCACGAAAAAGATTTCTCAATATAGTGGGGAGTACAATTTACAAGGAGTGGTGTTTGATATAATACTTATGCATTTGTTTTATAGATATTTAAATACATATAAACCTATATGTTTTTAATAGAAAAACAGATCAATATAAAAAAATAAATATTATATAATATGTAATAAGTCTTTTGTTTGTAATTTAGTTAAAATAATTTAATTTATTTATAATCAATTTTTATTTTTATTTTTATTTTATTTTCGTAAAGTTATATTATTGATATGATTGAAACTCTAGCATTTTTCTCTACTTTATTATCTTTATTAATAACATATCATATAGCCAAATTAATGACTGTAATATGGGAATTCCACATTGCTAGACATGATAGTGAGTATTGAAGTTTTATTAAAAATTCACATTACATAGATTTTCTTGTTTGACATAAATAAATATATTGAGAAACTTTATCTCTTAAATTAACTTTTGAGATGAGATAAAATAACTTTTGAGATGAGATAAATAAGTCTCTAAATCAGAATCAGATAATGAAGATGTATTTTTTCATTTAATTAATTTTAAATTTGAATTATTTTAATTGAAATTCTTGAAAAGATTCTGAGACTTCAAAAAAGACACAAGAATCTAAAACAGGTTTTAGTTAATTTTGAAATCCATAGTGAGCGGATAATAGAAAATTCTATTTTAAAAGAAAAAATTAATAGTTATAGAAAAATCAGCTTTCAGAAGCAAGAGCGAAAAAATAGTAAAGGAAATTCTTTTAGAAATTTCCATGGACTTTGAGTGCGTTTCTAAGAAATATGAAATATCTTTTCAAAAATTTCTAGTAAGAAACATAGAGAGAAGCAACATGATTATAAGTAGAAATAGGAGAAAAGGTATTGATTATAGAACACCAAGAAACTTTATGCTTGATCTAAAACCAAAAGAAACATTGATATAACCAAAAGCTATTTATTCTTATTTCACTTATGGGCACACACATGATATCTATTGTGCACAAAGATCTTGGGTTGATAAAATCTCTGGGAAAACTAATCATAAAGGACGCAAAAAGATTTAGGTGCCTAAAAACAAAATAATTTATGTTGCATATATTCTTAGCAACAAAATTGAGATACCAATCATGGTACATGGACTATGTATGCTCTCGACACATAACGAAAAGAAGGCATATGTTCCAAAATCTAGAACTTAAGCTTGGAGGCTCTGTAGGCTTTGGAGGAGATCAGAAGGACAAGATCATTGATACTGGAACAATTGATAACAATTCTCTTCCGTCTACTACTAATGTTTTATTAGTTGAATGTCTAATGCTAATTTATTGTCCATAAGTCAATTAAGTGGCAATAGTTATAACATTATTTTAAATCAAAAGTTTCGTAAAGTTGTGAATCTAAAGGATGGATTTGTATTGTTTAGTTGCAAGAGGAAAAACGACATTCTTAAAATCAAACATTTCGATTTAGAAAGAAAAAATGTTAAATGACTTATATCAGCGAACGGAGAATAATGGACTTGACATAGACGATTATGCCATGTTAGCATGAGAAGAATCTCTAGACTCAACAAGCTCAACTTAGTCAGAGGTCTTCCAAATCTAAAATTTTCTTCAGATGCTCTTTGTGAGGCGTTCTAGAAAGGCAAGTTTTCTAAAACATATTTTAAAGTCAACAATATTGTTTCTACCTCTTGTCCTATGGAACTCTTGCATATTGATCTGTTTGGCGCAGTCAAAACAACCCCAATCAATGAAAAATAGTATGGATTAATCATTGTAGATGACTACAACAGATAGACATGGATAAAATTCTTAAGGCACAAGGATGAATCACATTTTGTGTTTACTATCTTCTGTTCTCAAGTGTAAAATAAAAAAGGTTTAACAATTGTTAAAGTCAGAAGTGATCATGATGGTGAATTGGAAAATAAAGATTTTGATTTTTTTTTTTGAAGAAAATGTCAATTATCATGGTTTCTCCTTCCCTAGAACTCCTCAATAAAATGGAGTTATTGAGAGGAAAAATCACACTTTGCAAGAAATAACCAGAACCATGATCAATGAGACAAATATTGCAAAGCACTTATGAGAAGAAGCAGTGAATAATGTATGTTACATTTAGAACAAGAAGTTGATAAGACATATTTTGTGTAAGACTCCTTATGAATTGTGGAAGAACAAAAAAAATCCAATATTTCTTATTTTCATCCATTTGGATGTATTTGTTTTATGCTCGATACTCAGGACAACTTAAACAAGTTTGATTCAAAAGATCAAAAGTGTATCATGTTATGATACTCTAAACATTCAAAAGGATACATAGTATATAACACTAAAACCCAAAATTATTGAGGAATCAATTAATATTAACTTTGATGATAAGATTGACTCTGAAAAGTCAAAGTTAGTTGAAAAAATTGCATATATGGAAATCATCTATTCAAATTCTAAAGACAAGGATGCTAGAACAAGACTTGGATATGTGTTTAATATCTAAGTTTTGATGATAACAAGCATATGTTTTATGAGAAATTTTTTTAGTACTAATGGTTTCATTGAGTATGCAGATACATTATTAGAATTTTGGATAGTCTTAATCAAGATGTCATCAGAATCACCTTATCACTCAGAAGAAGAACTATTGAGTTCTGTTTCTAATGTAACATCAGTAGTTCTATGGAATGTTGAATGTTCAACAAGAAAAGAATCTCAATGAGTATCCAAGAAGAAAAAGTTTCTGATAAGCTGTTACTTCAAGATCAGAAATATAGAGGATACAAGAAACAAGCTTCCAATGCAGAAGATCAGAAAACAAGACTAGTTCATCAGAAGAGTTGCTGCTTATGTTTCTGAAGACAAATTCAAGATTCTGAAGACTCAGAGAATTCATAGAATATGCACATTCATTCAACATCAAAAGTAATCCATTATAAGAAAGGATCAAAGAAAAGATGATCTTCTGGACTCATTTCTAATCAACAACTCAAATTCCATCAGAAAATAAGATCAAAGGATGATATCTTCTCAAGCAAATCTACTTACCAGAAGTAATATTCATAAGAAGACAAATATCATCATAAGTACCAATGCACTCAACAGAAGAACTATTGTGACCTTCTCTAATAGAAACATCAGTAGTTCTAAGGAATGCTGAATATTCATCACAAAGGGAATCAAGTATGTTCTCAAGAAAGTGTCACTCTTAGATCAGAAAACATATAAGCTTCCAAAGAAAGAAAATAAATCATGATTAGACAACAAGATTTAGCTGACATAAGTTGTTGCTTTCAGCTCAATCCAAGGATCAAATTTCAAGAGAGCAGAAAGAAGGAATTCAACGTAAAAATAAGATGTACTGATATAAGTTGTTGCTTCAGAAATCAGACATCAGATATACAACTTAGAATAGCTGATTATCAAGAATCAAGTATCAACTCAATAATTCAAGATCAGAAGAGCATTCACCCAAAGAAGTTGTTCATCAGATAAGTTGTTGCTTGTATATCTGAAGACACTGCTCAAATATTTGAAAGACTATGACTCTACAACAAAGAAGAATATTCTAGATCACTATCACTCCTCAATCAGAATCAATCCAGCAAGAAGAAAAGAATCAAAGCTCAAGAATTCAAAGACTTGAGAATCAAATAGACTTTTCTCATAATATCTGATTTCAAGGTCCATCATTGGAAAAGTTTTTGATATCTTCATCAGAAAACCTTTCACGTACAACCACAAGACTTGTTTCTCAGATAGGTTGTTGTCGATCATTCTGAAAACAAGAATCCACTATTGAAAGTATCTGAAATGAAACATCTTCTTAACAAAATCTTCATCTCTCAGATCAGAAAAGAAATATGCCTTCAAGAGTAGTTCTAGATCATAAGAAAAGCTTCGTGTTTCAGATAGGTTGTTGCCCATGATTCTGAAGACAAGATTTGGTTCTGAACTATCTGATGTTCCTACACTACAACAATAAAGTAGTTTCTAAACTACTCATCAGTCATTCATCAGAAGAACTAAGACAAGTGATTTATCTCTTCCAAGCTTAATACTTGAGAATCATAATTACATCATCAGAAGATAAAGATCAAGAAACTTAGTCAATAAGAAAATAGTACATTGGTTGTACTATTCATAAAAGTTGTTCTCCCACTGACATACACTATCTACTGCATGTAGCAGGTATAGGAAAGTGACATTTTGTACTATTCCAAACCTCTCTTGAATATATCCATTGAGAATTAACTGTTGGAAAGGGAAAAAAAACTTCTCTAGTTACAACGATTCTTTTATTTGAAGGCTATAAAAGGAGAAATATGAAATGAAGAAAAGTTGCTGAAAATCCATGGATGCAGAAGCTGTTAGAGTTGTTACGCTGAACATGCTGAAGCTAACCAAATATGAAGAAAGAAGATGAAGAAGAAGAATTCTACAAGATGCTATTCAAACTATCAATCCTATACATCTTGGAAGAATTATGAAGAAGCAAGGAATTATTTCTCATAGCTTGCTCAACAAAGAAGATAAAGACAAGAAAACTACAATATGTTGCACTCAATTTAGATTATATTCATCTTTGTAGAAATAATGTAAAACACAAGAGTTGTTGCTAAGATTGTGTTATTTCTTAAAATCCTCATGTAAGTTATTTTCACACAATAGTTGTTGCTTAGAATTGTTTCAAACAATATGTACTTAAATTATGAGTAATCTACTTAATAAGAAGCACTCATGTAATCTCTAAAAAAAACAATTCTGTTTAGAATTGGTGGTTGATAGAAAAAATAACAAGTGCACTATTTTTGCCTTGTAGTAATTTGGGAAATTCCCTGAATGTTGATCTCAAGGATTGCATGCAATTATCGAGTTCAATTCACGTTCAATTAAACAAAAACTTTAACAGGGGTTTTGGTTTAGGAATTGTCACTTTGCAAAAATAAAAGTAAGAAGAGTGTATATTAGGGTTTTTTCACATATATGATGAGTATGCAAGGGTATGGTGTATAATTTTCCTTATAACAACTTTGAATCCTGATCTCTTAAATAATTTCATATCCTTCAATTACTAGCCCTTTAGATTATCTTCCCCCAAGTCCTTAGTTGGAAAACCTTTAACCATCCATCCTAAATCCTAAGTCCTTAGAGATATCTGTTGGAGTCAAGCCTTTATTTTATCAAGAGTTAAATTTGGTAACTATAGGGTATTCCTAGTCCTAGGTGATATCTAATATAGCCTAATTACACAAAAACCTTAACAACTGCAGTCCAGCTGGTTGTTAACCGTAAATCAATCTTAATTTGTCCGATTAGGAAGGCATAAAAACATTGTACAATTAAATTGAGTAGAGAAGACTTTATTAAAGAAATCAGGAATTCATAATCGTTACATATTCAAATCAGGGACACCCCCCTAGCCTTGGGGGTTTTAGCTATTCATATTGTTCAAAATAATCACAAGACTAAATATAGACATTAAAAGGATTTGAATGAACTTTGATCTTCAATTGCTTCCGCGCATGAAAATCTTCCGCTCTCCAAAAACCTTGACTTCTCTAATCTTCAGTCGTGTAAAATATTCTTCGCTTCCAAAAATTCCCCTCATTCCTCTTTCAAATGTGGTTAAATAGTGAACAATCCAATTATCTCGGTCGGAAATGCCCAAAACGCCCCTTTGGGTCCCAAATCATGAAAAATTATAAAAACACTCAAAATCAGCGTCCTAGCCGACGCTGGCTG
This sequence comes from Vicia faba, assembly GCA_948472305.1. NCBI lineage: Eukaryota > Viridiplantae > Streptophyta > Magnoliopsida > Fabales > Fabaceae > Vicia > Vicia faba. Next base: position 1,213,169,819 of record OX451740.1, on the reverse strand, counting down.
TGTCATATGACACGGGCACCCGTGTCATTCTCTGTCCATCGCACCAACAAATTCTTTCGCCCAGGCCTTCTGACATGGGCCATGTCAGCTGACACAGGTACCCATGTCAGCTTCTGCCTCTCAAACCGCCTGTTGATCATCCTCTCTTGACATGGTCCGTGTCAGGCGACACAGGTGGCCGTGTCAGGTACCATGTAACTTGGTTTTTGATACTTTCTCCGAAACTACGACTTCTACACTTTTTGCACTGATTTTCCTGGTTTTATTCCTCTGAGCCTGAAAACAACAAAATACACAACCAACGCATAAAACATAGAAGAATGAACTAAACCACTTGACAAAATAAAGAAACTATAATTAAAATCAACTGTAAATAAAGGTGGAAAAACCACTGATCATTAGTTCCTCAAGTGATTGAGTGAAGATCAGAAGACTTGAGAAGACGAGTGGCTGCGGTCGTCGTGGATGAAATCATATTCTAAGGGATCAGTTTGGTCAGAATCCTTATGCGGTCAATGATAGCTATATCTCTTAGGGGACCGGGAAGGTCAGCGTTCTTAAGAGGTCACTAACTGAGGACCATTGTGAGAAATTCCCTTTAGAAAGACCAGGTTGTTCATATTTCTGATAGGGTCCTCGATCGTGATATCTCGTAGAGATCACTGAACGTATCATTGTATTGTTACTTGAGAGACTCAGTTGGGTCAAGATTCTCAAGAAGACATAGACTGCGGTCTTTGTAGAAATGGAAATAAGGATTAGCTGAACTTGTTGTGGATGTCAGCAAGGTTGATCGGACTTATTGTGGGTTGTAATCAGATTTGGTTATAGTGGATTAAGTCCTTGTTGAAGGCAAAATCACCCGAGGAAGGTGGATAGGAGTAGCTTAGTTAACGGTGAACCTGGATAATAGAATGTGTCTTTTTTATTTCTATCATTTTATATTCTTTCATAGTTCAATCAAATAGTTTTCTAAAGGGGGGTGTTTTCTAAAAACCCAATTCAAATCCATTTTCTTGTGTTTTCTCTACCTTCAATTGGTATTAGAGCCCGACTCTGTTATTGATTTTTGAATCAAACACTTAACCGTATAGAGAGATTCATCAAGAGAAAAACTATAAATGCTATAGATTGAAATGAAAGAAAGAGGGATCCTTTCAAACATTCACGTTAATCAGAAAAGGCATCATGATTCTGATAAATAACTCAGAAATATCAAAAATAAGATATATCATAAGAATAATCTCTATTGACTTCCAGCTGAGCAAATCATGACAAGAAATCATCAGAGACACGTGGAAGAAATAATGGTTATGCATGAAGACA